>CM061921.1:137889971-137997025 GCA_031002005.1 Vandiemenella viatica | reverse complement strand
ATTCTACAGTTGGCAGAATAAGGAACCGCCCAGTAAGGCTGAAAGCGTTAAGGCTGAACTCCGAGAAGTACAACAGGCCAAGGTTCAAACATCAGACATGATTTTTAGGCTGCTTTGATTACAGTTTTCAGTCAGTTTTCCGTAATCATCTACGTGAATACGCAAATGGTTTCTCAAGTTCAACCTAAATAAACTGAACATTTCCAAGTAAAATTACATGTGCAGTGTACAAAACATACTGTTTCCAAACAGATAGCGACACCATTAATTACAGAGCCCATTCACAAATCGAATGGTAAAGATGGTTGTCACAACTATATGGAGCCTGAGAAGCAGATGAGAAAAGAAAGGAAGAAAAAGTCGTGGGAATAACGAGTAAAGATTGTTATAATAAGATTATGTATTTAGAAGTGAGATATATTGTCGACATTTTTCAGAAAAAATTCAAATTTTGTATTCTTTCCCGATGGTTTAAAATTTTTTTCTTCTGCTGGTGGCAGAAAAACATCATATTCTGTTACTGGTATGACTGAAGATGTCAATGAACTGACTGAGTCAATTAATGGTACAGCAGAAGTGTCAGCTATGACCAGTCTGGTAAGAACTTGCTGGTAGGAGCTTATGTTCGATTCAGTCACTGCCCGTACCTGCTAAATACGTACTCAATGAACTACAGCATATGTAACTAGTGTTTCACTGATACGTGCTGGTCTTACATTCCCCATAGTGAGAATGTATCCCGCAACACGCGAGTACGAGTCTCATGTTCACTACCTTGATTTTCGAAAATCGATTAAGGCAATACTTGGATCGTTCTTGAAAAGGGCATGGCCTGCCTAATTTTTTCCTGTTCCTTCTCCCTTAACAAAAATCCTTCCCAAATTAACATTATTTACAAATACGAACCCTTTCAGTTTAGAATTATGTAGGCACCTTTTTGGTCTTTGTGTAGTGTAACGAGCCGCGCTGTCGCCACGTTACAAGGTGCATTTTTATTATATATGTAATAATATAAGAGTAATTTACATAAATCTTGGGCGACCACGTGAATAGATTTTTGTTGTAATTTTATAAAGTACGCAAGATTCCAAGTGAGGACTGTAATGAAATGGTGAACTTATACAGTGTATCGTAGCAAAGCGAATATTAAAGAGTTATTGAGCTATGTAGGCTGAAGCTAATCTTGGTCTTTCCGAGCCATGGCGACAGGACGTCGCGGATTTGGGATTTGCCAGACCACACACTGCTCCCTGGGGATGGGTCACTCACCGAGCGGGAAAAGCCTGCCGTCCGAAACCCGAATGTTCTCTCCCCGGCGAACTTAGCCGAATATGTCCGACCTCTGTTGGATTCTTTGGCCAAATCACATATCGAGGATATCACGTGACATTAGGTGCCGACCTGAAGGTCCAATCAAAATGAGCGTATAACTCAAAATCCTGGGAATTTTTGTTGTATGTGAGCTTCGAGACTACAAATGGGCGGAGCAAGAAGTTTCCTCGTGGACCGAAGAGCGAGGAGCTGAGATTCTACATTCTAACTTCGATCGCACCAGTCTGAGGTTGACTTGGAAAGTTGACTTCTTTCGCTAACCGCAGCTTGCCTTGCTGGAGCAAGGTTATCACCGCAACACAGCCGGTAATGCGATGATGCGCATTGCCAGACCAGAGATGCCTATAGCCGACTTGTGAGATAATCTCACATATCGTGGGTCCGCTACACTCATCACAGACATCAGACGCAGAACTACAATGGTAATTGATTACGACCAAGCCATGTGATTGTGCATTCCGTGAAACAGAACCCGTAAGCGACTTTGAGAGGATAGGTCCATGTTCTCACTTTGTAATTGTAAAAACCCCTGAGCTAGCGGCATAATTTGCCAGAACTAGTTATTTTCGAATGATATATTGTTCATTCTGGCGCCCATGATTTTCTTTTTAACTGTAAAGTCACAGTATTATGATGCCTTTGTCTGAGGTAGTCATAACTTGTATTTTTCATTGTTTCCAGTTGTCATTATTTCTTGCATTTTGATTCTGAGATATTTAAAAGTAAATATACAATTGTTTGCTTGCTCATGACGGCTAATTGTAACTCTGAGCGTTGCTTTTATGATTTTGCCAATTTGTGTTAATGTTAACGGTAAATTCGCTCAGACTTGTAATCGCCAGTGATAAGAAAATAAATGTCATATTGTGACAATTTTCCTAAATTCCAACTAACGTCGAGATTCTTGCGAATAAATTCAAGTCATAATTTTCACTCCTTCATAAAAATTAAAATTAAAAATCCACAATTATTAATCATAAAGGTATGAAAGATAATTGTAACGTGGTTTGCCCACCAAGGCACCCACCACATAATGTCGCCCAACGCTGGTGCCAGATGAGACATTACTTCTTAATGTCTGCGAACTTGGTGGCACTAATTCAAATTAATACAATTTGGAGCCCAAATTCAGAAAGTTTCATGGAATGTTGCACATGGTTTTTGGCTGTTTTATCATTCTTGTAGTCAATAGATATTCATACAAGATTTTATTTTGATGTTTCACTTATATTTTAATGCATAAAGTTCATTTTGTTTCAATGCATAAAATTTATTTTGTTTCAACGCATTAAAAGAAGTTCATTTGTGTATTTCAATTGAGATGCAATACACTTTGTATTGTAACAATTTTGTGATCAGTTTCAAATTTTAAATGAGTAACGTCAGTGTTGATTTAATGCATGGTAGCTGCTAAGAAAATTAAAGACACGCATGTTTTGCCCATGTGTTTGAAAGTAAGTCTGCTTTCATGGTGTTGTGTTGCATGATTCATCGTTGCTTTTCTCTTGCTGTATTTTGGAGGGGTATATGTATTTGTGTGTATTGAAATTCGCGGTATTTTTGTTAGTGAATCTAGATTTCGTCATTGCACAATTGCGGTGTAAATTCATTGTTTGTGTGTTCATATGAAGCTACGATCTCGTACGATAAAAGATTTCGATATGGAAGATCAGTCTGATAGGCAAAAATCTCCCGAAATCATGAACGAGCAGGTTCAGTTAACGGAACAAAGCGAAATATTGGCTGCAGGGAGGGGAACGTAAGTTCTGAAGTTCCGACCCACTCATATAGTTCGCAGTCTACTTTGTCGCCACAGGAAGATATGGAAAATTTTCCTTCACCTGTCGGTGAGAAATGCAGAGAAACTCCCGCACATTCAGAACAGACCCAACATATCACAAATTCCTGTAGAATCACCACCCTATCACAGCAAATGCTAAACATGTTGATGACTGCAATAGGGCAATCGAATCAACAATTAAAGCAGGAAATAACGCAACAGGATTAAGCCTGCAAATTAATTCACAAAAAGAGGAATTAAGAATTCAAATTAATTCACAAAAACAGGAATCAAGCCAGCAATTTCTGGAATTAAACAAGCGTTTTGATTCACAAAAGGAGGAAAATAAGAGAAATTCGGATTTGCTTAGGCAGAGTTTTGATTCGCAAGCTGCGATATTAACAAACTTGGACGAAAAATTATCCACCTTACGTTCTGAGGTCACAAAAGAAATATCGAATTCAAGTCTGAGTAACTAAAATTGTTTCTAAGCTGGAAAGGGACACAGAAGAAGTAAAAACTACCTGTGCTTCTTTGCAAACGGCAATAAACAGTTGACTAAAAGACTTGACGCACCGACCTGTCCATTGAACAGATGCGAAACGAGAACGGCCAAAACCTAGGGCAAATTTCGGAATTTGTTCAGAGGTCAAAGACCTAGCGAACAAAACATCCGAAAACTTAGCTCAGAGATGACTGCCGCAAGTTCGGTTGAGCTCGTTAAGACGGCACAAACCGAGTTAAAATTGTCACTGGACGAATTTCTGGAAGCCGAACGTAGTAATTTTAGTCCTCCACAAAATCCTCCGAATGCGTATTACAGACTGCGAGTGAGTCGGTTGTTAAAGTCACCACTCAACTCTTAGTCAGTGAAATTGTCAGTTTGTACGCAAAAATATCTGAAATCAAGAAACACAATTTCAGTTGTCTTGGATCCACAGTTAAGTGCAAACTGTCAGTAAAGTAAGACATTTGTAGGGCAGGAGATGAAAGATGTACAGTACATGTCGTTCTTGAAAGTCAGACAAGGTCGGCAAGTTTTCCAATCCACGGAGAAATGCGAAATCAGTCTCAGAATTCACAGCCTATCAACATCGCGTGGAGTTTTTCTGTCCGTAACTTTGTGTGGAACACTACACAATTTGTTCATTCCTTGCGGTCAGAAAAGACGCAATTGTCAGCTGGACCAGTTAGTAAGTGGGTCGGTCGACGGACACTATACCTGTTCCAGGAATGTCATTAGCTGTCGGGCACAAACCGCCGAACGTCTGTAACCTTGTAAGCCCAAGTTCTACGTCCTTCGAAATCCTGTTGAAAGCGGTAAAGACGAATATTCGCGACGCAGAATTATTTTCCAGAGGAAGATCCATGGACGTCTCAAATTCGTCTTGTAGGCATTGTTCAACAAGTTGTGTAGCATGCCAAATACGATGACGAAAAGGCTGACTATGAATTGACCGATTTGAATCATAAAAAAAAGGGAAATTAAATGTACAGTACACATTCTTTTAGGTTAGACGCCTTACCGAAATTAATCATGCTTGAAAAACGCCGATGCCAGTTCGCTAGTCTAAACCGTCTGTTTTGCTGGAAAGATTAGATAAACGGAAAATTAAAATTCCAGTTACCAAATTTGCACTTACAGTTAAAGCTACTTAGGATATTTCCATATTCGGAATTTTTTTATTTCGCTATTCCGAACTTTATTTTTGTCCACGTGAAATATTAATAGTCACTTTTGACTTTCACGCTGTTAATTGGACTTGATTTGAAAAATCCTGAAATATTAAATGTTTTCCTGAGCCAGATAAATTGATACGCACTCGCGGAAAATGAAGCGCCATTAGCAAGCACAATTTCTTGTCTTCGCAATCACAATGAATCTGACAGCGATACAAATATTGTGATATGCTTTCTAAGATGTATTTTGTGACATAAACGAAAAGGGTTTCAACATTTTGTGATGCATGAGTTCGATGTAACGTTTTACCTTAGGTAGTTGCATTATATCTTTTCTGAGCAGAAGTGTACAGCGAGCGTAAATCGCTTTGTCTGTGTTGATCGAAGATCGCAAGTTATCTCATCAACGTTTTACTTCTTTGTTTTGTGTATCTATCTGTAAAGGGTGGCTAACGTGCCATAGATAATGCCCTATAGAACACGAAACCTTGCCAGAAAGATTTTTAAATTGTATTAGTCATCACAGAAATTAGGAATCAAATCGAAGGATTACAGATACACAGGATAGCTTTCACAATACCTTGCTGTTATTTTGCTGACGATAGCGCGTGGTCGAAGAGCAAAAGTTAAAGGCGACTGCATTTGTAAAGGCTAAAGGAAAAATTTATTTACGGGATATATTCAATAATTCAGCTAACTTTGCAAGTTAAGGTAATTATATTTGATGCTAACTTCAATTGAAAAGGAATTTTGTATATGATAAATGCACAGATGTGAAGACGTGAACAATAAGATTATTGGTGATATCGAAGTTTTTCATGCTATATCATTTCATACTAAGTTACGGTTCGAGAGCTGGGGACAGTACCCTCGAACGGCTTAGCTCATCAGCGCAGGTAGGCAGCTGAGACTCAACCGGCAGTTTCCGAGAATTCTGGCAGGTAGCGAATACCCAAGAATGAATGAGAAGGGAAACAAGTGTTCCACGCCTCGTTCTAGCGGTATTTCGCGTACCCTTACTGTAAATTGTATAGTATTCCGTAAATTAGATTAAAACTATTGTTGGACAGCATACATTTAGCTCAGAATTGTGTGCACTCAACGAAAATAATTGCAAAGTTATATTTGCTTTATATAGATTTAGTATTCTGCTAGCGTGAAATCTCAAATTGTTTGTATTGGCAAACGGAAAACCTGAGAGCGTACGTTCTACGCACAAAGCTTACAACCTTTTCATACAAGCTAAGAAGCATAAGTGTATAAAAGAAAATATTCGCTAACTGGGATGATTTTCGGCTTAAACGTGGAGTAGACGGACATGTTAAGAGGGTTATAATAACTCCTAAATAAAGAGAAAAGTTTACTAATTAGGAGGCCACCTAACATTCCACGAGTAAAAAGGAATATTATTCTTTGAATGTCGAGATAATCTCGAGTCATCAATAGACCCATTGTGAAGGAATCGTAATGTTACTGAGGAATGATAGTTACGCTATTCATTATCCTTTCATTTATGTGCCGAAGTGGTTATATTTGGTCCGCTTGTACGCCAAAGATGCTACAGCGACTTTGGTTGACGATGACGAAAGGTCAGGTCAAACCGCATTATATGTATAAATGTCTCATAGGGGAATGGTAAATTTTATAGAAATTCCATTACATATACCCATGAGCAAATACAGTTTACTTTCGCCATAAAATTCGCAATCACTTCACAGACGGTATATTACAAGTTAGAGATGTCGACCAATGAAAGACTAATTAGGAGACCACCTAACATTCAACGAGTAAGGCTCATAATTTACGTAACAAACGAAAACATGTACTTACATCGTTCATTCCACACCACGTTGAATTATAAGTAAATGCCGCGTCATTAAAAATCTACGATTACAGTTAGTGATATTTGACCATGAACACGGGCACATCTTCTCTGAAATGCTTATTGAATTAACCATCGGTCATGACGAAAATCACGTCACCGAAACCGACTAAACTATTCCGTTGTTTTGAGATTAAAACCGCGCAATGTAATGAGATATTTGACGCTCACCTCTAGCATCTTTATGGATGTTTGTTGAAGGCAGAATTATTTTTATGCACATGAGTAAAACATCACGCTAAATTGTAAATACAATTCAACCACTTTCTGCATAAGTGTTCTGACAATGTTTTGTTTTATTAATGTGTTTCATTTTAGTGATTTAATGATAAGATTTGATACAAGATATTTTCAAGATTATTATTATTTAAACATGTATGTAAATAATTACTTTTCATGTATATTTTAGTATTGTGTTTAATATAACTTTGTATTTGGGAAGGCTACCTGAATTCACGTGCTTCTGTTTGTAAAGAATTGTAAGACGGCCAAAAGGACATATGCTCCCGTTATATATTCACCTTACAAGGCAGGAATACCGATGGTTATTGGAATCACATTTAAAATTAATGTAATTATAAAAATGCTTAAGTTTTTGTTGAGTCACAATGGAGATAGAATTAGGTAGTTAAAAATAAAATTATTGTACCATAATTTCATTTTTCACCAACGGCCGGCCATATTGTAACGAGCCGCGCTGTCGCCACGTTACAAGTTGCATTTTTATTATATATGTAATAATATAAGAGTAATTTACATAAATCTTGGGCGACCACGTGAATAGATTTTTGTTGTAATTTTATAAAGTACGCAAGATTCCAAGTGAGGACTGTAATGAAATGGTGAACTTATACAGTGTATCGTAGCAAAGCGAATATTAAAGAGTTATTGAGCTATGTAGGCTTGAAGCTAATCTTGGTCTTTCCGAGCCATGGCGACAGGACGTCGTGGATTGGGTATTTGCCAGACCACACACACTGCTCCCTGGGGATGGGTCACTCACCGAGCGGGAAAAGCCTGCCGTCCGAAACCCGAATGTTCTCTCGCTCCGGCGAACTTAGCCGAATATGTCCGACCTCTGTTGGATTCTTTGGCCAAATCACATATCGAGGATATCACGTGGCATTAGGTGCCGACCTGAAGGTCCAATCAAAATGTGCGTATAACTCAAAATCCTGGGAATTTTTGTTGTATGTGAGCTTCGAGACTACAAATGGGCGGAGCAAGAAGTTTCCTCGTGGACCGAAGAGCGAGGAGCTGACATTCGATTCTAGATTCTAACTTCGATCGCACCAGTCTGAGGTTGACTTGGAAAGTTGACTTCTTTCGCTAACCGCAGCTTGCCTTGCTGGAGCAAGGTTATCACCGCAACACAGCCGGTAATGCGATGATGCGCATTGCCAGACCAGAGATGCCTGTAGCCGACTTGTGAGATAATCTCACATATCGTGGGTCCGCTACACTCATCACAGACATCAGATGCAGAACTACAATGGTAATTGATTACGACCAAGCCATGTGATTGTGCATTCCGTGAAACAGAACCCGTAAGCGACTTTGAGAGGATAGGTCCATGTTCTCACTTTGTAATTGTAAAAACCCCTGAGCTAGCGGCATAATTTGCCCGAACTAGTTATTTTCGAATGATATATTGTTCATTCTGGCGCCCATGATTTTCTTTTTAACTGTAAAGTCACAGTATTATGATGCCTTTGTCTGAGGTAGTCATAACTTGTATTTTTCATTGTTTCCAGTTGTCATTATTTCTTGCATTTTGATTCTGAGATATTTAAAAGTAAATATATAATTGTTTGCTTGCTCATGACGGCTAATTGTAACTCTGAGCGTTGCTTTTATGATTTTGCCAATTTGTGTTAATGTTAACGGTAAATTCGCTCAGACTTGTAATCGCCAGTGATAAGAAAATAAATGTCATATTGTGACAATTTTTCCTAAATTCCAACTAACGTCGAGATTTTTGCTAAATTAATAAATTTCCACTCCTTCATATAAATTAAAATTAGAAATCCACAATTATTCATCATAAAGGTATGAGAAATAATTGTAACGTGGTTTGCCCACCAAGGCACCCACCACACTATGAATACCCAATTACAGCATAAATGTTTTTACAGTCAAAATTCGGAACGAATTTTGTGATCGCCCTTATTCTATTACTGTATAAAAACTTCATTCAAGTCTTCAGCACAAACTGTATTTATACTTAACGGTATAGGTAAATTAAGAAAGCAAACAGGATGCATGTTTAATAATTCATTTCTTTTAAGCGGTTTCCTTTTAAACTAGTAACAGCTAAAACCCTTTTAAAATAAACTTGTTGAAAGGGAGTTCCAGAATCGTATAATTTCTAGGAATCCCGTGTTATCCGTTTTCATGGTTAGATGAGTTGCGAAATATGGAATATGTTGGCCTTTTCTTCTATATTTACATACAATTTATATACAACAACCGCCAATAATTATTGGACGGGCTAGTTTTTCGCTTTCTATCGGGTTTCATTACCGCAATACCTGTATTGTGTCAAAAACAAGGATGTTTTCTAATGCTGTTCCCCTCTTTTTTTATCTTCTTACTTTGTAGTGTTAGCATACAGAATTTTCAACGTGATGATATAGATACGTCACTGTTTTAAAATTCGGTGGTTTTTCTGGCTTCCCCGAGTTGGTGGGTGAGCGGTAAGGTTCTGGCCTCACATTCTGGAGGACGTGGGTTCGAATCCCCGTCCGGGCCTCCAGATTTGGGTACTCCATGGTTTCCCCAAATCACTCCAGGCGAATGCCTGGATGGTTCCTTCAAACGGCCATGGCCGAATTCCTTCCCATTCCTTGTCCAAAACCCACCCTTCCCTGCCTCTAATGATGTCGAAATCGACGAGGCGTAAAGCCATACGCAAAAAAGCGTGTTTTCTGAAACTCATTCTGGCAAGACACTGGATGGATCTTTAACATCAAACATGGCTGTTCTCCCTTCTATTCATTCCTAAGAATCCGATGAATCTCCGAGTTCATTGAGTTCATCAATGTAAGGACGTAACTGAGTCTTTGAAACCTGACTATGGAATGTAATTTAGCTTTTAATCTTACCTACAAGGTGCCGTAGGTTGAAAATTTATATTCACGTTTGTCATTAAATTTATCCACTGATTTGTCTTGAAAGATGCGAGGACATAAATATTCAAATTGCATCGCGACGGGAGAAACGGAGTCCAAGAATCTTTACACCTCGTCGACGTCGACGGTCATTAGAGGCGGGATGAGACTGGGGAAAAAGAATGGGAAGGGATTCGGCCATGGCCTTTTTGAAGGAAGCATCCCGCAATTCAGCTGGAGTGATTAGAGGAATCCAAAATCTGGATGCCCCGACGGGGATTCGAACCGGCGTCCTACCGAATGCGAGGCCAGAGCGTTAAATTGATTGTTACAGCTTGATTATCTAACTAAAAAGTATAGGCAGTATGATTGCTTATCTGTATGTAATACTGGATATGAAGACAGGAAAGGTAAGCGTGTTGTTAGGCTATCTCACAACATAGATATGCAGAGATAGAACACATGTTAATGGCGTTTCAGAGAACAAAACAAGTGTGTCGGTGTTAAGAGTGATCCATTAATGTACCTGAGCTCTGACTGTTTGACAACCGCTCTGACCACCCTGCTAACCCTCAGATACATAATTAACTACCCCGTGAAGGACTGGGCAAGCAGTGTCACCTCATCTCAGGTGGTGTCAAACAAGTGGCTGGCATTTTTTCTGTCCAGTTTGGGTCTGGCAGAGCTCTTTGTCTTGGCAGGTAGCAGAGCAAGTCATCAGGATACCTGCAGACGTGTAATCGGATCGCCTGCTCCGCTCGCATCTTCTGTTTCAACATGAGGTTGAGTGTCCTTAAGAGTTTCACCGTTTTGTGATGACCACGTTCGAGCTGGACACACATCAATAGGACCGGCTCTCTTCTCAGGTTGCTCACCAATCACCAGCGGGAGCTTGAAACTCAATAGCTCGACTGGGTGGTAAAGACGATCACGTTCCCATTATCGCGCGTACTAAGGATTTTCTCCGAAACGAAAATCGTAGTGACATATGGGAGCATGGGCACGTAGGAAAATTGGTAAAGTTTTTAAGTTTCATTTTCTCACAGTGAAAACAGAGCTTGATATCAAAATGTAGTGATACTTTAATTTCAACGTAATATATCCGGTAAGAACGGCGTATAATTGCAATGAAGTCTTCACGGGTGTACCGCCGGATTGTCTTGTCTAAACACGATATTTCGACGACTAGCTCCGTCGTCTTCCTCAGCTGAGAGAACATCTGTACCGTTCGACTGGCTGACAGATACTGTTATACAGTATGATTCAAAATAAAATGGACAAAATGACATGGTACATCTGTCATACAATAAGGATCAAAAATCGCATAGGAACAGAGGGTCGCAAACGCCTGTAGAGGGCGCTAGAGCCACGAGAGGGTGTTGCGATACAAACACGAGCCACCACGATCACCAGACCTGTCTCCTTTGATATTTTTTCTTGTGGGGATTTTTAAAAGGACTTGTATATGAAACACCTGTTGAAACGCCGGAAGACTTGGTAGGAAGAATCGTTGCGGCAGTCGGATGTGTTCGAGATACACCTGGTATCTTTGAGAAGGTGCGCCGTTCCATGTAATGGAGATGCCGGGCTTGTCTCGATGCAGCTGGAAAAAACTTTGAGCATCTGCTGTAGGCTCAACATCTGGCTTGCATTAGTCGCATGTGAGTGAGTAATTATCAATAAAATGATCTGTAATGGTTTTGATTCTTCTCTTTGTGTCAGTATTATTTTAGACGCCCTGTAGCTGACTCCGGATCGCAGTTAGCGACCCTCTGTTCCTATGCGATTTTTGATTCTTATTGTATGACTGATCTACCATGTCATTTTGTCCAGTTATTTTGAATCACCCTGTATATCGTATTTTCACAACACAGTCCGGCGGTACACCCGTGAAGACTTCATTGTAATGTATTCTTATACAACGCCGTGAAACTTCAGTTCATGCTGGAGGTAGAAAGTATGGTACGACCTCTGATTATTTGATACCTTTGTACATTCAAGTTCCTCCAAAAGTTAAGGAATAAAACACTCGTCAATAAAACAACTTTTACTGTTAAAATGTGAAATATTGGACGAGTAGTTGCGAGAATGTATAAAAACAGAGGATTTACTGTGCAGCTTTGCAGTTTTGTGTGTTTTACGGGAAACACATATACTATATGACGTTTATAAAAATACTTCTCACTTTTTAGTAGATGTTTCTAGCTGTTATGTTAATCGCTCGGCGTTCTGCAACACACGTAAAACAAACCTTCATTAATTGTTTTTTAGTCGGGAAACCTTAAGGATCGAAAGAACTATTACGTATAATTCAAGGTATACTGTGATTTACATCAAAACTGATTCATTTCTCTCTCCTAAACTATTAAGATGGAAGCAACCGTTTAGTTGAAGAATTCAGCTGCTATAAGGTTCATTCGATTGAACTTCGTTTTCTGTAATGTGTTATCAGTTGCTTTGGTCATAAGAAATTTGCTGTCTAATTTCTTAACGAGTCCTATTTATTTATTTGTTGCTTCTGTTCTTACGCCTCGTCGATGTCATTAAGGTCGAGGAAGAACTGGGGGCAAGAAAAAGGAAGTAATTAGACCATGGAATTTAGAATTAATCATCCCGGCAGTCACCTGAAGTGTGGGGGAAATCATGGCAAACCCAAATCTGGATAGCCGACCTGGAATTCGAACCAGAGTCCTCCCGAATAAATGGAGAAAGCGTTACCGCTAACCCACCACGCCTATTAAAAATACCTCGATAAGTTAAATATCCATATTCTCTTTCCATTATATTAAAAATGCCGGTTTCGTTTCTGCAGGTTAAATTGTTCGTCAAAATATCTGATAATTTTGCAGGGATTTTAGAGCGCGATGATTTTTAAGCTTTAGTCAGATGGTTAATGCATTAATTTATTCTGTTATTAGCTATTATTGGTAACAAAATGTTCACGGATATTAGCTGCCATTACAATATTAAAAGCGACTGCTGATGTAATGGTAGCTTTACACTATGAGTACCGATTAGCAATATGATTCCGTTTTTGTACATGCCATTCATTATACATAAAAAAAAACTGACGACCGGTTCTCGCTTTGTGGAAACGCTGCATTATTTGTAACGTATAAACATTTTAATACGTTCTGATAATTAACAGTTGTTGCTTAATTTATTATCAGGATTTGTAAGCTTGTGGAAACAAGTGAGATAATCGTATTATCTTCCTGAAAGCGGCATTTAACTTCACTAGATGGCTGTTAAAAATCACCCAAGAAAGAACCATTATATAGTTTGTTAAATATCTGTGAATATTTTCAAATTTTTTGAGTATAATATATCCATTTCTAGCAATAAAATTCTAAGTTCACTCGTACGAAGTCGCAGGTAATAACTAGTATGCCCATACAATAAGAAATAAATTACTTCTTTCTATTAGAATACAAAATTAACAGAACTGTTGTATAAGATATTAGAAAGTTTTTCTAAGAAGGGTAATTCTAAGAAATATTGATTAGAAATTCAGCACCCGAAAGTCTGAGTACTTGTTCTATTAAATAGTGCTCTACATAAATATCTGTTGATTATTAGATGTAACAGTCGTTACCGGGAATTTTAAAAATGATATTATGTAATTCAACAAAACCTGGAATGTACCATTAACGAACAAGATACTGTTCATTTGATGCACGTGTATGTGCGTCTTTTGTGAAGTTGCCGATTTCGTCGGTTTGTTTGTCTGGCTCGTGGGTGTGGTTAGCAACGCATGCGTTCGCTTCTGGATCGATTTGCGAGTTGTTCTTTCTTTGGACTGCCTCAGACAGCGGCCAAAACAATGGCGTGGAAAAGTATCAGGTCGCGCTGTTGACGCAGCACACAGGAGAGCGGTGGGATCCGCGTGGGAACCAGGGTACCTGGCTCCACGCTATCAACCTGCTCAGAAATATTCCAACCCAGCTTATTTTTATCATTTATCCTTCCTCTCATCGCTGTTAGTGAATGACAGCAGCAATTCTCGACTCTTCGTCATAACCAGGGGCGGATCCAGGATTTTGGTTTTGGGGGTGCTTGAGTGGACTTTGGTTTGGGGGGGGGGGGCTTGGCTTGAGTGAATTTTGGTTCAAAGGGCTTGCCCTCAGTGGAGTTTTGGTTTGGGGGGGGGGGCCTTGAGTCGGGCATGGGGTAGTCTTTATGGCCTACTCGGGCCTCAAATCCGTAGAGCTAAAAAAAAAAAAAAGTCTCCAAAATTACAATGTCAGGGGTGGACCTAGAGGGGGCTCAAGCCCCCTAGCCCCCCCCCCCCGGGATCCGACCCTGGTCATAACCATGACTACCGGCATTCTTTGTAACGACTGTTTATGAGTTTCTGCTTTAACCATTTCGATACTGGGAGGGCTATACAATGAATCAAGAACTCTAGACGGTAGATAAAAAGAATTTTTCCTTTATAACTCCTACATTGAAAGAGCTATATTCGATCAGTCCAGACATCGACACTTATTCCTAAAGATTTACCCTCCACAGTAAATTCTGTGGAGTTACCCAAGAAACTGTGTCGATATCTGGGATAGAAGTTTGACCCTGAAGGCAGGAGAAATTTTTATCATTCGGGACTTTGCCAAAAGGTTTCGATTCCTTATCATCAGACTCTACACGCCCCGTACCGAGCGTGGTAGGTGAGCGGTTACGTTCTGGCCTCGCATTCGAGAGGACGTCGGTTCGAATCACCGTCCAGGCATCCTGATTTGGGTTTTCATGATTTCCCCATATCACTCCAGGCGAATGCCGGTACGCTCCCTTCAAAAGGAAATAGCCGAATTCCTTCCCGTTCCTAGTCCCCAGTTAAACAAAAAATTTCATCACGTACGTTTGGATTGAGGACATGTCACTGTTGATGTGATTCGACTTGTGGGTGGGAACGTAAAATTTTACGTCCCTCCCTGATTTCCTTCCGCAGAATAGGTCTGAATGGGATATTTTTGGGTTTTCTCTCTCGTTTCACAACACGAAGCATCTCAATACACTTAAAAATTCTCAGTATAGTCATCTACACACAGGATATCACACTTAGACAAGCGGAGGAAATGACTAGAATGACTCTGTGCAGGATATGAAGATGGCTGGATTAGTTGATCAACCTTGGTAACTTTCTGGGGAATATTATACTGGTGAACTTTCTCGTTACCATCCCCAGCATGTTTTGAATTATTGGGTAGGTGTATATGATTGTAAATGAGGACTGTTATATGCTTTTTTTTTTTGCTTGGGCTTTACGCCTCGTAGACAGCGAGGTCATTAGAGGCGGGATTAAACTGGGGAAAGGAACGGGAAGGAATTCGACCATGGCCTTTTTGAAGGAAGCATCCCGGTATTCGACTGGAATGATTTGGGGAAACCATGGAAAACCCGAATCTGGATGCCCGTACGGGGATTCGAACCCGTGTCCTCCCGAATGCGAGGCCAGAACGTTAGCCGATCATCCACCACGCTCAGTCTGTTGTATGTGTTCTTGGACTAAACTGTCAGCACGGTAACGTTCGGTTCTGGTATTAGGGAGAACACGTGTTCAAATCACCGTCCAGCAAACCAGATTTCGGTTTTTAATAGTTTCCCACGAATACTGGGATGATCCCTTTAAAATTAAATGGCTGAATTTCTTCTTGCTCCTTGCCCTCCATCTTTTGCCAACTCTAATTCCCTCGATGTCGAAGAGGCGTAAAGCGCGAAAAAAAAAGTTAGTTTTGTTAATACTGATCGACTCGTAAACTCCAAAGGAATAGAGTAAGTATCACTGCCTATATGAACTATAAGCAATGTAACGTCAGTGAAATCACGATTTTGCCTGCACGAGCGTGCAACAGACCGGAAGACAAACTTTTTTTTTTAATGGCATTCTGCTGCTGAGGCCATACAGCCAACTCATTGTGATCATCATGACTCATCGAGTGCATCATTTTCACTAGTGAATTGTTGCTATTATGTATTAACACCACCGGAGGGACACGACATTAATACACACAACAAATAAACACCCATGCCCTCTGCCGGACTCGAACCGGCGACCTTCGGTACGCGGAGCCAGTACTCTAGCCTCTACGCTACCGAGGCTGGCAAGACAAACCATTATAGCCGGAAAGCATTTCCTCACATCCCCTGGCTTTGCGCATAATACGAGGAACACGGTCGATACGAACGCAAGGTCTTGTTTTTCCAATTTACAAGAGTGATCTGCGTCACTCTTCTGGATTTAACTCCACTCTTGGCTTTCTGGTTAGAGACATGAAGGTGTCGTTTCATGAAAAATTACAAATACTTCAGCAAGACCTTTTTAATAACAGTAAAATCTCTTAGCGATTACAAAATATAATAAAATAAAGATATTGAGGATCAGGTCTTACTTAGGCGTTCCGCGATATTGTGTATTAATACTTTTAGAAAGAGTGTTAACAGTTTTTTTTTAAACAGATTACCACGCTAGGAATTAAGTTTTTATTGTATGCAGGTATAGACTCGTCCTATGCATTCTGGGTTAATTCCATTACCATTCCCTAATCACACATTCACTCAAGTACAGATGGAAAGTGAACAGAATGGTGATTCTATTAAGTTACTTAATGCCCGGAATTACGCGATATGAATAATATTGCTGCACTATCATACTGGATTAGGAGAAGCGCGATTAGAGTTGAAACCGATTTACCATACGCTAATTGCGCTGTTTACGCTATTTTACATAAAAATCAACATAAATGGTTGGATGGTACCTCAATCCGCCTTAAAATCCCTAATTCTACGAACCACAAAAGATCACCGTACGATGAGGATTAATTTGAGGCAGTGACCAACAAACTAAACAAATATGTAGGTTAATAGTTACAAGAAGAATTCCAAGAAACCATTGGTAACCATGTTCAAGAAAAATATAAACGTGTAAAGCCAAAAGTCATGAGACTGAAATTTAAGAGAAGAGTATAATGGTATAGGGAATACGGAAAAGGACACAAATATTAAATGCGGTAAAGTTAATTAGAGAGAACCATAATATGACAGATGGTGTAGCTAAAATCATGCACAGGCGAAGGAGATACAATAACACGAGAACGATTGGTTTTAATCTTTTTCATAATTGATTAAGCTCAGTGAATTCATGGAGGAGAAAAATTCACCAGTAACTTCAATAAGAAATAAAGAGGAGAACGGTATATGAAAATTGTAAGGAAACAAGTAATAGTAAACCGACTGATAAAAATTGAGATTAAATACACAAAGTAATATTATAACTTCTAGCGATAAAGAATAAAGCTAGTAATAGAACATTTTTGACGGGATGACGGAAAAATATTTAACTGGAAAAGTTACAGTAGCTCCATTAGTAGAAGTGACATATGAATATTTATAATAAGTAGAGCAGTAGCTGAAATAATTGGCGCAGGAATTGAGATTTCGCTCATTATCGCAGTAGTGAAAATGTTACGATTATAACACGAATGTAATTAAACTCGTAAATGAATAATACAGTCGTGAATAGCTTAATATCCTGAGAGAGGATAAGCAACATGTAATGCCCACTACATCTGTATCTGTCTGGACAATTCGAATGTAGTAAAATGACTTATATTTGTCTAAATAAGATATTCATACAAGTTAACAAATTATTCAGACTTGATGAATGATCGTAGGGATAGGGTAAGTGTATGACAGAGCCACACATTACATATCATTTTTAATCTGTTGATACAATGTAAGAAATTAAAGGAAGACCGAATATGAGGGATAGGATGATATAAGAAGAGTGTTGATACGATAGCATGGTTGGTGTTTTTAGTTAAAAGGCGAAATGTTTTGCTACTTTATATTACTAAAACACAACTGAAGACGTTAAGATGAAATGAACAGAAACAGCTTTATATAACAAAATGTAACCTTATTTTGACAAACAGTATGAAAAGAATTAGTTATTTCTGTCGTATAGGTAACAGAACAAGAAATATTGAGGGATCAAGAAAACAAACAGTAGATATCATTGCAGAAGTTCTGCTCTGATTAAAATTTTTGTACCCAGCAAACCGGAACAAGAGATACATTAGTGGATAAAGCAAGACGCATGTATATTAAAACCGGAGATAAAGAATGGTACATCGTTACATCTTATACAGAGAGCGTCAGTAGTAAATTGATAGTGTGTACATAGAAACAATATCTGTTAATATCGACATAGCATAGAGTAAGTTAGACAGAATCATTCTTTCACCAAGACTAAGCCATTATTGAGAAATGGCATCGTCGATGTCGAGGTCGTTATAGGAGGAAGGAATTCAGCCAGAGCCTCTTAAAGGATACATCGGGGTATTAACCTGGAGTGATTTTTGGAAACTATGGAAAACTGGATGGCCGAATGGTTGAAATGGTCGAAGCTGGAAGGATTTTTACAGTAATCTGCTCCACAGTTCTCCAGTTTTGTTTCAAATTCTGTTAAAGCGCAGTAATATATATATATTTATATTTGCAACTCTGAAATTATTTTGAGTAAAACTATAGTAACACATGAATTTATATAGATATTTCCTGTAATTTCACGTTTATAGTTTGGCAATTACGTATTTCTACGAAACAGTTGTGATCTTAGAAAGTGTGCTGTCAGTTTCCAGCATAGACTCCAGATATTCTTGTATTCTCCAAAAACTACTCGTTCAATGTAGTTTCAAATAACTGTTACCTATATTAGTTTTCACCTCTTCAGTTTAATGCATATACAAGTTCTTTTGATTTTTTGAAATTGTTAACTTTATGGCAGTGATACACGAAAAAATATTAAAAAACAAAAAATCCTAAAGAAATTAAAAAAACTTATAAAATCCTTCATTGTTTTCACCTAAATTCTTTCTTATACAACAAAGAGAAATTAAAGAAACTTCGTATCTCAAATCTCACCTTATACTTTCTCATTGATCTGTATTTTATTCATGATTGCTAAAGTAATTAGTTCTAAATAACCACAGCTGGACGTTAAATTAAAGCAAAAATAAGCCGAAGATAAAGTATGATAACAGATTTTGTTACCTCTGTCATCCTTGTAACCAGAAAAGTTTCAAAATAAGTCTCCCAATAACTTAACCGGAAAAATCAAAAGTATTTCTTCATCAAAATAAATATAAACACGAATAGAGACGTCCTGCGTGGTTAGGAAACAAATAGCAATTTAAAAGCTGCTATACATTACTCTAGAAATCTTATAAGAAATACTAGACTGTGGAGTTTGTTTTGTATGACAGTATAATGTGAAGTATATTTTATTATTGATACCACTATAATATAAAAATAAAATTGTATAGGACATAGTAGGCTACTAGATCTCATTTCACGGAAGTTTTGTGTTCTGTAACTGGCAGTCGCGAAACTTGTTTATACAAGAATTCTTTGGAAACAATGGTTTCATTTCCGCTCATTTAGTAACAAACCACTCCTGCTGACTTCCATGTGATCCCTGTAACTTTCGGCGCACCGAAACCAGCGTTTGTGCCATCATAGAAACATTCCTGTATAGCTTCTTTTGTTTGGCCTCATAACTGCGCCGAAGTTATCCTTAATGGTGCCAGAATATTGAGAACTATTATCTTTCAGAACGGATTTTAGTTTAGATAACAAACAGAAGCTTGTTGGAGATTTGTCTGAACATCCAGCAATTTCACGTGATTGCCCAAACCTGCCTTATTAGAAACAAAGGCTGGGAAATAGGGAATAAGTGGAAATAACGAACTATAAATAAAAAATTTAGGATTGTAAGTTCATACGCAACTGGAATTCCTTACATGTTATCAGCAGGAGCCAATTTTCATTATAAAACTTAACTTAGTCCACAACCCGAAGGTTGGTTGGATCCTCCCGAAGGAGGCATACTAAGCCATTGTGTCAGAGGTAGGACGGCCACTTCCTTTCCTCTGGGACCTACAGTTTAACGTGGAATCCGAACCACGGAGCGTCCTTACATAGCTCATATGATTAAACACAACTCTCAAAATTCCTGCGCCTGCCGGGATTCGTTATAAAAACGTAATAACAGCTTCATGCAAATCACCACGGTTTCTGTTGTGTAATTACTGTTTACCGCTACACTTATCACACGTATAGAAATATTTTTTTAAAAAAAGAAATAACTGAATAAAAATGAGATATTCGAATTTATTAGTAAAATGAAAAAATTGCAACTGTTACCTCTAAATTTTGATTCTGAGGCAGTAAAAATTTTTGCCGCTTATCTGTCGTAATTTTTAGAGATGAGTAAATCAAGAGTTTTTTTTTATGTTAGTGCTTGAATTAGTAGACTTTCAGTTGGTTGTCGCCCGAAGTGAGAAGTGTTGGGTGACGAGGCCTATACCAGCTGTGACGCCCCCTGGCTATAAGCCACCCCTAGCCTGCTAACCTCGTTCCCTTGTGTTATTCAAGCGGAACAAGTGAACTTTAGTCCTTTATTTCAACTACGTCATCGAGATGGAGGCAGTTAATGGTGTTTTAGCATTACCTGTCCATTCAAGAGGCCGATCGATTTGCCTACACTTAAGCCCATGTTATGCCAAGTCCAATTGCGACATCTGGTCACACTTGGTGCGGTGTATAATCAGAAGTCAGGTAATGTAGGCATAAGGTATTCGCTCAATTCAGGGTAATTGCTTAGCCTATAATTGCTTCCTTTTGTGGTTTTAAGATAATCCGTAACGTATCGGTAAAACCTCACATATCCAAGAGCATTGCTCAGTAGTATAAAATTTCATTGCGGAGGAGCGATAGGGATGACAATTCCCATGTACTCACTGTTGTTCTTTATTCCGTTTTTTCCACCATACCGTGCGCGAAAACTTGCTTCACCTTGTTATTATGTAAAAAAAAAAAAAAAAAAAAAAAAAAAAAATCAACATAATAATTTTTCTTGCTGTTTTTCTTGTTGGAATGTGTACAAGGTTTGGATGACTAATTCAAGAAGTCTGAGTAATGGTAATGAGCTTGATAGGTGGTTTAAAGCAACAGTCTCAACTTAAAGTAATCATTGCTTTAAAATAAGTAAGGAGTAAAGGGGGGATCTTGCACAACAGCCAGTATAACAGGGGAGATATAGCTTACGGCATTCGCATTATGAGAAACTGAAAGCTGAACCCCAGCCCCCCCCCCCCCCAATTGAGGAACCGTCTGGAGGGCGCCTATCCCCACCAATGCTGGTTCAACACCTGCAATCTCTTTGAAACAAAATGACCACACCGCACGACCTCGACCGAATATTTATACGGACCATCTTTTTCGTACCCAGTTAAAACCTTTACAGGTACCTCCTGCGTCCCATGAAGTTTAAGAAAAAATCTGTTTCATAATAGTAACACTTAAAGTACCTTCTATCCCTGTTGGGGCGAACTTCACGTCTCAAATCACCTTACAGCATAAGTCTTATGGCAAATAGTGTATTTCAATTATTTCTATGCATACTCACAGATATCATAAGAATGATAAAGTAACTTGCGTGCCAGAAGGGCCTAAGAGATAGTGCACATTGAACAGGGTTTGGCGCAATGAACACATCACACGACAATCGCTGTTAACACAAACCTTTGACATTAAGTGGTATTTGAAGAAGGATTCTTAAAAATTTATTGATAATTGCAGTGCCGGGGAGTTATGAAAACCCCGTTTCATCCAGCTGAAGATCCTGTTTATCATCGGGGACAAGTGGAACATTAAAAAAGTGTTCCTTGCAGCGTAAGCCTTCAGCATAGTGGACACTAGTGACTCCTGCACTGTGAAAAGTAGCTAACGAAGATAAATGGAAAGATTTAACACAGTTTAATGATGTAAAGCATTTGATGCCAGTGGATGTACCACCATGTGTGAGGATACTTAAGAGTGATGCTGTGGTCCGCTCTGTCTGTAATGCAGCTTGTCACCCACACATCACCACGATGTCCTCAGTGTTGCCACATGAATAAAATGTGTGGTATTCAGTGTGGAGACCATCTGCAGTGTCGCTCCATTGACAAATTGGAAATGTTTGGGGTTGTACTTGATGCACAGCCTTCAGTTTGCGACAAGGAACGTTAATTTCATAGCTAACTCTACGACAGTCACTGTAGTGGCATTAACGAGAGCCCTATCTGCCTCCGATGGCTCGCTTCGACACTTCTGGGTGTACATTACATTAAATACACCTAATATGAATGTTGCTTGTTGTGCAATTGTCTTTATATACATCTTAATTACAAATTTTTTGAATGAGTCACCAAGTTTACAGCCATTATCAAACATGTATGATCTAACTCTGTATGCACTGAGGAGAGGTTGAGTTCAAATTACTCTACCGGTCTACTCACCATCTTGATTAGTTTTAGGAGAAATTTTATCACAATTTACTTGGATTCCAGAGTGATTCTGACTGTTTCGCTCAAAAACGAGGTATAGCCCCCTACACTGTTGGTGCTTTGTGTGTCCCAGTATTGGAGAATAAACTACATGGAGCCGTGGGTTTGTCTGTTTGACCATGTCCTTGTTGTCGTCATATGATGTCTATAAGCCATCTAGCTACTGAAATTCCAGCACATAACTCAGCTGTTAGTAGTGGGACAACACTGAAAGGTTTGCTAACATTCTGTTCATCCAGTCTTTGGGTTATACAGTCAGAAATGAATAAGCATGTGACAGAGAGAAACATGTTTTCGTTAAAGCCAATGTACATTAGTTTCAGAAGTTGTGCATTACTTGAATACACTATGCTCCCTGCAAGTAGTGGATCGTGTTTGGCCGCCAATGTATAAGTCTACCTAAATGACGAGACACTAGTATTACCATGGAATATCCTGAAACACTAATTGCTGGGTGTGTGTGTGTGTGTGTGTGTGTGTGTGTGAATGTGTGTATTTTTGCGCAATGATGAGTAAAATAAATGAAAACTCAACGAATCAGATATTATGTTTTTCACTTATCACTTCCATTCCCATGGAACGTTAAATTATAATTAATATCATAAATTCAATAATTTCTAATAACATCACATTTAATTTAATTTAATTGTGATGGATCACACATGCTCGGGTGGCAATTCCCTTAGTCATTTAATTACCCACTTTTTATTTTTTTTAAATTGTCTGATATGATTTGAATGTTAAATTCCTCCCCCAAATACTTTTGCGATTTACAAATTTTAATTTTAAATTCCTTCTGCGTTTTTGATAAATTATTCATCACTTCACTTGGTAATTTGTTCCAATTCCTGATACCCTTACCTACGAAAGAAATTTTTCCCATTTCCTTGTGCATGAAATCAAGTGCCAGCTTATGGGTTGAGCTGAGATGATATAACACATCACTCGCACATGTGTTCTCAGTGTGTACATCTATTAGTTTTAGAATAGGGGTCATATAAGGGTCGTGTAGCACTTTAGCAGAAAATATGTACACAAAATTGTTGTAGAGCGTCACAACGCACTGACGAATTCTTCATGCTCTTGGCGCTGGTCAATGTAGGTTCAGCCACGGTGATTCACAGAGAAAAACACCACTAGTAGGACCAGCATTGTTGAAAACCCCAGAGAAAGTTCGGCAATTAAGTCTAACTACCTGGATCAGCGTGCCAAAAATCTTCAAATAGTAGCTAATTATTATTGTACAAACATCTTTATATACAATTAGATCCTCTATTTGCTTTCTATTTAACTTAGGCAGCAAAAGTATGCTTCTTAAAAACTTCTGAACTTTGTTGTTGTATTTGAACCATCAAGTCCAGAACTTTCCACTTTCAACATACAAACGGATCTTGAATCCTATGAGACTGTGAGAGAATACTGTGCCTTCGATGAATGAGTTTTTGGCTCTAAAAAATAACCAATTTTGAGGCTGCGGCATACCAGGTCGTTTGCGCATACGATTTTCAGTTGACTCAATTTAATTCGTCCTCTGGAGAAAACCCTGAGATATGTCTACCAACTTGTTGAATTGGCCAAAGCAGTTGACAAAATTTATAAGGCGTTACTCCTCTCGTAATGTCAGCTGAGCAGGAAGCACAGTTTACCGGTTCTACGGTATGTCACATCTATAGGAAAGACAGTGAACCGGGGACTGTAAAAGTTCGTGATCATTGCTATATCACAGGTGAGTTCAGAGGGACTGAACAAAATGACTGCAATTTGCAGCACGAATGCAAGAGGTAAATACCCATCTTTTGCCACAACGTAACTGTGTTTACCACACATCGACGAAGACCGGTTGAGGGTCCTTCGCATTAAATCTGAACGATACATTTCATTTTATAAAAGAAATTCTCTATATAAAATGCATTGCGATTTCTCGATTGAATTCGCTTCATGCTAACGCCCTAGATAATCTGATTGAGCCAATTATGGACGAAGAAATGTGTAATACCAACTCACATTTCACGGATCCTGAAAAGTTTCGGTTGGTTATGTGCAATAGAGTATTTCGTTATGAATACATGTAGAAGAAGCTCCTCAATGCCACGCTGCTTTCTCTGAAGTCAAAAGTTTTCTGTTAGTTTTCGGAGTCTAGAATTTCAGACGAATACGCGGCACATGTGTGGTGGGTTTACCAGATCCAAACCTTAGGTGAATATGCAAGTTCGTACTTAGACACTGATGAACAACTACTTGCGGATGTGTTTGAAAAATTCAGGAATGTGAAATTTATAGTCAGTCGTGGTAAATACCATAGCTGTGAAAATTCTATTTCTCATCGTGTCGAAACGTAACCTATAAGAATGTGCGGATATAGAAACAAATTTTATGGTATTTGAATCGGGTTGCAAACACTTTGATGAACAGACGTAACTTTTATTCCAAAGTACAAGGTTACAAGTGGATTTGTGGGGTACCAAAATAGAATCATGTAAGTGCTTCGAAACAAAAACAAGTTACCATGCCAGGTAGCCATTAAAACCCACATCTGAGAATTAGGAAGTTTACGGAATGACTAACAACACGAATTTCTGCTTTACATGTCTCTTTAATTTCCAACTTCAATACTTCACTAGCTCGTGATCAAAAAGCGACAATTCACTGTTTCCCAGAATATCATGACGTGGGTATACGAGTGAAGCACCAGGTTTAATTATGCATTTGGAATATACCACTGTAGCAAAATTATATTTAGATTAAAAACATACATTTAATTTCTGTCGATGATCAGGTCGTTAAGGTTGGGAGAGGGGAATTGACAAGTAGCTGTAAGGCTTTTGAAAGAACCACGCCAGATTTCTAGAAACCATTTATAACAGACTGCCGAATGGCTGGACCCGGAATCGAATCCGCGTCTTCTCAACATTTTTTTTTTTTTTTGCTTATGGCTTTACGTCTCGTCGATGTCGAGGTTGTTTGAGGCGGGAAAGGGCTGGAAACAATGAACGAGAAGAAATTCTGCCATGGCCGTTTGATGGAAGCCAAAGCGTTACCGTTCACCCACTACGCTCGGTGCGTCTTCTCAAAAGGTATGCCCAATCATCACTCTTCCACCATGCTTGGTGGAGTTCGATTTCAGGATACATTTTGTGCATATGATCAGCTTTTGACGATGGCTCACTAAATAAACTGACCTTTGTATTTTTATAATAAATAGGTACAAACGCATCCATTAACTTTCTGGCATGCGAGAGAGTGGAAGTTTTCTTTTTTGCACAAGAGAGTGGGGTATTGGGATAAATTGTTAAGGAAGGTTCTGAATAACGTACCTAAAACAATTTGAAGTAAAATTGTGGATAAAGCGTAAGTGCGAGTGTAGGGAAACTGCTCTATCTCGATTAATAAAACGCAACTGCTCAAAATGTCTGTTATATAATATATCTCCTTTTCATATTGTAGTTTAGATACATCCCGCCCCTCCTCAATCAGTTTGCTAGGTCGATGATTGGTTGATGACAACAGGTGTTCTCATCCGGCTTGGAGTAATTACGTTGACGCCCAGACGTAGCACCAGTTTGCCAACTGAACAGGATAGCCAGGTCTGCTAAAATTTCTGACTAAAAAAAGTTGATAAACTCTTTCGCCCTTACATTTTACCCGTGTGTATATATACTTCGTTAATGTAATTCCAATTTTTCCTAATACATCTATTCCAAAGGTTGAGATTTATTACAACCTTGCCATGGCTTCTGGTCATAATGTTAGACGCTGAAAATTGTTAATTTACTGATGATTCCCAACACCATTTTAGCGAAATGTGTACGATAAGTAATTAAGAATTAAAATACAATTACGGTTTCAGTGTTTTATGAGCAAATTTGTTCCAGATGTTAAAATAAAAACCAAAATCACAGTATGTTTAGTATTGGTATCTGAGTTTTGTGACTATTAAACGAAGGTTACGTACTAGCTGTATGGGTAGGCAAAACAGAGGAGAAATCCTTTTTCCGTTTTCAGGATCTCGTCCTTTCCTTCTGGCTTCATATTGTTTGTAATGTTTTAATTACGTCTGAGCCCATAATTTATTTCTACTTCTCCTTGACACTACTACTAATTGGGAACGTTTATGTTTGTTAATCACCCACAGGCAAACTTCAGTAAAGTTCATATGGCTCCTCTGCAAGCAATATTTGAAATGATGCTGCCTGATTTATTTGCATACAAATAAACTGATATAAAATCACTAATATAAACCGCAAAGTCGAACTCATCATCAGTGCATAGATAGCACTTATAGTGGTTGGCGTTTTTGCTGTGACAATACTCCACCAGACGAAATATATCATCCTGTGGTCTGAAAGCGATGATTGTTTCTTTACGGCTGCGCATTGCGCCTCTATTGTAGACGCCTAACCTAAGCTGATATTGTACCAGGTATATGGGACTTACAGATTAACACGACATAAGAACCTCGGAGTGTCATGCACCTTTACATTGACAAAGCAAAGAAGTGATATTCAATATAAAGGCCCGTATAAATTCTACCCGTGACCGGTATTCTAACTGGGAACTTTCCATCTACGTGCCTTATCGAACTGAACGACCACGTCACACGACAGACAATCTTCTATCGATATACAATATATGAATATACAAAAATTATAGAATTTGCTGTTTTTCCCTCTGTATCATGGACAAAATACGATACTAACCAGGATAAAAAATATCCTAGTTACAGGAAGATATAAGTTATCACTAGGTCAAATATTGTTAAAATCCTTCAATTAGTTTTGAAAGATGTGTGCTCAAATAAACAAAAATGGAAAATTTTCGTTTTAGTACACCGTGTCACAGGGAAGTATGTCCTAATCAGGATAAAATGTATCCTAACCGGTAACATAAGCTATTACAGAGGTTTCGTTGAAATCTATTCATTAGTTTTTCGTGAGATGCGGACAGTCAAAAAGAATGTCTAAATTTATGGTTTTGTAACGTATAGGGATATAATGTATCCTATATCCTGTTCGATGATAGAAGTTCTCACTAAGTGCAGTTTCTTTAAAATCCGTTTATTAGTATGTGCGTGATGCGCGGACACACAAACAAAAATTCTAAATTTTGCCGTTTTCCTCATCTTTGTTATCAGTAGTTTAAACTGCAGTTTCTGTTTTTGTAATAAATTTAATGTATAAATACTTCTACTATTTTATTATATAGTATAGACTTGTTTTCTCTTAAATCGCTACTAAATTTACCTTGAGAACGTTGTTCTAATCTTCTACGCACATATTTATTTTTAGTTTAGCTGTCGTAGATGTGGTCACTTTATTTTACGCTATACCAATTGTATTGCGATATTGATAGAATTAGTTAATTAAATCATGATTTTTATTTTTTTTTTTTTATTTTTTTTTTAGCACTAAGCATATGTTACTTTTCCATTTTCAGAAGAAGAGAGCAAACAGCAAGAGATATTTATACAAAAATCCTTTGGAGTTTTTTGACAAACAATCAAATGTTTGTAATGTTTTCTGATAGAAACTTTCTAGTGATTCGGTACAACATCTTTAAGGATACTAAGTGAAGTGAGTTTGTGCGAAGTGTCACCAATCATAAACAACATTTTACCTTTAAAATTATCAAAAGCGTGCCGTAAATTAGATTTTACGTAGTATTTTGAAGAACTGAGTGAGTAGCTTAGATAAGTGTAGTTCATTCTATTCAGAACTCTGCCGTGGTTACTGGAAAGCACAATAGCAAATACTAATCTCAGAAAATGGAATAGTTTTGCGTAAGACTTCATCACTGGTTTTCCAGTGCATACACGAATGCTTTACGAAAACGGCGAATTGTTTACGTGAGGACAGTCCAAAATTAAATCGGTACGAATACATTCAGCAGCATTTTTTTGTAATAAAGAATTACGTATATCTGTATCCATAAATATGGAATTTGGTATGGATATAGTTATCTCATATTTTACCTGTGTACTACGTTTTATAGGTCGTATTTTGAGAAGTTGTAATGCTCATACAAAGGAAATAGCGTACAAAACACTAGTTCGTCCGCATTTGGAATACTGTTTTGCAAATTGGGATCCGTATCGCAAGGGATTGATTGATACATTAGAGAAAGCACAGAGGAGAGCCGCCCGATTCGTGACCGCTAGTTACAGTCCTTATGTACGTAAGTGTCACAGAGCTGATACGTGGGTTGGGCTTAAGGATTGCAATCCCGCAGTGTTTTCAATCCCGCGGGATCCGCGCGGGATTTGCGCCAATCCCGCGGGATCACGCGGGATCTGTGCGGGATTGGTACAAACAGTTTTTTAACGCATATATTTAAAACATAGTTACTTAAAACGTTAATAAATTAAATAATAATTAAATTAATAAATAATTTTTAATATTAAATGTTAAAAATTAACAGTTAACAATATTTTGATTGTCAAAATGACATTAAAACTTTTTAGCGTGTCTTAAGTGTATTTCGAGGTTTTACATTTTTGTTTTTTAATCTAAACCAATTTCTAAATAAAAAATGGAAAATATCGAGTCTTAGGTCATATTATGTTCCTTACAATACATCGCATAAGTTTAAAAATATGGTTTGCTTAGTGGCCAACTTACCAGAGTTTTATTTTGTTGTTTTTTGTTTAAATAAACGTTCCATAACACCGAGAAAAGCATTCCATTTCACAAAGTGAAGTGAATATACTCTGTAAAGTGTAGACTTGGCTCAGAACAAGATCTCATAACTTTTTGTCACTGCACAAGCACGAGACTTGGCCTTTTTTTGCGTGATTCATTATTATATCTCCTGATTGATAATACAGTTGATTCAATGTTATTAAAAGAAACTACTCACTTACACGTAAATTGTTAAGTATTTCAGATTTACTTATGTGGCGTAACGACGTTTTTAGAGTGGAAATTATTATTTTTTAGTAAGAAAGGAGACTTTCTCGGCGAATGATTGCAGTGAAGTCCTTATAGGTTGTATCTCCGGATTTCATTGCAACGACACGAAATTACACACGTGAGGAAGACGGCGGAGGCAGCCGTCGAAGTATGGTGTTCCTACAACACAATTCGTCTATACACCGGTGAATATTTCATTATAACTTTTTTTTACCTTTAGTTGAAATAATAACAAGGAGAAGAGGGATTAATAGAAAGCCTGAGCGGCACAAGTAAGCAGGTGGCTTTTGTCAAAGAAACGCATTGAGGCAGCGGCCAAAACAACAATAAGTCAAAAGGATATACAATTTCCTTTTGATAGCTATTAAATAAATAGGTACACGATCGTTAAAATTACGATAACATTAGTTTCATATCAACGAATAATTAAATATTCAGCCACAAATTAGGAAATTGTCACAATTACTTTATCTGCAAATACAGAAAATGGGAATAATGAAACCGTGAATAAAAAGCTGTAACCGTGTAGTTCAGATAACGTGTTCGACACTTAAAAAATAATTATATAGTTAGAAAATCGTGCTAAATACGCACCATAACTCAAATTACAGAAATGTGTACTCGAAACAAATGTAAGTTTTGATGAATACGTAAAAGTGTATTTATTTACTTACGAATGACGAAGGTTGACAAAAACAAACGCTTGTTCACATGAGTCAAATGCCAACTGCAAGGGTACAGCAAACAGTGCAATACATCCGATAGAGACCGAGTGGGGCAGCGAGTCACGCAGATTGACAAGCGTTTCCGCCGGATTTTGCGGATTGCGGATCCGCTTAATTTTGTGCGGGATCCGCCAGACAGTCTAATGATGCGGGATCCCGCGGGATTGCGGGATCCCCCTTTGCTTGATTGCAATCCCTAGTTGGGCTGTGATTGTTTGGCGGACAGACGACGTCGTTTTCGTTTGAATTTGTTGGAGAATATGCGAAACTCTTTAATTTACGAGTGCAACGAAATACTTCTTCCGCCAACCTATTTAGGTCGCAATGACAGAAGGGATAAGATTCGAGAAATAAGATGCCGTACTGATAAATTTATGTATTCTTTCTTTCCTCGTTCTGTTCGGAATTGGAATGCACTAAATTAGGATTGGTGCTTAGCACTCTCTGCCACCCACAATAATTGTGAATTGCAGAGTATAGATGTAGAAGTAGACTTATGCCATATGGGGGTAGCAAATATCATTTTAGCTTTTGTAACCAGGAAACGCAATGAAAACGTATAAAAGACAATTCACGTCATACCCGATGTTCCTGTCATAAGCAGTTGCCAAGAATCGTCTTATCCTTCAATAGCAACATCCCAGGGAAATTTAATTGGGAGGGGGGTGGGGTTCCACTGCCAACCCATTGGGAATAGATTTAGTGTTCTTGTCGATGACTGTGATATGTTCTGAATGTAGTGCAGCTTTGAGTTGTGGACGACAGATGAAAGAATGGCGATGGTGAAATCTGGTGGTGACCTATTCGAGCCTACTATTCCAAAAGAATCTATCTAACGTCCACATCTGAAAGACGATCACCATCAAGAGTATAATATGGTCTCATTCCGTACGGTCTTGCAGATATGTTTGTGACTTGACTCTGGATTTAGTACAAAATCTGGCGATTTGAAAGTATAGCATCATCTCCCCTACACTACTGACTCGTTTTAACCGCTAAGGCTTTATCCATCTATCACGGCATCGAGCGCTAGACATTAGCATCACCACGAGCAGGGTTCAGTAAAATGCCAAGGATATGAGAACTGATTCTTTCCTGGCGTATTGCTTGTACATACCTTTTACTGATGTTCAGCCGGATACGTTGTGCTTCACTCAACGTTTGAATAGTTTTCTTAGGTTTCTTCGTCAGGAGAAGTAGTATATCGAAGAGAATACTGCGGTTAGTTACGACATTAACTGTGGCAGCATCACCATTATCAGAAAGTATTTTCTGCACGTCCTTTGACGATCAGTTGTGGCGAAGGTTGTTGTTTACTGGTATTTCCTTCAGGCGTTACAAGGTAGTAAAGATTGGAATAGTTCAGACTTCCTCAGTGGTTTTCCAGAGCATCCAAAAACGTTTTATGATAGCGGCGAATGGTTACATGAAGATGAATATAATCTGTAGCATTTTTAATGGAATGAACACCAACGTATATCTGTATCTCTGAATATGTAATTGTGTTTTGATATAGATATCTCTACTTTCACCTGTGTACTTAGGCACTTACAAATGTTCATCATCTCATCGGATCACAACTCAGTATTGCTACAAATCAGAAACTGGGCAAACAACCAGGAAAATCCAGAAATACTTAGAGAGGTGGACTGGGATAGATTTTCTAACATACTTCAACAAAACGTTTGTCCCGCCATCGAAATAAACGACAAGACGCAGATGGACAAAGCAATAAACATTCTAACAAAGAATATCATGAAAGCAGGCAAGCTAGCCTCAATTGGAACATTAATTTTACACTCTGGTTACAAGGGATTTTTAAAAAAAATATTTTTTATTACATTTCATTTCCTAGGTTGATGGCCAAGGGTGGCCTGTTATAGAGCAGTAGCTCTTTTCAGCCAATGGTTTTTATTCATCTTTATTTGCACATTATTTTACAATTTACTCAACCTATTACTATATACATTATTCTTATTTTTCTGAGAAAAAATGAATGTATAAGTAAGTAGATAAATAAATAAAAGAATCCTATTTTTCTTAATATTTAATATCTTATTATCAAAATATCCTAACATCTAAATGTTTTAAAATCTTGGTCTTTTAAAATTTAAATTTTCGTGATATTTAAATGCAATATAATTCAAATCATTACATTTTGATCATATGCGTTCTGTTATATATTTACATTAAACTGGGTTTGCTGGGAAAGCTATGCGCACTCATAAGTCTCGTATGAAGCCTAGCCGAGTGTACTGGCCAATAGACGACCGGCTTTGACAGCGAGCCTCGTATGCAGCCGAACGATGCACAGTAATATATTTACAGTTGGCTCGCTGTGGCTGCATATGAGGCCCGCTACCAGAGCAGATCGTCTATTGGCCCCTGTCGGCTAGGCTTAGGACAAGCCCGATAAGGAAATACAAATACTATGGCAACCAAATAAAACAAATGGAAGGAGATGCGCGCTCCACGCACAACTTTCCCCACAACCAGGGACCAATGCATTCCCGGTATTGATGTCTGTCTGTCGGCTAGGCTTCAAACGAGACATATGAGTAGCCGCAGCATGGCAGCTACACTTGGGGTCTAAATTCACGTTATAAAGACAGCAGAGGAAGCTGCCGAAACTTTGTGTAAATGTGATTTGTGGTGTGTTGCAGGATGCAGCAGCAGCAGCTGGCGGCGCAGCTGTCGTCGGCGCACGCACACGCGCACGGGCATCCGCATGCGCACGCGCACGCGCACGGACACGCGCACGCGCACGCGCATGCGCACGGCGGCGGCGGCGGAGGCGGCCACGGCTCGAGTCGCCCCGACAGCCCCACGACGTCGGACTCGAGTATCTCGCTAGGCGCTCACTCGCCTCCGCCCCCCCATACATAGACCCTTCTCGCCACCGCCCCGGCTGCCTCTCGCGTGATCCCAATCTGCTGCTGCTTGTCGATATCCATGTCTTTCTACGCACCGAGGGTAGCAACGAGCAGACTCTAAGAGCCACACAGAACGAGGTGGGATCCGGGCCTCTTGTGGGAACCACCAGTTCCGTCTCAAAAGTCGTTACTTCTTTTTTAACGCGATACAGATCATCCTACACCTGAATTTAAAATTACCCGAACCTTGTGTGAAAGTAAGGTTTGGTCCAACTTTGCGCGTTAGTTGTTCATTATACGGTACAATAATTTCAAAGCATAAGGAAAGCTTCAGTTTTTCTCGTTTTAGTCGAACACCAATTATACAGGAGTATATACTCCTCGTAATAGAGCGTCACTTGTTACTCTATATTACCATGACTGCCCACCATAATATTAGATAACAAGTTAGTTTCTTTCTGATGACCCGTTTGTTGATTTCAGAAAATAAGTTCTTATTTTCCTTTACTAAAAGAAAATAACGGCACTGTAGCTGGTTTTCTGTATACATCGAGAAATATGAGAACATACAAAAGAAGATAATAAAGTTGAGATAAACTTGTGCCGTGCCTCTTTTGTTATGATTATAAATGAAAAAGAAGACTTTGGTAAATGTGGATAATTACCAAGTGAAACGGATCTGTAAGTCTGAGCCCTAAAATTTCAGCGTTCTAATTTTTAATGCTTCACATTCCAATCAGTTGGATGAAATTTTGTATACATCTGAAGCTAAAGCTAGTCAAAACCGAAATGAATGTATGTTGCTTCGAAAAGTGAAATTGCGTTAACGTTATAGTGTGGAAAGGGCAATTATTTTTATTTACAAGCTTCAAATTTAGCAGGGCAGCTGTAACCAAAGAAGGATAATACGTTAAGAGATTATTGTATGACTTTCCAAGTGGTTTTCTTCTTCGGGAGGCCCAAATACACGAAGGCTTGCGATTGGTCGTGTGCTGGTGACGTCACCCACTTCGTGTGTGTCTGTGCAGTAAACGTTGTGTCCTCATATTATGTTACACGTAACTAAAAACCATTGTATTGATCAAATCTTGCAATGTGTGGTTGGAGTGTATATGTATATAAGAATTATAGTTGATAGGTATTTAGCTTATAGGTACTGCAATGTGCTTGAATAAACGACAGATTTACTCCTGGATAATTTTACATCCAGTTTAAGATACACTGGCCTATATCTTTCCACAATTTTAAAACATTTCTATTAGTTTACTATAATTATTTCACGCTGTGTATAATATGCATACTTCAAAAATAGAAAGCTTGGTTGTTTCCGAAAAAATTTACAGGCTTCTGCAATCATACGTCTGCCAGAATTTGTACTCGAGAGATTGCAAAATAAATGCTAAAAAAATAACAGTTTTCCTAGTTAGTCAACAATGGAAACTGTATTCCATTAAACTATGGCTTTAAATTTACAGAGTTTAAAAGAGGTTTATATATATAAGTAAACCAGATAACATTGTTAATTTATTGTTTAGAAATTTAATAATCCTGCTGTTTATAACTTCGTGCTAGTTTAACGAATGATTGCGTTGTGTCTCGAATTTCTTCGCCTTTCGAAATGTGTATTTTCCTTCAGGCGAAGAACTAACTTTCCTATATGTAAAGTTAGTCAAACTTTCTCACTTAATGTTCTCAGAAAATATTGTTTAAAAATCTATATTTATTTTAGATTGTTTTTCAAAAAACTATATTTTGTTAGTCATTGTACAAAAATAAGGACTTTCTTTGTCTGCAAACAGATGCTGAATGTAAATTTCTTAGAAATTAAAGTGTATATAACCTTTTCGGCTCAGAACTAGAAATGCAAAAGAAAAGCAGATCTATAAACGCAATAAATCTGAAAGAAATATTGCTGACTTCCAATACTAACATTACTGACTTTTTTATCCTTCAATCAACCAGAGAAAAGAAAGATGAATTTTATGCACCACATGCGTCGAAATTGAACCTATCTTTACGAAAGTTTAAATTTGAACGAAAACGTTGGGCAAACCTTTACATCCCCCACCCTTCCCCCCCTCCTACACCCCATCCCCCAAACAAGAGAATAAAGAACCTTGTACAAGTATAACATCCTTTAAACATTTCTGTGTTATTACAAACTTTGCTAAAAAAGCAGAGTTGCTGATTTAACACCAAAGAAAGGTTTTACTTTCTTGTGCAAGAGATGAAGTTCGCTTATGTCTTCTTTGAGTGACTGTAATGTGTGCATATTTGTCTGTATTTTAAACATTCAATCCTAGTTTCGTATAACAAATACATACAAATCGTTATATTGTTAAGATACAGTGACTGTTTGAATGTCCGAAATACGAAAAATTTGGATCTGGGCAATATAAAAAGAAGCGAGATTTAGCAAACAAACATTGTTGTGAACCGACGTCGCATTCGGTTCCGGTATACTGGAAGACATTTCTCTATGTTTTTTAAGCAGATATATCCAATGATATACTATGATTGTTTCCTCGCATTCAGCATCTGTTGCAGTCTTTCAAACTTGGCTTTGGTTTCTGGTGCATTGGAATATGCCACTATGGTTCAAGCACATATTAAGACGTCTCCATCTGCCTATAGATTATCTCATAGTAAATCTAACTATTGTAATTATATACGTGACCATGTATGTGTATATACGTAATATATATGCGTACATATTTCACATCAGTGATGTTTACTATTAACTACTGTAGATAGTGTAAACGTCCTCTTAACGACTGTATATAACAATAGATCAATAATACTTTTGATCCATCATGTTGTTTTTCTTTTATATCTTCCTGATTCTTACAAATACAGCAAGAGATTATGTATTATTAAAAATGAAAAAGATTTGTAACACAAAAGGGGTAAGCCGAGTTAAGACTGGATTAACAAAATTTTCACCTCTAAAATAACTATGAATCTGAAGCACATATATTTCTATACTTTAAATCCCATTTTCAACTTCCATTTATAAATTTATGGTAGAAGTGAGTACATACCCTCTGATCTACAGAATAAAGGACCAGTAATTTGAAACTATTGTATCGATAGACTGTTCTTAGTACTTTTTTAAGCTCCAATGGTAACGACTGACCACAAAAAAAAATTAAAGTGCAGCACATGGTATCTTGGTGTAGGTAGCTTAACTGAAATATGCTCGTACCTTTTAAATGTAAACTGAAAAATATTGCTATCCACGTAATAAGACCTACTTCTGGCTTCATTCTCGATATAAATATTCCATTATTTCTATATTTTTAGTCATGAATGATCTCAATCCTCTTATAGATTACAATATGAATTAAGAAACTTGAATCATTAAATCATATTTATAATTACATAATCGAAGAGGATAACACGCCTAGCTCACTGTTCACTACTGACTGGCAGACTAAAGGAGATTCATTTACTTTTTATTACATTTCTTATTTTGTATAAACAACCATATTTGCTCAAGAACATGATGTTGACACCTAACTATCCAGGCTCGCAGAAATATGGTCGTTATTAATGTGCGAGGTAAGTCAAACAATAAAATTTCTTTATAAGTTATTCTAATCATAATATCATTAATGTTCTAGATGTTCATATATGCAGCATCAGGTTCCTATTAATTTGTAACAGATATATCAACAATTCAAAAGTTATTAAAACGATTATTTTTGTACTAATACCCAAGAAATTTCAGATATTTGAATCTATCTCCACTCAAATTTAAACACATCCCTTTTACCAAAAGCACAAAGGTGTAAAAATCATATTAAAAACGTCGTTTTTTTTGCTGGAGCCGTATTAGAGTGATAAATATTGTGGAAAGTTATTATTAATCAAAACTATTCTTATGGAACCAGGTTTCAAATTACGCTGAACTGATATAAAAAAACAGACAACATTCAACTCTTGTTATTATTTTTACCGGGGGACTGTCTATATATTATCTGCCAATAAATGTAACTCACGTATTTAAATGTTTATCACAAAACACAGTATCATGTTGAACCAACGTAAATCTTCAACCAAGGTCTGCACATAATAAAAGTCACTACGTAGAAAACGACGAGGTATTTTCGAAATAGAGCATGGCCCCGATAATAACGTACAGTGACAAGAAATATTTCAGATGAGCGACATGATATGAGAGTATAAGTTGCCGGCACATCAATCTCCCGCGAGGTAATTTGTCAAGCGGACACAGCGTAGCGCCAAATAACCTCTCACAAGAACACCCGTAGGTGTTTGATTAATTGTGAAGCATCCTGTGGGATAGCTTTCTGAGAGCGCACAAAAACAATGCCGTCCGCATACGGCGACTCTGCGAGATGGCTTGATCGTCATCTAGATAGCCACAAACATAATTACTACCACGACAACCCATCTACATTTCTAATACATCAAGTCACAGGAATTATCCATTTGATATACAGTGTCGGACGTTGCTGTAATATTTGAAACAACGGAAACAGCTTTCAACGTCACCTCAGCTACAGTAGTTTAAAAAAGGTTCTTCAGTAATTTTGTTGCTTGTAAAAAGTTTGTAACTAAACTAGACGGCATTTCACATTACAGCTTAAATACAGGTTTCTGGGCCAGGAAATTATTTTAATTTCGGCTAATGTAATGTCCAAAAGGAATTAAATATTTAATTGGGTGATCAGGAGTGCAATAAAAGTTTCGTTCGTAAGACAATTATTAAAATCAGCGAAAATTTGGTTTCTGTCTAATCCTTTGTATTGCAAACACATATGTGAGGATGTGAGGCAAACAAAAAGCTTAAATATTTTTTAATTATCATTTATTTCGTAAAATTGGTGAAAAGCTGTACACCTGGACAGAATATCTATCTGGGTAGGTCAACATGGAATTATTTTTTTTTACTTATGGCTTTACGCCTCGTCGACGTCGAGGTCATTAGAGGCAGGAGGGGACTGGGGACAAGGAACCGGAAGGAATTTGGCCATGACTCTTTTGAAGGAAGCATCCCGGCATTCGCCTGGAGTGATTTGGGGAAACCATGGAAAACCCAAATCTGGATTCCCGGACGGGGATTCGAACCGCCATCCTCCCGAATGCGAGGCCAGAGCGTTAACTACTCACCCACCACGCTCGGTAACACGGAATGAAGATAAATATCAAGAAGAGTGAGCATATTAGGTAAGCAGATATAAAAAAAGATCTAAAGGTTAATTTACACATGCACCATGTGACGCACCTCTTCATCAGAACGGAACTTCTTTCATCCCATTGCTTCTTTGAGAGATCCAAACAACGAAAATCATCTGCTACAAGTTCTGGTGAGTATGCCGTGTTAGGAAGTCACTTTAAGTGTAAGTATCTGATTGGTGAGTGTTGCAATTATTTTACGGCCAGTATTGTGCTATGCATTGTCATGTTGCTAAAGTACCCTAGTAGACAGCAATACACGCCGCTTTCACTTGATTAGAGGCTTAATATGATTTTTAGGAGACCAGACTGTAATACACTGGTGAGAGTATTCCCCCTGCCTGCAGTTCTCCAAGATAAGGCAGCAAAACTTTCACTGTTGATGAACTTCTTCGATTTTGGAGACGAATGGCTTTCTCGCTGTTAGTGAAAGTTGAACTGAGGTTTTGTTTCCAGTAATGATTCTTGCAAGGACGTAACAATCTTCACGCCACAGAAGTTCATCACGACGCACTTTCAATTCAGGAATCACCTACCTCAGCACATATTTTTTGAAACCGGAGCACATTGTCACAGTTTGGTGTGCTGAATCATTAGTAACGTTTAATCGTGCTGTAGTTTCATTACATCACTTAGCGGTTATCCATAACTGCTGCAATGTCCTCTGGAGTCACAAATCGACGACCAGGACTGAAGTCACACCATTTTCCAATTCCCTACACCACTCGTGGCCTTGCTGCTATGACAAACACGCTTCGCCATATTGAAACTTCATTCTTGCATTAAGTTGACATCTTTGCAACCACGCATTTCATGAGCTGTTTAATTAAATTATTTCAGTATTTGAGGCAAATTATTCACCATTCCTCTAACAATTTATTCAGTTCCTTACTCCCTTACCTACTAAAGAAAATTTTTTCACTGCCTTATATATGAAACCAAGAGCCAGTTTATAATGATGGGCATTTCTTCCTTTGCATGTACTACTGTTAATTATTTACCAAGACCTATCTAAGTTTCATCAGCAATAAATGCCTTATGCTTCCACAAAACTCTCTTAAACCTTCAACAGTCTTTTGATGATATCCAAATCAGCTCGTTTATCATTTCAATTACTGACCGTGTTCTACCGTAAACTCGCTCTGTCCTCGTTTATCATCCTCCAACATCTCTATTTGATACTCACAATGTGGATCCATAAGACCTCACCAAACTTAAGTAATGGTCGGACCAAAGTTTTTGAATCTCAAGTCCGTTACATCCCTGGTACATCCCCTCATAACCCACTCCAGTAAATGTAGGGCCATGTAACCTCTTCCTACAATCTGTTCCTCCAAATTGAGTTTACTATCAAATGTTACGCCTAGATATTTGCACATTTCGTCTCCAACCAGCAATTCATCCTTTACCCTACAATCATACAATACCTTATATGTTAGTGGAGACTTTCTCGGCGTACTGATGAAATGAAATCTTCACAGGAGTTTAGAAGGATAGCTTCGTAAAATGACAACGTTATAAAGCCCAGTTTGTGATTTTTCAGGTAACAGTATCTGAAGCAGTAGACCTGATGAAGATAGCAGAGTCGGCTGACGAAACGTTGTCTTTTTACGACACTATCCGGCTGAACTCCTGTGAAGATTTCATTTCATACAATTTTTTATTTTTTTTTATTATATATTTTTTTATCCAGTCCAGATCACCTACGGCCGTATCAATAATATTGTATGGCATAATTTCAACTGCAAACAACCTAACTTCTGACTGTAAACCACCAACACAATGATTCATTAGAATATTGAACAGGAGTGGTATTAATATACCTCCTTGAAGCTCTCCTGTACTTCCTCATATTTAGATACAGCACTTCTTCTCCTATCACTTTGATTCCTACCTTTTAAGGATTTTTCTACCCAAAAAGTAACTTTTTTATCAACCCTCACGGATTCTACTTAAGCTACGGCCATTTTATGGCTGATTCTGCAAAGGCCTTGGAGAGATCCGGTATAACAATATCAACTTAATTTCCCTTGCGCTATTCATGTGGGATATCCTGAAACCATTTTATTGATCTGTAGACCACTTTCTTTCCTCACTGACATTTCTAATGTGATTGAACAACAAACCCTCCATCAGATTTCCTACCGTTGAAGTCAAACTAATCGCCCAGTAATTCTCAACTCTGTTTGTCTAGTGGCAACACGTACGAAAGAGTAATGGTTGACTTTGGGGAAACCAAGAAAAACCCAAATCTGGATGCTCGGACGGGGATTCGAACCGGTTGACGTTTTCAAAAATTAAGTCTGAACATAGATCATTCTGGTATAGCTGTTGGTCAGGAATAGTTTAAGGCCTGATTCTACTGAAGCGAGATGCGACTGGGTAACACCATGTTTCAAGTGAAGATAGTGCTGTGATACATCGGCTATAATTTTCGATTTCTTGACAGAAAATGAAGTATTTATTCAACCACCTTATAAAATAAGTTCAGACTCTGCTCAGGAGGAATAAATAAGCGCTGTAAAAATTGTTTCTGAAGACAAATGTGATGTCAAAAAGTTGACGGCAAATAGTTATTCCTTGTCGTTATTATACCAAAGCTGAAAATAAAGGGGGAGAATGATCCACCGTGGTACACATGCGAAGTCAAAAGATTACTCAAAAAACAAAGGAAAATACACGCACGCTCAAGAAGGAAGGCGTGTCGCAGCGATTTAGAAAACTTAGCTGATTTAAGAGGACGTATTAAGAATGTAATGCGCGAGGCCTTTAACGATTTTCACTCCAACTCTCTAAGAGTCTCACAGAAAACCCAAAGAAATTTTGGTCTTATGTACGAAAAGGTAATTGTACCAACAGTAATATTCCAGCACTAATTCTGTTTGTAGTAGAGTTATGGAGCATATTATATGCTCGAACATTATGAATTTTCTAGATGATAATAATTTGCTTACAACAAATCAACACGGATTTCGGAAGAAAAGATCATGTGAAACACAGCTGGCCCTATTTACACACGACGTAATGAAAGTTATCGATGCAGGTTCACAAGTAGACGCAATTTGTTTAGATATCCAGAAAGCCTTTGACTCTGTGTCACACAACCGCCTTTTAGCGAAGCTTCGAGCGTACGGTATATCGGATCAGTTTTGTGAATGGATAAAGGATTTTCTAACTGGTCGGGCGCAGTATGTTGTCGTTGAAGGAGAAAGTTCTTCTAATCTAGATGTTACATCGGGTGTACCTCAAGTAAGTGTAATAGGACCACTTCTTTTCTTAATTTTTATAAACGATCTCGGAGACAAAGTGAAAAGCCTTTTTAGATTGTTTGCTGATGATGCGATTATTTATAGGGAAGTAAAAAATTTTGCCGATTGCTTAGAAATTCAGCGTGATCTGGATGTTATTTTGGCTTGGTGCGCTGAGTGGCAACTTACTCTAAATTGTAAAAAGTGCAAGACAATGAGCATAACTGATAAAAACAATCCAATTGTTCAAAAATACGAGTTAAACAATACAGTTATTGATATGGTCGATTCTATTAAATATTTGGGAGTAACGGTACAAAAGGAACATGAAATGGGACATACACATTAATAAGTTAGTAGGTAGAGCAAATTCTAGGCTGCGATTCATAGGTCGAATCTTGAAAAATTGTAATGAACAAACAAAGGAGATAGCGCACAAATCTCTTTTGCGTCCACATTTGGATTATTGTTGTGCCATTTGGGACCCGTTTCGTAAGGGATTGATCGAAAGTATAGAGAAAGTACAGAGAAGAGCCGCTCGATTCGTGACCTCTTGCTACAGTCCTTATGAAAACGTAACAGAACTGATTAGTAGACTAGGTTGGGAGTCTCTGGTAGATAGATGACACACGTTTCGTTTAAACTTATTGGTAAACATGCGTACTCCCACTTTCACTTTTGAGTGTAGTGAAATACTTCTTCCACCAATCTATTTGAGTCGGAAGGACAGGAAAGATAAAATTAGAGAAATAAGGTGCCGGACTGATTCTTATATGAATTCTTTTTTCCCTCGTACCATTAGGGATTGGAATGCACAGCAAAGAGATTAGCTTTGGTGCTGAGCACCCTCTGCCACCCACAATTTTGTGAATTGCAGAGTATATATGTAGCTGTAGATTATTTGAATATGGTGGACTGCCGAAATACTGACGATCCTTTCATTTCTCAAATGTAGGTAGATCAATTTGGTAATGAAATCCATAAACGCACACGACAACGGTCAACTTTTTGTTTTTTAATTCCATTAAAATCTAACGCAAATCAGCGATCAGGTGCCAGTACAGTTCGCTGCGGCAATATTAATTCGCAGGGTAAACACTCTCACTTTTTTCATGGTTCGTATCATGATGCCTTTGATTTAGCAGAAGTAATGAACGAAACAATCTAGATATAGGAAAATAAGAGCACAATCTAACCAAACTTAGATCTCTTAAAAGTTGACATTATTCTGAAATTCCATGTAAATGTGATGAAAGTTTTTAATAGGACTTTCTCAAGTTGTGATATTTATGGTTGCCCCCAGCAACATGGTGGATAGAAATTTATGAAACACAAATGAGGACGGCGTTGTGCGAGTGATCTGCCGTAGCTCCACTTTTAATAAGAATATACTTCTACGTCAGATATAGAAAATAAAGTTATGTGTATGATATTCATATAATTCCAGTTTAAATTACTCCCCTAAGACAAAAATATTGATTGATTACTGTGTCAAATCAGGACAAGGCAGAAATAAATGGAGCAATACAGCAGTAAGTAGCATCGCAGTTTAACTGACTATGAGGTAGTACTTCTATCAAATGAGCTTTTCCATTCTTTTTCCGTTTTCTTTTCTTTTTCTTTTTGCTACGGCTTTACGCCTCGTCGACGTAGATAATCATCAGAGGCGGGAAAAGATTGAGGGCTTTGAACGGGAAGGAGTTCGGCCATGGCCTTTCATAGGAACCATCCTGGCATTCGCTTGAAGAGATTTCGCATTAAGTAATTGCAAAATTTGAAGCTATCCTCTGTATAGTAGCCGCATTCGTCCTGAAGCTGTAAAGGTGGTGTCTAAGGGAAAACTGTGAATGGTAGTAAGAATGTAACATGTTGAAGAGTGAAATATTTAAAGAATGTGAATATAATGGGCAAACGGAAACAAGCTAGCTGAAATCCGAAAAGAGGAAATATTTAACTTGATGAATCGGAGGCGATGACGCAGAAATGAAGAATAAGAAGAAAGAGAACAGATCAGATATTTTAGAAATGAAATAAGAAGGAAACGTATGAAAATCAAAGGAAAAAAAGCCGGAAGAGTAGAGAAGGAGAGAATTTTTTTTTGTAAAATACTACATACAGAAAAATTAAAAACAATTGTGATGAAATGTAAAGAATGAGTAGTAATGTCAAAGGTAATAATCGGTGGTTTTTTTTTTAAAAAAAGATTTCAGATAATAGAGATGATGGATATAAAGAGTACGTACAGAAACTGTATGATAAAAAAAAGAAACGTTGCTGTAATTTAGGTTAAACTAGACGGAGCAAACAAACTGACCAGGAGTAAATTAGATTTTTCTCCGAACTAATAAAATCTCTAGAAAATATGAAAGAAAAATATTATCCAACCCATTTTAAGAAATTTTGAAACAGGAAATATTCAAACAGATTTTCATAAAAGTATTTCTTATAGAAACCATTAAATGTTTCGAAGATTCTAATTAGAATAATACAGAGAAATACTGAAGGGAAAATGGATGATAGATCTCAGTATTAGAAAGTAGAGAAAGAACAATACTGGTGTTACAATTGGTGTTAGCGCTGATGAAGATAGGTTATACTCGTATTTATAGCATATGTGGACTAAGCAAATAGAGGCATTGCATTCTGTTAAATGGTGGAAAAGTATTCAAAATTTAAAATAGGTTAGGCTTAAAATATTTAAATAAAATAATTATCTGTGGTCTACACAAGAATAAGTGATCTATAGCATAATTAGAGAATCAGGAGAGACAAGAATTAGATAAAAGTTTTAAGAATAAGTTTGCAGTCTATATCCACTAACGTTTGGAATTTAAGGTGAAGAAGCGTTTCAATTGTCATGATCTAGCTGTCAAATCAAGTTTTCACTTCCTCCCCTGTTAATTATACATAGAGAATTTGAAGCAAGATAGTTTGCATGATTTAAGGCGTTTGAGGACTAAATCAATTTGTTGGACCTAATTCTTTCAGTCATAGTTGTATACGTTACGCTCAAATACCGAAAACTCTCACTGAGCGAATAAAACGACCACAAGGCTTTCTGGTTTCATTGAACGCCCACAACACGTTGTGACTTACCAGTATCTAACTCTTTGTGTTCACGACGAATTGGTCAAGAGTGCATTTAATATATATGATTCTTCTAACCCGTCGCGTTACGAAGTTAATGTATATATATATATATATATATATATATATATATATATATGTGTGTGTGTGTGTGTGTGTGTGTGTGTGTGTGTGTGTGTGTGTGTGTGTGTGTGAGAGAGAGAGAGAGAGAGAGAGAGTCATCATGTGTGGAGAATGCGACCTGAATCAGACGGGAATTTCGCATTGTTGCATTTTTGAGTTAATCACAACGAGTTCTGGGTTTATTTTGTATGTGTCATAACGCAAATAACGTGTGGTGGCCGTTTTAAAGAAACCAGAACTCGTTGTGGTCTTTTTTTTTTTTAGCGTTTTCGGTCTTTGACCGTCACGTATATCATAGGAACTCTTTGGAAACCACCAGTCAATAAACGATTTATTCTTCAATACGGATTATCATAATTTTTTTTAAAAAATATTTCCTTTCGTCAATGTCAAACTCAGTTACTGTACCACGTCTGTAAGAGCTATAAAATATATGATTTTTTTAAATTGAATCAAGTAGACTATAATCCCAATAACTGTAATGTGACACAGTAACTTAAATACGTTTGGCAACAAGCTAATATAATCATAAAGAATATGCGTTTTATAGCATATCAGACCCATAGATATCCAGTAGCACAATTTCTAACTGTCGCGGGGGAATGCGTCGACGAGGCACAAAGCGGTAGCAAGAAAAAAAAGCTTCTAATCCATTTTGGCCATTTAAGGGCCACCGAAAGTAATCCTGTACATTTATCTATTTGCTTCTTTTCTTGATTTCCAATAGTTCTTCATCCTAATCCTTTCTCTTTGTAATTTTCTCCTTTTTTTGGTCCTTTCCTCTTCTTGTTCGCCTGAAAACCCCACAAATTTTGTATCCATCTTCTGAAAATTGCTCTGTCTTCTATTATATACTCTATTATTCCGGTCTCTGTCATATCTATCATTACTCCTTGCGTCTACTGGTTGCCATTCCAACTCTTGTACACGTGGTTGTAAATTCTTCTTGTAAGTCTGCTGTTGTCCATGATAAAAAAAAGCTGATTCTCATCTTTCTGATTGTGTCTGAGATCCTTTATTTACCTTTGCCTAACCTTCGTAGACAACAGCGCAAAATTAAGAATTGCAAAGAAAGGAGATTTTGCCTCCTAATAAGAAATCTCGGTATTGCCGTAAATTGTTGGTTTTGAAGCGGAAATGAGAGACCATCCTACTATTCAGGTGGATGACTAAGAATAATTATCAAGCTACGCAATTAGTCGGTCACTACTTAACGTATGTCTTACATTAAGTGTTGAGTCAAAGGTGTTTCATTCACTCAAGTTGCTGGGGACGTCGACAACGGGGTATCTAATGGCTTTCCTAAAATATGACGAATTAGCATGAAATAAGAGTCTTGTTTTAGTTACGGAAATGAAACTTTAACACCGAGCGTGGTGGTGTAACGGCTAGCGTTCTGGCCTCGCATTCGGGAGGACGCCGGTTCGAATCCCCGTCCGGGCATCCAGATTTGGGTTTTCCATGGTTTCCCAAATCACTCCAGGCAACTGCCGAATGCTTCCCTTAAAAGGCCATGGCCGAATTCCTTCCCATTCCTTGCCCCCCATCCTTTCCCGTCTCTAAAGACCTCGCTGTTAGAGAGACATTAAGCAGATAAAAAAAAGAAACTTTAATTTTGAGTAAAAACTAACTTTCCTGCTACAATCATTCTAATTATATGTATTAACCTACAAAGTACCAAACATTGACTTGGTGGACTCGTTGGGTTGATGATTTAGTAGGAAAATCAATCGTCTATCGGATCTTTCGTATGTCAACACTAAACAAATCCTAAAAGAATCTTCACGGAAGAAAAGTATTTTAGAATGGATTAGCAAAAATTTTAGTCATGTTGAATGAAGCAAGGAATACTGTGAAAAGCATGTTGGGCAGTAGGGACTTGTGGCCGGGTATATATTTGCGATTCGTATATAGCGCAGGTCTCCCCTGTTTGTTTTACGGGGCGAGCACCCCGGCTCGTTAGAGTTCGCTTCCTTCCGCCACATCGGACCTGTAATCCCCGACACTGGCAGTCGTATGCTAATTACCCAGGACTCCCCCACAGACAGCCACCGCTTCTGACTTCACTCACTAGAAATCAGCATGTCGACTGCGAAAATCTGTTAGCCACCTATTAAATTTAGTTTTCTCAGTACACAGAGTATAGAGTTCAGTACTAAGATTTTGAAACTAAGTGTATATATATTTATATTTCCCGGAGCAGGAAGCACAAGATGCATCTACATCTACATCTACATATATACTCTGCAATTCACAAAATTGTAGGTGGCAGAGGGTGCTCAGCACCAAAGCTAATCTCTTTGCTGTGCATTCCAATCCCTAATGGTACGAGGGAAAAAAGAATTCATATAAGAATCAGTCCGGCACCTTATTTCTCTAATTTTATCTTTCCTGTCCTTCCGACTCAAATAGGTTGGTGGAAGAAGTATTTCACTACACTCATGAGTGAAAGTGGGAGTACGCATGTTTTCCAATAAGTTTAAACGAAACCTGTGTCGTCTATCTACCAGAGACTCCCAACCTAATCTACTAATCAGTTCTGTGACGCTTTCATAAGGACTGTAGCAAGCGGTCACGAATCGAGCGGCTCTTCTCTGTACTTTCTCTATACTTTCGATCAATCCCTTACGAAACGGGTCCCAAATGGCACAACAATAATCCAAATGAGGACGCACAAGATATTTGTACGCTATCTCCTTTGTTTGTTCATTACAATTTTTCAAGATTCGACCTATGAATCGCAGCCTAGAATTAGCTCTACCTACTAAAGAATTAATGTGTATGTCCCATTTCATGTTCCTTTGTACTGTTACTCCCAAATATTTAATAGAATCGACCATATCAATAACTGTATTGTTTAACTCGTATTTCTGAACAATCGGATTCTTTTTGTTAGTTATGCTCATTGTCTTGCACTTTTTACAGTTTAGAGTAAGTTGCCACTCAGCGCACCAAGCCAAAATAACATCCAGATCGCGCTGAATTGGAAAAGCTACATCAAATTGCCGCCAAAACAGGGCTACAAAATTCGTATGAAAAAAACGAAGTATCTGGAGAAACAAAACAACAACTTACAGACAATATACACAAAATTTGGAAACATAAAAAGAGTGGAGAAATTCAAATATCTAGGGGAATACATACAAGCAGGAGGATCAAACAAGCTATCAAATTCGGAAAGATCGGAAAAGCTTCAGAAGGCTTATAGACTCACATGGTCATATTACAACAATAGAAATATATCAAGACAGGCCAAACTCAGACATTACAAAACAGTGGTAGCATTATTTGCATAAAAAAACCCACTATTGTGGCTTCAGGCATCACAGAAGCAGAAAAAGTTGAACCCAGAATCCTTAGAAATTTTTTTTGGAGCAATATATAAATACGGCATATGGATGAAGAGACCAACGAAAGAACTATACGAACATACAGATAGATTGACAGACATGATCAGAAGACGTAGATTACAATTCTATGGACATTTACTGCGAATGAACAACACTAGACTCACAAGGAGGATCTTTGATGTGGTAAATGGTTCGCTCAAGAAAACCAATTGGTTCCAGGAAATAGAAGAGAACTTGAATCATGCAGGGATCAGCGAGGAAATGACACGGGAATGGGGACAATTCAAGAACAAAATTATGAACACAAATTTTAAGATACAGAAGAAAACAGGAACAAAGTGGACTGAACAAAGGAAACAGGAACACAGTGAGCGTATGAAAAGGTTTTGGGAAGAGAAGAGGAAGAAGACAAATACAAACAAAAATTGAATAATCATGAATAATTTGAGTTTAAACACTGTCCTCAAGGGCAATAATGATTAATAATAATAATTTTCCGTAGCTACTCTTACGAGTTTCGTTATGATGTTTATGACGCCTATCAGCGATTATGATAAGCCTAGTATTAATGATGAAAACATCTAGTTTATTAGCTAGCAAGTCGCGTAGGTTCCCTAAGACTCAAGTTTCTGGTTTTTTTGTTTGACTATCATTGATTTGGAAACTTTTATTTTGATCGTTTTTTTTAGAGTAAAATTAAAACCTAATTTGAGCATGAACTTGGCAGTCAATAGTAGAGAGAAATCACAGTGGTAAGATTCCTAACAATAAAAGGAACAGAAGTTATTCTCTTGAGTAATGTTAGATCCCATATTAATATAATATAAAGTACAGTAGTTTTGTGTCGTGTTTTTAAGCATATCTATATATATATACATTGGCTTTACGCCTCGTCGACACTGAGATCCTTAGAGATGGGACTGGGGACTAAAACAGAAGGGAATTCGGGCATTGCCTTTTGAACGAACCACACCGTCAGTCGCCTGGAGTGATTTGGGGCCTAGTATTTTAAATAGAAACGTTTATTACAATATAAATTAATTTTCAAGAACAATTGCACATGCAATTTATACATTGAAGAGACAAAGAAACTGGTATGGGCATGCGTATGCAAACACAGAGATAAGAGATATGTAAACACTCAGAGTACGGCTCTGCTGTCGGCAACGCCTATATAAGACAACAGGTGTCTCGTGCAGGCTTTAGATCGTTTACTGTTGCTACAATGGTATGTTATCATGTTTTAAGTGAGTTTGAACGTGGTGCTATAGTCGGCGCACGAGAGATGCGACACAGCATCTCCGAGGTAGCGATGATGTGGGGATTTTCCTATACGACCATTTTACGAGTGGACCGTGAATATCGGGTATCCGGTAAAACATCAAATCTCCAACATTGCTGCGGCCGGAAATAGATCCTGCAAGAACGGGACCAACGATAACTGAAGAGAATCGTTCAACGTGACACAAGTGCAACCCTTCCGCAAATTGCTGCGGATTTCAATGCTGGACCATCAACTAGTGTCAGCGTGCGAACAATTCAACAAAACATCATCGATATGGGCTTTCGGAACCGAAGGTTCACACGTGTACTCTTGCTGAGCGCACGACACAAAGCCTTACGCCTCCCCTGGGCCCGTCAACACCGACATTGGACTGTTGATGATTGGAATTATGTTGCCTGGTCTGAAGAATCTCGTTTCCAATTGTATCGAGTGGATGGAAGTGTACGGGTATGGAGAGTACCTCACGAATTCATGGACCCTGCATGTCAGCAGAGAACTGTTCAAGCTGGTGGAGGCTCTGTAATGGTGTGGGGCGTGTGCAGTTGGAGTGACATGGAACCCCTGATACTTCTAGATATGACTCTGAAAGGTGACACGTACGTACGCATCCTGCCTGATCACCTGCATTCATTCATGTCCATTGGGCATTCCGATGGACTTGCTCAATTCCAACAGTACAATGCGACACCCCACACGTCCAGAATTGCTACATAGTGGCTCAAGGAACACTCTTCTGAGTTTAAAAATTCCCACTGGCCACCAAACTGCCCCGACATGAACATTATTGAGAATATCTGGGATGCCTTGCAACGTGCCTTTCAGAAGAGATCTCCACCCCCTGGTACTCTTACGGATTTATGGACAGCCTTGCAGGATGCATGGTGTCAATTCCCTCCAGCACTACTTCAGATATTAGTCGAGTCATCCACGTCGTGTTGCGGAACTTCTGCGTGCTCGCAGGGGCCCTACACGATAGGCGTACCAGTTTTTTTGGCCGTTCAGTGTATATTATTTCATGTACTTGTGCCTCATTCTTGTTATAGTTATCACAATAATGGCGCATGGAGAACGGTAATATGTGTAGCAGTCTGTATGTATGGTGGTTGTAAATAGAGTAGATAAGTTTTTCGGTAGTACAAGAAAAAATGGAACATATCAATACCATTATGTACTCAAGTGATTGGTACTTTCAGCTAAATTATTAGCAGAACTGAATAACATATAATTCAAAGCTAATGCGGGTTGGGCACATTTAAAGGGCAAAATCGTACAATGTTAGCGTTTAGGTCGCTTAACAAAAAAGATTCCGTAAAATCATGTTTATTAGTTAAAGGCATATGAAAACTGTTAACTCATGGCATGGAAGAAACCTAGAAATATATTCTTAATAAATTAATTCCATCTTACCGCGGGAACCAGTAGCAGAAGTATTACGTTTTTTGTTGCCCTCTTGCTGATAACTCAACAGCGCTATGGGAAATCAACCGGAAACTCCTGTTACTCCCATCTATTGTAATAGTGAGATAGCCTTTGTCATACTTCAGTACCTCTAAGTCCCTTCAGACTAAACAGAAATTATTCAAATTTTTCAGAGCAAAATTTTAAGGTCAAATAAAGGTCGAGTATTTCAACCAGAAAAGGTATTCTTTGACCCGAAAAATATTTTTATCACTTTTAGACTGTGTGCAGTGAAATTTTGGCAAAAATTAATTTTAAGACAAAACTCAAGAATCAGATCAGATTAGTTGACGTGTCCATGACGTGTGACGGTACAGGATAAATTTTTTGTTCACTAAAAATTTCATTTATTACCTTTACACTTATTTCATATTATTTGTGGCTTGGGAATTACACGGTTTACCCAAAACACGCTTACTGGCGTACAATAGTTCTATACAGTAATTTTAAATTGTGGGAAATAAGTTTATGTTGCTGATCACGAAACCTACCTGCTTCAGGTGTTTTTTTTTTATATTTAAAACATGTAATATCTGTTACAGTGCGAGGTGGGTGTGGAAATGTTTCAAACGTGATTAATTACGAAACATGAAATGTCAAGTACATTTGGTGATCATTCGCCTGAAACAAATTTACTTGCCTGCTACATTCTATAAGCTTAAACACGCGTATTTATAACGTAGAATAATAGACGGTCCAGATGGTTACGTGTCCAAGGCACCATTATATATTGCTACCAAAATAATTTTCGGTGAAGAGTGGTGGGTGAGCGGTAACGCTCTGGCCTTGAATTCGGGGGGACGCGGGTTCGAACTTCCATGCGGCAATCCAGATTTTGGTTTTCATAGTTTCCCGAAATAACTTCCGATTAATGCTGGATTGTGCTTTGCTAAGTAGTTAACTTATACGCTGCATCCTTCAGTATAAATTTAATAACCTTGAGAACTAGTCGGAAGCATCATTTTCTCATCCGAAAATTTACATTATTTCGCATTTATCTTGGATCAGATCAGATCAGCATGTGAATTGTTTGAAGGCAGTAAAATTTAGACAGCTATCTTTATCCTGTTTTCTTATTTTGACCGACAGAGCATAATATTAGCAACTGAATTAAACTGGTTCCATATTGGTACTTCCGTAAAAGAATCTATGTGCATAAAATTAATACATAGAGATTTTTAATTTTGTCAGTGTTTGGGTTATATTATTCATCACATTCTTCCCCAAGAAATTAATCTAACGTTGGTGTTTGATACATAATTCCGGATAAAAATTTTTTTGGGACCAGTCGACGTCAAGGTGATTAGAAAGTAGGAAGGATATCTTTTTAATTGGAGGGGGGGGGGGTGGCAAGCAAATGGATTTTGGCCGTTTACTTTCGAAGGCACCGTCTATGCATCCACGTCAAGTGATTTCTGGAAACTGACTTTGGATGGCCGGACGGGGATTTGAACTCGCGACCTCCTCAATGCAATACCCTAGCGATATCACTCATCCACCACACTCGGTATTCATAAACTGCTGAGAAGTTGGAAAAGTATTATTTCGATCATATGCGAAATGAATGATTTTGTAAATGAAGACTCTTAATCTCATGAGTGAACCTCAGAGGTATACTGTAGATTTGTCGTTCTAGTGACACAAGTTAGTGGATATAAATTAACAAAACTTTGATTACACGGTTCAAAGTATGAAAGATATTCCTCACCCTTAAAATTTGTTAAATTTGGAAAATTTGGAAAATTGGAAAATTTCAAGTTCTCTATTTTTCAGCCCCCACACTGTCTTTTAATGAGAATAGTCCCTGAAAAGGATTTATGTTGCTGAAATACGGTTTCAGGCAGTTTTATAACTAAACAAACACTTTAATAATTTCTGGATACGTAGGCGTGACTAAATTTTCAATGTACTGTTAAATTTGCTTAATGAAACTTCTTATCCTCAGATTCCAAGTTCCTGTTCAGGCTAAAAATAACCGCCATTGCACTATAATCGTATTATGGAAAAATATTTACTTTATGAAAAGTTCACCCCCATACAGTTGCTTGATGCTATTAGCTCGTTTTCCGACAATAGCAGTTTTTTAGACACTTTCGTCTCAATTGTAACCTCACTTAATTGATATTGAGTTATTCAAATAATATTCCGCGATGTTTCAATTGCTTCTTTAAACTGACTGGCATTCCGGAATCGCTACTCCGCCACTTTTGCTTCATACGAGATTTCCATAAATTTCACTTGAATAGTTCGTGACTAAAACACATACCATTTCTTCTACCACACTGAAACAGTCAATATGAAGAACAGATCCAAAGCACTTAAACATTTTTGTTTTGTTTTTTGTTTTATTACCAATTCTTCTCCTTCCATGATGTCGGTCACGCAACTATCTCTTATTTTCTTACTCGCGTTCTTCTTTCTTCCATAATCTTTTAATGTGGCATACAAACAATTTTTGAATAGTGGGAATTCTCTTTCTGCAGTTCACCAGTGAATACTTCTTCCTTTTGTTTGCCCTACGCGATATTGACCTTCTGGCTGCATTATGGGAACTGTGATCATTAAGTTCTAACCAAATCTCCTACTGTGTAAGATTAAGGATATAACATTAATGTTTGTGGTCGCTAGAAAAATTCTCCCTTCTTCTCCATCTAGGATATGCACAGCTTTTGATCAGTAACAAAGCCGATGTTTCCCATTTTCTTTAATGTTGGAAAGTAGAGTCCTAGCAATTTATTTTCTGATGTTCGTCCTGCGTTGGCCCCTACCTGATTTGTGAGATTTCCTGTTCCTGTTTGCTTTGTTCTGGATTGCACTTAAGTGCGATGCTTCTGACGGTACAGGGTTTTGCTTACTGAACTACTCACTACAGATCTTGTGATTTAACTACAAAGCCTTCTAAAACACCAAATATCAATATGGTTGATTGAAAAAACAAAACAAAATTGAGTAAATCTTGTTTATTTGTAAAAAAAATGTGAGATGCTAATTTGTTAAAACTTGTTGAATATTTTTGCTAATTTCCTAAGCAAACCCAACGGAATTTCTAAACACAGTCTTCATTCACTGGTTCCTCTCAGGAGCTCATACGTTACGGATCATCTCCGTATTTGTTGTCTCCTCGAGCACAATCAAAAGAAAAACAAAAAAGAATTTATCAAGACATTAATTTTTCTTTTAAAAAATATCGATTGTTGAAAACTGAAACAAAACGATCACTTTGAAAGTTGGATACATGTTGATAACAAGCTTGATCAGTGGGTAAATTTCGTATCTGATGACAGTGTTTATCCTTTGTTAAAATTAGATTACAGGGAATTGCCACCGGAGTGTGTGCTACGTCCCAATTAAATTAATAATTTAAAAAATCTGAAAGGCGTTCAGGTCATCCAAATGGATAGACTCATTCTACTAGTCGGAACGTCTAATGTTAGAAGTCTGAATAGGGCAGGATGTTTAGAGATCTTATAAGGAGATCATAGAAGGAATAAAGATAGATGTTGTTAGGATTAGTGAGATTAAGTGGAAGGATGCCCATGATTTCTGGTTTGGAGGGTTTATAATAATTAACACACAAGATGTCAGTGGAGTTACTGATGTGGGAATTGTAATGAACAAGATTGCAGGGAAACGGGTGAGTTATTACGAACAATTTAGTAACAGGATAATTTTGATGAGGTTAGAAACTAAGCCTACATCAAACACATCAGTACATGAGTGTGCGCCAAGGTAACAAGATTATGATGTCAAAATAGAGTAAATATACCATGAAACTGAATCATTAATCCAATCTGATCCATAAGAGTGGAGTGTATTGTAGGAAGTTTTGGTACAGGAAAATAAATGAGCTAAGAAGAAGGCTATTAGAATTTTGCGAAAAACTGGATTGATTACAACAAAAACAAAATTGCCACTGGAGAATTATGCACGAAGGATATATACCAAGCGTTAAGGGGGTATTAGTAGATATCAGCTACATTACGTCATTGTTAAACAATAGCTGATACTAAATCTGATCACAATCTAGTAGCCATCGAGTACACGCTAAAATTCAAGAAAACATTGAAGCAACCCAGGCAGAACAGACTTCAAGTGAACAAATTGAAGTAATCTCACATCAGTGAAAAATTCGATGAGATTACAGAGGTGGGTCTAAGAAATAATTCTAAAATGAATTCTACAGTAGGAGAATCGAAAGCATTGAAGAGAGAGATAATAAAAGTTGGCAAAGAAACTGGCCAAAATCCTAGAACCACATGAGAATTTTTTAAGTTGGTAGATCAGAGGAGAAGATACCAAAATTCTCAGGATGAAGCAAAGCTAGAGAGGGAGAGGAATGAATGAAAGGAACAGTAAGGAATTTGACCACGGCCTGCTGAAGGAACCATCCCGGCATTCACCTGCAGTGATTTTAGAAAAGCATGGAAAACCAAAATCTGGATTGCTGGATGGTGATTCGAACCAGCGTCCTCCCGAATGCGAGGCCAGGTGGTTACCGCTCACCCACCACGCTATGTTTTGTTCTCGCATCATGCCAATCTCAGTGTTAAAATCACAAACTCGGAATCGGCTACCCCAACTCCAATAAATGTCTAAAGAAAAGCGCTTATTGTTCGGGTCTGAGATTGTTTAAGATTGTCAAGATTTACTTCTATGGCAGAGTTAAAATACATGGTGGAAAGAGTTGTTACATATTATTTTCTGGATTCTTTTTCCCCAGCCCACTCAATTAGTATTGATGAAATAAATAATAAAACTTAGTCCTCGCTCCTGAAGCAGGTGATAATAATTAACAACTGTGGAACACTGTAATTATAATTTTATGAGAATACAAAGGTAACTTTATGTATGTCTGATGGTATAAATTCTGAAAGCTACATTCAGATCACAGTTTTGACTTGGAATGCTTTTATGGTTCTAGGTATACTATTTTTTGGGTATTACTGCATGTCACGATAAACTAATCATGGAATTGTTTGACACACAAAATGCTTAGGATCGATATGTTACCATTGATTTTATACTAATCTATATGGCCAAGGGCGTATCCAGGATCAGAACTAGAGGGGGGCAAGATTTGAACTAGGGGGGGGGGGCAACTCATATTGGTTGCGAGGAAGTGGGGTGGGGGACTGAAACATGACGATTTCTTACAAAATGAAACTCAAACCTATTCAGGAAACTATTTTTATTATTGATTAATACAGTAATCCAACCACTTAATCTAAGGACCTACTATCCAGTTAATTAAGATCGTAAGTCAGTTAGTTTTTTATGTAAACATTAACCATCTCGGATTCTCAGAACATTTTTCAATAACTTTGTTTGTCAATTTCTCACGGTGTTCTTTCACGAAATTTCGATGCACACTCATCAGGCATAATCCATAATTTCTCACGGTGTTCTTTCACGAAATTTCGATGCACACTCATCAGGCATAATCCAGTAAATCTTTCTCTCCGAAAGTGCTCCTGAGCCAGTTCTTCACTCGTCGAAGCGTACTGAAGGCAACTTAATTTTTTTTTCTAGGGGGGGGGGGAGCAGCCCCCCTCTGACCCTCGCTCGATATGCCCATGTATATGGAAATCTAGGAAACATATTCAAGGTTGCTAACATCTGTTCCTAAGCTTCATGCTATTAATACTTCATTTGTTATATTTTCAAGCCAAATTGTATTTTTGGAGTTTATTTCATGTTAATTGTCAAGATGGTGATACGGCGTTTCTGAGCATTTCTTCACTTTACATAGAAATGTGTCTGAGAGGTGGCATTAAGCTCCACCTGCGATAATACTGGTCAGCTCTGATAAAGGTTTAGTGGTACCTCTAATTTCTACGAAGAGCTGCAACATTGCACAACTTGTGAAAGATTTTCTCTGCCTTAAGCAACAACAAAAAACCACTTTTTTTATTTGCTACATATCTCCGTATGTTTTCATCACAGACACGCTACAAGATGAATGAAGCAAGCTATTACAAATTCTATGTCATAAGGTTGACTGTAAGCATTGAACTTTGCAAAAAGACGCCGGAGAAAATTGTAAAGTTGTTGTCTGTTGCTTACCACAAGGCCACTTGCGACTAAGCTTCAGTCGCAAGGTTTTACGATTCTTTGCCTCGAGAAAAAACGAATGAGGTAAGCTGCTCATTAATTCTGATGCAGGCTGCTAGAAAATTTTTAGAAAAACATTTTCTCAAAAAGTGTATAGTAAAGGCACATTTCTTCTGTATTTTAGAACACAACCATAAAAAGAGAAAAATTTTGTTCGAAAATTTCTTGTTCCAAATGAATTATCATCGTTGTTACAGTAATGTGTAAGACTATGAAAGTTAGTGAAAATCTATCACAGCATGTTTGTATGTGGATTGTAAACGACTTAACTCATCATCAGCAGTAATTTAGATACAAATGTCTTACATAATCCGTTCTTCGAGCTTTATCTTATATATACACATTAGCTGTAAAGAAAATATGTTTTCTCAATTGCTTTAAATAAACCATCAGACATCATGAAACAGAAGTCTTTTGATACACCGCCGTACGCTTACAGTGTTTCAGTCATTGTCATGAATTTTTTTTGTTTTTATTATCTGCTTTACGTCTCTCTAACAGCGAGGTCTTTTAGAGACGGAAAATGATGAAGGGCAAGGAATGGGAAGGAATTCGGCCATGGCCTTTTGAAGGAACCATCCCGGCATTTGCCTGGAATGATTTGGGAAACCATGGAAAACCCAAATCTGGATGCCCGGACGGGGATTCGAACCGCCGTCCTCCCGAATGCGAGGCCAGAACGCTAGCCGTTACACCACCACGCTCGATCATTGTCATGAAGTAGGTGCATTCTTTTGAAGAACGGCTAAGTTTAACTTTCGTAAAGAACACCTTCGGGTCTTACATGAAATTAGCATACCTATATTACCAGCGTATACTTATTTGGAAACTTACCAAAGTTACAACTTCATACTGAAAGGTAAGTGTAACTAATAAAAAGGATTAACATTAGCCATAGATACAAATTTTTTACTCGCGTAGTAAAAAATTAAATACTGTAGTTTGATGTAAAGTGAAAGTCAATGTGATTAACTGTGATTGCTTAGTACGTATGTAACTGCTAAAAAAAATTGATACCAGACGGCATTCTGAAGTGTTCTGTAGACTGTTTTCTCCTTCTCTGACAATGTAATTAATCGCGTTGAGCTTAGCTGATCCATTTGCTATTTGGTATGGATACTCTTACCTCGAATTAAGTATTCATAAACAGGGCAAAATGATTTAAGTTTGTCTGAAACACGAGGAGGATTAACTAGTGACTAAAAGTAATTTTTTTTTACTTGTGGCTTTACACCTCGTCGACGTCAAGTTCATTAGAGGGGAGAAGGGACAGGGAGCATAGAACGGGAAGAAATTCGGCCATGGACTTTCGTAGGAAGCATCCAGGCATTCACCTCGAGTGATTTGGGAAACCATGGAAACCCAAATCTGGATGCCCTCACGGGGATTCTAACCGGCGTCCTCCCGAATGCGAGGCCAGAGCGTTAACCGCTCACCCACCACGCTCGGTACATAATAAGCACATCCAGTTTGAACCTGGAGAAACTAAACTGCAAATTCCTCCTTCTCGCGTGTTTCGTTATAAGTTGCCAGATGTGACACTTTTTCAAATATAAGCGGCTCTTTGCACAAAAACAGGACAGAATCTGCTTGGTAAGTTGGTTCTGCTATTCACGAGGACGTGGATATCAAATCCCCTTCGGGGCCATCCTGATTTCTGTATTACAAAAGGGTTCTGCTGATGGTCAAATTTGAATTCCTTTCCGATCCTTGGCATCCATCCTCTCGCGCTTCTAATGCCCTCAATGATAACAGCCGTAAAGCCAAAAAAACAAAAAATAGATGGGAGATTGAGATGTTGCAGAAAGAACCAAAACGTACAGATAAATTAAATGTTGCTTAAGGAATCATGCAAAAGTCGTATGGAAGCAATTAGAACTTGACCCGTGATAGTATATGAATTATGCTATCGATGGTGTCAAAGGGATGCATAGCTGAAGCAACAAATATTTGCAGACACGTTGGAAGTTCTTGAGCAGAACAAATGTACCACCAATCGTCTTCAATTCTCGGTGTAACAAGCAAGATGTAAGCCAGTGTATGATTTAAACAACTCTGGAAGTAGCGGACTTGAACCCTGACCCTGTGGATGCTAACATCAACTCATCTGTTACTTCAGCTTATGGAAAAGTTAATTTTTCATTACCCTCGCATTCGAGAGGATGCAGGTTCGAATCGCCGTCCGGCCATCAAGATTTCGGTTTTCTATGGTTTCACTTTGCCACAACAGATGAATGCCGGGATGGTACCTTCAAAAGACCATGGCCGAGTAACTTCCCACTCATTTTTCCCAGTCCTTTCTCGCCTCTAATGCTCTCGTCGTTGATGTGGCAAAAAAAAGAAAAGGTACTGAAAGGCGCAGTTCGGATTCGCGCCGTAGATTTTTCGCGTAAACGTCGTGATAAAATAATAACAAGCGTTTTGTATTAGTACGTAATTTAATTACCAATCTCTTTAATACAGTGGTTACATATAGCAGTATAACAGTTACAGAATAGATAAATTACATATTTATCGCAGAGATCTCTGGTAGCTAAAGTAACACACAGACACTTCATTTATTTATTTTACTTTTTTCAAAGAGTCATAGCTCTTGCATTTGTTCGGCCTTGGACTCTTTAGGTTTCATGGGTTCTTTTTGAAGCAAGCTTTCTTCTAATTTGCATTTACTACAATTTCGAGCGTATTTAAAACTCATATTAGACGGCATCCTAATTTTTGTAATTTTCAATTTAATATCAATACTTATATTCCGAAGAATATTTTTCTCTCTTTGGCTCCTAAAAGTGGTTCGCGAGCTCTTTACACAACGCTCGTTCGAAACAATATGCACTCACACTATTACGATGACGTCACAGGCAAAACAAATGCTGCACGACGAACTCATACAGACATGTTCTACACGTTGTGGGCTCAACCGTTATTAACGCATTGTTAGTCTCGTAGTTATTAGCGTTTCAAATCTGTAACACAAGGAAGTTCGATTGACGATCACCATAATTAACGAGCAAATATACGTTTACACGTAAAATAAAATAAAAAATTATTTTCGTAATTTGCGCAAACCCTCATGGCTCATCAGGTTCATGCGAGATGTTAATATAAAGAGTATGAAGAAGAGAATGAAGAAATGCCTCTAATTTGCAACGACGATGCTGCTGAAACGAAGAAATTCGACTAATGGACAGCGACATTACTAACTTTACGATTGAAAACAAATTCATTCCTTTTCCGCCTAACCTTAACACATTGTATAACAACTAATAACACAGACTCGGTGACTAGGAAATGTCTGCTGTGCTGCTATGTGCATACATATTACACAGAGCAAAATTTGTTAGAAAAAGCTAAATAAAGAGGAGAAAATTGATGCAAGCTGTCATATATTTACTAGGCTTAATATGGCTATTCATGCATGTCCATAACGTCAGAGAGTACTCAATACTGAACCTAACTTCATGATTTTTACGACACACAGTTGTATTACGTACCGTATGGATTAGATCAATACAAATTTTACATGCTGTTTTCCTATGAAGCAGAGAAGCGAAGATAATTAGGAAGCAATTAGGGAATCGTGTTGGAAGACATTTGCGTATAATGTGAGTCTGCGTTTTTGGGACGGTCTTTACTTCAAGTAGCTCCTTAAATTGACTCGCCAAGGATCGCGGACCCCATTAAAGCTTCCAGACAAGAGAGAAAACGCGGTTGTTCTGCACCTCTCGTCATCTGTCAGAAACGTAATTCTCTCGAGACATCAGCCTGAATTCCATTTCTCTTAGCACTCGAAAACAGTACAAAAAAACACATACACCGAAATTTTATTCTAAAAAATCGGTGATGTTTTCTAACACAATGATAGTTCATTTAGCAATCTTTAATCCCCTTACAACCACTTTATTAGAAATAATTTTTTTAAAGATTCAATTGTATAACATCAAAAAAGAAAAGTAACATTTTTTACTACGTTAAAGTGAGAAATCGAAATTTCAATATCCTTTCGGTTGAGTGGTGACTCTGCACGTATTTTTGAACAGACATAAATAAGAAATCCGCTGAGACAACAATACCATCAGATTGATACCCAGTTCAAACAACCAACAGGTAGGTTTTTTGTTTTTTAAGTTACCGTTACATTTTCTGTTAATTTATTCGTAATAACAAACTCCACGATGTTAGCTGCAACAGTAAAAAGTATAAGCAAATTACTACCCAGGATTGGGAGAAAAAATCAGATACAAATGTAATGTTAGTAACTCGCATGCTGATTCTGAAGATCAAGTCGGAGAGTGGCTTCGAAACGTCGCATGCAATGAACGCACTTCTTGGGTGGGAGGCCAAAGAACATTTTATACATACGAATTACACGAGATACCATGAAAATCAACAATTACAGTAATATCACCAACATTAACTACGAGCCTTACCAGAAGAAAAACTTGTTCTTTGACCAGTGGACAGATCTACGATTACTTACGCGTTATAGCTAGAGTTGTGTAGTAAAAATGATATTACGTAAATTTCACATCAGTTATTAGCAAATAATTTTTTTCTTGACAAGTTGGTCACACTTTAAATGAAATTTGATGTAGTCTTGCACTTAAACGCGGTACTCAAGTTGAAACGTCTATCGATAAAAAAAATAGAATGAGCAAATAAACATAAATATCATAATTGCACTACCATTTTCGATTCTAATTAAGTGAAATGATCGTTTTATTTTGTAAACGTTAGTAAAATCTACTCTGTCCTGGCTGTATCAGCAATTAATTTTTGTGATTTTTTAAAACTGATTCAACGTCCATGAAGCAAAAATAAGACTGAAATTGCTACTATCCGTATTCAGCGTTTCTACTGAAACACTTCCATAGAGGAATCAATAACTGTCACTAAGACGACGCATATCTTCTCGCTTGACCAAGTCTCCGTTTTTTTAACCCATTCTGGCCTAGTGATGATCCGATACATGTAAATACGAGTAAGTACTCGATACTTTGTTTCGATACCGAGTACTTTTCGTATTTGCATTAATTCATTCGATACTTACTCGGTATCGGAAAAAAAGTACTTGTATCGAATCGAAAGTATCGAAACGCACCCGGTGTTAAATTCTATACACATCATCCCAGCTGCGACACTCAGTCGCTCCTGCGAAACTAATTCCCACTGACGTGAAGTTGGTAGCATTGAAAATCAAACAAAATCAGTCTTAGAATAGGCAATCTAATCTCAAAGAATTTGTTTTAGGTCCCCATTTCACTGTAATAAAGTTGTACTTGGTGCGCATTTCAGTATATCTGGCCAATGGTCGCTCCCGCGCAGCCCCACACAAAAACTAAAAGGTATAATTCATAAGCAACTACAGTAAGTAGCCCATGTGAATCGGAAGAAGAAGCTGCTTCAGCTAGCGTTTCACAGGAACATCACTTCTGGAAACATCACAAAGAAAAAGAAAACGCACCGTAGTGATAAAGTCTCTCTCTACTTGTCAAATACTGTAATGTCTCTAAAAAGCATCCCATTTACAGAATGGGAAGAAATGAAACTTATATTTCCTTGTCTGTATAAATACGCACAACAGTATCTTATTATTGTAGCAACGTCAGTATTGAGTGAATGTTTGTTTTCTAATGCGGGTGAAACAATGACAAACAAATGAAACAAGCTATCCCCAAAATATTTTGAACAATTGCTTTTTTTGGGAAATCTTCCAAAAGCGAACTTTTATTGTTTAGAAATGTTAAAACTATAATTTATAAATATTTAAAGATAAGACAAAACCTTCAAAGTATGCTTAAGATTTGAGCTTTATTAATAAATAAATAAATTAAAATATCTACTGAGTGTTATTTGATTTTATTACACAAGGCAAATAAAATAAATAATTTAGCAAGATGTCACATTTTTTTTTTAATATTTTGACATTAATTTTAAAAAAGTATCGATATGAGTAAGTATCGATACTTTTACAGTACTTATATGAGTAAGTATCGTAAGACAATTTGAGTAGGCCTACTACTCATTTGAGTAGGTATCGATACTTTGATGGTATCGGAACATCACTATTCTGGCCTACTTGTTGCTTCTGACAAAGTTCGTAGTCATTAGCTGGTTATAGAAAGGCCAGGTTGCTCGGTGCTCAGTGGTTAAGGTGTCTGTAGATCAAAAGGTTCTCAGTTCAAATCCCTGCCTCGGCCTCAATTTTCAAAGGCTCATAACCCGACTTGCTCCCTTGGCATAACTCGCTGTATTTTTTTTTTTTTTTTTTGCTTTAGAGGCCGGAAAGGATGGGGGGCAAATAACTGGACGGAACTCGGCCATAGCCTTTTTCAAAGGAATGATCCCAGCATTCGCCTGGAGCAATTGGTGTAAACCATGTAAAACCCAAATCTGGAGGCCCGGACGGGGATTCGAACCCGCGTGTTCCCCAATGCGGAGCCAGAGCGTTACCACTCACCCACCACGATCCGTATTTGCAGTGTAATGTGAAGTACGCCAAACGTTATCGTGGTTCCGATTTCATTTTAAAATGATGATTCCCTTTACCCGGCGGGAATATCGGTTTAGGTACGGTAAGGAGGAAAGGAACTGGCAGTATGCCCCTTCGAGATAGTACAACGAACCTTCGGGTTGAAAACCACACTTAGAATTTTAGTCAGCTTTATATTCTGTATTTTCGCAGGATTCCCGGTTATCAGTTTCTTAGTGAATGCTTTGCACTGAAAAAATTTTTTGCTGCTTCTTCTACACAGCGTTTGGCAAATATTTTTTGTCTCGGTACTGTGTTTAAATGTGTGAATTAATTCCATATCAAGTGTTCATTAACGACAAAAATAGAAATAAATCCTACATTGAACTGCCTTCAACAAGAATAGCAAACCATCAACTTTATTTGCGAATAAGAAATCATAAACGGGATGCAACTATGAGATACAGATTAATAAAGTTGTAGACTCACACTTTAAGATGATATTCGGTGTCTTAGATTCATAGTTTTGAACCGAGCGTGGTGGGTGAGCGGTAAAGCTCTGGTCTCGCATTTGGGAGGATCCGGGTTCGAATCCCCACCAGAGCATCCAGGTTTTGGTTTCCATGGATTCCCCAAATCACACCAGGCGAATGCTGGGATGCTTCATTCAAAAGACCATGGCCGAATTCCTTTCCGTTCCTTGTCCCCTTTCCCATCCTACCTCTAATGACCTCGATGTCAATGAGGCGTAGAGGCATGAGTTAAAAAAAATCGATAATACACCACGTATATTGTATGTACAGCTTGTGATTTACCTCACGTACACAACAGACGCTTTGGCAGAAATGCATATGAAGCAATGATTCCAACAGTGATGCGGTTGCTACATAAACGCTGTCATCAGAAACAAAGAAGTGATAACTACTCCTTGTGTTATTCAAAGAAACGCAGAGTAATTCTTAGACGATTCCATGTTCCGGCAAAATTAATTAAAAACAATGTATGTTTCTGACAGTTAAATTTTTCACACTACTGTAAACGACATTGAGATGATAGAACTGTCACGTGAGCTACATTTTTTACTGTGCCTTTACGCCTCGTCGACGTCGAGGTCACTAGAGGCTGGAAATGACTACATGTTAGGAATTTGACACGACCGTTTTAGGAACCATTCCGGCTGGAGTGATCTCTAGAAACCATGGAAAACCGAATTCTGTGTGGTCCAACGGAGATTAGAACCCACACCTCATTTACAAGTATATAAAAACTATTAAAAATTATTCATTAAAGGTAGTTCCCTTTCTTTAAGTTATAATCTCAAATCAAGTATGTTTCTTGTAGGTATGTAAAACATGAAGAAATATAAATGCTTATTTCATTTCCAACTCCTGTTTCAATGGGGAAAAAAAAAAACATTACAAAACTGAGTACCCCGTGTTATTTTTATGCAATTTTAGGGCTAAAAAAAGGGAAAGAAATTTCTGACGTAATTATAGCTGTGTTAATAACACGCCAATATTTCCTCATACGTAATACATGACCTTTGGGTTGAGTAAGGAATTGTGCTGGCAGCTATTCCGGGTGGTTCATCTACAATACATGCATTTAATGATTGTGAAATTAACTACAGACCCAACTTCCTTAAACAGTTTGCTTCCTGCAATAATTAATGCAATTTTATTTCACTGTCGTGATTAAATCCCTTTGCTGTTAGGTTTTACACAATGAAATTTCTGATCAAAATTCGTATTCTAGGTTTAAAGATTGGATTAGGCCTGCAAGAAATATTACTGCTGTTTGTTCTCTGAATTTAATCTGTACGTTTAACACACTGAATTTGAATACTACGATATTTTGTTTGGAGCAATCATCTCTCATGTACTGGTGAGTAGATACAATATGGAAACACAGGTTAGTTGCGAAATGGAATTTTGTAGTTGTGCTTGTGGAGCAACGTGTGAGTTGTAAGCTGGGAGGTGTCACGTCGTGAAATCCCCTTCATCCTCGCCAACCCTCAAAAACAACTCCAGCTTCAAAGGGAAGAAATCGCTAGAATCCTGGTTAGCAAAGCCTTCTTCAGCCCCGCTACATTTGCGTTATTGTCTGCGCGTCTAAGTAATAATGCTCGCCCCTGCAGGGTTCCCTGCCCTACCAACTGATATACAGTATCATACTTTTGAGACGCGCTTGAAATTTGATACCAGTCACGGAACGGACATTCCCGATAGTTATCTCATCAATACCATCATTCCAAACTGTCAGATGGTTCTGTTTTAAATCGTCCTAAAATCCTAAAGGAAAAATGATATCTGTAAGAAACTTGCACAACATGGGTTACTGTTATTTTATAAACAATCAGAGATAGTGTTGATACAACACGGTTACCTCTGTCAAAAGACAAAATTCTTTACCATATATAAAATTTAAGGTAGTGAATATTTGTTTTAATACAGCCGCCAGGTCGGTTGCATTATCTTCGTCATTTACTTTATTCTCTACGAAGAAACACCTATTACCATACCTCAGTTTGTATGTAAAAAACATAATTTACTGAATCCGTTCAAAGAAGTTATCTCTGGCCATCGACTGAAATTCTATCTACATTTATTCGTAGATGCAATCCGAAGATTCAGTGATCACAAAAACATGAGAAATCTTTCAATTTTTTCACAACATCGTAACTTCTGCAAAAGTTTCCATTCACTCCAGAAGTTACAGATACATAAACCTAAAAATCCAATTTATCTGACCGGAATATTAGTTTTCTTTTCTGTTAATAATTCCTCACAAATAGCCTTAATACGATCGGCCGTAATTCCTATTCTCTACATACAAATTGACAAGTTCAAATGCAGCAGTTCTCCTTTTTTACTTCCTTCAACTAACTTCAGTTACCAAACTCCTATTTGTCTCATATGCCGGCCTCGCTAGCGCAGGGGCTAGTGTACTAGCTCTACGTGCCGAAGGCCGCCGGTTCGAATCCGGCCGTGGGCATGGATGTTTAAGTGTTGTGTGTCTGTGTGAATGTCCTGTCCGTCCTGTGGCATCCATAAATTGGAAAAATGCAATATATCTACTGGATTACGACTTATACACTAAAAGCAATAATAATTACATTGAGTTGGCTGTATGGCCTCCGTTGCCAAATGCCATTTAAAAAAAAAAAAAATTCTCATATCTTCTTCAAAACTTTAATTTATTTCATCTTATTTTCTCATCTCAAACTAATAGTAGACCTATTATATCACTTTTTGTACTCTCATTTCATCAACTAACTTTCAACAAACACCACACTAAAAGAAATCCTAATCTTCGACTAGGCTACTCTTTTTTTCTCCTTGCTACTTGACCAGAAGGGCTTCTATATTACAAATTCCTTTCAATTTTCTTACTCGATACTCCTTTGCACTTAGTATTGCGAATTTTAAAATATTTCTTATCACCTTGAAGCGATGAAACCTAATCATCTTCAGATATCAATCTAGCTCAAGAAATATGTAATCATTATAATATGACCATAAACTTAAACAAAACTGCAAGTTCCTTGCTTCTTGGGACAAAACTGGAAAATAATCTAATGAACTTATTCTGTAACTAATAGTGGAGAATTTTTAATAACAATGATCCAGTGATTTTTTTTTATCCATTTGTTCCTCCAGTTTATGTAAGTTAAGGGATGGGAATGCAAAATCGCAATCTAGCAAACTGAACACAAACTGAGAAAAGTGATCGTTTCGTATATTTAAGAAATAACTTGTTTTACATATTTGAATGTGTTAATTCATAGTCAATTATTATTCACTTATTCTGCAATTCATTTTAATTAACACTATACAGAAAAATTCACTTTTAATTGAGTTAAGAAAAGAAATCCTACTAGAAATGAATAGTGCAGTGGAAGACAAACAATATTACTTTGCGATATGCAATAGGGATTCTAAAATATAAAAGTTATGTTTTGGTACCCAGTAATTATCGTAAAAAGCTTAACAATATGTTGATTTATTTAAGCATAGAGACGAAAAGATTTTAACCTATTTCACATTAGCGTCATTTTTTCTTACTGAAAGACTACATACATTTCAAGTGAGTAAGGAGAATAGAAAACAAATTCCTATTTCCAAAATATGAAAATTACCCTAATGTAAACTATCATAATTTCTATAGCCAATCTTTATCAACTTTTTTGTAAAAAGTCTGATAAAGCAATGGCACTGAACCAAAGCAACACTCATCTTTTAGCTTCATTCTGAACTGATTTTGGTGGTAGTTACGTAATACGATTGGAAACAGCGTTGATAGAATGAACTGGCTCTCAATTCTGTTAACCAAATCAAAGGATTTACAATGAAGGTTTTACGAGGATTTTCTGAAATAAAACAAAATTGAAAGATGCGTATGATCTTGAAGAAATAGCACACTTGTCGAAAATTCTTAAATTGTATGCCAATAAAAGGTAAAATGGTTGAAAACAAAGTATTAACCTGTTTTCAGTACCACACAATATGAGACTACAAGGCCAGGCCAAATAAAGAATTAAAACTGAATATATGAAGATGGGAAAAGGCACAACGTTAAGAATCATGGATAAGTATCTATGTGTATGTAAAAAATATGTTGTTTTTTTGCGGCATAAAAAATAACGAGCATGGTGGTTGAGCCATAACGCTCTAGCCTGGTATTCGGGAGAACTCGGGTTTGATTCTCCGTTCGGCATTCCTGAATTCGGTTTTCTACAGTTTCGCGAAATAAGTTCTTTCGAATGCCGGAATGATTGCTTCAAAAAGGGCATAGCGAAATTCCTTCCCGTTCCTTGCCCCCAATCCTCTCCAGCCTCTAATGACCTCAATGTCGACGAGGCATAAAGCCATAAGCAAGGGAAAAAATGACACGAAATGCTGACTGTATAATACTTCTGCTATCTTGATTATGATAACAGGACATAAATTGCCTACGAAAGTGGGTGATTTATATCTGGCGTTTACAGAACGGGTCAATTCAAGCGTAGTGTACACACTGGATGTTCAATAAAGGGATTTACATTTCAAAAAAATCGGGTAAATGAACGTTCGTTAAAAATCGTTTATATTGCACGAGTTAACTAGAGTAATAATATTTTTTTAAAAATCTATTCTGTTCATTAGTGCTACTAAATACGTTCGTGTATAACACACGTATTTATTGTTGTTATCAATTCCAATTAGTAGATATCAAAGATACTGTTACACCAAATGTGTTATTAGAATTTTCTGGAAGGTATTGTACCCATAATTCCAATCTCAGATTTTTTTCTGAAAGCAGCTACAAAGTATATAAAGTGTGATAACACTGTTGCATCATAGAAAATAACGTTTTCGTGCTATAACTCCGTTTTGTACTAAAATACTAATTTTCTGTAACACCAGTTGCCATTATCATCAAAATACAAAGGTTTTTTTCTGTTGCAAATCTCGCAGTCGAAGTCAGAAATTCCATTTTAATTCCAATCGTTTCTACACTGGAAGGCAAGAGTTTTTCTTACGGGGTATTAAACGATTTAGACGCAGCGTCAAAGAAGCCCCCGTCTGATCCACATTTCGGTCTTGAGAATTTGCTCAGCGAAAGATAAACAATTAAAAGGACGACTGAATGGTGGCCAAGCCACACACAAGCGGATTACTCTCAAAATGTCGTTTACTTAAATCTTGGGTGAAGCTGCACAATGGGTCCCGGTGTGTAATGACGGTATTATAGACACCTTAGTGAATAGCTCCTATACGGCTACTGGGGGCTCAGCACCAACAAAGGAAAGTTCCAGCTGCGCTTAACCTGGCTGATACAGTGGCGTCCGAAAGTAACACCACCACCACCCTTCTACGCCCCAGCAAACTCCCAGTTCCAAAAAAACAAAAAAAGTATGGCCCGTAACGTGCTATGGCTTTCTTAACGTTGATCAGAGATCATAAAAAATTCTCGTTTAGCCAGAAATAAAGACCACGCTATCCAGATTCATGCTTCATGAAAATGTTAAGCTAAACAGTTACGTAATCAGTCTAAATTGCCAATTTCTGCTTGTTGAAGAATGCTGTGTGAGATTGGTAAACGAGAAGAATTATACAAATTAAAAAGGCTTATCAGTTGCACAGAACTGCTGTGATCAAAGTGGATCTAAGTCATAAAAAATAAAATAAAAATTACGACGACCGAATATTAAGGTGAAACTAACTACCTTGCAATACAGTATTTATTTTTAATAATATTGTAAGCAGTAATAGTGCTACAAAGATTTATCCATATTATGGCTTGTGAATTATAATTCTATTTTAAAGATGGAATTATCTTCGACACGACCTTAAAGTTCATGGAACATTACAAGAAACCAACACTTTGCATTTACACAATTTAGGTAAACAATTAAATTACAGCATTTCGTTCTAGTTTTTTTGGTGTGTATACAGTGCTCATGGGTTGTATATAATGTTTGGTTATTGTCTTTAGTGATACAGCAAATTTAAATGGTGTTTTCATTTTATGGTGACATGTGCAGTTTTCCGTTATATGTATTAATCAAATTATAAATTTAATTCATATAAAATCAACAAAAATCCTAACAGTGAATATGGACCTTAATAAAGGCAGGGGGCGTGGAATATAGGCGTAGAATTTGTATTCCAGATGACACGATTTCGAAACCCGATACTCATACCGATTTTCGATGGTTTCTCAAAATCTATTTAGAGCAGCGGTCGGCAACGCGCGGCCCGCGGGCCGCATGCGGCCCGTGACCTCTCTATTTGCGGCCCTTGTCCGTCTTATAAAAATCATATCGAAAGCTCATATTAAACATAATAAAACATAAATGCATAAAAGAGTGAACGCAATCTAACAGCGCAGCGAATGAATTACGCTAACAGAGCAGGACAAGTGCTAGCGGGAACGATTCCCCCATTTTCTCCTATGATTGAAACAATAGGTCAGCGTTGACAATAATTCTCTCGCTCGCCCGCCGTCCGTCCGCGCTGGCTGTGTCATTGAGTGAAACAAGTTATTTCATGTGTGCACGCCCCTCCGCCGCGGCCCAGTACCTACGATTTAGTTATTGTTCTGTGACCTACGAGTACCTAATATTTTGCTTACAGTTCGGTAAGTGTTAGATATTGATAGTTCGTACAATTACATAGCGAAATTAAGTGACATGTTTTCAACAGGGCTTTTATTCTTACAGCGTGTATTTGGCATTGTTGGTTATAAGTTTTACTGATGGCTACAAAAAAGAGGAAGTTAATTGAAGAAAATAGAGTGTTTAACGATTCATGGACAGATTTATACTTTTTCATTAACTGTAATGGAAAGCCGCTATGCTTAATATGCCAAAAAACCCTTGCTATAAAAAAAGAATATAACGTCAAACGTCACTATGTGACCGAGCATAAAATAAAATTTGCGTGCCTAGTTGGTGATTCCCGGAAAAACAAAATCAACTTACACAAATCTTCATTCAAGAACCAACAAAGTGTTTTTAAGGTGCAAATTCAATGTAACGAGTCAAATATACGTGCCAGTTTAAGGGTGGCGGCCGTTTACCGACAACGAATTAATAAAACAATGTGCCTTAGCTATGGCTGAAGAGGTATGTCCAGATAAAAAAAAAAAAAAAAAAAAAATTGAAAATATAAGCTTATCTTCCAAAACTCGTACCCAGCGCACTGAAGATTTGGGCGCTAATTTATGCGAAAAACTTTGAGAAAAAGCTCAGCAATTTGACTGGTTCTCCTTAGCTACCGATGAAAGTAATGATGCGTCAGATACTGCCCAGCTTATAGTATTTGTTCGTGGAATTGATAAGTACTTCAACGAGTGTGAGGTACTTTTACAATTATGTAGTTTGAAGGGAGCGACTACGGGGTAAGATTTGTTTTGTCACTTAGAACAGGCAATGACGTCAATGCAATTAGCGTAGGAAAAATTTTAAAGTCTAACAACTGACGGAGTTAGAAATATGAGTGGGCAAAACAAGGGCCTGGTGGGTGGAATTAAAACAAAATTGGCAGAGATAGGATGTGAAATCCCGTTATTTTTTCGTTGCATTATCCAACAAAAAGCTTTTTTTTTTCTTTTTTTTTTTAACAGTTTAACGTCCCTTTTTAACAACGTGGTCTTTAGAGACGGGAAAGGATGGGGGCAAGGAATGGGAAGGAATTCGGCCATGGCCTTTTGAAGGAAGCATCCCGGCATTCACCTGGAGTGATTTGGGGAAACCATGGAAAACCCAAATCTGGATGCCCGGACGGGGATTCGAACCGCCGTCCTCCCGAATGCGAGGCCAGAACGCTATCCGTTACACCACCACGCTCGGTAAACAATAAGCGTTATGTTCCAAAGTTGTTTCATGGAGAAAAGTAATGGACATCGTAATATCCACTATAAATTATATCAGAAGTAATAGGTTGACACATCGTCAATTCCGAGATGTTTTATCCGAAATGGAAGCAGATCATCAAGATGTAATTTATTATTCAGAAGTAAGATGCAGTACTGAAAAGATTTTTCGATCTCAGAAAAGAAATCAACACTTTTATGAATCAGAAAGGTAAATCTGTTCAAGAGCTAACAGACCCTCAATGGTTTTTTTGGCAGATTTAATACATGAATTAAATACGCTGAATGTCAAGCTTCAAGGGAAAAACAAAATATTATCTGATATGCATACAGATGTAAAGGCGTTCCAAACTAAGAACCGGCTCTTCATAAAACATATTGATGAATAAAAAATTAGATCACTTCCCGAATTGTTTAAAGGCTGTCGAGGAAGCTGGCATTGATTTTAAATGGGATAGTGAGAAAGTGAAAGACACTTTAATGGATTACAAGGTCAATTCAGTGACAGATTTGGTGATTTCGAGAAGGCTTCGAACAAACTGAAGATTTTTGCTAACCCTTTTTCCTGCGATGTTGGGGATGTACCCAGTAATTTACAAATGAATGGGATTGATCTTCAATCCAATGAGAGTCTAAAAACCGCCTTTTACGAGATGAATGATTTGGACAAATTTTATTGCCGTCTGATTTTGTCGAACTGATAAAGTTTTCTCAGCAGTTTATTTCAATTTTTTGAAGCACTTATTTATGCGAGAAAACTTTTTCAGTCGTCAGTTATCGAAAAACTAAATACGCTTCTCGTCTCACAGATGAGCATTTGAGAGATATATTACGTATTTCAACTTCTAACATGAAAACTGACATACAAAAATTAGCCAGTCAAATGCAACCTCAAACGTCACACTGAATTTAGTATGTAAGATCATTCTTGTAACTTATCTTCATTTGTATTAATAAAATTTGAAAACTGAGTTTTCGCATTTTTACTGTGTATGTGCGGCCCCGCCTTTACTTTGCTTTGCCACCCTGTGGCCCTTGCCTGCTAAAAGGTTGCCGACCGCTGATTTAGAGGAATGCCGAGATGATGCCTTAGCGTGGGTGACGGTCAAATTAATTCCATCTCTGGTATTTTCCCAAACACCCAAACACAACAACAATAAATATAAACGATACTACACAAAGGTACATTACATAAGAGTGTTGGCATTGAATATGATCCATAGAATTTTAAACACATTGCATATGCATCATAATAGTTTTTTTTAGAAGTAGATAAAAACTAGTAGACCGTAACTTAAGTTGTAGTTAAATTTTTATTCTTACATTAGCATATAACCAATAACCATATGATTAACAAAGACATTAAAGAAGCTGGCACTCGATTTCAGACCTACGAAAACGTTTGTTACTTTTTTTTTTTTTTTTTTTTTTTTTTTTTGTAGATAAGGCAGTCAGAAAATGATATAATTTCCAAGGAAAGTGATGAAAAATACACCAAAAATACTGAAAGAATTCAAAATGAAAATCAGTGAAGTGTAAAATTAGATGGCATTCAAAGAACTTTAGACAAAAAATTAGTTTTCAAATAAAAAGACATAAGCTAGAAAAACAAAAATACAATAGGCGATTAAGATCAAGACCTTACTAGTAATTAACAAAAGGTAGAATTTCCTACCAGTTTGACATTAATATTTGAGTAAAAAACGTTTAGAAATATTTATAACAAACGGTTTTTGGAAATAATAATTTTTAAATTAAAACTACCTTGCAGACCATATAATAACAATTATTAAAGCAGAGGTTATAATTCTAACAACAACAAAACTCTTGGACAATAAACGATCGGATATTGTGTTTTACTGTATCTTTATTGTTTATTGGGACAGAATCTGACGTTAAGCTTTCTTGTTATCGCTGATCCGTAGATGATGAGGCTAATTCATGCTTCTAGGGGAGACAAAACGTGGTGGCGGGTGAGAAATCCGTGAATGGTGCGTTTGCAGACACCAACAAGTTGGGAGCGAGCGGACTATAGGGGAGTGTTGTTGCTCCTTATTGTGTTGGTGGGCATTCCCCGTGTTAAAACATTCTCCATGACAAAGCAATTAAGATGTGAGCGCGTTTTTATAGAGCGGGCGGGCGCATTGAAAGGGGGCCTAAGCTGGCGATTGTGCTGCTTGAAATTTGTACAATAGTGTCAGTGGCAAATCTGTCAATCTCGCGACCCAGGAAGGGGCTCGCTTAAATGTTTACCTGATACCAGTGAGCCGCTATCGCTTCTTTCCCTTTGTTTAAAATCTATCCTCCCTCCCCAGCCGTACAGGAGTATAGGTTTCAGTATTTCTGCAAAATACCTTTCATCGTTAGAACAGTATGGGAACAAAAATGTGGACAGTAGTTTCACATGTCTCTTTCACTCAACATTTTTGGTCATTAACGGTAGAAAGCTGAAGATATTTTTTTTTCCTTCTGGATTTTCACCTCGTCGTCGTCGAGGTCATTAGAGGCGGGATGGGACGCGGGTCAAGGAACTTGAAGGAATTCGACCATGACCTTTTCGTTGCATCGATCAGCTGGAGGGATTTGGAAAAATCATGGAAAACCCAAATCTGAATAACCAGACGGGGATTCGAACCCGCGTCATCTCGTATGCAAGGCCATATCGTTACCACTCACCCGCCACGCTCGGTCTTCGGGAATTGTCAGACATTCCATTGAGAGAGGAGTGCTGGGATACACTATTAATTTCTTTTATCTATAGCGGAACTATTTGAAACAGCAGTTGGGTATAGTGATGATGTGAGCCACGATTGTTTTCGAAAGTATTTTCTAGTCGAATACTTGGTGACGTGGCTTCATTAGGTATGAACAAGATTTTGGTTCATTATTTCACTAAAGCAGTCGGGAGGACGGCGGTTCGAATCCCCGTCCGCGCATCCAGATTTGGGTTTTCCATGGTTTCCCCAAATCACTCCAGGTGAATGCCGGGATGCTTCCTTCAATAGGCCATGGCCGAATTCCTTCTCATTCCTTGCTCCCCATCCTTTCCCGTCTCTAAAAGACCACGCTGTTAAACAGACGTTAAGCAGTTAAAAAAAAAAAAAAACTGAAGCAGCAAGCGGAACATTTTATTATCGCGTTAGTGATCAAAATATTGATAAGTAACGTAGTAACTTAGTGGCACTACAAGCACACTGTGATCATGTTTCACTTTGTGCGGGGTTGAACGTTATAGCTGACAAACAGTAATTAACGTAACAGCCTTGTTTTAAATTAAACATCATCTATCAATAACTGTTTTTCACCCTGGCCTCGCATTCGGGAGGATGGCGGTTCGAATCCCCGTTTCGAATCCAGATTTGGGTTTTCCATGGTTTCACCAGATCATTCCAGGCGAATGCTGGAATGTTTCTTTCTAAGGCCATCGCCGAATTCCTTCCCGTTCCTTGTCTGCTTGTCCCGAGTCCCATCCTGCCTCTACTGACCTGGACGTCAACGAGGCGTAAAGCCATAAGAAAAAAATGTTTTTCATCAGAAGCGTTTCAAGCTATAGGAGTAGAGCATCATCAGGAAACCAGTTGGGTGTAATCATAGCAAGTTTAGGTTCAACAAGCAAATGATAGAAAGTGAGGCGTACATAAGGTTATAGTGAAAAATATTTAATTTTATATTGAAATACCAGTCCAGAGAAATGCAAAAAGTGTTGATCCCAACTGACATGTGACAACTACCACAATTGTCCCAGTGAGGATGCCTCACTCCAAAAGTAAGAAACGCGTCTGGTGAAAAACATTAATAAAATAGCTGTTAAAAGACGGTGTTTAATTTAAAGCATTTACGCAACCTTAGCGTAGAGTAATATGGAGAAAACCGAAACCTCGATTTGCGAACCGTGGATCGAATCCCCTTTCACCCGAACGCCAGGACCGATCGTTAACCTACTGGACTCGGTATGAAGAGACAAAATACGCCTTATGAATTCTGCACATGATAGCTGTATCCTACATTACATCTTCCCTTCTGAGCTTAAAATATTGACTAGTAAGGAAATAAGTTAGTCAGAATTTCAGATGACACTGTCTAGAGTAAAGTGCGTATTACAACTTCAGTGTTCACATTACAATGCACCTATTCGTTGCTCTGAATTGAGTTGGAAAGAAAGAAGAAAGTGAAAGGCTGTTGTTAAGTGTCAGTACTACCAGTTTGTTAACCATACACAAGGGAAATTTTGATTTTTTTTTTTTTTGCTCATGGCTTTACGCTTCGTCGACGTCATGGTCATTAGAGGCGGGAAAGGACGGGTCCAAGGAACGGGTAGGAATTCGGCCATGACGTATGGAAGGGAGCATCCCGACATTGCCAGGAGTGATTTGGAGAAACAATGGAAAACCTAAACCTGAATGCTGGAACGGAGATTCGAACCCACGTCCTGCTGAGTGAAAATGTTGATTTTATTCTGGTGCGACTGAATGGTTTTCATATTTTCAAACTTATATTGTTTGTGTGATTTAAGGGTTTTCGTTTTTGCTTATGGCTTTACGCCTCATCGACGTCTAGGTCGTTTGAGTGGGAAAAGGACTAGCGACAAGGGAGGGAAAGAAGTTCGGTCATGGCCTTTGGAAGGAGGCCTCCCGGCATTCGCCAGGAGTGATGTAGGGAATCCGTGGAAAATTTAAATCTGGATGCCCGGACGGGGATTCAAACCCGTGTTCTCCCGAATGCGAGGCCAGAGCGTTACCTCTCATCCAACACGATTTATGTGTCTGCTCAACAGTTGTCAATGACAACTCTCTCTCTTTTTAATACAACTTATCCTTCGTAATATCATGACCTTCTATTCCTTTCGATACTAGAGTGGAACATAACTCGTCAATAGGAATACACTGAATAGCATATACATCGAAAGTCTAGTTGCTGCTATGTAGTTTTATATTGGAAATCTATTTAGACTTGTATTGCGTTTAATAATTGATGTAAAGAAGTAAACGCTCATCCATTTCTGGCATTTGCTTTGGGTCATATCCTGAATTAAAAGATCTGAAATATTCTGTTGTGCCACAACACTGTTTTCGTAGCAGGGATATGTAATTATGACCAAAATTTGAATCTTTTTAGAAATGTAAAAAGCTGCAGCCTAGGTTGGTTCTTTGAAACTATATCCCTTACCTGGGTTCTCCTGAAGGTAAAAAAGTTTAGAGAGATCTGTAATTAAATCTAAGGCATTTTCAATCCAATCACCCTTAATAATTCTTGGCTTCGTTGTTCTAACAAATCAGAGTGCATTAAATTTATTTGATAAGAGAAATGTCTCATTTTACAAGTAATATGTTTACAACAGAGGTTCTACCATCCCTTTACTTTGAGCAGCTTGTTCTATTAAAATGATTTGAAAGAATGGTGGATGAAATTATGTGCTTTTAAAATTTTATAACCCTGAGATTATTTTATGATCTCTCAAATAATACTTCAGCATATGCTACTGACATTTCCTCCAATCTGCCCAAGATATGGGAGACGATTCTCTTCACTGTGCTTCGTTACATGTGGTTGATATCGACCGGAGAACATCGAATAGGATTGTGTTGAATTTTTTCAGAGGATTTTCCTTAATTTTGCGAGTAGATGATTCGTTAAAATGAATTGTGTCGCGTGATGAAGGGAAAGGGAACGGTTTTTTGTCCGTTCGGGTACGGAGAGGAACCGACACTGGGCAGGATTTATGATTCCTTTCACCTTTCACCACCTCAATCTTCTCCACATAATTACTACATTTTCCGCTTAGTATTAGTGAATAAAGAAATTATTGCTTACTTTCAACACATCTAATACGATACTAAACACAAGAAATAAGAATTTTTATGGCCTTTACGGCTTCAAAATTCTTGATCTTAAGCAGCCTGATTTGCACACTATCATGTAAATAGATTTACGCAGGAGATTGCAGCAATTTGGACGAAGTTGATACAAGCTGAGAACCAGCAGAGCATTCTCATTTGAAAAGGTAAGATGTTTGGAAACATAAAAAAAAAATAAACAGAATTATTTCTGTGGCTGCAGTGAAAATAACCAGGTTACTTTTTTTATCCAATATTACTACGTAATATTGTAGCGTAATTAAACATCTAGTCTTCTAACATTTACCTATAAACACTATCTGAGGTAGAGAATACAGTATCCCACGTATTTTAGTTTGTCGTGTAAACTAAAATGATTTCCCTGCGATGAAGGAAAAATACTTATCAACATTTTAAAAATCACAAGAGTATCCTGCTTTCTTTCTCTTTTCACTATTTTTACATTTTTTTGACATAGAGCTATTCAGTAATTCACGAAGCATAGGGTAGTAATCACTAATTATTAATTCTAAAATAATTATGAATGAAGTTTACAAATAAATTAGAAATGAATGAATCATTGGTTAAAATTATACAATACCGGACGCTGCAACTGTTAGTCTAAAGACTAATACAAACATGAATGTCATTTTATTGAAGTAATTCTTCCATTCCAGCAATTAGTTTCAGCTGTGGTCAGTATACATGGTTATATAAATAAAAATCCGATACATTCTTAACACAAAGAATTATCTATGATACAACCAACAAGTCTAATATTCTGAATGCCATACAATGTCATTCAGTTCGACAACACCATCAGAATTTCATGCAATACATCCATTCAATTATACTACGAATTATCGATTCTATAATGCACAAAAACTTTATATTAAAAAGTAATTATGTCAATAATTTATGTGGGATAAACACTGAAAATAATAGTTCACTGCCGCTAATTATAAGCAGAACACTGCTTCCGACACATCCAGCCTCGTTATTCACAGTACATTGGAAGTACCTAACAACAGATATTCCCTTACATCTAGCGAAACACAAAGTAGGAATGAGCGTCGTATTTCCTAATGTCTAGAAATGTCTGGAAAATTAATGACAAGGCCTGGGCTCGGCTCGCAACGGTGGTTTAATGAGACAGCCTTTATTAAAGCCAACTAATTAGTTCAGCTACAGCTGGTGAACACACTGATTTGGCGCCTTCCTTCACACAGAACAATACAAATTTCCTCAAGTTCTTTTTGTTACTGGTGATGTTATTAACGAAGACAGTATTCTGAAATAAAGATTTAATGCTCCAAACATAAACACTGTCATTGCGTGATAAAAGTGAGTAGCACTTGTTAAAGGGATGAACTGAGATTTTTTTCTGCACGTAAATTTATTGTAAGGTCTGAACTACAGTTGTAACGAATTAATACACCGATATCTGTAGGTAGGAATTAAAATTAGAAATATATAAGCTTCCAGCAACATTTGTCACTGCTGTATGATCTTAAATATAAACACGGTTGTTGAAACACTAATAATATGTATTAAAATAATTAACAAAATGTTATTAACTACATGGGAGTTGAGTCTGGCAAGTGGAAATTTGATATAATCAAGTTTTCTTAAGAAACAGTAATTCCATCACCAAGGAATAAATTATAATAACACAATACTAGTGAAAATTAATAAAAAGTTTATGAAAATAAAGGAAATAATAGAAAAGTAATTAAATGAGCTGGTTATTTAATTAAATTTTTAAAACAGTTTTCAACCTGAGGTTTCTTTTTTTTTTTTTAACATCGAGGTCTTTAGAGACGGGAAAGGATGGGGGCAAGGATGGGGGCAAGGAATGGGAAGGAATTCGGCCATGGCCTTTTGAAGGAAGCATCCCGGCATTTGCCTGGAGTGATTTGGGGAAACCATGGAAAACCCAAATCTGGATGCCCGGACGGGGATTCGAACCGCCGTCCTCCCGAATGCGAGGCGAGAACGCTAACCGTTACACCGTCCCGCTCGGTCTGAGGTTTCTGTCATAGCAGAGGTCACCTATACTTATTGAATTCTTTGTATAAAGTCAAATGATATTCATTAATAACCCAACGATATTTATGTCGAGCCATTATTACTGATGAATTAGGTGTATGATTTTATTAGTTACCAGTGGTTTGTGGAGAACGATGTTTAAGATAATTTTTACGGACGTAGTGCCAGTCCTGTAAAAAAGAATCTTTTACAATTTCTAGCTGGCAGGTATATTAGATTTCTTATGCAACTGCAAAGAATAACTTGCGGAAATTTGATTTGAAAGACAGAAACTAGGAAACAGGGTATCATTTGATGAAATTAATGAGAATAATCGCCGCAGAAAATCTTCTCATGGTGCATTGTGTTTTCCGTGTTACATGTCATACTGTCTCATAAAAATAATATGAAGTACTAGCTTTTACCGAAGAATTCGTATGCGTGTACACAGAATTGGATATAGAAAGCTGTAAGTAAAGTTCAAAGTATCCCAAGAAGCAAAGTATCCCAAGTCGGGATATTATGTCGAGGAAGACATCGCCATACCATTATACCATTGAACCTATTTCATGAAGAGATTCAGTTTGCAACATGTTTAAAAATACAAGTAAACTAAAGGGGGAGAGGAGCGCGAGAGTCTACCAAGGATCTTCCGGCAGATATTTTTTGTGGTTTAAAATTAAGTCACTTTCTGGGAACATTCTCTGTCAGTATCGTTTTTTAGACAATGTTTCTTGTTTTGCTATTCTTTGCTTAGATCTACACCTTTTGAAGTATGGAAGCCGGGAAGATGGAGACATATAGACACAAAATAATTGTCTGGTGCAATGCAAATAAAAAATCTGTACTACATAATATGTTATGTATGTAAATTAAATTTATCAACGGATCTTACACAAACTGACTGCGAGAGAAACAAAGCTTAAGCAACTGATACAAAATTACAGACTCTATACATCTGTCTGTCACCGTTTGGTTAGTTTTAAATTTCGTGACGAAATATCTGATCTATCAGGAAAAAATTATTCTATGTCGTTCCTAATGACACATAGTGTTTCCTTGTCATATTTCATTAAGAGTGGTTTAGCTGTTTAGTCGTGAAACGTAACAAACAGAGAGAGTTACTTTCGCATTTATAATATTAGTGTAGATTTTGTAAGTAAATAAGAAAATTTTTTACAAAAGTTAGGTATTGAGAGATTGGATAGGAAGTGAATGAGACAGGTATATTGGGAAGGCGTTGAAATCATTAGGCTTTGTGGCACAGCCCAGGCGGTCGCTCGTTATATGCGGCTAAGAACTGGCTCTCAAGCACGCCCCTGCTACCTGTACCGTCTAGAACACGTGTCTCCACAGCCGACTGATCAACTGCTCAGCTCAAACAACCAAATAATTCACATACGTGTACCACTCATAACAAATTATAACAGCGGGAGAAGGCACAATAATTGTCCCCTATTGCAAGTGGAAATATTCATATATATTTTATTTACTTATTGCTTATGGCTATTCGCCTTGTTGACGCAGAGATCATTAGAGGTGGGAAAGGACTGGGGGCAAGGAACTGGGGGCAAGGAACTGGAAGGAATTCGGCCATGGCCTCCCGAATGCGAGGCCAGAGCACTACCGTTAACCCAACACGCTCGGTGGAAATGTCCAAGCTACAGAAACAAGAGTGTAATTTACGCAACAACTCCGGAGTGAAAAAAAATAAATGGTATATCCTCAATGATAGGGGAGGCTATAAACCGCGTGTTTCAAAAATGACCGGTATATTTGAAAAATCAATAAAAACTAAACGATCAGTGATAGAAATACACCGTTTGTTGCAATATGCCTGTGACAACAGTAAATTTTCAGGCAGACAAACTTTCGAAATTAGTTACAATTTTCAACAACAGATGGCGCTGCAAGCGATTTGAAAGATATAGAAGTAATCGCAGTCTGTGAGTTCGCCATTCTGTAAGTCGTCTTTCTGCTGTAAGCAGGTGTTCACAGATTGCAAGTTTTCTGTGAAAAAATGGTGGAAAATATCTTACTTTAGATTTTTACAGACTGCAGCTCCATCTGTTATTGAAAATTGTAACTAATTTCGAAAGTTTGTCTGCCTGAAAAATTTACTGTTTTCGCAAGCATATTGCAACAAACGGTGTATTTCTATCGCTGCCCCTTTAGTTTTTATTGATTTTTTCAAATATACCGGTCATTTTTGAAACACCCGGTATATATTCAATGACATTCGGCTGCTAAGGCCATACGACCAGCTCAATGCGTTTATCGTAACATTTATACTTTATCAGTTTCCCCAGTACCTTGTTGCTACTTAGCATGGATACATTATAGGAGGCAGAGGGCATCAACACACAAAACACTTGAATACCCATGCCCTCGGCCCTATCTCGAACTGGTGACCTTCACCACGTGAAACCAGTAATCTAGCCCCTTAGCTATCTAGGCCGACAAACTATAAATTGCCCGTTTTGTAGGTTGATTTTGAGGCGTATACCTCTAGTTGCTTGGATGCGAAGTGCGACAGTGTAGTTTGACTTTCGATTGTGGGTCAGTTGGTTTAAATCTCAGTGACGGAATGAATCTTACAACGCTTATAATAGTTTCAACTATTTTTTGTTGAAAAACTTGAAATCCAACGTCCGATCTACTTGAAAATTTGTATACATTCTCGTTCTCCTTGACAATATAATATCACATAATTATAATGGATATTATTTTCCTAATTAATCTAATGATTATGGGAAATTAAGTAAATTTGATTATTTTTTGCAGTTTCAATATTTATCAGGGTAATATTCAACAAAATCAAATCCAACCTGCCTTCGATATTGTCTCACGCCTATGTTAGAGATATTTCTCATGCATAGATATTATATTTGCCGTATAATTCGACTGGAAGTAATAATGCTGCTCAATCAATTTGTTAACTTGCTGCCATGCTTTTGGATTTTTTTTTTTAACTGATTAATGTCTCTGTTAGCGAGGTCTTTCGAGACGGGAAAGGATGGGGAGCAAGGAATGGGAAGGAATTCGGCCATGGCCTTTTGAAGGAAGCATCCCGGCATTTGCCTGGAGTGATTTGGGAAACCATGGAAATCCCAAATCTGGATGCCCGGACGGGGATTCGAACTGGCGCCCTCCCGAATGCGAGGCCAGAACGCTAACCGTTACACCACCACACCCCGTCCATGCTTTGGGCAGAAGAGCTGCTAGCATAATTAGCAAACCTGCTCACATAACGTTTTGATAGCTTGAATGTCAGCTATGATCCACGTTCGCCCTTGACAATATGTAGACCTACGCTGTCTTGTTCAATGTGTTATGTTCTTCGGCTGTTTCGATATCTCTAATTATAGTAAGAGTGTGTGTTTTTTTTTAACTATACATATGTTTATTCATCATTTGGTTCTTTCTCAGTAGAACGAGCGAGATAGCGGTCCATTTGGTGATAAATTGTAAATCAAAAGTCGAGGTTATATCCTAAAATTGCTAGTAGTATAAATGGCGTTATGGAACACTGTACTCTTGATGGCAGTCCATGGACGTTAAATATATCGGCCACTTTGGTATAATTCATGAGTGTCTCTTCATACCACAGCACCACACACTGGTCGCTTAAAGTACGCCTCTAGCTGAAAGATTATAACAATCATCTGTATTTTGGAGAACAGGAAATACTGAATAGCCATGGAAGTTAAACAAAATGTGATTGGTTCTTCATGGTAATAAGGAAGGAAAACTTGCTATACTCATCAATGAGTGTTGGCAAATTGATTTAATAAGTTCAAAGAAACGTGCTTTATTGCTGGCTGTTTTGCCGAGTACAAAGTTCGTGAATTCTGATAAACCTTGTTGAGATGGGGCATAATGCGGAGCAAAAGAAGTGAGTTTCAAATTAGTCTACTGTAATTAATGCAATCATTCGTTTTTTTTTTAGGTTTGGTTTTTTTTTTGTTTTTTTTTTGGAAGGAAGGAAGGTGCAAAAAAATGTTTCCCTATACTTGTATCGGATGGATAGAATTAACAAAATCGTGGAAATAAGGATGGTATACGAATATTTGCTTTCTACCATTTCGATCATCGAATGGAGTGGAATGGGGGGCCAGAAAATGGTTTAATAGTCACTTAATTGCTAGCTACAGAGGAGAGATGGTTGATTGATGAAAACAACTTATTTTTAGTACGTATAACTAGGTTGGGGTGCAAGCGGTAACGTTCGGTCCCCAGAACTCTCACGTAGATTCATTTTTTTTATTGTTATTATTTTTTATAGATTCTTCCGTGCAGGGATACTTTATTCGCAAAAGAGCATATCTGATTTCCTTCCCGTTCTGTGCTCACTATTCACGGTTGTAATAACCTCACTGTCAACAATCTTAATTAGAAAATGTCTTCTACTGTTCTCACTCTTTAGGGAATATCCGACTTATATCAACTTCAGGACACCGGAAATTCAAGCAATCAGCGCTGAAAGCGTAATGGAAATATTGCGTGAGCATTTGAGGGAACGCAGGTTCGAATCTCCGTCCGGGAATCCATGGATTATGGAATTCAGTACCGACGAATGGCATGATGGTTCCTTCAAAAAGCAATAGTTAAAAAAAATCCGCGTCGATTTGAATTCTGGGAATTACCATCACCAAATCACTATTGCTGTGTAACTGGCAAGTGGGGATTTCCTTTTTGACTTAAACGCTTAACGTTGTGTCGCTTGCATTCTTACCAACAATAAACTCAGTTTACTGTAAGAACATGTCGAATTACTTAATTATAAAAAAAAAAATATATATCTTTTTATTCGGATGGGAACAAGAATGAACTGGTTCATGAGTGAGATATTTCAACATCAAATCATCGTTATACTATTCAGCAGGTGGTAATATCTAAGTAATAGTCTCCCGAACATTGAAATCGCAGGATTTACCCCTATCATTTTTTTTAACTGCTTAACGTCTCTTAACAGCGAGGTCTTTAGAGACGGGAAAGGATGGGGGGCAAGGAATGGGAAGGAATTCGGCCATGGCCTTTTGCAGGAAGCATCCCGGCATTTGCCTGGAGTGATTTGGAAAACCATGGAAAACCCAAATCTGGATGCCCGGACGGGGATTCGAACCGCCATCATCCTGAATGTGAGGCCAGAACGCTAACCGTTACACCACCATCCTCGGTCACTGATCCTTATATGAATGATGCTGTTAGTTACAATTACAATACGTTATATTGTTTTGGTTTAGGCGCTTGTTGCTGTCAGTACTCGTGTTGTTAATAGTAATTACAATACGTTAAATTGTTTTGATTTAGGGATTTAGTTGCTTGTTGATGTCAGTACCCGTATAATCGACAAATAAGTTTCAGTTACGTCCGGATAACTCAATAAATTGATGGTAATTTCCAAACGCTAACAATATCTCTTTACTTCTGAAAGTAAATTCGTACAAAAATTAACAAAACATCAGGTACTTAAAGATACAGAAAGTATTTTACTGTTGTATCTCATCAATCGTACAGACACATTTTTTTCTTACACGATATGAGTACCATGAATTTTTGTTTTTTACTGCGTAGTTAAGGGTCAGAACACTACTCGATTTTGGTATTCGTATACTTTATTTTAGTAGAGATTATTTTGACATTTACATTTATTACATCCACTGAAATGTAACTAACATCTGCTGAAAGGATGTTGTGATTTTATATCATTATGAGGATGTTGCTAAACGATGGCTTCAATCTTCTTTCATGAAATTTTATAATCAGATTTTCACAATTTCCATTGTATTTGCAGTCAGTAGTTAATTGGTGCTTGTTAAGGAGTCAACTAATAGAAACTTTGTTATGTTGTTTCAAAGTTTTACCAAGAACTGAACCAGGTCTCACAGTTTTCGTGCGATTGTTTGAAGTAAATATTGAATTGGAAGACAGGAAGCGAGTAAAGAAAGCGGTGGATATGAATACAGCACGCGTTGAATATTGGGCAAAGATTTACGAATGGTATTTGAAAGGAAGAAAGAGTCATGACTATAAAGACAAACGTTGGGATGATCCCGAATTTCAACTTCACAGAGTAACGCTTAACACACTGACACAAGTCTCGCTGTCCGCAGGAAGATGTCACTACTTTACAATGCAGATCGTCCTAAGTATTCTCAAACAAAGTACCGAGCGTGGTGGGTGAACGGTTAACGTTCTGGCCTCACATTCGGGAGGACGCGGGTTCGAATCCCCGTCCGGGCATCCAGATTTGGGTGTTCCATGGTTTCCCCAAATCACTCCAGGTGAATTCCGGGATGCTTCCTTAAAAAAGGCCATGGTCGAATTCCTTCCCGTTCCTTGTCAAAAGTCCCTTCCCGCCTCTAATGACCTTAGCCGTCGACGCGGCGTAAAGCAGTAAGGAAAAAAAAAAAAAACCTCAAACAAAGTCTGGCTACTTCACATATGATTTGTGAACGTTCCACAATCCGCCAAGTTAACGTGGACGATTAACGTATCATAAAGCCTGACCGAGGTTCCATTAAGCTGTATTATTTTACTTATAAAAATATGGCAATTAATCTCACAAAACTACTCTATGGATAGAAGTCGCAAAAAAAAAACCTAGGAAACCCGACAAGGTAAGAAAATAAAAGTTGAAACGTTGCTCTATATTATGTAACAAATAGAGCTATCAAAAAGTTTATTGTTTTGTATTATTAATGTAAAAAATACAGGGAGTTGGATTCACTTGTCCTTGTTTGTTAGTTAAAGTAGAATAAAATATTCCGCTAAACTGAACGTAAAAGCTGAAAGGTTTAAGCAATAACAAAACAATTTAAAGAATGAAATTTTTTACTCAATTTTTAAAAACTGTGGTGTGTCATGACATGATCTGACCGCGAGTGTGAATGCTACAGGCGAAATGCTGAATCGTGAACTGATCTAACCTGACCGGACTTTGATTTCTGGCGTGGATCGGCTTGGAATCTCACTCAAACACAAACATTTTTTGAACTGAAAGAAATCCGGTCACTTTTATTCTCTACGAAAATATAATGATCATGGACGACTGGATAATTTTTTAAGGCATCCAGTCTTTGGAACAATCGTATTAACTCTTACCTCAGGCTTTACACATGAAAGTTTGGAACACGGTAAGTCATTTGATGAAAACGGAACCAAATGCACTATCTAAGGCAGGGGTGGCCAACCTTCGGCCCGCCTTGAACATTTCTCGGGCAAGCGAGATCCATCACCCTTTACAAAATATTTTTAATATTTCATTTTTAGTGTTATATATTTCTTTACAATATGCGTTTAGTATCATTATTATTATACTATCTACGTATGTTTACATGTAAGAATAATAGTAAACACAATAATTCATGTTTCAGTTTTTCACTCCGAAAAAATGTCGTTAGTGAGGATATATAATCTTATATGCGGTCCGCCGGGTTATGATGCACTTCCAAATTGATCCGCAAGATCATTTGGGTTTGCCACCCCTGATCTAAGGTATCATACAAATTTTGTAAAAGGATATTTTTTCTGACCAGCCATCTTTCTTCCTTCATATTGAACCAAACTCGATAAATGACCTATCATTTTAAACATTAAGCTTTCCGCTTTGGTAATATAATTAGTTAAGAAAGGAATTTTTTCGAAATTCAACCCATAAATAGTAAAATTGTGATGAATCAAGGTAACGGGTATGCCATAGTTCAGAGCCAGGCTGCGCTGGCGTCGATCAGGAATGAACTCATTACCGCTATATAGCAGGCACAACATATCACCAGAGATGTTGGATAAACTGACTGTGTTTTTCTGTCAGGACGTAAGGAAGATTTTCGTCTATTTTTTGTTTCGTAAGATGTTGTGTTTGCTACGTACTATTTCCGTCTGGCAAATAAACAATAGCTGCAAATGAACCGATTTCCTTCTGTCATCATGCTTAAATCCCACCAACCTCGGTATTATCGTAATATCATTAGCCAAATTTTCAGAACCATCGAACAAATCGAAATCTTGGGTGGAGACTTCGAACACCGCGTCTTTTCGAATGTGAGGCCAGAGCCTTTACTAAGTCACCTAGTATGCTCCGGTGATGTAGTCATATTGCGTTTGGCCTGCATCTCTGAAATGTTTATGAGTCTCAATAATGTCCTTTTTCCTTCTCATTCATCCTCATACTAGAAACACGCTTTCCAGCCCGCTGGCCAGGTTCTGCTGGGAACAAACCTCGCTAGCGCTTCCTGTCTAACCAAAATCTCTCTTCTTCCTGTCACCAAATTTCCTCCTCTTTCCTCCACACTTTCTTAGCGCCTTTAATCAATCTGTCCCTACTCCATACCTCACTTCTAATACACTTTAAAAAAATCCCTCGGCACATTCTTCCTCTTTCGACTATCTCTTTCCTGTCTCCTCCATTTTCTTCAATCCAGCATGCAAAATATTTGAAACATATCCACGTCTATTTAGTTGCTCTCCTTCCAAGTGATATGCCTATGCCAATCCTGTTCTCCTTTCTTGTTGTTATCACCACTTCACTTTCCTTTTTCTTCGCAGAGATCTTCATGCCATAAGCTTCAACTCTCTCTCCCACACTTCCAGCTGATCCTCCACCTCTCTTCATCCTCTCCCCAACTAATAGGTCATCCGCAAATATCATTGCCTTTTTATTTTCCCTTGTTATTACCCTTTTTCAATATTTCATCCATTTTTTATTTTTATTTTTTTACTGTCATAAGTTTTTCCACTGGTTTTATGCAATCCTCCATTTCTTCCCATCCTGTGCTTAACCTCTTCATCTCTACATATACCTTACAACCCACGTCCTCAATTATCTGCATCATACATTCCTATCTCTGCCTTCCTCTACAGTTCTTACCTTCGACTGTTCCCTCCACTAACAAATTAACCAATCCAGCTGTCTCAAATATGACCTACCACCCTCGGTCTTCTTTCTGTAAGCTTCTTCCACAAACTCTTTCCTCACACCATCATTCCAAAACTCGTTCATTTCTTACTTTGTCAGTCCACTTAATTTTCAGCATTCTTCTGTAGGACCACATTTCAAATGCTTCAATTTTCTTTCTTTCCGGTATTCCTAAATTCCATGTTTCGCTACCATAAAGTCCTGTGCACCACACAAAGAGTTTTAAAAAGTTTTTTTTTTCTAATTCCTAGATCAATATTTGAAACTAAAAGGTTTCTGTTTTTCAAGAAGGTACTTTTTTCTAGTGTTATTCTGCTTTTAACGTCATTCCTGCTTCGGCCATCGGTTGTAATTTGCTTCCCAAGGTAAGTGAATCACTTACTTCTTCTCTTGCATCCGATCATATTTTACATTTAACCTACTAGTATTGGTATCATTTCTGCTACATTTCATCACTTTTGTATTGCTTTGATTTATATGCAGTCAAAATCTTGCTTCAGTATTTTGTTCATGCCATTCAGTAACTATCTCACTATCCTCAGCCCTTTCTGCTAATCAAGACAATGTCATCAGCAAATCGTAGCATACTGAACTTTTCTCCCTGAACACTTATGTCACATGGAAATTTTCTTTTACTTTCTTTATTGCTTCTTCTTACATACAAGTTGAATAATTAACAGGGATAGACTACAACCTTGTCTCACACCCTTTTTAACTGATGCGTGTCTCTCGTGATTCTCTACTTTTATTATAGCCACCTTGATTCTGATATAGTTTATAGAGTATTCTTCTATCTTGATACTTTAGACGCTACTTCTTTAAAATTTTGATCATCTTGTCCCACCCAACATTATCAAAAGCTTTTTCTAAATCAACAAACGCCATAAAAAGTATCTTTGTTTTTCTTGATACGCCCTTGAAGTACTCAATCTTAAAGACAGAATTGCTTCCCTTGCACCGCGATTTTTCCTAAACCTAACTGATCTTCACCTACTCATCTCTTCTACTAACCTAGTACCCTTTCCAGCCTTCTATATATTATTCTGGTCAGTAATTTCATCCATAGCACTTGTAAATAACAGGGGTGATAGGGCACTTCCTTGTTTTAGTCCATTTTTCTTCTAAACTTTGAAAAGTTGTTTCAAGCTAAGCTGAGCTGAAGGCAAGTTCCGTTGACTCTAGTATTCGGTGAAACCACGATAAAAACACTGGAAGAGGACGGAGGAATATTGAGCGGAGCAGCGAGGAAGAAGCAATTAGAGTGTGCTCTGAAACCTGAGGCGACTTTTGTTGGAGCAATTGAATGATGGGCACGCTTCCTGGCGGGATGTTGCTGCAACAGCGGGCCCGATGACGATGCGCGATCCTGCCCGTCGATACCTCAAACTACACGCAATCACATATATGTTGCTAACACAACGACTGTATTACATTATTGATGGCTCTCTTGTGGACAGTCCCTAGCGTCTTCATAACTGGAATGTCAGATTTAATGGGCTGGGATCTTGGCATGATATATTAAACCTTCAGCTACACGTGTGAATGTTATCTCGTACTGGTGTAGGGATACAGCCATAAATTGCAGAAACTGAGGTACGTTCACGATGATAACTGATGGAATGGGGATGCTACGTCAGGACGCTCAGTGGTTCGGATTACGCGTTAAACAGTAGGTTTCCTTTACCTGATAGCATTAACAGGTTAGGTTAGGCGCTACGACAGAGGCGCATTGCGCAGCCGCTAAGAAACTATGTCACTAGATCTTTGAGACCACACGAATTATTGTTATTAGCAAGTATGAAATAAGAGGCATTATAAAACCATCGTAACCAGCGTTATCAAAAATAAAAAATACTAAAACTAATTTGTAATAAAAGTGTTACGTTTCGTTTTATTCAAATTTCGATTTTTTTTTTTTTTTTTTTTTTTTTTTTGCTAATGGCTTTACGCCTTGTCGACGTCAAGGTGATTATTGGAGGGAACGAACTGGTGCAATGAACGGGAAGGAAATCGGCTATGTATTTTTAGAAGAACCATCCCGGCATTTGACTAGGAGTGATTTTTGGGGGACACCATGAAAGACCCAAATTTAGATTGACGTTCGGGGATTTCGAATCCGAGTCCTTCCCAAATGGCGACGCCAGTGTAACCGCTAACCAACCACGCTCGTAAATTTTGTAGTGGGTGCCTTGGTGAGCAAACTACGTTTACAATTATCTTTCACACCTTTATGATTAATAATTGTAGATTTTTAATTTTAATTTTTATGAAGGAGTGACAATTTATTAATTTTTGCATGAATCTCGACTTTAGTTGGAATTTAGGAAAAAATGTCACAATATGACATTTATTTTCTTATCACTGCCGATTACAAGTCCTGAGCGAATTTACCGTTAACATTAACACAAATTGGCAAAATCATAAAAGCAACGCTCAGAGGTACAATTAGTCGTCATGAGCAAGCAAACAATTGTATATTTACTTTTAAATATATCTCAGAATCAAAATGCCAGAAATAATGACAATTGGAAACAATGAAAAATACAAAGTTCTGACGACCTCAGACAAAGGTATCATAATACTGTGACTTAACAGTTAAAAAGAAAATCATGGGCGCCACGAATGAACAATATATCATTCGAAAATAACTAGTTCAGGCAAATTATGCCGCTAGCTCAGGGGTTTGGTTCAGTTACAAAGTTAGAACATGGATCTATCCTCTTAAAGTCGTTTAAGGGTTCTGTTTCACGGAATGCACAATCAGATGGCTTGGTCGTAATAAGTTACCATTGTAGTTCTGCGTCTGATGTCTGCGGTAACCGGAGATGACCTACGGTATGTGAGATTATCTCACACGGCGGCTACAGACACGTCCTGTCTGTTAATGCGCATCATCGCATTACTGGCGGTGTCGCCGTGATAAGCCTGCTCCATCAAGCCGGCATCCAGAAGTCGTACAGCGGCAGATGGCGAGAGAAGCCAACTTTGCAAGTCCACCTCAGACTAGACTCGACTAGAATCGCTGGTAGAATGTCCCGCTCCTCGCTCTTCGGTCCACGAGGAAAACTTCTCGCTCCGCCAGGATTTTAATATATACGCTCATTTGGATTGGATCTTCAGGTCGGCACCTAATGTCACGTGATATGCCAGATATCTGATTTGCCCCGCTCATATCACAGAGGTCGGACATATTCGGCTAAGTTCGCAGGGGTGAGAGCACATTCGGGTGTCGGGCGGCAGGCATTCAAGCCAGGTGAGTGACCCTGTTGACCACCCATCCCCAGGGAGTAGAATGTGTGGTCCGGCAAAACCCCAGATCCGCGACGTCCTGTCGCCGTGATTCGGGAAGACCACAATTAGCTTCAAGCCTACGCAGCTCAATAAATCTTTAATCTTCGCTTTACCAAGATACACTGTATGTTCACCATTTCATTACAGTCCTCACTTGGAATCTTGTGTACAAAAATCTATTTAAGTGGTCACCCAAGATTTATGTAATTACTCTAACATTATGACATATATAATAAAAAATGCACCTTGTAAGGTGGCGAAAGCGCGTCATGTTACAATTTCAACCTGCCAAAACTGGTTTCAATACACAACGCATGCAGGTCGAATAAAAGTAATCGACTCGTAAAGCCATCAATATTTTTAATCGCTTGCTATACCAATGTTTTGGTTAGTAGCAGTTGTATTACAATGTCGACTTAAGACTGCCGGTTTGTTACATTACTGTCACACGGAGTTATTAAATGTTAATCAGGACAGTGGGATTGTTAGTTCCAGGGAAGGATTTCGTGTAAGAAGCGGTCGAGAAATCTGCATGTCTTTTTCTAGCAACTATCACGGCATTCAACATCAATAAATTCGTGGACTGTACGGGAATCGAACCCCGAATACCTCATCCGAAGATTACTGGTCATCCACCAGAATCGGTACGTTAATCTCAAATGAGTGGGTTCAGATATGTACTGTAATTACGATAATCTGAACTTTACAAAAATAGGTGGCGCAAAATTTACGTTATGCAGAAAGTTAAAATACAATATAGAAGCGGAATACTTTTACAGCGCAATCAATACATATGTGTGGTATGATATAAAACTCTCATACGGCTTCGGTGTGTTTGAGATCCATATAGCAACGGGTGCAAATAAATGCTGCACTTTGTGCACGTGGTTGTTACAGCTGGTATTGGAGAATGAAGTGAACTTAATATAAGGACCGAGCGTGGTGGGTGAGCGGTTAACGCTTGGGCCTCGCATTCGGGAGGACGGCAGTTGGAATCCCCGTCCGGGCATCCAGATTTGGGTTTTCCATGGATTCCCCAGATCACTCCAGGCAAATGCCGGGATGCTTCCTTCGAAAGGGCCATGGCCGAATTCCTTCCTAAAGAAATAGGAGGCCAGACATACATACACCTATTAATACTGTTTCTTCCCTTCTGTTGTTACAAACTGGATAACACTGGACTGAATGAAGTCTTGCTTTTAATGAATTCTCTGCCAAACAGTTTTTCGTGATTTTGACAAAATATAGATCGAATATTTAAGATTCATGAAAAGAAATCATTCATTGATTTTACTGGAATAAACTGGATTATTTTATTACAGGAATCTACAGAAATTATATTCTTCTTTATGAAACAAAAACAATTTCATTTGTCTCATCTTGTTCAACCCTAGGAACAAGGTAGTGTATCGTATGAGGCAAGAGAGGTGTAATTACTAGGTTTTCGTCAACCTCACAGTGTTGACAAATATGAACAGAGTCATAATCACGTCGACAATGGATCTCTCTTCCACATACCTGACAAGTGATTCATCCTTCACCAGACAAGGAATACAGGCCGCGTCCATCTTCTGTGTCAATATCAGAGAGAATTTGTTTTATTTTTATTTTAGGTGACTTTTTCCATTTTCTCTCTCTTTCCTTGTCACTCAAGACAGTTGGAGGAGATGGGGTGGGGGGGGGTATTTCGGTATATTCATCATACAACAAATGTATTTTTAATTTGTTCTGTCTTGTGTAAGGTCATAAAACGCAAGTGTTTACAGAAAAGTGTAACTATTTAACCCTGAATATAAAATTAATAGCACTGTCCATAGAACGGTAGATTCTGTTAAATACCTAGGGGTAGCAGTTCATAATAATTTGTTGTGGAATGAACATATTGAGAAGGAAATTGAGAAAGCAAATTAAAGGCTCTGATTTCTAGGTCATAATTTAAAACAATGTACACCGAAAGTTAAATCGATTACATACAAAGCTCTGGCGGAAGTGCGAATTAGTTGTGTTGGAAAAACCTGGAACACCGAAGGCGTTGCTCTCGGCAGAAGCTGATTGAAAAATTCACAACCGATCGATTTCAGGATGACGGCAAACACATATTACTACCAGCTACATTCATATATAGGAATGACTGAGAAAATAAGATAATAGAAATCAGGGTCTATACTCTTTTTTTCCACGAGCGATTAGGGAGTTGAATAGGAAGGAGTTATCGAGCGAGAGAACTTAGATTCCGATAGGAGTAGGTATCTATAAACCCCTCCGGCTATCCTGATCTGGGTTTTCAATGGTTATCCCAGATTGCTCCAGGCGAATGCTGAGGTGGTTCCTAAAAATAGCCCATGGGCATCTCCTGCCATATCCTGTATATCCCTGCCTACGCACAAATGGTTACACATTAGGACTGGTGCTATACACCATCTGCCATCCACTTTCAGTGAATCGCGGAGTAATAATAATAATAATAATAATACATTATGAGTTGCCGTCGTTACGTGAAACCTTTGTTACTAAACATTCATGAACACAATTACAAAGAAAATTGGGTAGAATAATAAGGAAAGTGATTTTTACTAACGCCACGGCCATTCGCGCTTAAGAAGTTCGAATGAAAAAATTGGTTAGCGTTTCAAGAATTATTAGAACGTTAGCGGAAATTCGATTTAGCGTCGGTACCCAACTTTACGCCTATCAACCCATCTTGACACTCCACCTATATACACCTGTTGAATATTGTACTAATATTTTCTTGGATTAGAATATTGCGCGTTGAGCCGTTTAGTGTTTGAAACGGCTTTGTTTTGTCTGGTAACTGATAATAAACTATTCTGCGCAAATTATTCTACCTGAAGTATCGAGAGTTTTCTCGGGCAGGATACATTAAATTACTGTTAAATTTACGTTTTGAAATTGTAGTTTTGATGGTTTTTGTTGATGTAGTTAAGAGTAGAAATACCGCAAAATATTAGTAAACAAATGAAATAAATCCAAGAGAGTCACTAACCAGAAAGTGGGGTTAGGTTAGGTTAAATATGCAATCGAGAAAAAAATTAGTATCGAAATCGCTGCAGTGGTGGTTTAGAGACGCATGTAAATCCTGAAACAATATTGTGTAGTAAAAGTATTGGTTTAAATTACGTAGGAAAGGCGTTTGGGAAAGTTGAAAAACAGGTGTGACTAACAGAATTAACAAACAGATATTCTGAAAACTGAGGGAAGTAGACATTGTGACAACTCACTTGCTTAATACATTAGAGTGCGAGTTTGGTATTTAGTGGATTTAGAGTTCTTTAGCAGAACAAGTGTATAGAGGGTATTGCAACGGCTTAGTACTGTAGTTCCTAGAGATTGAGATAACTATCGGATCTTAAAATAAATTGTGTATCTGTGTACTTGGGCAGTAGAGTAGGGAAATTGTTTAATAAATTTTCGATTTACTCATATATAGCAGAGTTAGTTCTACTATTCCAGGTCAGTGGTATACTAGTGTAGTATAAAGTAGGTTTGTATTTGCAGTCTGGTTAAACTGTCCTAAATTAGAATCACTAAGTAATAATATACCAATGGTAATGCCATATTTTAATCTGTAATGTAGTATTGTTCCTGCTACTTTAAAATTTGTTCGGAAGGTACTTGAGGTATTTTGGAAAAATCATGCCTGGAATGTGTGGCGCCGGTCGCAGGAACATGAAGAATGGTTTCAGGTGCAGTGGGTGTAAGAAGGAGTTTCATTGGGTATGCAGTGGAAAAGGAACGTGGGAAATAAATGAGGCTCTCCCATGGTTTTGTCCACTTTGCATTAGAGATGAAAGGATATGGGAGATGGGCGTAAAGATGAGGGAGAAAGACAAAATGATTATAGAGTGTTGTTGGAAATAGTCAGGGCCCTTGAAGCTAAGCCTGTGGAGGCCTTGCCTGAGGAGGCTCAGCATATAGTGGCAGACAGAGATGGTGAGTATGGAGAAGAGGGTGATAAGGATGGTTGGAAGCTGACAACAGGTCGTAGGGGTAAAACGATAAACAGGATGAAGAAGCCAGACACTCCGGAAACTATTGGGAAAAAATAGGTAGATTTAGGAGTAGGTAAGGTGCAGCAGACCTTTAGGAATAGGACCGTACAAGGGAAAAATAGGAAGAAAAGGGTTTTGCTGCTAGGTAGTAGCCATGGAAGAGGTGTAGGCCCTCTTTTGCAGGATCATCTGGGCACAGGTTACCAGGCCACAAGTTTTTTCAGACCTAGTGGAACTTTAGGTCAGGTAATAGAGGATATAGGATCACTTTGTAGGGTTTCACCAAGGAGGATGGGGTAGTTATAGTAGAAGGTGCGGAGAACAGTATCGATAGAAATTCTCATTATTGTATAGAGAGTGACCTGAAGGAAGTGTTGAAGGAGGCACAGCACACTAGGGTGGAGCTCATGCAAGTGCTATGTCACCATGACCAGCCGCAATTGAACCATGCTGTGAGGCGGGTAAATGTGGAGATGGAGGTGCTGCGTGGGAACAGCAACAGTTCTGTCATGGGGGTTGTGCCTGTGGAGATCATTGGTAGGTTGGGTTTCACTAGGCAGGGCCTACACCTATACAGGAGGGGCAAGGGAATACTTTGTGAGTTGTTGGCTAGGGCTGTGAGGGAGCCCACTTCCAGTGGTGACGGGGTCGAGACTGCGCCTTTTTTAAATTAAGGGCTGCTGGTGAGGGGGTAAAAATAGGTAATCATAGGGATACTGAGTGTGGATCCATAGTTAGAAAAATCACTGATACTAAAGAAATAGAAGAAGCTGTTGAAAGAATAACAGAGGCGGGCAGATCTGGGAAGGTAAATGTTAGTGCTGAAAATATCACAATGCCAGTGATAAGAGTTTTACTGGTAGAAGTATAATGAACAAAGTAATGGAGTTTGCAAACCTAATAGAGATACATGAATCTCAAGTAGTTATAGGGGTAGAGTCCTGGTTAAAAGAAGAAGCACTAGACAATGAGGTTTCTCCCGATGGTTACAGACTGTACCGCAGAGATAGAGGATCAACTAGGGGTGGGGTATTCATACTGTTTAGCAAATACTACTACAGTTCACTGGTGTTCAGAGATCATGACCATGAGTTATTTGTGGTAGACTTCTGGGAAATTAAAAGTCAGGATGATGACTACTTACCGTAATGGTAAAATGAATGATAAAGAAGAGACTCTTGGGGACAAACTAAATTCATATTCAAAGTTCAGAAGTGAAAATAGAATGGTTATTATTGGTGGGGATTTGAACTTACCATATGTTAACTGGGTAGGAAATAAGATTAAAAATACAAAGGAACAGAGATTTGCAAATACCTTAGTAAGGGTAGGAGGCTTGACACAGGTAGTTGAGCAAAAAACAAGGGGACAAAACATGTTGGATATTTTCCTAATAAAGTCGGATGATAATCTAATAGGGTGTCAAGAAACTGAAGGAATAAGTGATCATAATGCAGTTCTGATTGATATAAGGTGATTCAGTAAACCAGCGGCCAGATTTGAAGGGAGAAATAGATACAGCTATAAAAAGGCACAAATCTTGGATCTGAAAAGATATTTCAGGGTTAATTTTATTAAATGGAAGAATGGCACAAGTTAAGTGGAGACAATGTGGGAAGAGTTCAAGGAAATAATAGAAAAGGGTGGAGAAATGTTTATTCCAAAACAGAGAATAAAGAGAAGTACAGAACGTTCATATTATAACAGGGAGTTGAGGAGGTTAAAGAGATTAGTGAGACGAGTACATAATAGAGTTAAGAAACAGCAAGGCAGTAGGGAAGTCATGAAACAACTACCCAAGGAATTTATAATGTCAAAGAAACTGGCTAAGGATGAGTTTATGAAGAATATTATTGGTGCAGGGGGACCTCTGACTGATGCATCTAGAAATTTCTATAGCTATATCAGGAAACTGAGAGGAAGAGAGGGTAAACCTATTGAGACAATTATAGATAAGGATGGAGAAGAAGTAACTGAGGATTTTAAAAAGGCAGAGTTATTGAGTAACTGGTTCAGTGAGACCATTAGGGACAATAATTCAGGGATTATACCTAGAAACGAGCCTACCCACACAGTTGGAGGTGAGCAGATTAGAAAATTTGAAATTAAATATGAAGATATCATGAAGGAAATAAGGAATCTAAAAAAGCTTAAAGGGGCCGGTATTGATAATATTACTACATATGTCTTAAAGATATTAGAATGGGACATTGTATCTTACCTTGAAACACTATTCAATTTGAGTCTGGATGCTTGTTGTTTACCACAGGACTGGAAAAGTGCGATAGTAGTACCGGTCCATAAAGAAGGGGTGACAAACAGGGTCGAAAACTATAGGTCAATCAGCTTGACATCAGTGGTAGGTAAATTTATGGAGAGATTAATATACAATTATAATAGAAGTGTCTGTGAGGAAATTAAGTTGTTTTCAAATCGGCAACATGGCTTTAGACAAGGATATTCATGTGAATCTCAGTTAGTAGGCCATATGAAAGACATTTCTGATGAAATGGACAGGGGAGGTCAAGTTGATAGTGTAGCACTAGATCTTTCAAAGGCCTTTGACAGAGTGAGCCATAAAATGGTGCTAAATAAGGTAAAAACTATTGGAGTTAATGAAACGTGATTTGCTGGGTAGGAGAATTCCTAAAAGGTAGAAAGCAATAAGTTAGGGTAGGAAATGTAGTATCAAAAGAAGTAGGAGTGAACATAGGAGTTCTACAGGGTAGTGTATTGGGACCATTGATATTCATTATTCTAATGAATGCTTGTGTTAATGGTTTACTGTCAGAAGTTAGATTGTTTGCAGATGACATAATGTTATATAAAGGGATCAAAACAATAGAAGACTGTAAACAGCTGCAGGGTGATCTGGATAGGATAACTAGCTGGGTGAGTCAACATGGGATGAAGATAAATGCAAAGAAGAGTCAGTTTATTAGGTACACAAATAAAAAGCTAAAGGTTGATTACAATTAAAAAGTGGGGAAGGAGCTACTTATTGAGGACTCGAAATGTAAATACCTAGGCATTATATTTGATAGAAAACTTAACTGGGCAGGACACATTGGACAGGTAGTAGGGGAGGGGTTCAAAATCCTTCACCTGTTGGAAAGAGTGATGAAGGGATGCACTAGAGAAGTAAGGGAATTGGGGTACAAAACTTTGGTCAGACCACTGCTGGAATATGGTGGTGTAGTTTGAGATCCACGTTTTGGGTATCAAATACAGGAGTTGGAGGGAGTACGGAGGAGGGCTGCCAGGTTTGTCTCTGGAAATTACCGCAGAACACAATCGGTAACTAATATGATAAAGGAGCTGGAGTGGGATTCATTGGAGGATAGAAGGAGGGTGAAGAGAGTTATGGGAGTGTACAAGTCCTATACTGGTGATGAAGCATGGAAAGATATTGGTGGGAAAATTAAGAGAGGGGCTTGGAAGGGTAAGGTTGACCATGACCACAAGCTGGCACTTGATTTCAGGTATAAGGGTGTGGGAAAATTTTCTTTCATAGGAAAGGGTGTGAGGGACTGGAATACATTGCCAAGAAAAGTGATGAATAATTTTACCAGAAATACTGAAGGAATTTAAAGAAAAAATTAGTCGAGGGCAGAAGTAGGTTGGAAGAGGAAAGGAGAAAGGGGGCTGTCTAGGGAGATTGCCACCAGAGCGGGAGCTCCATCGCAATTTTATCAATTATTATTATTATTATTATTTCATAATGATTTTTCAGTCGTTGACAGCCAAAGTCCCGACAATCATATAAGATACAATCCACACTAGTATTATAAATGCGAAAGTAACTCTGTCTCTTTGTTTCTTTGTTACGTTTTAGGAAACCTCCTGCTTTCTATGTCCAATTCTAGCAATAAAATTCTAAGCCCACGCGTACGATGTCGTAGGTAACAGGTAGTTAGTAAAAATACCTTTGAATAACACGTTTTCAAATAGTAGCAATTCGTGGGGTGTAAGGGTTTGGGAGAGGCTATACTAGCCTTTTCCAACCAAATGTCAACCTCTCCTTCACGTGGTGCACCCTGTTTGCACGGACGAGGCTCTGGCGACTGAAAGATTCCCGGTATAAGGAATCACCCACTGCTTGCCAACGGCCTCCGAAAGGAGGGCGGAAGAGCGGGGAGCGGTTCAGGGCACCCTCTTGCCCTTGTAGTTGGAAACGACCGCTAAAGGCGGATGAATCAGAAATGATCAACGGCATGGGGATGCAGAAGGCAACGGGAAACCACTGCATTAAAGACCCAAAGGGTATCCCGAGGACATGTAATCCTCTCAAATTACATATATCATGATGGCTTCTTCCTGTGTAAAATATTCTGGAGGTAAAATAGTCCCCCAATCGGATCTCCGGGTGGGGACTGCTCAGGGAGGAGTCATCAGAATGGATAGAAACATTCTACGAGTCGGAGTGTGGAATGTTAGAAGTCTGAATAGGGCAGGTAGGTTAGAAAACTTAAAAAGGGAGATGGAACAACTTAAGTTAGATGTTGTTGGGATTAGTGAGATTAAATGGAAGGACGCACAGGATTTCTGGTCTGGGGAACACAGGATAATTAGCACACATGCTGTCAATGGAGTCACTGGTGTAGGATTTATAATGAACAAGAAAGTAGGGAAACGGGTGAGTTATTATGAACAGTTTAGTGACAGGATTATTTTGATGAGGTTAGAAACTAAGCCCGTCCCAACCACATTAGTACAAGTGTATATGCCAACATCACAGGAAGATGACGAAGAAATAGAAAAAATATACGCTGAAATTGAAGAATTAATTCAATATGTGAAGGGGGAGGAAAATCTAATAGTCATGGGTGATTGGAATGCAATAGTGGGAGAAGGAAAAGATGGGAATACTGTAGGAAGTTTTGGTCTAGGAGAAAGAAATGAACGAGGAAGCAGGTTGCTAGAATTTTGTGAAAGATATAAGCTAGTAGTGGCAAACACACTGTTTAAGAACCATGCAAGAAGAATTTACACTTGGAAACGTCCTGGGGATACAGGCAGATATCAGCTAGATTATATCATGGTCAAACAGAGATTCAGGAATCAAGTTCTAGATTGTAAAGCGTACCCAGGAGCAGACATAGACTCTGACCATAATTTGATAATAATGGAGTGCAGGCTGAAATTTAAGCGAATAAGGAAGCAGTATAAGCAGAACAGACTGGAAGTGAATAAACTGAAACAATCTAGCACTAGAGAAAAATTTGCATTAATAGTAGACTTGGGTCTAAGAAGTATCTCTGAAAGGAGCTCAACCGAGGACGAATGGAATGCATTAAAGGCCGAAATAATGAAAGCTGGTAAAGAAACATTAGGCTTTAGGGAACAATCTGCCCGAAAACCTTGGATCACAGAAGAAATTTTGGAGCTGATGGATCAGAGGAGAAGGTACAAAAATGCTCAGGATGAAGCAGGAAGAGAGCAGTACAGGCAATTTAGAAATCAAATAAATAGGAAATGCAAAATAGCAAAAGAAAAATGGCTACAACAAAAGTGTGAAGAAGTAGAAAAGGAAATGGTCGTAGGTAAAGTAGATGTTGCCTACAGAAAGATCAAACAGAATTTTGGAGAAATGAAGAAAAGAGGCATGAACATTAAAGCTGCCGATGGGAAACCTCTTTTAAGCTCAGAAGATAGAGCTAACCGATGGAAAGAATACATTGAGAAACTTTATGATGGGGACGACTTGAACAATAGTGTAATGGAAAAGGAAGATGATGTTGACATTGATGACTTAGGGGATCCTGTTTTGAGGACAGAATTTAATAAAGCTCTGAATGACTTAAAAGCAAATAAGGCAGTTGGAATTGATGAGATCCCTGCAGAACTTCTTAAATCCCTAGGAGAGGAAGGAATCGAAAGATTATTCAAGCTGATATCCAAAAGTTATGAAACAGGAGAAATTCCAACTGATTTTAATAAAAATATCATGTTCACACTTCCAAAGAAAGCACAAGCCGACAAATGTGAGAATTATCGCACCATTAGTCTAACATCACATGCTTCAAAATTACTGACCAGAATAATATACAGAAGGATGGAAAGGGTAGTAGAAGAGATAGTAGGTGAAGATCAGTTTGGGTTTAGGAAAAATCGCGGTACAAGGGAAGCAATTCTGTCTTTAAGATTAATACTTGAAGGGCGGCTCAAGAAAAACAAAGATACTTTTATGGCATTTGTTGATTTAGAAAAAGCGTTTGATAATGTTAGGTGGGACAAGATGTTCAAAATTTTAAAGAAGTCAGGTCTAAAGTATCGAGATAGAAGAATACTCTATAAACTATATAAGAATCAAGTGGCGGTAATAAAAGTAGAGAATCACGAGAGACATGCATCAGTTAAAAAGGGTGTGAGACAAGGTTGTAGTCTATCCCCGTTAATATTCAACTTGTATGTAGAGGCAGCAATGAAGAAAGTCAAAGAAAAATTTCCATGTGGTATAAGTTTTCAGGGAGAAAAAATCAGTATGCTACGTTTTGCTGATGACATTGTCTTGTTAGCAGAGAGGGCTGAGGATATTGAGAAGTTACTGAATGGCATGAACGAAATACTGAAGGAAGATTTTGGACTGAATATAAATCAAAGCAAGACAAAAGTGATGAAATGTAGCAGAAATGATACCAATACTAGATTAAATATAAAAATAGGATCGGATGCAATAGGAGAAGTAAGCGAATTCTGTTACTTGGGAAGTAAAATTACAACCGATGGCCGAAGCAAGAATGATGTCAAAAGCAGAATAGCACTAGCAAAAAGAGCTTTAATGAAAAGAGAAACCTTTTAGTTTCAAATATTGATCTAGGAATTAGAAAGAACTTTTTGAAACTCTTTGTGTGGAGCACAGCTCTTTATGGTAGCGAAACGTGGACTTTAGGAATACCGGAAAGAAAGAAAATTGAAGCATTTGAAATGTGGTGTTACAGAAGAATGCTGAAAATTAAGTGGACAGACAAAGTAAGAAATGAACGAGTTTTGGAAATGATGGGTGAGAAAAGAAGTTTATGGAAGAAGCTTACAGAAAGAAGAGACAGGCTGGTAGGTCATATTTTGAGACATACTGGATTGGTTAATTTGTTAGTGGAGGGAACAGTCGAAGGTAAGAACTGTAGAGGAAGACAGAGATTAGAATATATGAAACAGATAATTGATGACGTGGGCTGTAAGGGGTATGTAGAAATGAAGAGGTTAGCACAGGATAGGAAAGGATGGAGGATTGCATCAAACCAGTCGAAAGACTGACGACAAAAAAAAAAAAAAAAAAAAAAAAAAAAAAAAATTAGAACATTCTAAAGAACGGAATAAAAAATTATAGATTATAAAACTCACTGTTATTTTATCCGCAACAACATTGGTTACCCGGCGATGTTTAACTATCCACGGCAAATATAAAATTGTTTCACAGAATAAATGGGCATTGAGAAGCAATAACTCTTAATGATTGATTTGAGATATTAGGTATCTTCTGATAAAACTGTTTACCTTTTTTGTGGAACTTTAAGGTACAGGCATTTTTATAGCTCTCTATACAATTGATACAGACTTCTATTCTTTGTGGATTTATATTTACTTTTAAAGTTAGGCCAAGAGTGTGGCCTCTGAGTGACGTGGAATTGTGTTGCTTGTATGGTAGCACGCTTACAAGTTTACATGAATATTTGGTTAACGTGTTAAATAAATGGTTGAATGTTCAAATTTTTATAAAAATTATTAATATGACAATACGATTGATTTTTTCACCGTGTGTTTTTAATTGCATATTGGGTGAAAAAAGAGACAAAATTCAGGGCGTACCGTAGGTGTATTATTAATTATTACACAATCTGACTAACTTCTAACTTTCAGTTGTTAAATTTGAAAATATTATCTGGCGATGTCATCCTAATTCACTTATGGGCGCATCTGTCATGACCTGTGTGTTTCATTAATCATCCAACATACCTAAAAGGAATATAGCTCCTTTGAATAACTTTTGTTTCCTGTAATTGGTATTCAAAATGTGGGATCAACACCATTTCAATGTACTCAGGTAAGACCACGCCGTTTCCAAGTGTTGATTACTGAAATCATATGTCATTAGCTGATTTGTAATGAAAATAGCTTGATATCTGCACTTCCATATATGGCGCTCCATATAAGCTGCATCTTTCAGTGGGGTTTGGCTATGATATGGTATTCACAAAGAAGGAAACTGTTTTTGGTCTTACATCCGGTGGAGAGATATGGCTCAAAAACTGTAAGCATAACATTACAATTTACTGACAAAGGCAAACGAAATCACCCAGTTCAAACTAATCCCTGATTTGAACTTTTTCGGAGCAATCTGGCATGGCATTTAACGTTCGTCTTTTGTTTGTAAGTCCTTATCGTTTGGTAATGACTCGGTAAAATTGATAAAAATTCTTCTTCATCCTTTAAAATTTCGTGTAATTGATAAGAAAAAAATTTAAAAATCCATTTTCTTAATGTCTCCTCAGTTAAATATGTGTTGTTTCTTTCTGTAGATCCCTAGACATGAACTACCTGATCTGATGTTGATCTATGATACAACAGTTGTCTATCGTGAGCTATGGATTTAAGAAGCTGTGTGAAAGTCATTAATTCTATTCTTTTAATAGTGATGCAGGTTAGGCGCACGTGATAATTTCCGTATAAATATACTGTTTGTAGTTCGTGACTTTTCTATTTAAATTCTTTCACTGTTTGACTGTCAGAACTGTCTTCGATAATTTATAGCAGTCTCTAGTCCATGACCTACAACTGAAATCAAGAGGGAATGAATGGTGATGATTATTTCTTTACCTCCACATAGTTGTAAGTCATGTTTCCAGTTGGTGCAACGTATATTAATATATCCGTGATGTCACCTTTAAGTTTTGTACACGCAGTTTACAATTAATGATACAAAGCAGAGGCTTTTTTTTGTGAAAGCAGATAGCGGAGCGATAATTGCTACAAGACTTAGCACAGGAACATGTACTCTGGTGGTCGTTCTTCTTGACCTGTATTTATGAAGCAATTTGTTCTGAACCACCATCGAGCGGTTTGACGAAGACGCCATAAGTCACCCAGCGTTTATTCGTAGCAGTGACCATTAGAAAACAGAGACATACGCGAAAAACAGAGGCTTCCGCATTATGCTACAACACTCGACTTGATACAAAAAATTGGTTTAGTACTTTTTACTATCCTATTTATATATTTCAAAGAACATTTTATTCTTTCTCGTTACGATTATTCTAAGAGCAACATTAAACTCTTATGAAATGGAATGAATTTTATTCAAATACACGAGATTATCAGATACACTGAATTTTCACTTTGATGCTATCTTAATCTAAAGAGTACATCACAATGTTTGTGGAATAACAAAGTGTGCCGTAAATAAATATAACAAGGACAATTCTATGCTTTACTACGACGCTTATCAAGTTTCAGAAATTTATTAATTGACACTAGATAAATTAAGGAATAGAGTATCAAACCGTGGACGAAGTGGACTGAAGAAAGGAAGAAAATCCACGGAGAAAAAATGAAAGCTTATGGAAACTCAGAAACTGAGTCGTTAAGGCCTTGCGTGATCCGACATGGTCCATTGCAGATAATAATAAAAATAATATATATATAATAGAAATCGGTTTCCGTCGGAATCTAGTTTCCATGCTAACTGTTTTAGTTATTTTGAGTAGTATTATCTATTACCAGAATTTAGTAAAAAAAAAAAAAAAAATAAACGAATAAAAGGGAAAAATGTTGTTTACATCACTATTACCGAAATTAATAAAATTGAGAAAATGTATTGAAGCTGGTTTTATTAAAATTATTATGCGTGCGAAATAAATTATTCAAAATTCTTGTCGACACCGAAAATAATAGTAGTGTGCCATGGTAAAGCAGAAGGATTTGAAAGGCCTTTCTTTAGAGATGTCCGAGAAGTATTAATAGCATACCTAGAGCACGAAATAACAACCAATTAAATAAGTTCATTATTTCCATCAGTTGTCGAATGATATAATGGGATGTAGGCCTGAAATAATCTGTGCTGTTCTATCTCACGTGTCACTAACAGTCCCCTAATCAAAGGGTTATCAATAAATCTTATTGTGGATGTGATATTTGATTGCCTCGATGTCTGTGGACTGCAAACAGTGAGTTGTCAGGCACATTGCTGCGCGGACCTTCTCTTGTAAGGTAGACATGTTAACATATAACTAAGAGCTCCAATCTGCCGGCAGTCAGTACTGTTCCTGCAGCAATTCCCCGTTTCAGCAAGGCACTTAGCTGCTCGTTTAGCCGCAAACAGCCAATTAATTTTCGATGGCTCACCTCCGCCAAAGACGGAGTCCCGTAATTCCAGCAGCGAGTTTTTGTTTTCAGGATGTGACAGAGCGTAGACGGCAGGTATACCGCTATCAAAAATTATTCTGTTTTTAGAACAGGTGTAAGGCTTCACGTTTTTTGAACATTCAGCAATTATAAGTCGCTGTTTTAGACGTAATAAATAAAATCACCATTCTATTACTGTATCATATGTCATGATCCGATCTAAATAGAAATTTGTTCACATCAACATTTCTATAATCCTTCTTTAATGCGTATTTATCTGTAGCAGAATGTAATATAACTATTGTAAACTTTATACTCCTTAAATAAGCACTCAGATGATATATCCCATGACGTTAATTTGAGTTGTTTCCTATTTTTAATCTACCTTTACCCCCTAATCACCCAGAATACGAGTAGATTACATTTCTGAGAGTAATTTTGCTGATTTTTTTTCTTAATTTTAGATCCCAATCATTGTTTCACTTAATCACATTTGCCACGAAATTAAGCTCATAATTACTAAATCTTAGCATACCACACATTCTTTTTATATAACAGTTAGCATGACTTGTTTGATCGCATGCACTTTATCATAGATCTACTTAGCTGTAAGTGTTTTTTGAAAACTGGAATTTTGTAGATTTCTTGTAACTATGGAAAGTTCAGAAACGATCACCAGAAATCATTTGGGGCAAATGGTGTTTTAATATTTTTCTGAAGCCGGCAAAGTTCGATTCTTCCTTTGACTATGGAGCAGAACAGAAAACAGTAGCTTTGTAAGATTAAGCGATGACCGCAAAGGAATCGTTAAAACTTTTTTGAGAAAAGCTAGAAACAAAGAAACGACAATCGAAGCATGAAACACAAAATAACCTGCTAATTAATTTACAATTTATTCTTCACACTCGACCAACAAAATTTTGATGATTTGGGACAGCATACCACAAAATTCTTTGCAATAACGAGGTTTATGCTGGTAATTAAGCCTTTTCCTCTTAAATATTGATATAGTTCCCTCTCCGGTGAAGTTATGCCGTAACAGGAGGTCTAATTTTCATTAAGTCAAGTACTTAAAATTTATAATTAGAGCTTGTAATGAGAACCTCAAATTTCAAGCAGGCTACCATTTCAGCTTCTTTATTATAGAGAGTAATTGGCAGCATCCCCTCCCATCATGTGAATTCTAGTGCTTAAAACCTCGTCAAAAACAAGTGGAGTTGTTACTGTTTTTGGAAAAAGGTATGGAATAATATAGATTCACTTTCG
>CM061921.1:137863360-137888971 GCA_031002005.1 Vandiemenella viatica | reverse complement strand
GTCCAAATAAGTCTGCTGTGAGAGAACTGTTAACTACTAAAAAGGGGACTGAACGATGTACAGACTTATACATGACGTTTGCTGTGAATTGTCCCAGGAGTGCTATTTCCTGTTTGTTGTATGTCAGGAGGCGCTTGGGGGCCGGCGAGAGGGGGGGCGAGCCAATTTGCACATAAGTAGTATAATTAAGCAATGAGACTGCTGCTCCTGTGTCGACTTGTAGGCGCAGGGGCTTGCCATTGACCGTAACGTCAATAAAAAGTTTGGATGCTGTGGAAGTGTCTACCTGATTGATATCCATAGGTGCGCCGCTCAACCTGTCTTGGTAAGACCCTGGGCGGCGAGAGCCGGGATTGGCATTGGTGGTGTTGGTGCGGCAGACGGACGCCAGGTGTCCTTCCTTGCCGCAACGTGAGCATTCAGCCCAACGATCCGGACAATTTTCCCTCTCATGTGCTGAATAACAGGCGGGGCAGGAGGGTAGGCGGAGCGGGCTGCGGCGTCGGCGCTGCGGGATCCGCTGCTGCTGCCGAGACTTGGTGCCCCTGCCGGAACGGGCCGGTTCGATGTCCTTCTGAGGAAGCGGTCCCCGGTTGTGGTGTCGGGAGGAGCGCGACTGGGAGCTCTGGATGGCGGCGACGTCCTGTGTGTCCTCTACGTCGGTTCGGATTGCGGCCACATCCGCCCAGGACTCCAGGCGGCGATCTGCGGCCGTAGATATTTCGAATTTGTAGGCAAGTTCGATGACCTGCTCCAGGGATGGGTCCTCTAACTTGAGGGCGTCATGCCGGAGTGCGGCATCTGGTGCAGCCTGTATGATGTGATCACGCACCATGTCGTCGGCGTAGGATTCGTGGGAACAACGAGTTTGAAACTTACATTTTCTGCTAAGGCCTTGGAGTTCGGCCGCCCACTGGCGATACGTCTGATCGGGCTTCCGGCATTGATAGAATTCGACGCGGGCCGCGACGACATGGTACCGGCGTCTGTAGTATGCATTCAGTGTCGTACAGATGGTCGTGAAGGTGAGGGTGTCGGGGTCTTGTGGCTGAAGTTTGGTGAGCAAGACATACATCTTCGATTGGTTCCAGGAAAGGAAATATGCACGCTGGTCTTCTTCTTTGGATATGTGATGAATTGCGAAGTGTTGTTTTATGCGCTTCTCGTAGGTCTCCCATTCTTCGACGTCGTCGTTGAATGCTGGGAACGGAGGCGGAGGCGGGCCGTGGGTTGGCGGAGATTCCTGACTTCCGCAATCAGTTGTCTCTGAGATTCGAAGAACTGATGTAGAAGTCCTTGGAGGAACTGTTGCCATTCCGTAGGTGCTGCTGGCGTAGCCATGATGGTCGAGAGTTCTTATCCCAACCTTGTCGCCACTGAAGTGAACTACACTTAATGGTTCCTTGAGGTTTATTACTATGTACACAAAACACTGGTAAACAATAACAAATGTGGTACAGTTAGCGGATGACCGTCGAGAAATTTAGCCTGGTCCTGATCCGGGGTAGAGAGACGGCTTCTACTTCTCGCGAACTTCCGGTGGTCTTCTGTAGTTGAAGCTGGTTCCGCGGTCAGGCCGGAACTGGCGGTGGAGCGGCCGGCTACGCTTATATAGGCGGCCTGGCGCAGGAATTCCGTTGTGTGGTAGTACGGCGACCTCTGTAAGAAATAGTCCCACTTAGCTTCTAGATGATTCTATTTGTTTTCCTGGTTTGTTTTGATGTCTCTGCGCCTGTTTGGAGTCGTATATGTATCCCGGCGTGCAGGCGCGTTGTGTGTGAGGTCTGCCTGGCAGGGGCCTTTACTGGGCAGACTGAACATATACGCTATCTCCTTTGTTTGTTCATTACAATTTTTCAAGATTCGACCTATGAATCGCAGCCTAGAATTTGCTCTACCTACTAACGAATTAATGTGTATGTCCCATTTCATGTTCCTTGGTACTGTTACTCCCAAATATTTCATAGAATCGACCATATCAATAACTGTATTGTTTAACTCGTATTTTGAACAATTGGATTCTTTTTGTTAGTTATGCTCATTGTCTTGCACTTTTTACATTTAGAGTAAGTTGCCACTCAGCGCACCAAGCCAAAATAACATCCAGATCTCGCTGAATTTCTAAGCAATCGACCAAATTTCTTACTTCCCTATAAATAATCGCATCATCAGCAAACAATCTAAAAAGGCTTTCACTTTGTCTCCGAGATCGTTTATAAAAATTAAGAAAGAAGTGGTCCTATTGCACTTCCTTGAGGTACACCCGATGTACATCTAGATTAGAAGAACTTTCTCCTTCAACGAGAACATACTGCGACCGACCAATTAAAAAATCCTTTATCCATTCACAAAGCTGATCCGATATGCCGTACGCTTGAAGCTTCGCTAAAAGGCGGTTGTGTGGCACAGAGTCAAAGGCTTCCTGGAAATCTAAAAAAATTGCATCTACTGTGAACCTGCAGCGATAACATTCATTACGTCGTGTGTAAATAGGGCCAGCAGTGTTTCACATGATCTTTTCTTCCGAAATCCGTGTTGATTTGTTGTAAGCAAATTATTTTCATCTAGAAAATTCATAATGTTAGAGCATATAATATGCTCCATAACTCTACTACAAACAGATGTATAGATATGGGACGATAGTTTTCAGGATCACTTCGATCACCTTTTTTGAAAATGGGAGTTACTTGCGCGATTTTCCAGTCTGAAGTACTTTTCGCTCTTCTAATGATTTACTGAATATATCCGACAGAAATGGCCCGATTTCCGCCGCATACTCTGAAAATACTCTTACTGGAATTCCATCCGGGCCCGGTGCTTTCCCCCTTCAGGAGCTCTAATTGCTTAATGATACCTGCAGTATCTATTCGTAATGATTCCATCAGCGACTCGCCACGGCGTGGGAATACGGGAATACTATCCTTATGTTCATTTGTAAATGAATTTTTGAATACAGTATTTAGTACGTAGCTTTATCGCGGCTTTCATTAACCTCGGAACCTTCACGAATTAGTGCTGGAATATTGCTGTTGGTACAATTAACTTTTCGTACATACGACCAAAATTTCTTTGGGTTTCTTAGAGAGAGAGTCGGAGTGAAAATCGTTAAAGGCCTCGCGCATTACATTCTTAATACGTCCTCTTAAATCAGCTAAGGTTTCTAAATCGCTGCGACACCCTAGTTCCAACACTGATGTTTACACAACCACAGCAAACTCAAAACAGGTTTAACGTGATCCTAGTTGGGCCAAATGGACATACATAAATAAGGAAGCTAAAATCTTCAACAGAGCTCAGAAAATTACTCGTAACATTTGACTTTGTTCAGGTGACGGAGCTGCTAGGAATACTGCTGTCTAGCTACAGCTGACCGTATCCGCCTGCACGATCGATGGACTGCAGAGAGACTACACTGCTCCCAGCACGGATAACGTTCTTCAGAAAGTGCTCCCACTATTACACAACGCAGCAAAGTTAAGTTCCACACTTTCACCGAAGGCCTCAACATGTGGGTGATAAATTCCAAATAGTTATAAGAGAGTGCTACACGATGACCTTTCAAGATGCTGGAATGAGTGATAAAGCCCCATCTCGAGTTATAGTACGACTACTACGATCGCTTCTATGTCAAACCTGTTACAGTTTTGGAGATGGAGACTGCTGTCAAGCTTCAGCAGCACACAGGACTGTAATGTAGTAAACGAGGCGCTTGTCAAAACACATCAGAGCCAATAATATACCACAACCTATGCCCGGTTCATTCTGATCTGGCGACTCAAGGTCATGTTTCTCCGGCCTCGCCCCTTACCTCACTACCCCTTCCGTTCTTACCTCTCCGAGCTGACCGTTTCGTATGTAGGGGGCAATGGAAGCGAATAAGGGACAGAGAAGACTGACCTTGAACTGCCTCTGTTAACTGAACAGGCTATATAGAAATGATAGCTGTATTTAAAACCAATATTGACTCTTATGGCTACGGGTTTGTAGCAACTTTCAGGACAACACCCCTCCTGCATTAACCTGTACAATTAGTGATTTTTATATCGTATTTACATAGGTTACGAATATTAAAGAATGCATGCACATTTCGCAGACTAACACCGCCACGGGAAATTATTGTTGGATTGATTAAAATGCCTGTTAGATTGGTGGTTGAACAGTGGTGCGGTTGTTCTGTGGATGGGGAGTTTGCTTTCATAATTTGGAGTCTCAGGTTCAATACCTGATGTCGTCCGGCATTTTTACTAGTATTGCTTTATTGTTCAAGCTACGCCAGAACGTTCAGTGGACCCTTTCACCATGTCATGAGCGGTCTGGTGGCTAGTGGGTTAAGCGTCTGACTGGAGATCGAAAGGTCCCGGTTTTGAATCCTGTCTCGGCGGGATTTTCGAAGGCTCTAACCCGACCTTCACCTCTGCCACTGCTTGCTGTATAAAGTTGAAGTATACCCAGAACGCTTCCGTGGTTCTGATTTCACGTTAAACTGTAGGTCCCCTGTACCTGGCAGGATTTTCGGGTTAGGTTAAGGCGGCTACGATAGGGGCGGAATATACAGCCAGTAAAAACCCCCATCTCCAGATCATTACGACCACAACGGAATTATTATTATTATACCAGGTCATAAGACCGCAAGAATTTTCTGTTTTTAGTAGTTAGATAATTCGATTTTTTGTATCTACCACAACTTACAGCGAGACTTGTCACATAATCAAGACTGCCCGCAGCGTCGATTTTAGCTTCACTTGAATAGCTTGGCGGTGATCCAAATTGCATGATTCATTATATGTTTCTCATTCGGTGACAAAGAATCTGCTCTAAGAATTCTTCAAGGAGAACCAATAAGTGCCACTGAAAGGACAATACTTCTGCGCTTATTAATTGTTGAAACGCGTAAATCAAGCTTGGTGGATAAATGGTAACTCTCGGTATAATCAAAGAACTTAGTTTCATAAACAAAACAATGTTCTCTTACTTAGAGGATTGACAAGAAATACGAGATTCAGAAATAAACTTTAACTATTGATCCGAGAATTTAATACAGTTTTTGAAACAATTTCTAATAAAATTTAAGGAAAACGCAAGCGAAATATATAAGAAAGGATCTCAGTTTCTGGGAAGCAAAAAAAGAAGAAGAAGAAAAAAAACTGATGAAAGGGAAAAAAGTCATATCTTTCCATAATGGCTAATCGCAACGCAGCTACCAGGATGCAATATAACGCATGAAAGGAAATAGCAAAAATAGAAATAAGGGAAATCAGAAGACAACAATGGGAAGACTACATCTCAGATTTTGAGCCTGATGTACTGTACATGGTAGGCAAAGAAAGGCATATAAGATTTCAATAAAATAGAATAAAAAAATATGGCAATGGGAAATCCAATACATATAAATCAGATTGGGAAAAGTATTATAGGGATTTGTGGACACAATAACCCGAAGGGAAAATATGGCTTGCTGTAAGAGATACAAATACTGACCTAATACCTAAAGAGGAGCTTCACACGGTAATCAGTAGTTTAAAAAATAAAAATTTCCCTGAAATGAACCATATATACATAGAACTAATAAGGTATGGCCCAACTTCCTCGTGAGTGGTAACGCTTTATTTCCTCGAATTGTGGAGGGCGCGGGTTCAAAACCCGTCCGGCCATCCAGACTAAGATTTCCGAAATCGCTCCATGCGAACTCAGGAATGGTTCCTTCAGTGGGCCATTACTGAATTCCTTCCAGTCCCTTGACCCAATCTGTTTCCGCCTCTAATTACTTCGACGTCGACGAGGCGTAAAGAAAAACCATATAAAAAGCCTACCACCATTGCACACACCTGGTAAATCAAGACATTAAAAACATGTTTGCGAAAATGTAAATACATACCTCACGTCTCTTGTCATACGGCTAACTGTAGAGAGTGTAATGTGGTGCTGCTGAATTAATATGACTTTGCAGTCCTTACCTCAGAGATCTTTAATGTGGGTAATGTGAAGATATCTCAGCCCAACTTCTATCTACGGTACTGGAGCACAATTCTATAAGAACATTTACGAATTTCAGTTGCAATGAGAAAATCTTTACTCGCATCTCACGTAACGCGCCTGGGACTCTTCAATTCATCACTGATAATTAAATAACTGGTAAAATCACACAGGTGGGAGAAAGCTGCCAACAGAAGCGAGCACCTGGAATAACAACTTCAATCTTTGCACAGGGCTTTGTGGTTGAAGGGAAATATACTGGAATTACATTCAGGAGAACCGAGATTCGATTCTTGGTATAGCTAAAGAAATCAGTCTTTCAGTTAAAACATTTATCACGTTGCCAATAAGTGGCATATGAGGATACCACGAGAGCTGTTACCTCCTCAAAGAAACATCCCTGGAATAAATAACGGCGATTGTTTCGTTTTACCATCCCCGACGCGAAAAAATTTGCAAGTGTTACTGCATGTGTACATAACTATGTGTGTTCTATTCAATGTGTTATTTGTGCTGTATATGAGAGAAATAAGTGAGAGTTTGAAACACACACATTCAAGCCTACTATTCCGAAAGAGACCTTTGAAATAGGGTTGACATTCCTTTTTTTTTTTTTTTTTTTGTACTTATTACTTTACGCCTCGTCGACGGCTAAGATCATTAGAGGCGGGATGGGACTGGGGACAAGGAACATGAAGGAATTCGGCCATGGCCTTTTTGAAGGAACCATCCCTGAGTTCGCCTGGAGTGATTTTGGGAAACCATGGAAAACCCAAATCTGGATGCCCGGACGGGGATCCGTACCTGCGTCCTCCCGAATGCGAGGCTAGAACGTTAACCATTCACCCACCATACTCGGTTTGACGTTCCCATCCGATTGAAGAGTCATTATCAATAGTGCCGTATGCCCTAACTCCATACACAGGAAGAGATTGGGATTTAAAAGAAAATAGACTTTGTGCACAATATGCTGACCAGGAATCGTCCAAAATGATGAAATTTTCCTCCGTCATCGTGACTCGAAACAGCTAACCACTCGTCTGGTCCAGCGACTTTGGCTGTCTCTATGCTAAGCATGTTTTGGCCAAAAGCTGCTCGCACTATTGGAAGTTATTTTGAGTCGTGGAATTTGAACTCGTATTGATTTAAACTCCACTGCAGCATTTTGTTGTACTGTGTTTGTTCATTTGCGAGCATATTAATTGTGCATATGCACTATAGTAAATTGAGAAGGTAACCAAGTAATCAAATGTACTTGATTTGTATTTTGCACTGTGATTCCACATCCAAGTTCGCCGGCAGTAGCTTCGTAAAACCTACGATCTCGATGGCAGTGACACCTAGCCTAGTTAACATTTGCTCTTATCCTACTTTCTATTGTTGTTTCACCTTCCTGAGGAGAGCCCATAGTAATAGTACTCGCAATGAGTAACAGTTCTGTTCCAATCTGAACAGTACGACGCAGCTACATAAAAAATCTTTTCTTAAAAGATACATAGTAAATGTGCCAGACTGTTTCCTCTAAAGTTACAAAAATCCCATAAGGATATTATTTTCTTGAAACTGGGTTTATTTGTCTTTCATATTGGCCCTGGCGGACCACGAAACACTGAAACATATACACGGGCGTTCAATTTTCAATTTGATGCTGGGAGGATAGGTGCCCTACCTGTAATAAAAACAGATTAGTCAGATCCAGAGCGTTTACTCTACTGGAGGAATGTATTGTTGCCATCTGTCTGCAAAACGTATAATTATGTTTTGTGTGATAATTGTATCTTTTTCGTGAAATGTGTAGTTTATGAGGAGATTTTGGAGCGTCGAAGATTTCGGCCTGATGATTGCCGGAAGCCGCCTAAAAACCACATTGAGGCGGGCCAACACGCGGGAACAGGACTCGATCACGGTCCCGTTGTACCTACCCGGCAACTCAACGATCACAGCTACATTGGCGGGTGGATACATGTTTTTATTTTTCAAAATGATTTTTCCTTCGGGATTACTTTCTTATTACAAATTGTTTATCTATAAAAATACGAGACTCGAAGCGTATGTAACAATTTTAAGCTCGATCGTGTGGAAAAAATAAAGTCACTCTGACTTGGAGACCATCAGACATGTTAAGAATGGATTTCGATCTTCTTCATATGTTGAAGGGTACACAGCATATATGACTGTGGTCTAGTCATTTCTCAAAATGCGCCCTAGTTTTTGAGATATTTGCATGCATAGAAACAAAAAGTCTAAATAACCATTATATAGTAAATCATTGCCCCCTGTTATCAAATGGCAGCGTTGTCTTTGTGTTAGTGTGGAAGATTCATGATTTTCTGACCCGAGTTCAAATCCCCATAGAATCAGTTTTTTTAATTTAATTTTTTCTTCAGAAATTGTCATGCTTGAATTTTTTATTTTCTTTTAACTTCATTTGCATAATTTTATTGCGCGAAATAAAATTTAAAACAAATCACATTGCTTATAACAGATACACCAAACGTAATTTCGGCCAATATATCAACAATGGCTTCCTAATATGCCTCGCCCATACCCAATGAAATTGAGTCAGGAGGCGAATCTGTTGGTAAACTGGAATCTGACACAAGCATATTGCAATGTTTATAATCATTTGTCACTAGTTCTTCTGTTTCCTTGCTGGGCTGCATTTTTCGTCACGGATAGGCTTACTTTTTTATTTTCAACCATTTACATGTAACCGTTCTTGGAACAAATCGAGTGTAGAAGAAAGAAAGAAAAAAACTATCTTCCCAATGTTTTCGTTTAAAATACCTCTTCATAATATACAATTCAAGAAACGATGAAGTGGAATGATAGTAACTATTTCAATTTAAAACGCACCGAAACAATAAACTTATTAACAAAATAATGTAAGAATGGAGTCTATCTTGACGTATGATTGCAATGAAGTCTTCAAGGGTGTGCGACCGATTTGTTTTGTGAAAAGACAATACGTCGGTAGACCCGTGAATTCATTACGAATAAAGATTTTCAGGAAAAAAATGACGTTGAATTATAGGTAATATGATTTGTTTTAAATATTATTTCTCGCAATAATAGTATGTAAGTGAAGTTTAAACAAAATAAAAAAAAATCAAGAATGGCAATTTCAGAAGGAAACAAAAAAAAAAAAAAAAAAAATTATTTGATTCTGTGGTGTTTTGAACTCGGGTCAGAAAATCATGAATCTACTATCACACCCCCTAAACAACGTTGCCATTAGATAATAGGGGCAATAATTTACAATAGAAAGGTTATTGAGATATTTTGTTTCCATGCATGCGAATATCTCAAAAACTAGGGCGCATTTTGAGAAACGACTATACCACAGACATATATGCTGTGTACCCTTAAACATATATGAAGGAGATCGAAATCCTTTCTTAACATGTCTGATGGTCTCCAAGTAAGACAGTGGATGTTGCTCTGCACAAAACATTGGCGGCTATCATAGGTTACGGGATACCGTCGCCAGCAGTGACAAAGGTGGAAATTTTGGATGGCATCGCCCCTAAAGACATGCGTCCGGGAAGTCTCTTTTTTTTTGGTGGGTTTATGCTTCGTCAACGTCGAGGTCATTAGTGCGGGAAAGGACTGGGTGCAAGTATCCCGGCATTCGCCTGGAGTGATTTGTGATTTGGCGGAACCATGGGGAACCCAAATCTGGATGCCCGGATGGAGATACGAATCCGCGTCCTTCCGAATGGGAGGTCAGAGCTTTACCACTCACCCACCAAGCTCGGAGGGAGAAATTGTTACCAACAGGGCAGTACTGGAAGAAGACGCCTGACACCTCTACATACGAGCAGTTATGCACCAACGCCACCGAGACTGAAGTCCAAATGAAGTTGTTTACGGACTTCAACGCCACTGAAAAGAACGCCAAGCAATGGGGTCTGAACAACCATGGCCCATATGGAAGTCACGGAATAGAATTGTTGTCTGGGTTGGCCATTGCAAAGACACTCTCGCTTCGTGGGTATATCTGGGAGAACAACAAGATATCACCTGCGCGTGCGGTGAGATAGATCTTTGTCATGCCCACAAATCGGAATGAATCTAAATTAGACCTTCAATCAGCTGCTGCCAAAGCCATCACTTTGGCGGAAAAACTAACTTGTATTTGATACTGTAATCGATACAAGAAGAAGACGATCGATCGTGTGCTGAATACTCTGGCCCTGTCAGTTCTCAGAGAAACTGACTGTACCGCAGCTCCTCTGGGCATGCCAAGAGCAAACAATCAAATATTTATCGGGGGACACCACTAATATCATAAGAGCGGATAATTTAGTTCTCGTAGGCAGGAAAGGATTGTGGGATATTAGCGCCGGAGGCGTGTGCCAATATATGACGAACTAGGAGCAAAGGAGATGAACAGCCCACAACGCAGTCTTAAACCCTAAATTATGGTTTTATTATATGTTCCAATTAATTTAGTGTCGCATAATCCGCATCCGAGTACAATTTGCAGCAATTTTCAACAAATTCTATATTGGACGGAGGCTGAAAGTACACGTTGAACCATTAGCTAAACTAGTGTGGCCTGAACTTAGAGGTAGACTGATAAGATTATTTACGTAGGTTCAGGTGAATATAAGGGATACAGTATATAGGGTGGCAGACTGTTCAGAGGTGTGAAATACTGGACAACAATGATATCTCTTAACGATTACGCGCCGAATGACAGTTACCGAAATATCAAAAGAGATCTAGTATACATCAAAACCGGGATGAGGGAGTAAATACTACGAAATTCATGATTACTCTATCCGATTTTAGTAAATCGATGGTAATACTATAACGGTTCGTAGATATTGCCTGCTTACAACTATGAATATGCACCAGATGTTTTCTGAAAGCTGTGATGATTCATTGTTCTTGCATACTGCCACTGCGACCAACGCTCATTGAAATACAAATTATAAACCATTATTGTTTAGCTTTAAAGCTGTAGAAGTTCTGCGTTTTACTTTTTAAGCATTTAAAACAGTATTTGATAACTTTCCTATCTTCATGTGTTGATTTTTTACTTCTGTTGTGACGGTTGAGCAAGGAATACGCCAAGTGAGACCAATAAATTTATCAGAATGATTGAACATGTATCTAAATTATACGCACAGTGTTAACAAACAGCTTGGTTAATAAACACACTGCTCGTGATTAGGCTTTTCAATACTTTATCTGGAAGGTCATTTAAAAATAGTCTGTAGAATTAAAACATACAAAGGCAAAAGCACATCTGTTTAAAAATAAAATGTTTAACTTAATATTATTTGTTAGTTTCTGACACTAGAACGCTAAAATATTCTACAGACACTGTTGTCATTTTTGTCTCTTCTGCTATAATCCAGTTGATCATGTTTCGACTTACATTTATATCTTTTCTATTGATTATTAACATGAAAAATTGCATATCAACATTTTTACAGTTTATCCGCATTATCATAACCTGTCGTGGACGCGAAAGGGTTAAAGGAACCCTCATTATTTAAGGTTAAACAGTGGTATCTTTAGCAGAAGCAATAATATTTGCTAAAATCCCTATGAACTTGGATACTACCGATACTTCATTGTGTTTAAGAGGTATACGACATCAGTTGTAGGTAACAACTATCTGGGGGTAGACAGGTCCTTGACGAAAAGCAAAATAATTCCATACATCACTATCGAAAATACATTACTGTAGAACAAAGAGGATTTTCTCTCGTAGAGTGTTTTTAGGGGATTAAAGCAAATATTTGACTTGCGAATTTCTTCTGCTGCTTACTTAATTGTGATAAATAATGTTAACAACATTTTTTTCGGGATTTTTAAAGTATGTCTTATGTTGACATGTTTGCCCATTATTAATTAGTTCAATAATTGTTTCCCGCAGGCTCTGAAAATTAGATTCACAATACGGAATTGATTGCTTAAAATGCTGACATGAAACTACTTATTTTCTGTCTTAATAGAATTCAAAGATTATTTTCATAATCCCTTTACTGTGCAAAAATGATATTTCTAGTAATTTATTTTAATAATGCGAGTGTTATTTAAAAACACATTTTGGATTTTAAAAATTCTATATCTTCAAAGACTTGATACCGAAACATAGTATTGAAAAAAGAGATTATTGACTAAATTTACAATTTTACATGGAGCAATGTCAGTTCAAAAGGAACAAACTTAGTAATTAGTTCTTTATACTTTCTCTTATATGTTGCAGGAAAACTAGAAATAATATTAGAGGTCATATATTTACTATCTTTAATACAATAATTTGATTGCTTTAGCACTAAGTAAAATTTAGGGAAGATATTACAATTACAATTCAATTGGTTGAGCGAGTTATTTTTACCGCAATTCCAGATTAACTGTTATTTTATTTGTTCTTTTAATCTTTTATTATATACTGCTAATCGTTTTGTCACTGTGTAATACTGGTGATAGGAAAAAATTACTAGATCTTATAACCTCGATTTGTAATCTCGTATAACTCAGCGACTATGGAAATGCATGGCCACCTACCACTGTGATACTTCTAATAATACGAAGTTTTCTAGACTTGTTCCATGTATCGTAGGGATGTAAACAAATGCATGTTGGAACAATTATGCACAGAAATTAACAGGAATTCTGTATCAAACTTAACACAACTAAAAGTAAATAGTTGCTAAGACAGTTTTTCCTCTAACCCAATAAATTTTTTTTCCACAGGATTCTTCGCCTGAACTATATTGTTAATATCCTTCACAGGTCAACTTGTGTTGAAAATAAGTAATGTGAGCTCATCACATTTCTTAGTCACTGGTTAACATTTAAGCTACAATGTTCCCTTCTGAAACCCATATTTTGATCAGATCCTCAGCTGGCTGTGAAATTTTCCAGCTGTCAAGGACGCGGCGCCTTTGATCACTGTCAAGTGTATGTTCTGTGGTTTGTATGGCTATTTACTGATTCTGTCATGTGATATTTCTTAGTTTCTGGAAGTATCGGACGAGGTTGAATGCAGTAAAAGCATTAGCAGAACAGTCAGTACAGTTCTTGTGCGTAAGGACCAGAGTGGCCCATTTTTAACCGAGTCTGAAATTCAGTCATGCGTAGCGAGAGAAAGGCATATCGTGCCCCAGGAATCTGCTTCATCCTCTGATCAACCTGTAATATAGCTACTGTGGCGTTACTATAGTGCATAATCTAACTAGTGACTCGTGTTCTATGGAAGAAGTGTAAGTACATTCCTTTGTTACATTGTGTTGTCATTCATTAGAGGTGATAGCAGTAACAGTATGAGCTATAACCCTAGTGGGTTTTCAGTGGCGTAGCTAGGTTAACAAGGGCCCCGGTTTTTATTTACCATGTCCCCCCTGAGCTGAGCTTGGGCCCCCTGAGCTGCGCTTGGAGGCCCCCTGAGCTTGGGGGCCCGGTGCACGGCACCGCCTAGCAAATACACACGCCCCTGTGTGTATTTGCTCCCTACAAGTAGACAAGCTACTCTTCTATTGCACCCAAAGTACCGTTCCACGGATCCCAAAAAACTCGGGAGATCATGGGTACCCCCTTTCCCACCTTGATACCCTTGGAGGTTATTTAGGTGTCTGTGGCAGTAGTTTGTGGTCGAGCTTCTTGAATTCTAAGAGAACAGGAACACGGCATTTCTATTTTACATAGCATATGCATAAACTGATCTCGATTCTAGTAGCTCGTACCAGCAATGGACAGCGCCTTCTACATAGGTTTTAAGTTATTTATAGTACACAACCACATAATGATTCTTCCAAAACTGTATGCCCAAATCCCACTACAGTGGTAACAATTGGCCTGAATAGATTCCAGTGCACAAAATCCAACTTGTGCCAATTCTTTACTTTATGAATTGATAATTAGGGCACGATCAGAAATTTTGATGTGTGTGAAAAAACTGTTTTAATGAAATAAGGCAAACAAATTTAGCACTTTCCAGCCACGGTTTTCGAGGAGTTTAAAACATATTTTTGGAATGTAGAAATACAGGGCACTCAGCACCAATTTTTTTTTTTGTAATCGCTTTAAATATTTTACCGGCGGATGTGTTAGTCTTAGTAATTAGTCAATCAATGAATCTTAAATAAAAAGTGAAACAGAAGCATGGCTGACACATTAGTCAAACAGTTTTGTGTGCATTGCTTTCTTCAGAAAGCTAGGAAGCAATCCAAAGTAATCTGGTATATTTTTCACCATCTTATAGACTCACCAGTTTATTTGGTTTGTATAGCGCAGGCTAGAGATCCTGAAGGACATCGGTCCAATTCCCCGTTCGTCTATCCAGATTTCGCAGTCACTCCATGCGAATACCGGGATGGTTCCTTCAGAACACCATAGATGAATTCCTTGCTACCAGTCCCTTCGCGTTTCCTAATTACCTACCTCTACGTCGACCAGGCATAAAGTAAAAAAAAAAAAAAAAAGCTTGTGAATAGTTATTACAATGATATGTTTGCCCATTTTTAGGGGTTATCCGTAAGAAAGAGTGATAATTTTCGTATCTCAGGGGTCTCAGAAGCAGTGATAATCCTGATATATTTATTTCGATGCTTCATTGTCATGTTTGGTCATTCGACATGCGAAGAAGTTTCAAGTTTTCACGTCTGTTTCAAGGAGGTGGTCTACTCCAGATAATTGGCCAAAACAGCGAACTTTTATATTTAGTTAATGTTCATCTAGCTATTTTATTTAGTGGGGGAATGTTGCTATGTTCTATTAGCATCCATCCTGTGGTTCACCAGGATATGAACGGAAAAGAAATAATAGTTTTCTTACCTGAAGTGACTGAGTTTTGTATTACCTCTATAATCAGAATGCTGAATAGTAGACGCTGCCAACGTTGTCGCTGTTATTGCCAGATGCATCGAAAGCAAAGTTTTTCACGTATCAGATCTATTGTATTTTTGATATATTTTCCCGGTGCGCGTAACTGCTGTGAAGTATTGATTTGTTTTCACAATCCAGAAGTGTCGCACCGCATCGTATGTGTTATTTCCCTCCCCCCTCCCCCTCCCCCTGTCAGTTTGCACCGCTTTCAGTAAACTGCTGTGGGCTGACATTGCTTTATACAGCCCTTCTTCTTAATATTGATGCTTTGGTACGGTGCATTGGTTTTAGTTTTATTATTTACAAAAGAAAACCTCGATATTTAAGGTTTTTTAAAAATATTTCATTACTATATCTGCAATATCTATTAGGAGTTTTTGTTTAAGTGAGAGGTACTTTTAAGTTAAGACTGTCAGTTTTTTCCTGAAGGCGCCTATCTTTAGATGTGGTGCGGTAACTCCAAGCTCCATACTTGCATTTTTGGCCTTCCTGTAATATTGTTGGTTAATTTTGGAACAATGATGTGAATCACTTCAGCCGAATTCTGGGATGGTAATTTAAAAAAAATAAAAAATTTGACGAATTTCTTCCTGTTCCTTGCCAGTCCTTTTCCGCCTCTAATGACATGGATGTCAGTGAAATGTAAAGCCATAAACAGAAAAACCAAATTTATTTGACCAGGTTATGGCTAAAGATGCTGACTAATGTGCTTCTTCAAAAGTATTGCTATACCACCTCCATGCACTACATCTGATCTACCAGTTCTATAAAACCGTACACAGCTAATTTATATTTTTTTTTATATAATTCAAGCTATATCAACGTCGTATTGGTCCAGGAATGTATTCAGTTGACATTCCGGTTTAAAAGGTATATTGCTATTTGATATCACCGAATGGTCTGATGGCTCAGTGGTTAAGGCTCAGGTCGAAAGGTCTCTGGTTCGAATACCTGTCTCGACGGGGATTTTCGTTGGCACTTAAACCGACCTTCACCTCTGGCATAGCCTGCTGTGCAATGTGAAGTACACCAGAATGCTTCCGTGGTTCGGATTCCATGTTGAACTGTAGGTCCCCTGTACCCGGCAGGATTGCCGGGTTAGGTTAAGGCGGCTACGACAGGGGCGGAATGCGCAGCCAGTAGAAACCCTGTCACTAGGTCATTCCAACCACACGGAATTATTATTATTATTTGATAAACTTTTGCAGTATGAATTGAATCCATCTGGCCACGCATTCGGGAGGACGTGAGTTCGAATTCTCATCCGGTTATCTAGATTTGGGTTTTCCATGGTCACCCCAAATCATTCCAGGCGAATGTCGGGATGGCCCCTTCAAAAGCCATGGATGAATTCCTTCCCATTCCTTAACCCCAGTCCTTTCCCGCCTCCAATAACCTCAAAATCTCAACATCGGCAAGGCACAAAACTAAATTAGAAAATTAAAAAATTAAATTGAGCAACCGAAGGTTTCATTTGTTGGTTAACAGTGGAAGGTTTCACTGATAGATGTGACTTCTTAGTCGGTGCTGTATGGTCTGATCTATTTTGTAGTGTAACGTGAATGATAATAACGATTTTGAAACCAATAAGTGCATTTAATGAAATAAAAACTCAATGACGAAATGTGCGATAAAGCAGAGGTCAGATTTTGCGAAGGTCCTTTGTTTTTGAGACAATGTTTAGAAGGGACGCCAGACACCCGATACTTGAAGGTGAGCTGTCACTCAATCATAACCTAGCGATTTGCTTTATTTGAGAAAAAGCTTGCAAACGTTTGAGATGCCAACATGTTTCAATAGTAACGCTTGATATATTGCAGACACTACGTATGTTAATACTAATAGTTAAATGCTCAAAGAACAATTTAAAGGATCCCTAGCGGAAGTTGGGAATTTATGTATGAAAAATACTTCCTAATTTTTGTTCGGAAAGTATGCGAGTGATAGGCTTAAAATTTCAGGTGACGTTTGGAAGAAATTTTCGGGATTGGCAAGATTTTGTGCTTGTGGACAGAAAAAGAGAGATGGATGCTAGCCAATAATGAACAACTTGTTTAATGCTTAACGTTTTTAAATTTTTCATGACGAATCGCAAGGCCCATCTGTTTCCAGAGCGACTTGATTGATCGGTATTGACAGCAAACAAAGTTTTCTTCCCCGCAACAGAGAGAAGTGGGTTTAATTTCTGCTTGACATTGAGACTTCTGGTATTCGTCGTGGCTTGGTCACTGTTTTGCACGGTGAACAACACTTCTGGACATCTGATTTAATTGCGAATGGCTGCCGTTGACAATGATCGAAACATGCTTCAAAGTTCAACCGTACTTACAACTGATATGGCACCCCCATCTGTGAATAGTTTAACAGGTTCATGACAATAGTTCGGTTGTTGGTCTACAGTTGTTCGATTTATGCTTTGAACTAATCGCGAGAAATTATTCTGATGATAGCTCAGTATTCATAGATGAGTTAGTAAAGTAAATCCATGTTGATAATTCATAATGGCGCAGCCTGCTTGTAAGGTTTCGCCGCCACCAGCTCACACTATATGCAGCACAGTACGTGAATCACCGCCGTCATACCCGCTGCATGCAGTGGTGATAGTACACTAGTGTCCAAAAGTTAAGCATAATCAGGAAAACCGGAATTCGAAAAGGAGAAAACATGATCAATGATAATCGCACTCAGTATTTGACTACAAATCATAAGTGTTCTCTCTGTATAGGAAATGAGTATTTCATGATTTGACTAGCGGCGAAACTGCAGGATAAGCAAGACCGGTGCCTGAGGCCACTAATTCCTCACTCGTGTTTGTCCTGTTACAGTGAGCGGAGTGTAGCCTCGTAGTGAAAGAGACAACATAATGGCTCAACGACGCAATTTTGGACCCTGTTTTGCAGGATTGAATACTCGGCCACCTTGAAGCAGGCCAGACACAGACCGAAGTCTCAGTAGCCTTGAATGTGCCACAAAGTGTCATATCCAGGCTTTGGAGACCATTCCGACACACAGGAGATGTTCGTCGTAGGGCAGTACCAGGTCGGCTAAGAGTAACAACCCCATAGCAGGACCGATATCTGGCCTTAATTGCCCGACGAAACCGAAATGCACCTGCATGACAATTGGCTGCAGATCTTGCAGCTGCCTAAGGTGTTGCAGTTTCCCGCAAAACTGTGTACAGGAGGCTCAGAATGCCAGAACTGTTTGCCAGACGTCCAGTGGTGTGCGTCACGCTCACTCCAGCGTCACAGAGAAGGGCCCATTTACTGTAGAGTCGGCAACATCGAAACTGGACCATGAATGAATGGAGGAATGTGCTCTTCACAGATGAATCACGCTTCAGTTTACAGAATGGAGGACCTGGTAGCCAATACATCGTGGACAGGGACCAGTACGGCGGTGGTGGCGTCATGGTGTGGGGAGGCATCATGTGGAATGGCCGTACAGACCTGCACATCTTCCTTGGTAGTCGGAGGAACACTTTTAGCGATCAGAGATACAGGGATGAGGTACCGCGACCACATGTCCGACTCTTTAGAGGTGCGGTTGGTCCTGACTTCCACTTTATGGACGATAACGCTCGTCCGCATCGCGCTGCTCTGGTGGATCAATTTCTTGAAATGGAAGATATTCATCGTATGAACTGGCCAGTGAGGGCTGCGGATATGAATCCTATTGAACATGCCTGGGATGCATTAGGGAGGCGAATGTCATCACGGCAGCCTCCACCAAGGACCCTCCAACACCTGTGCATTGCCCTTTCGGAGGAATGGGATGGATTGCCAAGAGAGCTCTAAGACCATCTGGTAGAGAGCATGCCACGTCGCTGCGAAGCATGTGTGGCCGTTAGGGTTTACCATTTACCCTATTAACAGCTTCTTTTGTTGTGGATGACAATTCCAAGTTTTGTTACTGTTCGTATAAGGTATACCGTAACTATTAGAACCTTTCTAACACTGTTTTTTTTGTTATACGACATTTAGTGTGCTATTAAGTTGTAATTTGTTCAGCAATCCTTCTGACATTCTGATAAGGAGGTATTTCCTCGTTCAGTTATTATGCTTAACTTTTAGACCCTAGTGTACATAGCTAATCGACGCTTCAAACATTGGCAGCAATCACGTTGTAATATTTGGAATTCTCACCAAACCTAAACGAAGCTCAGTTACAACCCAGTAATGGCCTTTGTAATTCATATCACCTTGAGAACATCCCATGATCAGGTGGCTAGCTAAGGTTGATTTTTATTGTTGATTTTCCCGGTTTTAACGTCAATAATCAGATAAATAATTCATTTTTTGGTAATTACTCAATAAATAATGTTTATAACTTACACTGCAAGTTGTGGACGTTCATTCATGTATGACGGTAATATCCCAGCGTATCCATCCTTGTAATATTAATAATTTGTTTATTAATTTTCAGTCATAAATGTGTAGAGTTAAACCCATTGGAGCTAATGCAATCACCATAATTTCCGCAAGGAAAATTAATAATACTTTTTAAAAGAAGCAGAACACTTCAGTTGCTGTGAAAGCATTTGCCGTAAGATATTACTACATTAAGATCAAGAACTGACTGACGTAGTACCGCCTGATTATAACTAATATTATGATGTATGTTGTTGCCGAAGTTTGCTGTTGGAGTGGATTTCCCCGTAGATACTTAAGGTAAATGTTATACTCTAAAGTATTCATAACGATCGACTTCCCAATATGTTTTTTTTACCATTTATTGAGAAAGACGTTTTTTATTTTTCCAATGTTTGTCTACTGAGTCTCGTGAGTGAAAATTAATGTTCAGGTATACTGCAAACACGCATTCAATCATCAGTCCAACAATAAGAATTTTCTTTTCCCTTGATTTCCCGATATTACTTCGTGGTAAATGATGGGATAGTTCCGTCACAAAGGCCATGACCGATTTCCTTCCCGATTCTCTCCAAGAATCTTTTACTAGGTTTTGTGACATCAAAGTCATTAACCCATTCAGAATGAAAAAATGATGAATGAAAACATCGAAGAATGATGGTAATAATGATCGAATTTTAAACAGCGGGCGATAACAGTTTTTAGTATGTCCAAAATGTCAATAGCGAATGCATTGTTGAAGTAAGAAGGAGCGTCCGTTTTAACTTTGCTGGTATGTTGGCAGGAAGAATTTTGGGACAGATAGAACCTGTCTTAGCTGAGTTCAGTGTCAACAAGTGGTGTGAATTCTTTGTCTTTTTGTTTTAGTAGATGAACAACTTTAGGAAAATTTAGGCAACTTAAGAAAATCTTAGGAAACTTTATGTAACATTAGGCTATAGCCACTGAGTTCAGTTTTCATTTTGTTTTCACTGATTTAACTTTCGAGAGTGACTTTGTATCTGCTACTGTGTTTTGAAAGGAGTTCGTTCAGTTCGCTAAATAGGTCGTCTAGTTAGGTATTTTTGACTTTTGTAACTGAAAATAGTTTTAGTCTCAGGAGAGATTAAATTAGTATGGCATGATGATTTTCCAATTTATAAAGAAACACGAAGGAGTTTATTGCTTTTCTCTGCACTACTTCTGTTTCCTTCTGGAAGCAGTTATTGTTCTCGAATCATACACATCAAATACACAGTTAAAAACATTGCACAAATTAACACCTATAAACACATTTCGCCCAGTATTTCGCAACCTCAAGTGCATTCGGTGTTGCTCGAAACAGATTATCTTTGTTGCAGGATGAGGGGCAAATAGGGCACTCGAGCATATGGTTCATCGTTTGGTCTTCACCATATTCACACTTAATATTGGTTGCATCAGTATAACCCCATTTCACCAGATTTTCCTCGGACCTGACCACTCCTGTTCGCAATCGATTTAAGGACCGCCAGACGTTCCAGTCCTCTGCATGACCAGGTGGAAAGCGCTCTGCAACTGTCAGTGGTCCCGAGATGTTAGGAACCTTCATTTACCACAACTGTACTTTTGAATTTTCAGGTGACCCAATTAGTTCCCGCGATGTTCTCAGGAAGCTTTTCCTGGACTTGAGTCTAAGGGCTGGTGATGTATGGCCGTGCAGTGGATGAGCGCTTTCCCATTCTACTTTTGTCCTCTCCTTGTTCACAGTCACTTCTCTCCGGATACTGGGTGGTGCAATCCCCGAACAACTGGGGTAAGCTTTAGGCAGCCTGTCACTAGTCTACAGGTGTTATTGAGGGCTACATCCACTGTTTTGTATGAGATGATGAATACCAAACTGGGCATGCATATTGTGCACCAGAGTAACAGAAGTCCATTGCTAATGTACGTGTAGTTTGTGGTTGACTGCCCCACTGTGATCCAACTAGTTTGCGCAGTAAGTTGTTTCTTGTAGAGATCTTCATCTTGCAATTCTTGCTGTGCATCTTATATGTGAGGGTTCTGTCGAGTGTCACTCCCAAATATTTTGCAGTTTGCAATTCGATACCTGACCACATTACTTTCAACTTACGCTGATCTTTCCTGTTTTCTAGGTGAAAGGCACATATTTCAGTTTTTGAAGGGATAGGTCTTAAGTGATTTTCCCTATAATAGCTTGAGAGGCCTTCAAGGGCAGCAGACAAATTTCTTTCTACAACTTCAAGCTTTGTGCTATGTGAGGCTAGGGCAAGGTCATCGGCGTACACGAAGCTCCTGGTAGTGGAATGTAATGGCTGATCGTTTGTATAAATGTTAAAAAGAATTGGGCCCAGTACACTGCCTTGAGGTAGACCATTTTATTGTACCCTCCACCAGAAAATTTAACGTTCGAACCCTTATCAGGGCCACAGTTAAATATCTATTAACATTGAAGGCATGTCATCAGCCAAAGAAGAATTGCTTCAAGATCTATACTGGAAGCAGTGGAAGGGAAGTATATGGGGATGGAAAGTAACTGCCATTATCTAGCTGTTTGTGCACAGCATGTTCACTCCTTGCGTCATGAACAGATTACCAGTCATCATCCTTCTGCGATGAATTGGCTGTATTGATGTCAGAGGCGACTGCTGAGGTGGAGAGTGGGTTGTGACCAGACCTTGCCGTTTGTTATGTTGCTCCTGCTGTAGCAACTGAATCAGTGGTAACACTAAGACCTGGGATTTGGGAGAACGTGGGTTCAAATCCCCGACTACCTATCCAGATTTCTGTCTTCCACGGTTTCCCAAAAACACCCTGAGAAAATTCTGGGCTGGTTCCTTCAAAAGTTCATGGCCAAATTCAATCCCAGCCCTTATTCCCGAACCTGTCCTGCTAGTAATGACATCGATGGAGGGTAAAGCTATTAGAAAAAATATGGTGCAACCGTTATTTTTTATGGTGGTAAAGAGGGTGTTAAGGTGGAGAAATAGGATTACCCCTACTACATGGGCTCGCTGTTTTTTACACTGTTTCGAGATAAATTAACCAATATCTACACTGAATACTGTGAAGAAGATGTTGGGGAAGAATTTCAGACTGGATTATTGTGGAGACGATTACTCCGTGGAATACGTTTCTCTGCCATAGAGGGAGTGAACTTTGACGCATTTCTCAATAAAAACTCGCTGTATATGATTTACTCGCCAACTTTACTTCCAATGTTGAAGTTCATCATTCATATTCTAACTGAAGAACATTGATAGAGGTAATACCAATGCATCCTCAACGCCTAATAGGATTTGTTTTTCTACAATAGCCAAATATCACTTATCTACCTGTTGATGCTTATACTTGCTAGTGTTAATACAGGGTGTTTCAAAAATGGCCGGTATATTTGAAAAATAAATAAAACTAAACGGGAAGCGATAGAAATACACCGTTTGTTGCAATATGCTTGGGACAACAGTAAATTTTCAGGCGGACAAACTTTCGAAATTAGTTACAATTTTCAACAACAGGTGGCGCTGCAGTCTGGAAAAATCTAAAGTACAATATTTTCCACCATTTTTCCACAGCAAACTTGCAATCTGTGAACAGCACACGCTTACAGCAGAAAGACGACTTACGGAATGGGGAACTAACAGACTGCGTTTACTTCTATATCTTTCAAATCGCCCGTTTGATTTTTCAAATATACCGGTCATTTTTGAAACACCCGGTACTTGCGAGTCCTTCTTCCTGTATCCTAAGATTTCCTACCTTTATTCACAGCAGCTGAGTGTTTTTCAGTGGTAGGTGATTATCTTGAAGCATTAGAACCACGTCACCGGTCTGGTCAATTCCGTCTGGCAAACCCACTCCAAGTTTCGTTACTGATACTATCGACACTGTTCTGGCTAAAAATATCTCTAATTACATAGAATAGATGACCATATTTAATTTAAAATTAAGCAAATTGCTTATTTTTAGAAACTAGAAATTCATAATTACATAATAACAGAACTAGTGATAAAATTTAAAGTTTCATATAATAAATTTGGAAAAAAACCTCCCTTCCCTATAAATTTTAATTCCTTCTAGTTAACTTTTAAGACTCAAAACTCTGGAAAAAAAAAGGATTTTCAATCCCAGTCTAGGCACCTTTCAGTGAATACACTAACATCAGTCATTCACACAGGTAAAAAACAAATCTACTTCCTTATTAAGAAAAACACTCCTCTTTTATTTATCATGATACAGCCTTGTACCCTTTTCCTGAAACTTCTTGAATTTTGTAATTCGTTGGTTAATATTAGTTGCCAAGCCTAGGTAGCCACTGCGTTCTCGTGGCTCAGTGGTTATGGCGTCTGACTGGTGATCGAAAGGTTTTCCCGTTCGAATCCCCGTCTCGGCGGGGATCTCCATAGGAGCTTAACCCGACTATCACCTCTGCTATAGCTTGCTGTGTAATATGAAGTACGCATGAATGCTTCTGTTGTTTTTATTCCATGTTAAAGTGTAATTACCATTTACCCGGTAGGATTAGAGGGTTGGGTGAGGTTAGGTAAACAGTAAAGGAACTACCTCCAATTATTATTCTCGTGTCAAAAACATCAAAATATACAGTTAAAGACATTTTGTAAATCAACAACTTTAAACACACTTGGCCCAGTACTTCGCAACCTCAATCGCATTGTGTGTTGCTTGAAACAGGTCTTCGTTGTTGCAGGATGATGGGCACATAGGGCACTCGAGCATATGATTCATAGTTTGGTCTTCTCCACATTCGCATTTAATACTGGTAGTATCAGTATAACCCCATCTCATTAGGTTTTCCTTGGACCTGCTCACTCCTGTTCGCAATCGATTTAAAGACCGCCAGACGTTCCAGTCTTCTTCATGACCAGGTGGCAAGCGCTCTGCAACTGTCAGTGGTCCCGAGATGTTGGGAACCCTCATTTTCCAAAACTGTACTCTTGCCTCTTCAGGTGACCCAATTAGTTCCCGTGATGTGCTGAGGAAACTTTTCCTGGATTTGAGTCTCTGGGTTGGTGGTATATGGTCGTGCAGTGGATGAGCGCTTTCCCGTTCTACTTTGGTCCTCTCCTTGTTCGCAGCCACTTCTCTCCGGATACTGGGTGGTGCAATGCCCGAAAGCTGGTAAAACCTATCAACTGGAGTAGGCTTTAAGCAACCTGTCACTAGCCTACAGGTGTTATTGAGGGCTACATCCACCTGTTTGGTATGAGATGATGAGTACCAAACTGGGCATGCATATTCTGCAACAGAATAACAAAGGGCCATTGCCGATGTACGTATAGTTTGTGGTTGACTGCCCCACTGTGATCCAACTAATTTGCGCAGTAAGTTATTTCTTGTAGAGATCTTCATTTTGCAATTCATGCAGTGCTTCTTATATGGAGGGTTCTATCAAGTGTCACTCCCAGATATTTTGGGGTGTTACATGTCTGCAGTTCGATACCTGACCACATTACTTTTAACTTAGGCTGAGCTTTCCTATTTTTTAGGTGAAAGGCACACACTTCAGTTTTTGAAGTGTTAGGTCTTATGTGGTTTTCCTTATAATAGCTTGATAGGCCTTTAAGAGCAAATTTCTTTCTACAACTTCAAGTTTTGTGCTCTGTGAGGCTAGAGCTAGGTCATCAGCGTACACGAAGCTCCTGGTAGCTGGATGTAATGGCTGATCGTTTGTATAAATGTTGAAAAGTATTGGGGCCAGTACACTACCTTGAGGTAGGCCATTCTTTTGTACCCTCCATCGACTGCGCTGTCCTTGAAAATCAACGAAAAACCTACGATTCTGAAGAAGAGTAGCGATGAGTTGGGTTAATCCGGTGGCCTTTGTCAGACTGTAGATCTTGTCAGGGCCACAGTTAAAGATTGTTATGCAATCAACACAAATGCCACATTTTATGTGTACAGGAGACATCTAGAAGTACTACCTCCAATACCAGGCTAAGTATACCTTCATTGGGAAGGTCCAAATAAAGCTTAGCCTAACTTAGCTTAGCTTGTGATCCATAAAACGGGAAAACTGTTCTACGGCTGTCTTCGTCATATGTTATTATTCTAATTGCTTAACATAGTTGACTGGCATTTCAAACATTGCCTACAATGCGATATTATGTCAAGTTGACCCGTAAAATGATTCTAGAGCAATCACCATCAGATTGAACTTCCATTAAAACAAACTTTTAATTCCGAAAATCATGGCTTAACTATTTAAGATCAGAAATGTGCTTAAAATTATTTTGTCTTATAGTGCGTTAAGTTAACAGAGGCGGCTCAAGGTCACTCTGCTCTCACCCCACTCCGCCAACCTTAAACCTATATGCGTAGGGGAAAGTGTTCCCGCTGACAAATTTATCACTCAACTTGCCATGACACAGTAGTCTGATCGGAGGGGTAGGAAGTGGGACTGTATGGAGAGGTGAGGAGTGGG
>CM061921.1:137374098-137862360 GCA_031002005.1 Vandiemenella viatica | reverse complement strand
TTCAAATGCAGCAGTTCTTCCTTTTTTACTTCCTTCAACTAACTTCAGTTACCAAACTCCTATTTGTCTCATATGCCGGCCTCCTAGCGCAGGGGCTAGTGCACTAGCTCTACGTGCCGAAGGCCGCCGGTTCGAATCCGGCCGTGGGCATGGATGTTTAAGTGTTGTGTGTCTGTGTGAATGTCCTGTCCGTCCTGTGGCATCCATAAATTGGAAAAAAGCAATATATCTACTGGATTACGACTTATACACTAAAAGCAATAATAATTACATTGAGTTGGCTGTATGGCCTCCGTTGCCAAATGCCATTTAAAAAAAAAAAAAATCTCATATCTTCTTCAAAACTTTAATTTATTTCATCTTATTTTCTCATCTCAAACTAATAGTAGACCTATTCTATCACTTTTTGTACTCTCATTTCATCAACTAACTTTCAACAAACACCACACTAAAAGAAATCCTAATCTTCGACTAGGCTACTCTTTTTTTCTCCTTGCTACTTGACCAGAAGGGCTTCTATATTACAAATTCCTTTCAATTTTCTTACTCGATACTCCTTTGCACTTAGTATTGCGAATTTTAAAATATTTCTTATCACCTTGAAGCGATGAAACCTAATCATCTTCAGATATCAATCTAGCTCAAGAAATATGTAATCATTATAATATGACCATAAACTTAAACAAAACTGCAAGTTCCTTGCTTCTTGGGACAAAACTGGAAAATAATCTAATGAACTTATTCTGTAACTAATAGTGGAGAATTTTTAATAACAATGATCCAGTGATTTTTTTTTTTAATCCATTTGTTCCTCCAGTTTATGTAAGTTAAGGGATGGGAATGAAAATCGCAATCTAGCAAACTGAACACAACTGAGAAAAGTTTTAGTGGATGTAAAATGACTCCGTCTGTTTCGTATATTTAAGAAATAACTTGTTTACATATTTGAATGTGTTAATTCATAGTCAATTATTATTCACTTATTCTGCAATTCATTTTAATTAACACTATACAGAAAAATTCACTTTTAATTGAGTTAAGAAAAGAAATCCTACTAGAAATGAATAGTGCAGTGGAAGACAAACAATATTACTTTGCGATATGCAATAGGGATTCTAAAATATAAAAGTTATGTTTTGGTACCCAGTAATTATCGTAAAAAGCTTAACAATATGTTGATTTATTTAAGCATAGAGACGAAAAGATTTTAACCTATTTCACATTAGCGTCATTTTTTCTTACTGAAAGACTACATACATTTCAAGTGAGTAAGGAGAATAGAAAACAAATTCCTATTTCCAAAATATGAAAATTACCCTAATGTAAACTATCATAATTTCTATAGCCAATCTTTATCAGACTTTTTTCAAAAAAGTTGATAAAGCAATGGCACTGAACCAAAGCAACACTCATCTTTTAGCTACATTCTGAACTGATTTTGGTGGTAGTTACGTAATACGATTGGAAACAGCGTTGATAGAATGAACTGGCTCTCAATTCTGTTAACCAAATCAAAGGATTTACAATGAAGGTTTTACGAGGATTTTCTGAAATAAAACAAAATTGAAAGATGCGTATGATCTTGAAGAAATAGCACACTTGTCGAAAATTCTTAAATTGTATGCCAATAAAAGGTAAAATGGTTGAAAACAAAGTATTAACCTGTTTTCAGTACCACACAATATGAGACTACAAGGCCAGGCCAAATAAAGAATTAATACTGAATATATGAAGATGGGAAAAGGCACAACGTTAAGAATCATGGATAAGTATCTATGTGTATGTAAAAAATATGTTGTTTCTTTGCGGCATAAAAAATAACGAGCATGGTGGTTGAGCCATAACGCTCTAGCCTGGTATTCGGGAGAACTCGGGTTTGATTCTCCGTTCGGCATTCCTGAATTCGGTTTTCTATAGTTTCGCGAAATAAGTTCTTTCGAATGCCGGAATGATTGCTTCAAAAAGGGCATAGCGGAATTCCTTCCCGTTCCTTGCCCCCAATCCTCTCCAACCTCTAATGACCTCAATGTCGACGAGGCGTAAAGCCATAAGCAAGGGAAAAAATGACACGAAATGCTGACTGTATAATACTTCTGCTATCTTGATTATGATAACAGGACATAAATTGCCTACGAAAGTGGGTGATTTATATCTGGCGTTTACAGAACGGGTCAATTCAAGCGTAGTGTATACACTGGATGTTCAATAAAGGGATTTACATTTCAAAAAAATCGGGTAAATGAACGTTCGTTAAAAATCGTTTATATTGCACGAGTCAACTAGAGTAATAATATTTTTTTTTTAAATCTATTCTTTTCATTAGTGCTACTAAATACGTTCGTGTATAACGCACGTATTTATTGTTGTTATCAATTCCAATTAGTAGATATCAAAGATACTGTTACACCAAATGTGTTATTAGAATTTTCTGGAAGGTATTGTACCCATAATTCCAATCTCAGATTTTTTTCTGAAAGCAGCTACAAAGTATATAAAGTGTGATACCACTGTTGCATCATAGAAAATAACGTTTTGTGCTATAACTCCGTTTTGTACTAAAATACTAATTTTCTGTAACACCAGTTGCCATTATCATCAAAATACAAAGGTTTTTTCTGTTGCAAATCTCGCAGTCGAAGTCAGAAATTCCATTTTAATTCCAATCGTTTCTACACTGGAAGGCAAGAGTTTTTCTTACGGGGTATTAAACGATTTAGACGCAGCGTCAAAGAAGCCCCCGTCTGATCCACATTTCGGTCTTGAGAATTTGCTCAGCGAAAGATAAACAATTAAAAGGACGACTGAATGGTGGCCAAGCCACACACAAGCGGATTACTCTCAAAATGTCGTTTACTTAAATCTTGGGTGAAGCTGCACAATGGGTCCCGGTGTGTAATGACGGTATTATAGACACCTTAGTGAATAGCTCCTATACGGCTACTGGGGGCTCAGCACCAACAAAGGAAAGTTCCAGCTGCGCTTAACCTGGCTGATACAGTGGCGTCCGAAAGTAACACCACCACCACCCTTCTACGCCCCAGCAAACTCCCAGTTCCAAAAAAACAAAAAAAGTATGGCCCGTAACGTGCTATGGCTTTCTTAACGTTGATCAGAGATCATAAAAAATTCTCGTTTAGCCAGAAATAAAGACCACGCTATCCAGATTCATGCTTCATGAAAATGTTAAGCTAAACAGTTACGTAATCAGTCTAAATTGCCAATTTCTGCTTGTTGAAGAATGCTGTGTGAGATTGGTAAACGAGAAGAATTATACAAATTAAAAAGGCTTATCAGTTGCACAGAACTGCTGTGATCAAAGTGGATCTAAGTCATAAAAAATAAAATAAAAATTACGACGACCGAATATTAAGGTGAAACTAACTACCTTGCAATACAGTATTTATTTTTAATAATATTGTAAGCAGTAATAGTGCTACAAAGTTTATCCATATTATGGCTTGTGAATTATAATTCTATTTTAAAGATGGATTATCTTTGAAACGACCTTAAAGTTCATGGAACATTACAAGAAACCAACACTTTGCATTTACACAATTTAGGTAAACAATTAAATTACAGCATTTCGTTCTAGTTTTTTTGGTGTGTATACAGTGCTCATGAGTTGTATATATAATGTTTGGTTATTGTCTTTAGTGATACAGCAAATTTAAATGGTGTTTTCATTTTATGGTGACATGTGCAGTTTTCCGTTATATGTATTAATCAAATTATAAATTTAATTCATATAAAATCAACAAAAATCCTAACAGTGAATATGGACCTTAATAAAGGCAGGGGGCGTGGAATATAGGCGTAGAATTTGTATTCCAGATGACACGATTTCGAAACCCGATACTCATACCGATTTTCGATGGTTTCTCAAAATCTATTTAGAGGAATGCCGAGCATGGGTGACGGTCAAATTAATTCCATCTCTGGTATTTTCCCAAATACCCAGACACAACAACAATAAATATAAACGATACTACACAAAGGTACAGTACATAAGAGTGTTGGCATTGAATATGATCCATAGAATTTTAAACACATTGCATATGCATCATAATAGTTTTTTTTTAGAAGTAGATAAAAACTAGTAGACCGTAACTTAAGTTGTAGTTAAATTTTTATTCTTACATTACCATATAACCAATAACCATATGATTAACAAAGACATTAAAGAAGCTGGCACTCGATTTCAGACCTACGAAAATGTTTGTTACTTTTTTTTTTTTTTTTTTTTTGTAGATAAGGCAGTCAGAAAATGATATAATTTCCAAGGAAAGTGATGAAAAATACACCAAAAATACTGAAAGAATTCAAAATGAAAATCAGTGAAGTGTAAAATTAGGTGGCATTCAAAGAACTTTAGACAAAAAATTAGTTTTCAAATAAAAAGACATAAGCTAGAAAAACAAAAATACAATAGGCGATTAAGATCAAGACCTTACTAGTAATTAACAAAAGGTAGATTTCCTACCAGTTTGACATTAATATTTGAATAAAAAACGTTTAGAAATATTTATAACAAACGGCTTTTGGAAATAATAATTTTTAAATTAAAACTACCTTGCAGACCATATAATAACAATTATTAAAGCAGAGGTTATAATTCTAACAACAACAAAACTCTTGGACAATAAACGATCGGATATTGTGTTTTACTGTATCTTTATTGTTTATTGGGACAGAATCTGACGTTAAGCTTTCTTGTTATCGCTGATCCGTAGATGATGAGGCTAATTCATGCTTCTAGGGGAGACAAAATGTGGTGGCGGGTGAGAAATCCGTGAATGGTGCGTTTGCAGACACCAACAAGTTGGGAGCGAGCGGACTATAGGGGAGTGTTGTTGCTCCTTATTGTGTTGGTGGGCATTCCCCGTGTTAAAACATTCTCCATGACAAAGCAATTAAGATGTGAGCGCGTATTTATAGAGCGGGCGGGCGCATTGAAAGGGGGCCTAAGCTGGCGATTGTGCTGCTTGAAATTTGTACAATAGTGTCAGTGGCAAATCTGTCAATCTCGCGACCCAGGAAGGGGCTCGCTTAAATGTTTACCTGATACCAGTGAGCCGCTATCGCTTCTTTCCCTTTGTTTAAAATCTATCCTCCCTCCCCAGCCGTACAGGAGTATAGGTTTCAGTATTTCTGCAAAATACCTTTCATCGTTAGAACAGTATGGGAACAAAAATGTGGACAGTAGTTTCACATGTCTCTTTCACTCAACATTTTCTGGTCATTAACGGTAGAAAGCTGAAGATATTTTTTTTTCCTTCTGGATTTTCACCTCGTCGTCGTCGAGGTCATTAGAGGCGGGATGGGACGGGGTCAAGGAACTTGAAGGAATTCGACCATGACCTTTTCGTTGCATCAGCTGGAGGGATTTGAAAAATCATGGAAAACCCAAATCTGAATAACCAGACGGGGATTCGAACCCGCGTCATCTCGTTACTACGCACCCACCACGCTCGGTCTTCGGGAATTGTCAGACATTCCATTGAGAGAGGAGTGCTGGGATACACTATTAATTTCTTTTATCTATAGCGGAACTATTTGAAACAGCAGTTGGGTATAGTGATGATGTGAGCCACGATTGTTTTCGAAAGTATTTTCTAGTCGAATACTTGGTGACGTGGCTTCATTAGGTATGAACAAGATTTTGGTTCATTATTTCACTAAAGCAGTCGGGAGGACGGCGGTTCGAATCCCCGTCCGCGCATCCAGATTTGGGTTTTCCATGGTTTCCCCAAATCACTCCAGGTGAATGCCGGGATGCTTCCTTCAATAGGCCATGGCCGAATTCCTTCTCATTCCTTGCTCCCCATCCTTTCCCGTCTCTAAAAGACCACGCTGTTAAACAGACGTTAAGCAGTTAAAAAAAAAAAAAAAACTGAAGCAGCAAGCGGAACATTTTATTATCGCGTTAGTGATCAAAATATTGATAAGTAACGTAGTAACTTAGTGGCACTACAAGCACACTGTGATCATGTTTCACTTTGTGCGGGGTTGAACGTTATAGCTGACAAACAGTAATTAACGTAACAGCCTTGTTTTAAATTAAACATCATCTATCAATAACTGTTTTTACTGTTTTCACCCTGGCCTCGCATTCGGGAGGATGGCGGTTCGAATCCCCGTTTCGAATCCAGATTTGGGTTTTCCATGGTTTCACCAGATCATTCCAGGCGAATGCTGGAATGTTTCTTTCTAAGGCCATCGCCGAATTCCTTCCCGTTCCTTTCTGCTTGTCCCGAGTCCCATCCTGCCTCTACTGACCTGGAAAAATGTTTTTCATCAGAAGCGTTTCAAGCTGTAGGAGTAGAGCATCATCAGGAAACCAGTTGGGTGTAATCATAGCAAGTTTAGGTTCAGCAAGAAACACAGCAAATGATAGAAAGTGAACATAAGGTTATAGTGAAAAATATTTAATTTTATATTGAATACCAGTCCAGAGAAATGCAAAAAGTGTTGATCCCAACTGACATGTGACAACTACCACAATTGTCCCAGTGAGGATGCCTCACTCCAAAAGTAAGAAACGCGTCTGGTGAAAAACATTAATAAAATAGCTGTTAAAAGACGGTGTTTAATTTAAAGCATTTACGCAACCTTAGCGTAGAGTAATATGGAGAAAACCGAAACCTCGATTTGCGAACCGTGGATCGAATCCCCTTTCACCCGAACGCCAGGACCGATCGTTAACCTACTGGACTCGGTATGAAGAGACAAAATACGCCTTATGAATTCTGCACATGATAGCTGTATCCTACATTACATCTTCCCTTCTGAGCTTAAAATATTGACTAGTAAGGAAATAAGTTAGTCAGAATTTCAGATGACACTGTCTAGAGTAAAGTGCGTATTACAACTTCAGTGTTCACATTACAATGCACCTATTCGTTGCTCTGAATTGAGTTGGAAAGAAAGAAGAAAGTGAAAGGCTGTTGTTAAGTGTCAGTACTACCAGTTTGTTAACCATACACAAGGGAAATTTTGATTTTTTTTTTTTGCTCATGGCTTTACGCTTCGTCGACGTCATGGTCATTAGAGGCGGGAAAGGACGGGTCCAAGGAACGGGTAGGAATTCGGCCATGACGTATGGAAGGGAGCATCCCGACATTGCCAGGAGTGATTTGGAGAAACAATGGAAAACCTAAACCTGAATGCTGGACGGAGATTCGAACCCACGTCCTGCTGAGTGAAAATGTTGATTTTATTCTGGTGCGACTGAATGGTTTTCATATTTTCAAACTTATATTGTTTGTGTGATTTAAGGGTTTTCGTTTTTGCTTATGGCTTTACGCCTCATCGACGTCTAGGTCGTTTGAGTGGGAGAAGGACTAGCGACAAGGGAGGGAAAGAAGTTCGGTCATGGCCTTTGGAAGGAGGCCTCCCGGCATTCGCCAGGAGTGATGTAGGGAAGCCGTGGAAAATTTAAATCTGGATGCCCGGACGGGGATTCAAACCCGTGTTCTCCCGAATGCGAGGCCAGAGCGTTACCTCTCATCCAACACGATTTATGTGTCTGCTCAACAGTTGTCAATGACAACTCTCTCTCTTTTTAATACAACATATCATGACCTTCTATTCCTTTCGATATAGAGTGGAACATAACTCGTCAATAGGAATACACTGAATAGCATATACATCGAAAGTCTAGTTGCTGCTATGTAGTTTTATATTGGAAATCTATTTAGACTTGTATTGCGTTTAATAATTGATGTAAAGAAGTAAACGCTCATCCATTTGTGGCATTTTATTTGGGTCATATCCTGAATTAAAAGATCTGAAATATTCTGTTGTGCCACAACACTGTTTTCGTAGCAGGGATATGTAATTATGACCAAAATTTGAATCTTTTTAGAAATGTAAAAAGCTGCAGCCTAGGTTGGTTCTTTGAAACTATATCCCTTACCTGGGTTCTCCTGAAGGTAAAAAAGTTTAGAGAGATCTGTAATTAAATCTAAGGCATTTTCAATCCAATCACCCTTAATAATTCTTGGCTTCGTTGTTCTAACAAATCAGAGTGCATTAAATTTATTTGATAAGAAAAATGTCTCATTTTACAAGTAATATGTTTACAACAGAGGTTCTACCATCCCTTTACTTTGAGCAGCTTGTTCTATTAAAATGATTTGAAGAATGGTGGATGAAATTATGTGCTTTTAAAATTTTATAACCCTGAGATTATTTTATATCTCTCAAATAATACTTCAGCATATGCTACTGACATTCCTCCAATCTGCCCAAGATATGGGAGACGATTCTCTTCACTGTGCTTCGTTACATGTGGTTGATATCGACCGGAGAACATCGAATAGGATTGTGTTGAATTTTTCAGAGGATTTTCCTTAATTTTGCGAGTAGATGATCGTTAAAATGAATTGTGTCGCGTGATGAAGGGAAAGGGAACGGTTTTTTGTCCGTTCGGGTACGGAGAGGAACCGACACTGGGCAGGATTTATGATTCCTTTCACCTTTCACCACCTCAATCTTCTCCACATAATTACTACATTTTCCGCTTAGTATTAGTGAATAAAGAAATTATTGCTTACTTTCAACACATCTAATACGATACTAAACACAAAAATAAGAATTTTTATGGCCTTTACGGCTTCAAAATTCTTGATCTTAAGCAGCCTGATTTGCACACTATCATGTAAATAGATTTACGCAGGAGATTGCAGCAATTTGGACGAAGTTGATACAAGCTGAGAACCAGCAGAGCATTCTCATTTGAAAAGGTAAGATGTTTGGAAACATAAAAAAAAATAAACAGAATTATTTCTGTGGCTGCAGTGAAAATAACCAGGTTACTTTTTTTATCCAATATTACTACGTAATATTGTCGTAATTAAACATCTAGTCTTCTAACATTTACCTATAAACACTATCTGAGGTAGAGAATACAGTATCCCACGTATTTTAGTTTGTCGTGTAAACTAAAATGATTTCCCTGCGATGAAGGAAAAATACTTATCAACATTTTAAAAATCACAAGAGTATCCTGCTTTCTTTCTCTTTTCACTATTTTTACATTTTTTTGACATAGAGCTATTCAGTAATTCACGAAGCATAGGGTAGTAATCACTAATTATTAATTCTAAAATAATTATGAATGAAGTTTACAAATAAATTAGAAATGAATGAATCATTGTTTAAAATTATACAATACCGGACGCTGCAACTGTTAGTCTAAAGACTAATACAAACATGAATGTCATTTTATTGAAGTAATTCTTCCATTCCAGCAATTAGTTTCAGCTGTGGTCAGTATACATGGTTATATAAATAAAAATCCGATACATTCTTAACACAAAGAATTATCTATGATACAACCAACAAGTCTAATATTCTGAATGCCATACAATGTCATTCAGTTCGACAACACCATCAGAATTTCATGCAATACATCCATTCAATTATACTACGAATTATCGATTCTATAATGCACAAAACTTTATATTAAAAAGTAATTATGTCAATAATTTATGTGGGATAAACACTGAAAATAATAGTTCACTGCCGCTAATTATAAGCAGAACACTGCTTCCGACACATCCAGCCTCGTTATTCACAGTACATTGGAAGTACCTAACAACAGATATTCCCTTACATCTAGCGAAACACAAAGTAGGAATGAGCGTCGTATTTCCTAATGTCTAGAAATGTCTGGAAAATTAATGACAAGGCCTGGGCTCGGCTCGCAACGGTGGTTTAATGAGACAGCCTTTATTAAAGCCAACTAATTAGTTCAGCTACAGCTGGTGAACACATGATTTGGCGCCTTCCTTCACACAGAACAATACAAATTTCCTCAAGTTCTTTTTGTTACTGGTGATGTTATTAACGAAGACAGTATTCTGAAATAAAGATTTAATGCTCCAAACATAAACACTGTCATTGCGTGATAAAAGTGAGTAGCACTTGTTAAAGGGATGAACTGAGATTTTTTTCTGCACGTAAATTTATTGTAAGGTCTGAACTACAGTTGTAACGAATTAATACACCGATATCTGTAGGTAGGAATTAAAATTAGAAATATATAAGCTTCCAGCAACATTTGTCACTGCTGTATGATCTTAAATATAAACACGGTTGTTGAAACACTAATAATATGTATTAAAATAATTAACAAAATGTTATTAACTACATGGGAGTTGAGTCTGGCAAGTGGAAATTTGATATAATCAAGTTTTTCTTAAGAAACAGTAATTCCATCACCAAGGAATAAATTATAATAACACAATACTAGTGAAAATTAATAAAAAGTTTATGAAAATAAAGGAAATAATAGAAAAGTAATTAAATGAGCTGGTTATTTAATTAAATTTTTAAAACAGTTTTCAACCTGAGGTTTCTTTTTTTTTTTTTAACATCGAGGTCTTTAGAGACGGGAAAGGATGGGGGCAAGGATGGGGGCAAGGAATGGGAAGGAATTCGGCCATGGCCTTTTGAAGGAAGCATCCCGGCATTTGCCTGGAGTGATTTGGGGAAACCATGGAAAACCCAAATCTGGATGCCCGGACGGGGATTCGAACCGCCGTCCTCCCGAATGCGAGGCGAGAACGCTAACCGTTACACCGTCCCGCTCGGTCTGAGGTTTCTGTCATAGCAGAGGTCACCTATACTTATTGAATTCTTTGTATAAAGTCAAATGATATTCATTAATAACCCAACGATATTTATGTCGAGCCATTATTACTGATGAATTAGGTGTATGATTTTATTAGTTACCAGTGGTTTGTGGAGAACGATGTTTAAGATAATTTTTACGGACGTAGTGCCAGTCCTGTAAAAAAATCTTTTACAATTTCTAGCTGGCAGGTATTAGATTTCTTATGCAACTGCAAAACTTGCGGAAATTTGATTTGAAAGACAGAAACTAGGAAACAGGGTATCATTTGATGAAATTAATGAGAATAATCGCCGCAGAAAATCTTCTCATGGTGCATTGTGTTTTCCGTGTTACATGTCATACTGTCTCATAAAAATAATATGAAGTACTAGCTTTTACCGAAGAATTCGTATGCGTGTACACAGAATTGGATATAGAAAGCTGTAAGTAAAGTTCAAAGTATCCCAAGAAGCAAAGTATCCCAAGTCGGGATATTATGTCGAGGAAGACATCGCCATACCATTATACCATTGAACCTATTTCATGAAGAGATTCAGTTTGCAACATGTTTAAAAATACAAGTAAACTAAAGGGGGAGAGGAGCGCGAGAGTCTACCAAGGATCTTCCGGCAGATATTTTTTGTGGTTTAAAATTAAGTCACTTTCTGGGAACATTCTCTGTCAGTATCGTTTTTTAGACAATGTTTCTTGTTTTGCTATTCTTTGCTTAGATCTACACCTTTTGAAGTATGGAAGCCGGGAAGATGGAGACATATAGACACAAAATAATTGTCTGGTGCAATGCAAATAAAAAATCTGTACTACATAATATGTTATGTATGTAAATTAAATTTATCAACGGATCTTACACAAACTGACTGCGAGAGAAACAAAGCTTAAGCAACTGATACAAAATTACAGACTCTATACATCTGTCTGTCACCGTTTGGTTAGTTTTAAATTTCGTGACGAAATATCTGATCTATCAGGAAAAAATTATTCTATGTCGTTCCTAATGACACATAGTGTTTCCTTGTCATATTTCATTAAGAGTGGTTTAGCTGTTTAGTCGTGAAACGTAACAAACAGAGAGAGTTACTTTCGCATTTATAATATTAGTGTAGATTTTGTAAGTAAATAAAAATTTTACAAAAGTTAGGTATTGAGAGATTGGATAGGAAGTGAATGAGACAGGTATATTGGGAAGGCGTTGAAATCATTAGGCTTTGTGGCACAGCCCAGGCGGTCGCTCGTTATATGCGGCTAAGAACTGGCTCTCAAGCACGCCCCTGCTACCTGTACCGTCTAGAACACGTGTCTCCACAGCCGACTGATCAACTGCTCAGCTCAAACAACCAAATAATTCACATACGTGTACCACTCATAACAAATTATAACAGCGGGAGAAGGCACAATAATTGTCCCCTATTGCAAGTGGAAATATTCATATATATTTTATTTACTTATTGCTTATGGCTATTCGCCTTGTTGACGCAGAGATCATTAGAGGTGGGAAAGGACTGGGGGCAAGGAACTGGAAGGAACTGGAAGGAATTCGGCCATGGCCTCCCGAATGCGAGGCCAGAGCACTACCGTTAACCCAACACGCTCGGTGGAAATGTCCAAGCTACAGAAACAAGAGTGTAATTTACGCAACAACTCCGGAGTGAAAAAAAATAAATGGTATATCCTCAATGATAGGGGAGGCTATAAACCGCGTGTTTCAAAAATGACCGGTATATTTGAAAATCAATAAAAACTAAACGATCAGTGATAGAAATACACCGTTTGTTGCAATATGCCTGTGACAACAGTAAATTTTCAGACAGACAAACTTTCGAAATTAGTTACAATTTTCAACAACAGATGGCGCTGCAAGCGATTTGAAAGATATAGAAGTAATCGCAGTCTGTGAGTTCGCCATTCTGTAAGTCGTCTTTCTGCTGTAAGCAGGTGTTCACAGATTGCAAGTTTTCTGTGAAAAAAATGGTGGAAAATATCTTACTTTAGATTTTTCCAGACTGCAGCTCCATCTGTTATTGAAAATTGTAACTAATTTCGAAAGTTTGTCTGCCTGAAAATTTACTGTTTTCGAAGCATATTGCACAAACGGTGTATTTCTATCGCTGCCCCTTTAGTTTTTATTGATTTTTCAAATATACCGGTCATTTTTGAAACACCCGGTATATATTCAATGACATTCGGCTGCTAAGGCCATACGACCAGCTCAATGCGTTTATCGTAACATTTATACTTTATCAGTTTTCCCAGTACCTTGTTGCTACTTAGCATGGATACATTATAGGAGGCAGAGGGCATCAACACACAAAACACTTGAATACCCATGCCCTCGGCCCTATCTCGAACTGGTGACCTTCACCACGTGAAACCAGTAATCTAGCCCCTTAGCTATCTAGGCCGACAAACTATAAATTGCCCGTTTTGTAGGTTGATTTTGAGGCGTATACCTCTAGTTGCTTGGATGCGAAGTGCGACAGTGTAGTTTGACTTTCGATTGTGGGTCAGTTGGTTTAAATCTCAGTGACGGAATGAATCTTACAACGCTTATAATAGTTTCAACTATTTTTTGTTGAAAAACTTGAAATCCAACGTCCGATCTACTTGAAAATTTGTATACATTCTCGTTCTCCTTGACAATATAATATCACATAATTATAATGGATATTATTTTCCTAATTAATCTAATGATTATGGGAAAATAAGTAAATTTGATTATTTTTTGCAGTTTCAATATTTATCAGGGTAATATTCAACAAAATCAAATCCAACCTGCCTTCGATATTGTCTCACGCCTATGTTAGAGATATTTCTCATGCATAGATATTATATTTGCCGTATAATTCGACTGGAAGTAATAATGCTGCTCAATCAATTTGTTAACTTGCTGCCATGCTTTTGGATTTTTTTTTTTTAACTGATTAATGTCTCTGTTAGCGAGGTCTTTCGAGACGGGAAAGGATGGGGAGCAAGGAATGGGAAGGAATTCGGCCATGGCCTTTTGAAGGAAGCATCCCGGCATTTGCCTGGAGTGATTTGGGAAACCATGGAAATCCCAAATCTGGATGCCCGGACGGGGATTCGAACTGGCGCCCTCCCGAATGCGAGGCCAGAACGCTAACCGTTACACCACCACCCCGTCCATGCTTTGGGCAGAAGAGCTGCTAGCATAATTAGCAAACCTGCTCACATAACGTTTTGATAGCTTGAATGTCAGCTATGATCCACGTTCGCCCTTGACAATATGTAGACCTACGCTGTCTTGTTCAATGTGTTATGTTCTTCGGCTGTTTCGATATCTCTAATTATAGTAAGAGTGTGTGTTTTTTTTAACTATACATATGTTTATTCATCATTTGGTTCTTTCTCAGTAGAACGAGCGAGATAGCGGTCCATTTGGTGATAAATTGTAAATCAAAAGTCGAGGTTATATCCTAAAATTGCTAGTAGTATAAATGGCGTTATGGAACACTTTACTCTTGATGGCAGTCCATGGACGTTAAATATATCGACCACTTTGGTATAATTCATGAGTGTCTCTTCATACCACAGCACCACACACTGGTCGCTTAAAGTACGCCTCTAGCTGAAAGATTATAACAATCATCTGTATTTTGGAGAACAGGAAATACTGAATAGCCATGGAAGTTAAACAAAATGTGATTGGTTCTTCATGGTAATAAGGAAGGAAAACTTGCTATACTCATCAATGAGTGTTGGCAAATTGATTTAATAAGTTCAAAGAAACGTGCTTTATTGCTGGCTGTTTTGCCGAGTACAAAGTTCGTCAATTCTGATAAACCTTGTTGAGATGGGGCATAATGCGGAGCAAAAGAAGTGAGTTTCAAATTAGTCTACTGTAATTAATGCAACATTCGTTTTTTGTTTTTTGTTTTTTTTTTTGTTTTTTTTTGGAAGGAAGGAAGGTGCAAAAAAATGTTTCCCTATACTTGTATCGGATGGATAGAATTAACAAAATCGTGGAAATAAGGATGGTATACGAATATTTGCTTTCTACATTTCGATCGAGTGGAATGGGGAGGCCAGAAAATGGTTTAATAGTCACTTAATTGCTAGCTACAGAGGAGAGATGGTTGATTGATGAAAACAACTTATTTTTAGTACGTATAACTAGGTTGGGGTGCAAGCGGTAACGTTCGGTCCCCAGAACTCTCACGTAGATTCATTTTTTTTATTATTATTATTTTTTATAGATTCTTCCGTGCAGGGATACTTTATTCGCAAAAGAACATATCTGATTTCCTTCCCGTTCTGTGCTCACTATTCACGGTTGTAATAACCTCACTGTCACAATCTTAATTAGAAAATGTCTTCTACTGTTCTCACTCTTTAGGGAATATCCGACTTATATCAACTTCAGGACACCGGAAATTCAAGCAATCAGCGCTGAAAGCGTAATGGAAATATTGCGTGAGCATTTGAGGGAACGCAGGTTCGAATCTCCGTCCGGGAATCCATGGATTATGGAATTCAGTACCGACGAATGGCATGATGGTTCCTTCAAAAAGCAATAGTTAAAAAAATCCGCGTCGATTTGAATTACCATCACCAAATCACTATTGCTGTGTAACTGGCAAGTGGGGATTTCCTTTTTGACTTAAACGCTTAACGTTGTGTCGCTTGCATTCTTACCAACAATAAACTCAGTTTACTGTAGAACATGTCGAATTACTTAATTATAAATAAAAAAAAATATATATCTTTTTATTCGGATGGGAACAAGAATGAACTGGTTCATGAGTGAGATATTTCAACATCAAATCATCGTTATACTATTCAGCAGTGGTAATATCTAAGTAATAGTCTCCCGAACATTGAAATCGCATGATTTACCCCTATCATTTTTTTTAACTGCTTAACGTCTCTTAACAGCGAGGTCTTTAGAGACGGGAAAGGATGGGGGGCAAGGAATGGGAAGGAATTCGGCCATGGCCTTTTGCAGGAAGCATCCCGGCATTTGCCTGGAGTGATTTGGAAAACCATGGAAAACCCAAATCTGGATGCCCGGACGGGGATTCGAACCGCCATCATCCTGAATGTGAGGCCAGAACGCTAACCGTTACACCACCATCCCGGTCACTGATCCTTATATGAATGATGCTGTTAGTTACAATTACAATACGTTATATTGTTTTGGTTTAGGCGCTTGTTGCTGTCAGTACTCGTGTTGTTAATAGTAATTACAATACGTTAAATTGTTTTGATTTAGGGATTTAGTTGCTTGTTGATGTCAGTACCCGTATAATCGACAAATAAGTTTCAGTTACGTCCGGATAACTCAATAAATTGATGGTAATTTCCAAACGCTAACAATATCTCTTTACTTCTGAAAGGAAATTCGTACAAAAATTAACAAAACATCAGGTACTTAAAGTACAGAAAGTATTTTACTGTTGTATCTCATCAATCGTACAGACACATTTTTTTCTTACACGATATGAGTACCATGAATTTTTGTTTTTTACTGCGTAGTTAAGGGTCAGAACACTACTCGATTTTGGTATTCGTATACTTTATTTTAGTAGAGATTATTTTGACATTTACATTTATTACATCCACTGAAATGTAACTAACATCTGCTGAAAGGATGTTGTGATTTTTATATCATTATGAGGATGTTGCTAAACGATGGCTTCAATCTTCTTTCATGAAATTTTATAATCAGATTTTCACAATTTCCATTGTATTTGCAGTCAGTAGTTAATTGGTGCTTGTTAAGGAGTCAACTAATAGAAACTTTGTTATGTTTGTTCAAAGTTTTACCAAGAACTGAACCAGGTCTCACAGTTTTCGTGCGATTGTTTGAAGTAAATATTGAATTGGAAGACAGGAAGCGAGTAAAGAAAGCGGTGGATATGAATACAGCACGCGTTGAATATTGGGCAAAGATTTACGAATGGTATTTGAAAGGAAGAAAGAGTCATGACTATAAAGACAAACGTTGGGATGATCCCGAATTTCAACTTCAAAAATACTGACTTCACAGAGTAACGCTTAACACACTGACACAAGTCTCGCTGTCCGCAGGAAGATGTCACTACTTTACAATGCAGATCGTCCTAAGTATTCTCAAACAAAGTACCGAGCGTGGTGGGTGAACGGTTAACGTTCTGGCCTCACATTCGGGAGGACGCGGGTTCGAATCCCCGTCCGGGCATCCAGATTTGGGTGTTCCATGGTTTCCCCAAATCACTCCAGGTGAATTCCGGGATGCTTCCTTAAAAAAAGGCCATGGTCGAATTCCTTCCCGTTCCTTGTCAAAAGTCCCTTCCCGCCTCTAATGACCTTAGCCGTCGACGCGGCGTAAAGCAGTAAGGAAAAAAAACAAAAAAAAACCATCAAACAAAGTCTGGCTACTTCACATATGATTTGTGAACGTTCCACAATCCGCCAAGTTAACGTGGACGATTAACGTATCATAAAGCCTGACCGAGGTTCCATTAAGCTGTATTATTTTACTTATAAAAATATGGCAATTAATCTCACAAAACTACTCTATGGATAGAAGTCGCAAAAAAAAACCTAGGAAACCCGACAAGGTAAGAAAATAAAAGTTGAAACGTTGCTCTATATTATGTAACAAATAGAGCTATCAAAAAGTTTATTGTTTTGTATTATTAATGTAAAAAATACAGGGAGTTGGATTCACTTGTCCTTGTTTGTTAGTTAAAGTAGAATAAAATATTCCGCTAAACTGAACGTAAAAGCTGAAAGGTTTAAGCAATAACAAAACAATTTAAAAGAATGAAATTTTTTACTCAATTTTTAAAAACTGGTGTGTCATGACATGATCTGACCGCGAGTGTGAATGCTACAGGCGAAATGCTGAATCGTGAACTGATCTAACCTGACCGGACTTTGATTTCTGGCGTGGATCGGCTTGGAATCTCACTCAAACACAAACATTTTTTGAACTGAAAGAAATCCGGTCACTTTTATTCTCTACGAAAATATAATGATCATGGACGACTGGATAATTTTTTAAGGCATCCAGTCTTTGGAACAATCGTATTAACTCTTACCTCAGGCTTTACACATGAAAGTTTGGAACACGGTAAGTCATTTGATGAAAACGGAACCAAATGCACTATCTAAGGCAGGGGTGGCCAACCTTCGGCCCGCCTTGAACATTTCTCGGGCAAGCGAGATCCATCACCCTTTTACAAAATATTTTTAATATTTCATTTTTAGTGTTATATATTTCTTTACAATATGCGTTTAGTATCATTATTATTATACTATCTACGTATGTTTACATGTAAGAATAATAGTAAACACAATAATTCATGTTTCAGTTTTTCACTCCGAAAAAATGTCGTTAGTGAGGATATATAATCTTATATGCGGTCCGCCGGGTTATGATGCACTTCCAAATTGATCCGCAAGATCATTTGGGTTTGCCACCCCTGATCTAAGGTATCATACAAATTTTGTAAAAGGATATTTTTTCTGACCAGCCATCTTTCTTCCTTCATATTGAACCAAACTCGATAAATGACCTATCATTTTAAACATTAAGCTTTCCGCTTTGGTAATATAATTAGTTAAGAAAGGAATTTTTCGAAATTCAACCCATAAATAGTAAAATTGTGATGAATCAAGGTAACGGGTATGCCATAGTTCAGAGCCAGGCTGCGCTGGCGTCGATCAGGAATGAACTCATTACCGCTATATAGCAGCACAACATATCACAGAGATGTTGATAAACTGTTTGTGTTTTCTAGAGTAAGGAGATTTTAGTATATTTTTGTTTCTGTTAGGGAAACACTTCGTCATTTCTAATTGTTTCGTAAGATGTTGTGTTTTGCTACGTACCTATTTCAGTTGGCAAATAAACAATAGCTGCAAATGAACCAGTTCTTCTTTCATCATGCTAAATCCACCAACCTCGGTATTTATCGTATATCATTAGCCAAATTTTCAGACAGGCCACCTAGTATTTTGAAAAATGAATAACGGCGAAAAGACGAGATATTTATATGAAGCAAGTACAAAAGCATCTGGTTAGTCGCAGTCCTGAGTAGGAAAAGATGCTGGAAGAGATTTAGTGACAAGAAAGAATATTATGGAAGAGGCTTCTTCGTTACTACTGCAGGTCCGATGGAGTGGAATATTGATGATGACGCCAATGAGTATTTACATTTTTTCGATTCTCTGATTTCATTGACTTGCGATTTGAAATTCACATCTAACAATTTTCAGTTAAGTGCATTATGATATAGATATTTTATTTATTTGCTTACGGCTTTATGCATCGTCTACGTCGAGGTCATTAGAGAACAACCGCCCCGGCATATCCTGGAGTAATTTCGGGAAACCATGAAAAATCGAAATCTGGGTGGAGATTCGAACCCGCGTCTTTTCGAATGTGAGGCCAGAGCCTTACTACTCACCTAGTATGCTCGGTGATGTAGTGATATTGCGTTGGCCTGCATCTCTGAAATGTTTATGAGTCAATAATGTCATTTTTCCTTCTCATCATCATCATCTAGAACAGCTTCCAGCCGCTGGCCACTGGCCAGGTCTGCTGGGAACAAAACCTCGCTAGCGCTTCCTGTCTAACCAAAATCTCTCTTCTTCCTGTCACCAAATTTCCTCCTCTTTCCTCCACACATTTCTTAGCGCCTTTAATCCATCTGTCCCTCGGTCATCCTGTAGGCCTCTTCCCTTTATGCTCCATGTCCAGTATCTTCCTTGGTAACTCCTCTCCCATTCTCTTTACATTCCCGTACCACTGTAACCTAAACTTTTCAATTCCCTGTTGTAGCGGTTCTTCCTTTATCTTCTCCCTAAATCTCTCATTCCTTATTCTGTCTTTTCTTGTTATTCGTACTCTAATAATCTGAAATTTCTTTTCTGCAAGTTGTACTCTGTCTCTATCCTTCATCGCCCAGGTTTCCGACCCATGCGATAAAATTGGCACAAAGTATGTTTTACAGATTGCCTATTTGCTCTTTTGCGGGACATCCCTACTCCATACCACACTTCTAATACTCTATAAAAAAATCCATCTGCACATCTTCCTCTTTCGTTTATCTCCTTCCTGTATCCTCCATTTTCTTCAATCCAGCTTCCAAAATATTTGAAACATTCCACTCTATTTAGTTGCTCTCCTCCAAGTGATATGCCAATCCTGTACTTCTTTCTTGTTGTTATCGCCACTTTACTTTTTCTCGCAGAGAACTTCATGCCATAAGCTTCAACTACTCTCTCCCACACTTCCAGCTGATCCTACACCTCTCTTTCATCCTCTCCCCAAAGTAATAGGTCATCCGCAAATATCATTGCTTTTATTTTTCCTTTTATTACCTTTTTCAATATTTCATACATTTTTTATTTTTATTTTTTTGCTGTCATCAGTCTTTCGACTGGTTTTATGCAATCCTCCATTTCTTCCTATCCTGTGTTAACCTCTTCATCTCTACATACACCTTACAACCCACGTCCTCAATTATCTGCATCATATATTCCAATCTCTGTCTTCCTCTACAATTCTTACCTTCAACTGTTCCCTCCACTAACAAATTAACCAATCCAGCATGTCTCAAAATATGACCAACCAGCCTGTCTCTTCTTTCTGTAAGCTTCTTCCATAAACCTCTTTCCTCACCCATCATTTCCAAAACTCGTTCATTTCTTACTTTGTCAGTCCACTTAATTTTCAGCATTCTTCTGTAGGACCACATTTCAAATGCTTCAATTTTCTTTCTTTCCGGTATTCCTAAAGTCCATGTTTCGCTACCATAAAGTGCTGTGCACCACACAAAGAGTTTTAAAAAGTTTTTTTTCTAATTCCTAGATCAATATTTGAAACTAAAAGGTTTCTCTTTTTCAAGAAGGCACTTTTTGCTAGTGTTATTCTGCTTTTAACGTCATTCCTGCTTCGGCCATCGGTTGTAATTTTGCTCCCCAAGCAAGTGAATCAACTTACTTCTTCTATTGCATCCGATCATATTTTTATATTTAACCTACTAGTATTGGTATCATTTCTGCTACATTTCATCACTTTTGTATTGTTTTGATTTATATTCAGTGAAAAATCTTCCTTCAGTATTTTGTTCATGCCATTCAGTAACTTCTCACTATCCTCAGCCCTTTCTGCTAACAAGACAATGTCATCAGCAAATCGTAGCATACTGATTTTTATCTCCCTGAACACTTATGCCACATGGAAATTTTTCTTTTACTTTCTTTCTTGCTTCTTCTACATACAAGTTGAATATTAACGGGGATAGACTACAACCTTGTCTTACACCCTTTTTAACTGATGCATGTCTCTCGTGATTCTCTACTTTTATTATAGCCACCTGATTCTTATATAGTTTATAGAGTATTCTTCTATCTCGATACTTTAGACGCGACTTCTTTAAAATTTTGAACATCTTGTCCCACCTAACATTATCAAAAGCTTTTTCTAAATCAACAAACGCCATAAAAATATCTTTGTTTTTCTTGATCCGCCCTTCAAGTACTAATCTTAAAGACAGAATTGCTTCCCTTGTACCGCGATTTTTCCTAAACCCAAACTGATCTTCACCTACCATCTCTTCTACTACCCTTTCCATCATTCTATATATTATTCTGGTCAGTAATTTCATCCATAGCCATTGTAAATAACAGGGGTGATAAGGTACTTCCTTGTTTTAGTCAATTTTTCTTCTAAACTTTGAAAAGTTGTTTCAAGCTAAGCTGAGCTGAAGGCAAGTTCCGTTGACTCTAGTATTCGGTGAAACCACGATAAAAACACTGGAAGAGGACGGAGGAATATTGAGCGGAGCAGCGAGGAAGAAGCAATTAGAGTGTGCTCTGAAACCTGAGGCGACTTTTGTTGGAGCAATTGAATGATGGGCACGCTTCCTGGCGGGATGTTGCTGCAACAGCGGGCCCGATGACGATGCGCGATCCTGCCCGTCGATACCTCAAACTACACGCAATCACATATATGTTGCTAACACAACGACTGTATTACATTATTGATGGCTCTCTTGTGGACAGTCCCTAGCGTCTTCATAACTGGAATGTCAGATTTAATGGGCTGGGATCTTGGCATGATATATTGAACCTTCAGCTACACGTGTGAATGTTATCTCGTACTGGTGTAGGGATACAACCATAAATTGCAGAAACTGAGGTACGTTCACGATGATAACTGATGGAATGGGGATGCTACGTCAGGACGCTCAGTGGTTCGGATTACGTGTTAAACAGTAGATTTCCTTTACCAGATAGCATTAACAGGTTAGGTTAGGCGCTACGACAGAGGCGCATAGCGCAGCCGCTAAGAAACTATGTCACTAGATCTTTGAGACCACACGAATTATTGTTATTAGCAAGTATGAAATAAGAGGCATTATAAAACCATCGTAACCAGCGTTATCAAAAATAAAAAATAAAAAATACTAAAACTAATTTGTAATAAAAGTGTTACGTTTCGTTTTATTCAAATTTCGATTTTTTTTTTTTTTTTTTTTTTTTTTTTTTTTTTTTTTTTTTTTGGCTAATGGCTTTACGGCTCGTCGACGTCAAGGTGATTATTGGAGGGAAACGAACTGGGTGCAATGAACGGGAAGGAAAACGGCTATGTATTTTTAGAAGAACCATCCCGGCATTTGACTGGAGTGATTTTTGGGGACACCATGAAAGACCCAAATTTAGATTGACGTTCGGGGATTCGAATCCGAGTCTTCCCAAATGCGACGCCAGTGTAACCGCTCACCAACCACGCTCGTAAATTTTGTAGTGGGTGCCTTGGTGGGCAAACTACGTTACAATTATCTTTCACACCTTTATGAGTAATAATTGTAGATTTTTAATTTTAATTTTTATGAAGGAGTGACAATTTATTAATTTTTGCAAGAATCTCGACTTTAGTTGGAATTTAGGAAAAATTGTCACAATATGACATTTATTTTCTTATCACTGCCGATTACAAGTCTGAGCGAATTTACCGTTAACATTAACACAAATTGGCAAAATCATAAAAGCAACGCTCAGAGGTACAATTAGTCGTCATAAGCAAGCAAACAATTGTATATTTACTTTTAAATATATCTCAGAATCAAAATGCCAGAAATAATGACAATTGGAAACAATGAAAAATACAAGTTCTGACGACCTCAGACAAAGGTATCATAATACTGTGACTTAACAGTTAAAAATAAAATCATGGGCGCCACGAATGAGCAATATATCATTCGAAAATAACTAGTTCAGGCAAATTATGCCGCTAGCTCAGGGGTTTTTACAGTTACAAAGTTAGAACATGGATCTATCCTCTTAAAGTCGTTTAAGGGTTCTGTTTCACGGAATGCACAATCAGATGGCTTGGTCGTAATAAGTTACCATTATAGTTCTGTGTCTGATGTCTGCGGTAACCGGAGATGACCTACGGTATGTGAGATTATCTCACACGGCGGCTACAGACACGTCCTGTCTGTTAATGCGCATCATCGCATTACTGGCGGTGTCGCCGTGATAAGCCTGCTCCATCAAGCCGGCATCCAGAAGTCGTACAGCGGCAGATGGTGAGAGAAGCCAACTTTGCAAGTCCACCTCAGACTAGACTCGACTAGAATCGCTGGTAGAATGTCCCGCTCCTCGCTCTTCGGTCCACGAGGAAAACTTCTCGCTCCGCCAGGATTTTAATATATACGCTCATTTGGATTGGATCTTCAGGTCGGCACCTAATGTCACGTGATATCCCAGATATCTGATTTGCCCCGCTCATATCACATAGGTCGGATATATTCGGCTAAGTTCGCAGGGGTGAGAGCACATTCGGGTGTCGGGCGGCATGCATTTCCCGCCAGGTGAGTGACCCTGTTGACCACCCATCCCCAGGGAGTAGAATGTGTGGTCCGGCAAAACCCCAGATCCGCGACGTCCTGTCGCCGTGATTCGGGAAGACCACAATTAGCTTCAAGCCTACGCAGCTCAATAAATCTTTAATCTTCGCTTTACCAAGATACACTGTATGTTCACCATTTCATTACAGTCCTCACTTGGAATCCTGTGTACAAAAATCTATTTAAGTGGTCACCCAAGATTTATGTAAATTACTCTAACATTATGACATATATAATAAAAAATGCACCTTGTAAGGTGGCGAAAGCGCGTCATGTTACAATTTCAACCTGCCAAAACTAGTTTCAATACACAACGCATGCAGGTCGAATAAAAGTAATCGACTCGTAAAGCCATCAATATTTTTAATCGCTTGCTATACCGATGTTTTGGTTAGTAGCAGTTGTATTACAATGTCGACTTAAGACTGCCGGTTTGTTACATAATACTGTCACACGGAGTTATGAAGTGTTAATCAGGACAGTGGGATTGTTAGTTCCAGGGGAGGATTTCGTGTAAGAAGCGGTCGAGAAATCTGCATGTCTTTTTCTAGCAACTATCACGGCATTCAACATCAATAAATTCGTGGACTGTACGGGAATCGAACCCCGAATACCTCATCCGAAGATTACTGGTCATCCACCAGAATCGGTACGTTAATCTCAAATGAGTGGGTTCAGATATGTACTGTAATTACGATAATCTGAACTTTACAAAAATAGGTGGCGCAAAATTTACGTTATGCAGAAAGTTAAAATACAATATAGAAGCGGAATACTTTTACAGCGCAATCAATACATATGTGTTGTATGATATAAAACTCTCATACGGCTTTGGTGTGTGTGAGATCCATATAGCAACGGGTGCAAATAAATGCTGCACTTTGTGCACGTGGTTGTTACAGCTGGTATTGGAGAATGAAGTGAACTTAATATAAGGACCGAGCGTGGTGGGTGAGCGGTTAACGCTTGGGCCTCGCATTCGGGAGGACGGCAGTTGGAATCCCCGTCCGGGCATCCAGATTTGGGTTTTCCATGGATTCCCCAGATCACTCCAGGCAAATGCCGGGATGCTTCCTTCGAAAGGCCATGGCCGAATTCCTTCCTAAAGAAATAGGAGGCCAGACATACATACACCTATTAATACTGTTTCTTCCCTTCTGTTGTTACAAACTGGATAACACTGGACTGAATGAAGTCTTGCTTTTAATGAATTCTCTGCCAAACAGTTTTTCGTGATTTTGACAAAATATGAAGTGTAGGGAATGATCATCTAAAGATCGAATATTTAAGATTCATGAAAAGAAATCATTCATTGATTTTACTGGAATAAACTGGATTATTTTATTACAGGAATCTACAGAAATTATATAATTTCATTTGTCTCGTCTTGTTCAACCCTAGGAACAAGCTAGTGTATCGTATGAGGCAAGAGAGGTGTAATTACTAGGTTTTCGTCAACCTCACAGTGTTGACAAATATGAACAGAGTCATAATCACGTCGACAATGGATCTCTCTTCCACATACCTGACAAGTGATTCATCCTTCACCAGACAAGGAATACAGGCCGCGTCCATCTTCTGTGTCAATATCAGAGAGAATTTGTTTTATTTTTATTTTAGGTGACTTTTTCCATTTTCTCTCTCTTTCCTTTTCACTCAAAACAGTTGGAGGAGATGGGGTATTTGGGTGTATTTCGGTATATTCATCATACAACAAATGTATTTTTAATTTGTTCTGTCTTGTGTAAGGTCATAAAACGCAAGTGTTTACAGAAAAGTGTAACTATTTAACCCTGAATATTAAATTAATGGCACTGTCCATAGAACGGTAGATTCTGTTAAATACCTAGGGGTAGCAGTTCATAATAATTTGTTGTGGAATGAACATATTGAGAAGGAAATTGAGAAAGCAAATTAAAGGCTCTGATTTCTAGGTCATAATTTAAAACAATGTACACCGAAAGTTAAATCGATTACATACAAAGCTCTGGCGCAAGTGCGAATTAGTTGTGTTGGAAAAACCTGGAACACCGAAGCTGATTGAAAAATTCACAACCGATCGATTTCAGGATGACGGCAAACACATATTACTACCAGCTACATTCATATATAGGAATGACTGAGAAAATAAGATAATAGAAATCAGGGTCTATTTTTTTCCACGAGCGATTAGGGAGTTGAATAGGAAGGAGTTATCGAGCGAGAGAACTTAGATTCCGATAGGAGTAGGTATCTATAAACCCCTCCGGCTATCCTGATCTGGGTTTTCAATGGTTATCCCAGATTGCTCCAGGCGAATGCTGAGGTGGTTCCTAAAAATAGCCCATGGGCATCTCCTGCCATATCCTGTATATCCCTGCCTACGCACAAATGGTTACACATTAGGACTGGTGCTATGCACCATCTGCCATCCACTTTCAGTGAATCGCGGAGTAATAATAATAGTAATAATACATTATGAGTTGCCGTCGTTACGTGAAACCTTTGTTACTAAACTGTCATGCACACAATTACAAAGAAAATTGGGTAGAATAATAAGGAAATTGATTTTTACTAACGCCACGGCCATTCGCGCTTAAGAAGTTCGAATGAAAAAATTGGTTAGCGTTTCAAGAATTATTAGAACGTTAGCGGAAATTCGATTTAGCGTCGGTACCCAACTTTACGCCTATCAACCCGTCTTGACACTCCACCTATATACACCTGTTGAATATTGTACTAATATTTTCTTGGATTAGAATATTGCGCGTTGAGTCGTTTAGTGTTTGAAACGGCTTTGTTTTGTCTGGTAACTGATAATAAACTATTCTGCGCAAATTATTCTACCTGAAGTATCGAGAGTTTTCTCGGGCACGATACATTAAATTACTGTTAAATTTACGTTTTGAAATTGTAGTTTTGATGGTTTTTGTTGATGTAGTTAAGAGTACAAATACCGCAAAATATTAGTAATCAAGTGAAATAAATCCAAGAGAGTCACTAAACAGGAAGTGGGGTTAGGTTATGTTACATATGCAATCGGGAAAAAAATTAGTATCGAAATCGCTGCAGTGGTGGTTTAGAGACGCATGTAAATCCTGAAACAATATTGTGTAGTAAAAGTATTGGTTTAAATTACGTAGGAAAGGCGTTTGGGAAAGTTGAAAAACAGGTGTGACTAACAGAATTAACAAACAGATATTCTGAAAACTGAGGGAAGTAGACATTGTGACAACTCACTTGCTTAATACATTAGAGTGCGAGTTTGGTATTTAGTGGATTTAGAGTTCTATAGCAGAACAAGTGTATAGAGGGTATTGCAACGGCTTAGTACTGTAGTTCCTAGAGATTGAGATAACTATCGGATCTTAAAATAAATTGTGTATCTGTGTACTTGGGCAGTAGAGTAGGGAAATTGTTTAATAAATTTTCGATTTACTCATATATAGCAGAGTTAGTTCTACTATTCCAGGTCAGTGGTATACTAGTGTAGTTACAGCTATCAGGAATAAAGTAGGTGTTGTATTTGTAGTCTGGTTAAACTGTCCTAAATTAGAATCACTAAGTAATAATATACCAACGGTAATGCCATATTTTAATCTGTAATGTAGTATTGTTCCTGCTAATTTAAAATTTGTTCGGAAGGTACTTGAGGTATTTTGGAAAAATCATGCCTGGAATGTGTGGCGCCGGTCGCAGGAACATGAAGAATGGTTTCAGGTGCAGTGGGTGTAAGAAGGAGTTTCATGGGGTATGCAGTGGAGAAGGAACGTAGGAAATAAATGAGGCTCTCCCATGGTTTTGTCCACTTTGCATTAGAGATGAAAGGATATGGGAGATGGGCGTAAAGATGAGGGAGAAAGACAAAATGATTATAGATTGTTGTTGGAAATAGTCAGGGCCCTTGAAGCTAAGCCTGTGGAGGCCTTGCCTGAGGAGGCTCAGCATATAGAAGCAGACAGAGGTGGTGAGTATGGAGAAGAGGGTGATAAGGATGGTTGGAAGCTGACAACAGGTCGTAGGGGTAAAACGATAAACAGGATGAAGAAGCCAGACACTCCGGAAACTATTGGGAAAAATAGGTAGATTTAGGAGTAGGTAAGGTGCAGCAGGCCTTTAGGAATAGGACAGTACAAGGGAAAAATAGGAAGAAAAGGGTTTTGCTGCTAGGTAGTAGCCATGGAAGAGGTGTAGGCCTTCTTTTGCAGGATCATCTGGGCACAGGTTACCAGGCCACAAGTTTTTTCAGACCTAGTGGAACTTTAGGTCAGGTAATAGAGGATATAGGATCACTTTGTAGGGGTTTCATCAAGGAGGATGGGGTAGTTATAGTAGAAGGTGCGGAGAACAGTATCGATAGAAATGCTCATTATTGTATAGAGAGTGACCTGAAGGAAGTGTTGAAGGAGGCACAGCACACTAGGGTGGAGCTCATGCAAGTGCTATGTCACCATGACCAGCCGCAATTGAACCATGCTGTGAGGCGGGTAAATGTGGAGATGGAGGTGCTGCGTGGGAACAGCAACAGTTCTGTCATGGGGTTGTGCCTGTGGAGATCATTGGTAGGTTGGGTTTCACTAGGCAGGGCCTACACCTACACAGGAGGGGCAAGGGAATACTTTGTGAGTTGTTGGCTAGGGCTGTGAGGGAGCCCACTTCCAGTGGTGACGGGGTCGAGACTGTGCCTTTTTCAACTAAGGGCTGCTGGTGAGGGGGTAAAAATAGGTAATCATAGGGATACTGAGTGTGGATCCATAGTTAGAAAAATCACTGATACTAAATAAATAGAAGAAGCTGTTGAAAGAATAACAGAGGCGGGCAGATCTGGGAAGGTAAATGTTAGTGCTGAAAATATCACAATGCCAGTGATAAGAGTTTTACTGGTAGAAGTATAATGAACAAAGTAATGGAGTTTGCAAACCTAATAGAGATACATGAATCTCAAGTAGTTATAGGGGTAGAGTCCTGGTTAAAAGAAGAAGCACTAGACAATGAGGTTTCTCCCGATGGTTACAGACTGTACCGCAGAGATAGAGGATCAACTAGGGGTGGGGTATTCATACTGTTTAGCAAATACTACTACAGTTCACTGGTGTTCAGAGATCATGACCATGAGTTATTTGTGGTAGACTTCTGGGAAATTAAAAGTCAGGATAATGACTACTTACCGTAATGGTAAAATGAATGATAAAGATGAGACTCTTGGGGACAAACTAAATTCATATTCAAAGTTCAGAAGTGAAAATAGAATGGTTATTATTGGTGGGGATTTGAACTTACCATGTGTTAACTGGGTAGGAAATAAGATTAAAAATACAAAGGAACAGAGATTTGCAAATACCTTAGTAAGGGTAGGAGGCTTGACACAGGTAGTTGAGCAAAAAACAAGGGGACAAAACATGTTGGATATTTTCCTAATAAAGTCGGATGATAATCTAATAGGTTGTCAAGAAACTGAAGGAATAAGTGATCATAATGCAGTTCTGATTGATATAAGGTGATTCAGTAAACCAGCGGCCAGATTTGAAGGGAGAAATAGATACAGCTATAAAAAGGCACAAATCTTGGATCTGAAAAGATATTTCAGGGTTAATTTTATTAAATGGAAGAATGGCACAAGTTAAGTGGAGACAATGTGGGAAGAGTTCAAGGAAATAATAGAAAAGGGTGAAGAAATGTTTATTCCAAAACAGAGAATAAAGAGAAGTACAGAACGTTCATATTATAACAGGGAGTTGAGGAGGTTAAAGAGATTAGTGAGACGAGTATATAATAGAGTTAAGAAACAGCAAGGCAGTAGGGAAGTCATGAAACAACTACCCAAGGAATTTATAATGTCAAAGAAACTGGCTAAGGATGAGTTTATGAAGAATATTATTGGTGCAGGGGGACCTCTGACTGATGCATCTAGAAATTTCTATAGCTATATCAGGAAACTGAGAGGAAGAGAGGGTAAACCTATTGAGACAATTATAGATAAGGATGGAGAAGAAGTATCTGAGGATTTTAAAAAGGCAGAGTTATTGAGTAACTGGTTCAGTGAGACCATTAGGGACAATAATTCAGGGATTATACCTAGAAACGAGCCTACCCACACAGTTGGAGGTGAGCAGATTAGAAAATTTGAAATTAAATATGAAGATATCATGAAGGAAATACGGAATCTAAAAAAGCTTAAAGGGGCCGGTATTGATAATATTACTACATATGTCTTAAAGATATTAGAATGGGACATTGTATCTTACCTTGAAACACTATTCAAATTGAGTCTGGATGCTTGTTGTTTACCACAGGACTGGAAAAGTGCGATAGTAGTACCGGTCCATAAAGGAGGGGTGACAAACAGGTTCGAAAACTATAGGTCAATCAGCTTGACATCAGTGGTAGGTAAATTTATGGAGAGATTAATATACAATTATAATAGAAGTGTCTGTGAGGAAATTAAGTTGTTTTCAAATCGGCAACATGGCTTTAGACAAGGATATTCATGTGAATCTCAGTTAGTAGGCCATATGAAAGACATTTCTGATGAAATGGACAGGGGAGGTCAAGTTGTTAGTGTAGCACTAGATCTTTCAAAGGCCTTTGACAGAGTGAGCCATTAAATGGTGCTAAATAAGGTAAAAACTATTGGAGTTAATGAAAAGGTGATTTGCTGGGTAGGAGAATTCCTAAAAGGTAGAAAGCAATAAGTTAGGGTAGGAAATGTAGTATCAAAAGAAGTAGGAGTGAACATAGGAGTTCTACAGGGTAGTGTATTGGGACCATTGATATTCATTATTCTAATGAATGCTTGTGTTAATGGTTTACTGTCAGAAGTTAGATTGTTTGCAGATGACATAATGTTATATAAAAGGATCAAAACAATAGAAGACTGTAAACAGCTGCAGGGTGATCTGGATAGGATAACTAGCTGGGTGAGTCAACATGGGATGAAGATAAATGCAAAGAAGAGTCAGTTTATTAGGTACACAGATAAAAAGCTAAAGGTTGATTACAATTAAAAAGTGGGGAAGGAGCTACTTATTAAGGACTCGAAATGTAAATACCTTGGCATTATATTTGATAGAAAACTTAACTGGGCAGGACACATTGGACAGGTAGTAGGGGAGGGGTTCAAAATCCTTCACCTGTTGGAAAGAGTGATGAGGGGATGCACTAGAGAAGTAAGGGAATTGGGGTACAAAACTTTGGTCAGACCACTGTTGGAATATGGTGGTGTAGTTTGAGATCCACGTTTTGGGTATCAAATACAGGAGTTGGAGGGAGTACGGAGGAGGGCTGCCAGGTTTGTCTCTGGAAATTACCGCAGAACACAATCGGTAACTAATATGATAAAGGAGCTGGAGTGGGATTCATTGGAGGATAGAAGGAGGGTGAAGAGAGTTATGGGAGTGTACAAGTCCTATACTGGTGATGAAGCATGGAAAGATATTGGTGGGAAAATTAAGAGAGGGGCTTGGAAGGGTAAGGTTGACCATGACCACAAGCTGGCACTTGATTTCAGGTATAAGGGTGTGGGAAAATTTTCTTTCATAGGAAAGGGTGTGAGGGACTGGAATACATTGCCAAGAAAAGTGATGAATAATTTTACCAGAAATACTGAAGGAATTTAAAGAAAAAATTAGTCGAGGGCAGAAGTAGGTTGGAAGAGGAAAGGAGAAAGGGGGCTGTCTAGGGAGATTGCCACCAGAGCGGGAGCTCCATCGCAATTTTATCAATTATTATTATTATTATTATTTCATAATGATTTTTCAGTCGTTGACAGCCAAAGTCCCGACAATCATATAAGATATAATCCACACTAGTATTATAAATGCGAAAGTAACTCTGTCTCTTTGTTTCTTTGTTACGTTTTAGGAAACCTCCTGCTTTCTATGTCCAATTCTAGCAATAAAATTCTAAGCCCACGCGTACGATGTCGCAGGTAACAGGTAGTTAGTAAAAATACCTTTGAATAACACGTTTTCAAATAGTAGCAATTCGTTTTGTCAAATAAGCCCCAACCTCCTGTAATGAAGATTGTAACATTTACAAATGAACATTTTTAAATCTATGATGTTACCATTGTTAGAGACAATCACCGTCCTAAAAAAAACCATCTCTATTGATAGGTTTCCATAGCGGAAGTAATTTATAACAGTAAAATTTCATCAAAAAACACAACCACAGTATAATTACATTTGATCTGCAAGCTGAAAAATAGTATTGTTTCACGTTTAGGAAAACAATGCTGCTTGAAAAATAAGTCTGTTCAAAACCGTTGTGGGGAAGCAAAGGTCAACTTAGTGCTAGGAAAGTCAGCACCTCTGCCGTTAGAATTAATTAAGAGAAGAAGTCTGCTGAAAGCCTAATCTGTACGAAACGTTAAATAGTGGATAGACAGAGAAGCGGTAAGAGGGAGCTGGGGATGGACATACAAAACAAAACTTGCGAGGGCAATAAGAAGAGGGAAGAGTCAGGGATATTACTCAGGGTGACGATACAGAATTGAAAGCCTGCCCGCTAGCATACTAATAAGTTGTGAGTCCGCTGCATAAAAAGTCTCTTAGGCGCGCTTTTATTTTTTTGTGAGCGTGTTCTCACACTTGTGGCCGGATTTTCCAGTCTCTGGTCTCGTCATGTCCGGTTTTGTCACTGCTCGTTAGCTTTGTGTCTTGAGTAAATAAATAAACATGGCGACGAGTCGGTTGCGACGAACAAATGACTCGTCACAATGCGAGCGTTTCCACCAAACTGTAGAGGCGAACATTTCAAGTTCTGACCATAATATCGCACCATTCACTCATATAATCAGGCCATTGTCTCTTCTCATTTCTGCCACTGGAAATGAAGAAATTGTTCTTCATATTCCTGATGGTTTAAACGATCGCGGAGGGAGGATTAAATAAAAAATAATTACTAACTAAACTAAAGCAGATATGTCTTGGACTATATTAAATAATCATTGAGAATTTTTCGTTAAGTGATTTCTGAAAACTCTCCCCTGCTTTTTATGTAATGGTAAGTCAAAATGATAAACCGAAGAAATCTCATAAAAGAGCAGATCTCAATAAATACTAATAAAAGGCTAAACTTGATCACTGTGCCTTCGTGTCCGCTACGCTGAGGTTACACTCCCTGTCTTCATTGCCGAACTAACAACGACCAGATATGTTTCTGCATAATCACATTATAAGCTTATTTAATGATAATTCTATTTAGTTAAGCAACTGCAAAAAAATTAATTGTCTGAACCCTGAAAGAAAAGTATGTATTTCATTTAAATCAGTATATTAATTATTTGTTGCATTTTGTTGATTTATATTCAGTCGATGTAAATGTTTTCTTCTACTCTCTGTCCAGAGATGTAACTGTCACAAGAAACTAAGAAATATGTACCGCATTTCATCATTTTTAAGTTTATGTACGTTATTTAATGACAATTTTATTTAGTTAAGCAACAGCCAGAAAATAAAATGCGTTCAACCCGTTATTTTTGAAGGTTTTAGAAGCTAGTTGCAAGATAAAGATCGATAGTGGAACTGAACACAATGCAGATGCTGATAGTGTTGTTTAAATGGTAAAGACAATTTTGTTTAAGAATAGACAAGGATTTAACTAAAATATGTTCTAAGAAACAACCTATGAACCGTCCTTTTCGTTTTATAGTAAATAACCTACTATTTACACTGAAGCATGAATACATGTTTCGTCTTAATTAACCAGTAATTGAGGAAAAAGTTTTCAAATAAGTGCTTACTTCAGAGTTCAAAAATCGTTATATTCCACGTGGATAACGTCAACCGTCGTTCTTAGTGTTAATTGTAATACATAAGAAACTTATCATTTGAGTTTCATCAATCTCAATTTGTTTATAAGGGCAAAAGTTTGAATCAAAACGTTATTCATTTATTTAGAGAATAATATTGTGTTTCCACAAATTTGTTTAGTTGTCAGAGTATGAACATTGTTCGAAGAACATAGCTCGGATCCTCTAATAGTAGATCTAGTGCACCATTTCGGTCACTTAGATAAAATCAGACAGGAGAATTAGTGGATTTGGTATTTCCATGGTTTCCCCAAATCACTCCAGGCGTATGCCGGGATGCTTCTTTCACAAGGCCATGGCCGAATTCCTTCTAGTTCCTTGTTCCCAATCCCATCCCGCCTCTAACTGACCTCGACGTCGACAAGGCGTAAAGCCATAAGTAAAAAAAAAAAAGAACAAATGTCAAAAACGAATGTTGTTGAATCTGTAATTAAAATATCCGCGCCACAAGTAAAGTATACTCAGAATTGTGTTCCAGTTGTATATACACATTAACAAAAAATTTACTGGTAGACTGCACAAATTTACTAAACAGAAATAAACACATATATCTTCACAGATTGCTTTGGCTGGCCTACATTTATGTTATCTGTTACCGTTCTACTATTTCACATCATTAGAAAAACAGATGCTACGGAACCAACTCGGCTTTCCTCCGAAATGATTTGAGCAAAATATAGATTTAAAAAGGATTCTGCTGGATTTGAATTGAATGAAATAGTCGTTGACAGTCACTGGGTGGCCAGAAGTGTGTTATACTTTTAACCACTGGTATGAGAATTTCAATTTAATATTACACTCCTCCCATGTTTTCATCACATATTTTAACTGCTTTGAGATCTGATCAGTTTAATTGTTAAAGACTAAAAAAAGAAATGTGAGCTCGTTGCATGACCAGAGGTGATAGATCTGACCAATAATGTTGTCTTACAATCCAGTGTATAAAATCTACTCAAATTATTTTGTTTTCGGGAACAGAACAGAGCTACGCTTAAGGAATATAAGGAGGGCAAAAAGAACATTGGCTTCAACTTTGCAGATTGCATAAGTACCTTCTCTGATTTTTAAGGGTATCTATAAAGACACTGCAATATTAATTGAATTGCTAGAATCTTTTTGATACAGAAACATGTGAAGCCAAATACATTTTTTTTTCTGATTGGTTTTTAAGTATACAAATATTTACCAGAAAAGTTGGATTAAAGCTTACCTGTTAACAAAGGAATAAATAAGCTATTGGCGTTTTAATTCCGGAATGGAGTTTACAGAAAGAGCAGATACAAAACGTATTTCGTTTTTGTCTCCTAAAGTAAAAATGCATTGGATGTTTCTTAATACGTGAGGTGTTAATATAAATGCAGCGAAAGATACTGGCATCAAAAACTAGTTAACGTTGTTTGCATGGTCCTAATAACTGATTTATTCAAGAAAAAGTTTAAGAATTAGCTTCTATTAAAAGAACGTTTTCTATATACACTGGAGTCCATTCTTTAAGGATCAATGTTTACGTTCCTTCTCAGTATAGGAGTCCGTTTTCTATAACTATTCAGTCGATACTGTGATGGAGGCACACAAGGCTTTAGGAATCCTTAGCGTCAGCACATTCTCTTCCATCGTGCTTAAGAAAGGCTGAGGTAAATGACTATATCTGTTGAGCCGTGTTGGGAACCATAAGCTGTCAGATCTCTATCCCAGGATGACAGCTACCCCGCTGAGCCAGGCCGTACCGGGCCAGAAAAAAATCTCCTCGTTAACAATATGTAATGTTTCAATAGAAAGCCTCTCAGTTTTTGTACTGCGTTGCACTCGAGCTCCTGTATTTGAGTCCACTACAGATCGGCAAGTTTTCTTTTTATAGAGAAAGCAAAAAATTAAAAATGTTTCTGGCTGGAATTTACGGTTTCAGTGGTTACGAGAATAGCGTTTTTAAAAAAGTAAATCGTATCTACATAGGGCAGAATACATTTCTGTATCTCAATAATCGATAGATTCGTATGATCATAGCAGCAAACGGTGTTTGGACAGAGACGTTGAGAAGTTATAACCTTCTTTTTATGGCATTTAGACAAAAATAATTCTGTAAAGACAGAGACACACACACACACACACACACAAAAATCCTGGTATCTAAATAAGTGAATCCGTATACTTATTTACAATCTTAAAAAAAGGAATTTAGACGACAAAACCAGAAGATTGATAGTACAGACACTAACCGAAACCACATCGAAAGTTAAATTCATGGGTGAAATATCTTAACTATTCACAATTATAACAGGAGTAAGATAGGGAGACAGATTGTCACCTCTACCCTTCAACATTGTAATAGATAATGACAGAATCGGAAAAAAAACAGTTGAAAGCAGAAAACTTGTGGGCACCCATAAAAATCGGATCAAAAGGACTATAAATACCATATCTGGCATTTGCTGACGGTTTAACAATCATCACAGACAAAGAAGAAGTGGCTATGAGGCAAATAGAAATCCTCAAAGAATGCGCAGAAAAAACAAGATCAAATTTCAAAAAATAGAAACGCAAAAACTAAGGAAAAACTATGATGAAATCAACAGGGTAAAACAGTTTAAATATCTAGGCGAAATCATGGAACCAACAGGACTAGAAGGGAAAGCACAGGAAGCAAGAGTTCAGAAGATGAAGAGAGAAATGGGGTTAGTACAAAATATTTACAACAAAAAATGTATTTCAGACATTATAATACGGTAATTAAGACAGCAGTTACATACGCAAGTGAAACATTAGCAAGGAACACAAAAAAGCTACAGAACAAATCAAAAAGAAGAAAGAATAATTATCAGAAAAATCCTGGGACCCAGAGTGAATGAAGATGGACAGCATAGACTTCAAATTACAAAAACTACAGAGAAAATATCAGACATAGAATCAGAAATTTAAAAAAAATATGAAATTTATGGACATCTGAGTAGACTTCCGAAGAAAAAAATCACAAGACAAATTTTAGAATACACACAAACAGTGAAAAACAACAACCACATGGATTGAAGTAGGTAGAGAAAGACCTGAAGTCTGCAGGTATTGCTAAAGCAGACGTCACAGTCCGAGATATTTTTAATAAGAAAGTGAACTCATGGGAAGTTATTTCTAAGAAAAAAAAAAGGAAAAATTTAAACGCGTTCTGGTACTGCTGAAGAAAAGAAAACCGTCAGTGAAAGAATGAAAAAATATTGGTCCGACAAGAACATTCCAAAGAGGAACTGAACGAATGCAGTCAGGATTGCTTATCGTTCTCCGTTATGGGGACATACGAAAATAATAATAATAAGTGAATCGAATTTTTATTTGATATTCGCTTTTTACTGGGCATACTATCCCTAAAGTACAACTATTTAGGCATTGTAAAGTTTCCTGCTTCGTAGTCTCTTACCATATACCGAGAATGGTGGTGTAACGGTTAGCGTTCTTGCCTCGCATTCGGGAGGACGGCGGTTCGAATCCCCGTCCGGGCATCCAGATTTGGGTTTTCCATGGTTTCCCAAATCACTCCAGGCAAATGCCGGGATGCTTCCTTCAGAAGGCCATGATCGAATTTCTTCCCATTGCTTGCCCCCCATCCTTTCCCGTCTCTAAAGACCTCGCTGTTAGAGAGACGTTAAGCAGATATAAAAAAAAAAGCTTTTACCATCTATCCGTAATTCTAATTTAATTCGTATCATCTTTGGTAAGTGTTGACTTTAACTCTCACAATCTGTTCTTGATTTTATATTTCCCAAAACCATTTTTGCAGTCCTGCTTATAATCTGGGTTATTTTTCTTTAAAATGTTCTATACTTGAGTACTTTGAGCTGAATGGTTAGATTATTGATTAATAACTTTTTTTAGTATTAGGAATTCAAAGTCCAAAAGTTTTTTGTCAACGTGTATAGTACTCATTACACTTACTAATGGGTAGCGTTTTTATACATTGCGTTTCTAGTAATAAGAGTGTAAACTGTGTGAGTTTTTTATTCTTCTGTGGCCACAGTCTATACATGTACCATGGTATACATACAAGTAAATAGTGTTATCCTTCTCGGAGAAAGCTGTATGGCCATACAGAAATCATTTTTAACTGTTGAGTACACCCAAATTTTAACACGTGTCGTAATTTCTTTTTAGAAAAGACCTGGAGCCAGTAATTTTTCAACCAGCCAAAGATTTTAGAACACGCATGACATAATTTATTTACTGAATTGGTGCAATTCAACTTCTCTACCATCCCCAACATTTAATTCACTACAATATTAATAGTGACAAGTTCACTACGAAGGCAGATATCAATAGTATTTATTGCGAAATTTCAACTTTCGTTAGAAACTACATTTGGTTTTCCTGAAATACTTGGATTATTAAGATAAACCCTCTTTACAGAAAAGTCGACTGTCTTCAGATATTTATTCAGTTACCACCCGTAAAACCCATCTTTATTTGAAAATGACCATAGCTGGAGTCTGCTGCTACAACGTGAAGATCTTTCCTCGTAAACATTCTTATTTCTGTATGTCAATATTTAAAAAAATCTGCATGGTATCTTCAAAAACTTTAGACCTCGTTTTTTATGTATTGTTAATAATTTTACCAGATAATTGAACATGTAATGCGTCGGAGGAATTATTCGGCCATGGCCTTTTCAAGGAAGCATCGTGGCATTTGGCTGGAGTGATTTGGGGAAATCATGAAAAATCTAAATCTGGAAGTCCGGACGGGAATTCCAACCCGCGTTCTCCCGAATTTGTGGCCAGAGCGTTAACCGCTCACCTACCACGCTTTGGTCAAAACTTGTTTCACCTAATAGCATTTACATAAACATTCAATTTCACTTACATTCCATGTTGAAACTAATATTCTATGACAGTGTATGTTCGAGTATTTTTCCTTATGGCTTTACGTCTCGTCGACATCTAGGTCATTAGAGGCGGGAAAGGAACGGGAAGGATTTCGGCGACGACCTTTTGAAGAAAACATCCCGGCATTACGTTTGGAGGGATTTGGGGAAATCATGTAAAACCCAAATCTGGATGCCCGGACGGGTATTCTAACCCACGTCCTCCCGAATGCGAGGCCATAAACAGGTGAATGGCGATTCATTTTGTAGTTTAATTTCCCTGGAATGACCTTTTTTTGTCGTATCGGTATACACCAAAATACAGTCGCCGAGGATCAACAAATTATCGTTTTTACACAGTACCTTCAAACAAATGAAATATAATATAATATAGTGTGATGGCAGAAATTTCATCTCCAGGACTCTGACTGCTGGGTGGGAAAGGTCCACAATCACCAGATGGTGCATCAAAGTCCTTGGTTAAATCCCAAACCTTACCGCAGTGGGGGCTATCGACACTGTTGAAGGTGATTCGTTCGTAAGAGAAGATCTGAATGGACTGACATCAGGTTTCACACTCTCTCTTCTTCCATCTTTCTATTTCGGTTTTCCACATTTTCTTGAAATCACTCTAGGCGGATGCTAGGATGGTTCCTTCAAATGCCCATGGTCAAATTCCTTCATTTCCCCAATTCATTTCTTGCCTCTAATGACCACGGCATCAATGGGGCAAAAAAAAAAAAAAAACCTCTCCATCTTTCATTCATTCATAACACTGAATATTAAAACAGCACAGTCATGCAAAATACACTTCAGTAACTGGAGAAAACAAAGTAAAACTATTCCAATCTAATTTTCCTAAGAGAAAGTACCCAGCAACCTAACGACTGAGTAGAAATGAAGTGGCGTTGCCATAGATAACAAGTTATCAGAGTAACTATGAGAAACATAAGTTCAAATATGGTTATCGCAAACTATAAATTGTCGATTACAGTATGAGTATTTATATGTGCGCTATCATACAGAAAATATATCCTGTACAAACAGTTTTAAGAGAAGTTCATAAGATACGCGGTGAGCTTGGAAGTAAATTTGAAAGCGAGGCAAAATCAGGCAAGTGAGCCCGAACTGTCAATCCGCTTGGATTTGGAAGATGCGAGCCGGAACAGGGAATCTAATTTGATTCTGCCACGTTCCAGCCGCAGATAACTTGACTTCGTGTATCTTCCTAATTACGCTCATACGCGATAAATGTGATAATCTTTCAAGTTCTCTGATCTAACTTGAGCGATGCAAATGCGTTTTTGCGCATTTAGCGCGGGGACAAGGGTAAATTAGTGAAATGGTTTGGGCAGTGTTTCTTGGGTAATCTGCTGGCATAACAAGTGGGACGCACGTGTCTGCACTCCCAGTGAAGTAATCTGCTAGGATAACAGCTACTACGTCAACACAGGCCGCTGCGACACTTCGCAACTTACCCAAATGCTGTTTACACAGAAAACACCCCACCCCACTCTAAAGCTGATATCATTTCGTTACGGTTCCCACTCGGGAATTGCGGTAGTGTTTTTAGACGGAGAAGATCCATTGCTCCCGCAGACGAAGCTTACACAAGACCACGTTTGCCTGAGCCATATCTAAATAGCGGACGTAAGACTGTTAAATGAGTCAGCCCAGTTAGCAGATTTCTTGAAAGTCGAGACAAGATAGTGGGGCGATTCTTTAAAATTTAAAATGTTGGCCGAGAGGGAAGGGAGATCTACGGCAGCCTAATTCTAGCTCATTAGATTGTAACTCCACCTCATAACAGTCAACTCGATTTCTTGCATCCAATTCTTCATTACCAAAACTATATTTTCTTTAACATCTGGATATTGTGGGCCATTTCCTCAAATGGGATATGATCAATTTTTATAAATAATTTTCACGCCAATGCAATTGAATTTGTTGTTTTATTTCACGAACACGTTTCACTTCATTATCTGGAGCGTCTTCGGCGGTTCTGTCTGTTGGGTGTTTATACAAGTAATTACATTTGATATATGTTACAATTTAAACATGAAAATTATGGTATATACAGATATAAGCTTACTTACATTTTTCATTGGTCACATATGCTTGTGGTGATTGCACAGTGTTTCAGTATCAGTTATGTTTGTAGCAGTAGGTTGCATTACAGGTGTTGGTTGCTTCTTTATGAATAATTGCGTAGCACTTTCACTGCAGTGTAATATATTGATTTCTGATGGCTTACGTTTGTTTTCTGTGTGGCGTACATCGCTGATTGGCAGGTTTGTTTATTGTTTGTCTTGTGTTTTATTCGGTGGGTGACGCGTTTTTAAATATGTGTTTGGGCTTAGTTTGGTGTGTTTGTTGTATTATTATTGTTATTGGCTCTACTATCAAATTTCTGCAGGGGCGCTAATAACACGGTCGTTGACGCGCCCTAAAGCATCATTATCATCATCAAAAACGACAACAACAACAAACTTCTGTTACAGTTCAAAATGATACACAAAAATTAGTCTTTATTCCTAACACTTTATACCATTGATACATAATACACCACGGCAGCGCGGTGGTAAACGCGCAGGCATTTTTTTTTCTTTTTATCCTAGCTTAATATCTCGTCGACGTTGAGGTCATTAGAGGCGGAGAAGGGCTGTGGAAAGCAGTGGGAAGGAATTCGGTTATAGCCTTTGAAGGAACCACCTCGGAATTTACCTGGAGTGAATTGGGGAATCCATGGAAAACCCAAATTGGATGGTCGGACGGGGATTTGAACCCGTGTCCTCTCGTTATCGCTCACTCACAAGGCTTTGTTTTAAGTAACAGGTTATTTTCTTTTCGAATTTAATTTGATTTTAAGTTTGTTTCGCAATGTCTTTACTGTGATGACAAGGTAACAAATACATTATTATGAGCTGAAGATTCAAGCAAGGGCTGTCTGTAGGAGTTAACCGGGAAATTTTCATTTTTTTTTTTTTTTTAATGTCATTGTGACACGATGTTATATCTGCAGCTGAAACTTACTGGTAATTCTGTACGCATCCATTAGTTGTGATTAATGTGTGTGTGTTTTTTTAATCGAAACAATTTTTTATTTACTCCACATAAATCTAATACGAATAAGTGTAAATTTGTTGTACTTCAGCTTGGTTTCAGTTAAGATTATTGATGCGTTCATTGATCTGTTTCATCCGTATACGTTAAGCGCTGAAGATTATTTACCTTCAGAGAGCTGGAACCTCTCAACCGAGCTTAGTGGGTGGGTAGTAAAGCTAGGGCCTGGCATTTGCGAAGACCATGGTTCTGTTCCCAGTCCGGCAATACAGATTTCCGTTTTCCATTATTTATCGAAAGCACTCCTGGCGTATACCGGAGTGGTTCCTTCAAAACGATATGGCAGAATTCCTTCCCGTTCCTTCCTCCACATCCTCTACTGTCTGTAATGACTTAGACTAGCCGTAAAGCACGAAACAAAAAAAAGGAACTTTATGATAGACTAGTGACTAAACTTAATTTTTGGCGCTAGTTATTTCGTTAAATCACTAATGATTAATACAGACGTGACTGCTTTAGAAAGGGTACTACAAATTTTAGTCGTTAATAAAATGTAGATATAATCATCTCGTTTCCAATCAGGCAAACGAAAATTGACGTGGCACAAACATATTTTTTCGCTGAAGGTATTACGTATCTCATTTTAGTTTCACTGAACGCAGTAAAATTCGATTCGCAAACGTAAAAGTTTATTATAATCGGTAAAAAATAAGAAATAAAATTTACTAGTAATATTTGATTCTTTTCTTATCGGATTCAATTTCCACAATCCGCATTGACAGTACGTGTGGTAACTATAACAGTTTCTTGCCTTTAGGAACAAGCAAATGGTATTTCTAATTCCATACGGATAATTTTAGAACCCGCCTTATTACGGCGTTAGCTGATTTGAACTTTCTGTGGTGTAAAAATTTTCGCCATTCCTTATTAGATTAAAAGGGTAGGTGAGGTGATGGATTACAGTTTCTGTTTTCTGAATACCTGTGTTAAATCGCAAACCTCTCCCGAGTGTGTGCGGACCCCTATTGAAATTTATTCGCTCTCTCGATGGACACAGACTTGGCAACCCTAGCGGAGTCTTTCGGAAGACAAGGCCGGAATCGGCGGCACCATTTACACTCTTTCATCAGTCATGCACACAACGCTTACAACATATTACAGTTAACATACACATATTATAGTGAACTACACAACAACAACACAGACAATTCCTTAGATACCGAGCGTGGTGGGTGAGCGGTAACGCTGTGGCCTCGCATTCGGGAGGACGTGGGTTCGAATCCCCGTCCGGGCATCGAGATTTGGGTTTTCCATGGTTTCATATTCAGGAGATGCTGCATTCAAAAGGCCACGGCCGAATTCCTTTCCGCCAGACCTTACCCGCCTCTAATGACCTCGACGTTGACGTGGTGTAGAGCCATTAGCAAAGAAGAAGTATCTTAAAAAGTAATTGAATTTTTTTCTAGCTTAACCCCCCGTCGACATCTTGGCCATTATAGGCAGGAAAGGAGTGGGGGCAAGGAGCGGGAAGGAATTCGGCAATGGTCTTTTGAAGGAAGCATTCCGGCGATCGCCTGGTGTGAATTGGGGAAACTATGGAAAAACCAAATCGGGACAGCCGGATGGGGATTCGAAGCCACGCCTTCCCAAATGTAAGGCCAGAGATTTAACGCTCATCCATCACGCTCGGTTTGTACGAAATTTAAAATATGTGGAGGCTTTGACAGTTATTTTATCAATAAATCTGTGCGAAACCAAATTAATTATGGTTATATACCTGATGCAGCATGGAACACAGTTCCTGAAAACATGAAATCTACACCTCAAGTGCACTGAATGACATAAATGTGGAACAGTTTCCTGATATTTAAACACGCTATAATAAATGGCAGTGTTTTTTTGCACCTTTAAATTAACGAGTAACAAAAATTTTCGTGTCATTAACGAACTCGTAGCTACAATGCAGACGGCGACAGATGGGAAGGCTTCGCCGGAAGAGTTCTTCACTGACAGCCAGGAAGCAGGCAGCACTTCATTAAGCCGCTTGTCCAGGTTACCACAGTCCTGCGTCATAATCACATAGAGTAGGAACACTTAAAACGTATCCAGAGCGAATAATTACAGTGTCATCTCACAGCTAAAGAGAAGCGGATGAATATACATTCCCATGCCCACACCGCACTTCTTTTTTGAAGTGAATAGCTCGTCCCCGGTATGGACTGGGTAGCATCTCAGAATTACACTGAATGTAGTGGGTGAGCGGTAACGCTCTGGCCTCGCATTCAGGAGGACGCTGGTTCGAATCACCGTTCGGACATCCAGATTTCGGTCTTCCGTTTTTTACGTAATCACTCCAGGCGAGTGCCTAGATGATTTATTCAAAATATCATCTTTTAATTCATCCCAGCTAGCCGGCCTCGGTAGCGTAGGGGTTACAGTGATAGCTCCGCGTGCCGAAGGTCGCCGGTTTGAATCCGGCCGCGGGCATGGATGTTAAGTGTTGTGTGTCTGTGTGAATGTCCTGTCCGTCCTGTGGTATCCATACTTACAAGGTACAATATATAAACACTGGATCACGACTGATTCACTTGTAGCTATAACAGTAATCACATTGAGCTGGCTTATGGCCTCAGGTGCCGAAAGCCATTAAAAAAAAAAATTCATCCCAATTTCTTATCCCCATTCCTTTTCAGCCTCTAACAACCTCGACGACAACGAGGCGCAATACCGTAAGTGGAAAATAGGAAAACTACGTATCCATTTTAAAAGACCAGAACTCAAAAACTACGAAACGGGGTAAACGGCATTGTACAGACAGAGCTTGAAGGTAAGGAGTATGTTAATAAACATTTGTTCCTCCCTCCTCATGACCCGGGCAATGTACACGGTTGGTGATGTAACGAAATGGCAATAAGTGAACGCCAGTTGCCCTTAGAGAGCACGTCCCGATAGTTTTTTTTAAATTGGCATTTGGCTACGAGGCCATACAGCCAGAACTATGTAGTTTTGTAGTTTGCAAGTATGTATTGGATCACTTAGTGTATTATAGATTCTCCGTGGTATAGACGACACAACACAAACACAACACTTAATTAAAACCACCCATGCCCGAGGCCGGACTCGAACCGGCGACCCCTGCAACGCGAGGCTAGCACGCTATCCCCTACGCTGCCGGGGTCGGCATACCGATAGTTTGTTGTGTGACTTGAGCCACAGTCATATTGTTTCGTATGGAATACGCCTCAACGAACTAGATAACTACTGTTTCAAGATCGCTAAAACTAAATTTCTAAAAACTGTGATACTGTCAAATATACGGTAATACACGTCAACATTTGCGGTAGTAGCTCCGACTGCTATAATATATTTTTTTTTGTTGTTGCTAAAACCTTAGACCTCATGGACGTTGAGGTTGTGGGGCAAGGAACGGGAAGGAATTCTGTTATTACTTTTTGACGGAACCATCCCGACGTTTAACTAGGTTTGTTTCAAAAAATCATGGAAAACTGAAATCTCGATGGCTTCGAACCCTTTTCCTCCCTAATGCCAGTCCCAATAGTTACCACTCACCCACATGACAAAAACATACTGGACGTATCAGAAGTATATTGGATATCACTATACAGCGACGGAATTTGTTTGTAGAAAAAAGATCTATTCAACTGCTATTATTGTTTATCTCTCATAACATTGTCGTCAGCAACGCTAGAGACCAAACAAAACTATGAAATAAGTGTACGGTTTACAATAATGTACACAGAATATACCACACAGTAGAAGTGAAGCTCATTTACATATTTGTACCATGTGTGGTTGGTGAGCGGCAACGCTCAGGCCTCGCATTCCTGAGGACGCGGGTTCGAATAACCGTCCAGCTATCCAGATTCGGGTTTTCCATGATTTCCTCAAATCACTGCAAGCGAATACCGGCATGATTGCTTTACAAGGTCATGAAGATATTCCTTCCCATTCCTTGCCACATTTCCATTCCCTCGACGTCCACGAAGCGTAAAGCCATAAGCATAAAAACATAGTTGTAAATCACGGGAGAGGAAAGAAATATTAAGTGTGTAAATACGGCATGAATACGTGTCCAAAAATAGATTTTTGATGAGTGCTCAAGATTAACAGTAAGGTGCAAGGACTGAAATGTTCAATGAAATAACGTTTGGCAGTCTTCGAAAATATGGAACGCCCAACGCATACAAGACACAAATTTTTTTATTTAATGTAAATACATGAGAACTTTTCTGATAAAATAATGTAAGTATTATCAATTAATCGCACATATAGAACTGATAAAATGTCACTATAGACACACCACATGATGTGCATGATAGACACGAAGTAACTACAGTTGATGTATAACATCTTTGATCGTTGTATGAAGTCACCACATCCACTGCGTCCAAAGCGTCATCACTTTTTGTGGCGCCTTTTCGAGTTACTAGAATGCGAACAAAAGTTTTACTTCATAAATGATAACAATTCTAGATTTCTTTGACGCACCAGGATCATTATTTTAGCTTATGGCTTTACGCCCAGTCAACGTTGAAGTCATTAGAGGTGAGAAAGGAATGGGGGCAAGGAACGGGAAGGAATTCCATCACGGCCTTTAGAAGGAACCATACATTTTATTTGCTTGGGCTTTACGCCTAATCGACAGCGAGGTCATTAGAGGTGGGATGGGACTGGGGCAAGTAATGGGAAGGAATTCGGCCATGGTATTTTTGATGGAAGCATCCCGGCATTCGCCAGGAGTGATTTGGGGAAACCATGTAAAACCAAAATCTGGATGCCCGGACGGGGATTCGAACCCGCGTCCTCCCGAATGCGAGGCCAGAACGTTAACCGTGGAACCATAATGTCATCATCCTGGAGTGATTTGGGGAATCATGGAAAACACAAATCTGCATGGCTGCACGGGTATTCGGACCCGCATCTTCCCGAATGCGAAGTCACATAATTTTGTTACGTTGTATCATGCGTCACGAATCCACAGGTCACAAAATCTTATACATATTATAGTCGCTGATAACAGGGATGTAAAAATTACGTCTGAATATAAAATACAATATTTTGAAATTAACTATACTTCGTTGTGTATGTTCGTCAGTTCTCTCTCTGTATCACATCTTTTATCTTCCAGTGACGTCACCATGTCTTTTTGCGTCAAAAGTGTGACCAGTTACCGTGACGATTTTTCTTGTTATTAGTGTGCTTAATCAAGTTTCCCATCAACTAACAAGCAAACTAATATTCAGATGGATTGAAAATATTGATTAAGGTCTCTACAAGTCAGTTTTGCCTCTGTGCATGTTCCGTATGTGTCACCGCAAGGATTGCTGCCATACTTCGCATCTAATTATCAAGCAACATGTTAGGCCAACAAATCTTCATAATGGTAAAAAGTATAACTGAAGCGAAATGTTGCCTATCTGTCCTATAGATCCAAGCCAGTATCTGCAATATTTAGCTTCAATGGTTTTTTTGTGTGTATATTTTAGCCAGTTGAGGTAGCATCCCTGGAAATTCTGGTCTCTACACCAAGCGTGGTGGGCGAGCAGTAACGCTCATGCCAGCCTTTCGGAATTACGCGGGTTCGAGCCCCCGTCCGGCCATCCAGCTTTGGGTTTTTCATGGTTTCCCGCAATCACTCCAGACAATTGCCGGGATGATTCCTTCAAAAGGCCGTTGCCGAATTCCTTCCCGATCCTTGAACCTCCCCCATCCTCTCCCGGCACTCGACGTCAATCAGCCATAAAATTCCAATTTAAAAAAAAAAAAAGTTGCAATATTGGTTTCCCAACAGGAATGCTCGTACACTTTCCTGTGCTGCATCGATGGATTCACATATTTTCTGATTTCACAACTGAAAATGACTGTACCAAAACTTGTTTCTCCATTTTTATTCAACCTGCCACATCATATCATAGACGTTGATGAGACCATGATTTCTCCATAATCTAACCTAATTCTGACTGTTCACCATTTTTCCCAAAAACTTGCGACAAATATGTTAGTTTTGTGTTTTTTTTTTTTTTTTTTATTTCTTCGGGTATGTAAATCGTGCCTTTTCTGTTTGAATCTTGCATGTTTCCACCACTAATCTACTTTGATAGGGGTCCTCAACACCATTACATCACTATAACAACGAATTCTGTGGAGTTTTATAACTTCGTATTTTATGCTTGAGTTGCTTTTCTATGATTTGATGCAGCTGAATGATCGAACTATTGATGTAATATGGCTCGTTTCGTTTAATTCTACTACGGGATTTACGTATATTTAGTTTTTTAATCCAAGTTCCTAATAATAAAAAAATGGCTGAAAACACAAAGAAACTCAATAGCTTCTTTACACTTGCATTTTTGAATTAAGTATCATGCCATGTGAAAAATAATCAATGCTAATAAAAGTCTCGTTTGGTCATAGTGTCTGTGACGTCACGAGCCCGGTGTTCTACTGGGGCCAGAAACGGCCAGAGATGTTTCTTCTCCCTCTCCATAGATAACTCTGTTATGAAAACCAACCAATGAAGGTTAGCTTCTTTTGTGTCTGTAATGGTTCAGTGTTTTAAATAAGAAACCATCCATACAAGAAAAGCATGTATTTCGTTTAAATCTACATATTAATTATTAATTACTTTTTGTTTATTTATAGTCATTCGATGTAGATGTTTTAGTTATATTGTCTGTCCATAGATGCAGTTATTAAGGCAAGGAAAAAATTAGGTTACCAGTTTAAGTTTTTTTATTGGTTAAAGGCTATAAGGGTCATCATATATGTCATTTCAAAAAGGTGTTTCTTTTGTGACGACTCATCTTTCTTCCTACATATTTAACTAAAATCGATAAATGAGGCATCATTTTAAAGATGAAGTTCTCCACTTTGGTAACATAATTAATTATAAAAGGAATTTTCCGAAATTCAACCTGTAAATGGCGAATTTATGAACAATGAAGGTCACGGGTATGCGATAGTTCAGAGTCAGGCTGCTAGGCTTCGCTGGGGTCGATATCGAGTGATCGCTAGATAGCAGCACCATATATCACAGAGATATTGATGAGCTGTATGTGTTTTCCTACAATAACGAACTATTCCGACATGTTTTTTCTATTGTGGAAACGTTTCACCATTGCTAACGATTTCGTAAGACGTAAGAATTTTACTGCGTAACTATTTAAGTTGACAAATATATAATTGCTAAAATTGAGCAGTTTCTTATATCATCCTTCTGCAAAACACCAACCTTGCTGTTCATCGTATATTGTTCACGAATTTTTCGCTTGGGCCATCTACATCTACATTTACATATATACTCTGCAATTCATAAAATTTTGGGTGGCAGAGTATTCTCAGCACCAAAGCTAATTTCTTTGTTGTGCATTCAAATCCCTAATGGTACGAGGGGAAAAAAATTCATATAAGAATCAGTGCGACACCTTATTTCTCTAATCTTATTTTTCCTGTCATTCCGGCTCAAGTAGGTTGGTGGAAAAAGTATTTCACTAAACTCGTAAGTGAAAGTGGGAGTACACATGTTTACCAATAAGTTTAAACGAAACGTGCGTCGTCTATCTACCAGAGATTCCCAGCCTAGTCTACTAATCAGTTCTGTGTCGCTTTCATAAGGACTGTAGCAAGCAGTCACGAATCAAGCGGCTCTTCTCTGTACTTTCTCTATACTTCCGATCAACCCCTGACGAAACGGATCCCATATGGCACAACAATAGTCCAAATGGGGTCGCACAAGAGATTTGTACGCTATCACCTTTCTTTGTTCATTACAATTTTTCTAGATTCTACCTATGAATCAAAGCCTAGAATTAGCTCTACCTACTAACTTATTAAGGTGTATATCCCATTTCATGTTCCTTTGTACTGTTACTCTCAAATATTTCATAGAATCGACCATATGAATAACTGAATTGTTTAACTCGTATTTCTGAACAATTGGATTCTTTTGTTAGTTATGCTCATTGTGTTTCACTTTTTACAATTTAGTGTAAGTTGCCACTCAGCTCACCATTCCAAAATAACATCCAGATCACGCTGAATTTCTAAGCAATCGGTCAAATACCTTACATCCCTATAAATAACCACATCATCAGTAAACAATCTTAAAATGCTTTTCACTTTGTCTTCGAGATCGTTTATAAAAATTAAGAAAGAAGTGATCCTATTACACTTCCTTGAGGTACACCCGATGTAACATCTAGATTAGAAGAACTTTCTCCTTCAACGACGACATACTGCGACCGACCAGTTAGTAACAATAAAAACTAAACTTTGCAAATAGCGTTTTTACTAAGATTGTAAGGAATGACTGTAGGATTGTAGTTGGCTGTGGTATTTTATGAGTAATTAATGGTTTCGAGATTTTGAAATTGTCAGGCAAGCCCATTCCACCAAGTCTGTCACTCTATCACATGCACCCTTCAACAACATATTCCAAGCGCTTGCTTCCCCGTTAAACACTACAGCACCACATACATAAACAACATTATTTCTAAAATGGATATCTTGCTCAGAAATGTTTGGAATCATCTCCTGTTTGTTTTTGGTCACATTACAAAGTCGTAAATAAACGTCTTGAAATGTGAAATGTTTTTAAACGGAGTATTAAGTATCATATTTGAGGATACAGAAAAACTGGCTGACGAGACAGCAGCGCACACAAACAAACCACCGGATGCATCAGTCAAACGCTGTGGGGTCGCTACCCCACCTCTTGCAACCACTCCGCTTCTAAGGCAAAATACGGACCAAACTTGGTTTTGTTATGCATTTGTTTATGGTAACTCAACAGCAAAGCATCTTTTTAGTGTTAACGGTATATTATTGGAAAAGTGTCAATTCAGATCCGTCTAAAAGAAATTAATATTTCATACAAAGTCTGCATGCTTCAATGAGTTAGATTCGGTAGTTTCCACTTTATTAGCCAAAGATATTTCTTTGTTGAAATTTTTCTGACCATACGTATTTTTATATTTCATAGAAATTTTAAACAAAGGAATCTAATTTAGTAAATGCACTCCGTGATTTTCTGTATTTGCTTCGCGCTATTTAACACATTTCACGACAGTACAACCGTCCAGACACTAACAAACGGAAAATTATGAGTAGTGCCTCATTGAATGAATGAACCTACGAAGCAAGAACTGTTCTCACAACAGAGATGTACAAAATAGTTTTTAAAAAGTATTTAATTACAAAATACAAATACCTTCTTGTTTTTTGTATTTCAAATACAAAATGCAAAATAGTTTAAGATGTAGGTATTTAAATACAAAATAGGTATTTTCAAAATACTTTTATTAAAATAAAATATTTTTAGTGTTCATTTATTCTGTATGTTATTTATTTCATGGATTTTAATAGAACTATTTGTTCAAAAACCTCCCTATATATATATATATACTAGAATTGCTCGTTTAAAGATATAAGATTTATTTAAAAAATTCGGATGAAACAGTTTCAAAAATAAAAAGATTGTTGTGCGTGTCGCGGAGAAGCTTTGAATTATGAGATGTAGAAACCAAGCACTAATTCAATTTAGCAATATTGTTCTTAAATCACTACAAGCCGATGCCGGAATGGTCCGCACAATTGCTTAGTATGCCTCCTACGGGAGTATCCAACCAACTTATGGTTATGGACTACGTTAGTTTACACCACATATAACACTTGTTCCTAAATTAAAAGTAAATCGGTACGAAATTAATGTTTCTGTTAGGAAAATTCTTGCTGATTCGGCAAATTTATAAATATTATTATTAGTTAGTTTAGTATATTGTGCGATGTGTTTTGTGTGGTGAGCAGTAGTAGATAAAAACTTATTTTTTATGTTTTACTTACATTTTGATAACTTTCAAACAGCAAGTGAACAAAACTGGCATACAAACGACAAACCAAACATCACAACAGGCAAGTCGGTGGGGCAGGCTGTAAACGTTTCATTATTGCCAATGTCATTGTTACTTGCACAACAGACTGAATTCTCATTTGAATTTTCTGGCATTGTTGTCACTAGTTTGAATTTACTGATAGATCAGCATTTATGAGGATCAATATGAAATAAAAATGTATAAAAAACTAAGAAAAGTATTTTGCATTTTTCAAATACAAAATATGTTTCAAATAAAATAAAAAGTACTTTTTATATCGGGGTATTTAAAATACAAAATGAAAATAGGTATTTTGTATTTGTATTTGAAATACTTGTATTTCAAATAATGCACATCTCTGTCTCACAAGTGCTTCTTGACTGTGCTTGTAACGTGTGTATCCAAATAGGCCAGTGACACAGTTCAATCGTATTTACTGCTATTTGGTAATAACATCTGTCTAATAAGTTTCCATTGTTTACATTGCAGAGATGTTCTCTAAAGAAAACAATCATTAAAAACTTTCGTCTTTATTACAAACCTTGTTCATGTCTAATTTCTGTACATGCATAAAACATTAAGTAAAATATTTTAATGTGTGTTCCTCGCTGCCATCACCTCTCTTAAGTGATTGGATTATCTTTCCTGTCCCTTATTTCCATTGCCCAAAAGCATTTAATATACATACGTTTTATGTTTATAAGAAATTTTTGTTTCATTTTGATTATTGATTCATAATGTATCTGAGTAAACTTAAGAGAGTAAATTTATCATGTTAGTGTTACAGTCAAACTGATATTTCTATAAATGTACAGAATACATCTCAACTAAAATTAATGCAGGGTAAAAGTAAGCGAGTTCAAGAAAGGGGAAGAAGAGTGTGTAGATAAATTGTCACCTGATCGTTGCGCTTAATCGGAATTAAGTTAGTGTTTACTGCCTGACGTCAGTCTGATTAATGTGTCGCGTAGGTTTCATTTTCAAGAACCTGCATTTGTTTCTGGATTTGGTTGATTATTATTATTATTATTGCTCCGCGATTCACTAAAAGTGTGTGGGGGAGGGTGCATTGCACCCGTCCGAAAGGATAATGGTTTGGAAGGAATATACGGGATATGGCAGGAGGCGCCCATGGGCTATTGTGAGGAACCATCCCAGCATTCACCCGGAGTGGTCCGGAAAAACCATGGAAAACCCAAATCAGGATAGCCGGAGTACTATTCCTCTCGGATTTTAAGTTTACTCGCCCGGTAAATCCTTTCTATTCCATTCCCTAATCGCTCGTGAAAAAAATGACTAAAGGAATGAATCGGTTCTGGCCCTGATTTCTCTTCTCTTCTTTTCACGGTCATTTTGAGATATGAATGTTGGTGGTAGAAATATTTTGTTTGCTGTCATTCCGAAATACGTCAGTCAAGAATTTTTCAATTAGCTTCTGTTGAGAGCAACGCCTTCAGTGTTCCAGGACTTCCCAAAGTAACTTCTTCAACATCGCACTTACGGTTTCCCTCCAACTATATATACCTGTCACGAATCGGGCGGCTCTTCTTTGAACCTTCTCTAATGCCTCCATTAATCCCTTTCGATGTGGACCCCATACAGATCAACAATATTCTAAGTGAGGACGCACTAGTGACTTGTATGCAATCGATTTAACTTCCGGAGTGCATTGGTTTAAATTACGACCTAGAAATCGGAGCATACGATTTGCTTTCCCAATTATATTTTCGATATGCTCATTCCACGACAAATTATTACGAATTTTTACCCCTAGGTATTTAGCGGAATCCACCGTTCTAAGGACAGTACCATTAATTGTATATTCAAAGCTAAATGGTGTCACCTTTTTACTTACACACATGACTTGGCACTTTTTAGCGTTTTACTCAAACTGCCGGTCCTTACACCACGCAATTGTTTTCATAATATCGTCTTGTAACAAAGCGCAGTCGTCTTGGGTTGTGATTTCACGATAAATAACAGCATCATCGACAAATAATCTTTTAATCCCCCTTATTATGTCGCACAAATCATTAATGTATATGAGAAACGCTTGCGTGTATTTCAAACAGTAATGCTCAGATTTACAGCCGTATATTACAATTTCCCTTAAATGTTACCACACGAGGAAACATAACAAGCAAACGTTTGATTAATGATATTACATCACGAATTTTGGAGAAAGAAATGAAATCATAAAAAATTGGTAAACGTGAGAAGAAAAACAGACGGTCCGTAAAAATTTGAAACTGTAAGACAAATATTAAACTTTTCAGATAACCGAAACAATAAAAACAACTGAGCCACTAGATTGCTGTACCGGAACGATACAAGCTTTATACAAACTGTTGCATGTAAATAACGGTACCCAGGCGCATGTATTTTGGTAAGGCTTTACGGTTCGTCTATTACAATATAAATGGAACATGGAAAAGACTGTACGGGAGGAACAACTAGGAAATTGAACACATAAATGCACTATGCCCAATAACCAGTCACATTTTCGTTACCACACCAGTCCAAGTACGAGGGCTATTCTCCAACATGAAAGTGAACACCACTCTGTTTAACGTGCTGAAAAAGGTAAGGACTATTTGACATGCAAGCAAACAATTTTACTGCAACACAGTTACTTTTAATGATGTTTTATTACGCTTTGCGTGACGCGTTTCGAGAACTGATTCCCATTTTGAAACACAATATTAGTACATTATTAATGCATTTTAATGTTCGAAGTGCTTATGTATATTTCTGTTGGACATTAGAAAAACTTTTGGAGTTTTCCTGGAAATAAAATTGTGGAATGTTGTACTAGATCAAGAATTTGCAACTAAGTAGATGTTGAACAATTATCTAGTCAAACTTACGTTTTTGAAGGTTTCTTAAAACATGCCATCACGGAAACTTACACGTACAAATTCTCATTGCATTAAACAAAGGTGTTATGTACACTGTTTGAAAGTTAACGTTATAAACAAAGCAAACATGATTAAGTACATCTAACATTGAAGAAACAAAGATAGTATATGACATGATTAAGGATATATGTTATTATACAGCAGAGGTTGCTTAAGATTTTTCAAACTCTTAAGTAACCTCAAGGCAGTATTGTGTGGTTTGTTGGTAAAATAAGACTGAAGTACTACACAAGAAGAAAACTCGTTTATTTGATAATTACTTTGTGAAAAAACATAGACCCCTCACGAGTATGTACATACACCGAGGGCCCAAAGAAACTGGTACACCTGCCTAATATCATGTAGGGTGCCACAACACGATGGGGCATGGACTATACTAATGTCTGAAGTAGTGCTGGAGGGCTGTCCATAAATCCGTAAGAGTACGAGGGGGGTGGAGATTTCTTCCGAACGGCACGTTGCCGGGCATCCCACATATGCTCAATAATGTTCATGTCTGGGGAGATTGGTGGCCAGATGAGGTGTTTAAACTCAGAAGAGTGTTCCTGGAGCCAGTCTGTGGACGCATTGTCCTGCTGGAATTCCCCAGGTCCGTCGGAATGCACAATGGACATGAATTGATGCAGGTGATCAGTCAGGATGCGTACGTACGTGTCGCCTGTCAAAGTCGTATCTAGACGTATAAGAACCCATGTCACTCCAACTGGACGCGCCCCACACTTTACAGAGCCTCCACCAGCTTGAACAGTCTCCTGCTGACATGCAGGATCCATGAATTCATGAGGTTGTCTCCATACCCATATACGTCCATCCCCTCGATACAATTGGAAACAAGACTCATCAGACCAGGCAACATGTTTCTAATAATCAACAGTCCAATTTTCGGTGATTACGGGCCCAGGTGAGGCGTAAAGCTTTGTGTCGTGCACTCAGCAAGGGTACACGAGTGAGCCTTTGCCTCCAAAAGCCCATATCGGTGATGTTACGTTGAATGACTCTTGTTGATGGCTCAGCATTGAAATCCGCAGCATTCTGCGGAAGTGTTGCACTTCTGTCACGTTGAACAATTCTCTCCAGTCGTCGTTGGTCCCGTTATTGCAGAATCTATTTCCAGCCGCAGCGATGTCGGAGATTTGATGTGTTACCGGATTCCCGATATTCACGGTGCTCTCGTGGAATGGTCGTACGGGAAAATCCCCTCCTCATCGCTACCTCGGAGATGCTATGTCCCATCTCTCGTGCGCGACGTTGAAACTCACTTAAATCGAGATAACCTGCCATTGTAGCAGCAGTAACCGATCTAACGCCTGCGCCAGACAACTGCTCTCTTATAAAGGCGTTGCCGATCGCAGTGCCGTACTCTGAGTGTTTACATATTTCTGTGTTTGCATACGCATGCCTATACCAGTTTCTTTGGCTCTTCAGTGTAATTCTACGGTGACTAATTTGTAGACTACTGATCATCAATGTTTATTTGCTTATTAGCAGTTGCAAGCAACAGCGTTCGCTTGGGATGTTGAAGTACACACAGCCCTCTTAAACCTTAATGATCCATAACTCAAACTTATCTTAGTCCACAACCTGAAGGTTGGTTGGATCCTACCGAAGGAGGCATACTGAGCCATTGTGTCAGAGGTAGGACGGCCAGTTCCTTTCCACTGGGACCTACAGTTTAATGTGGAATCCGAACCACGGAGCGTCCTGGAATAACTCATATGATCAAACACAACTCTCAAAAATCCTGCGCCTGACCGGAGCAGTGAATGTTTTGAAAGTAAGCGCCTTAACCACTGAGCAACCAGAACGTCTAATGATCCATAACATTATGATCCACGGCACCTAAAGATTACTGAACGTCATTTCATGTTGCTTTTATGGACTACAAACAAACTGTATTTTCATTCCTTGGAATAATACGATTTCGCTAGTACGCAATAAACATTTAGAATGAGAAAAGTAACTCAGCTTGAAACTAATACTAATTTGTGGACTCTCTTATTTTAATTCCTGGCTTCCCAATGTCACAATAAAATAAAACATACATTATTCTACTGATGGAAGCACGGACTGTACATTAATCTAAACCCCATCAAAATCCTAAAAGTATAATTTACGTGAATCGCATTCAGAAATAAAATCTTTAATATATCAGCTTCATGTGGGACATCAAGAGGAAACATACCTAGCCTTACCCACGGTTCCACGGTCTGTACGTTAATCAGAATATCATCAAAATCTGACCAATAATTTTTGCGGGAATCACGTTTAAAGAAACATTACCTTAAATTACTCAACTTTCCGACATCTTATCAGCCTATTTCAACCATGTGACGACGATTGAACATTGATCGAAACCCCTTCAATATCCAACCAATATGTTTTAAGTGAATCGGAAAATTAATACTAATTTGGTATCTTTCACACAAGTTCCGAAATCACATCAATATGAAACATACGAATTAAGTGCTATCATTAAATGTAACCCAATCAAGATTCTGGCAGCTGCTTTTTTGCGTGAATTCAGTTCATTCTAATTTAAAGCCAGACAGATGAACATATTACTATTATTATTATTATATAAAAATGAAATTGGTTCGTTCTCTGCAGCTTATTAATAGTACTCCCAGCCTATTTTTTAATAAATACCTCGTATTTACAGACATTTCCAGGTTACAGTTATTTTAATGTGTAGTTGATAACATTGTAACGCACGAACTATAACCAATTAGTAGCAATGATTAGTTTCTGAAACATAATTACCGTGGGTATTAAAATTAAGGACTACGATCATACGTGCTGATACACTGTATTTGAATTATTCCACTGCAATGACGCATATTTCGCTGCGGCGATTAATTTCGGAAATTCAGAAAGGCAGATAAGTGTATATACATGCGACGATATTTTGGGTGAAATGTTGGATAGTATGCGATTATAGTTACTTGCAATTAATTATTTACTACCTTACATATCACCAACCTATCGGCAAACTACAAATCCTGATATTTGAAGGAAATTTTATGAATGTCACTGTTTGGTTATAAACGCAGTTTCCAACGGAAGCGAGATTCTGTGTGTGTGTTTAATTGTTTTTTTTTTTTTTTTTTTCTTTTTGGCACACAGTAACATTTATTTATTTATTTTCAAATAGCCTATGGCTAATATATATATATATATATATATATATATATAACTACAATTCACACAAATTAAGAATAAAAGAGAAAGAACAAACAAGGTGTTAATTTCATTAAATCCTTCACAAAAACTAATACAATCTTTCTCCTCTAGCCATTTACCCAGCTTTACTCTGACACTTGCAACAGTCATGATCCTTTTTTATTTCTTCAGGTAATTGTTATATATTTTTAAACCTTTGTGCAACATGTTTTCTGAATAGATTTTGCTCAAGGTTGAGGACATTTTAGACAAACTGTGTATGTGACGACATCTTACAAAGTCGTACATCCACTTTTGAAACAACCCAACCTGGCCACAGAACTTTCATGCTACTTGTGATGCAACACAAACAATCTGTAATGAAGAAGTTCGAATCCCCGTCCGGGCATCCAGATTTGGGTTTTCAATGGTTTCCCCAAATCACTCCAGGCAAATGCCGGGATGCTTCCTTCAAAAGACCATGGCCGAATTTCCTCCTATTCCTTACCGCCCATCCTTTCCCGTCTCTAAAGACCTCGCTGTTAAGAGACGTTAAGCAGTTAAAAAAAAATGTAATGAAGAAATGTCTCCCGTGATCAGTCTGCTAAGTCACACTGACATACCTTCGTATGTAAGGCAGAATGGCAAACAGTTAGCAACGTTCCGTAAATTGCAAGAAGACCAAATAAAATTCAATGGATATTAATTTTAATTATGATTTGGTATTGAAATGAAATAAGCGACCGAACGCCATTAATTTCACTTAGAAAACATTAAAAAATTATTTATTAAAACATTAAGTTCAGTTATTTAGGATTTGTGTAACTAAGCTACGTATGTTACATGGCAATTGGTTCTGAGAGAATGAAACTCAGAGTGTTACTCGATAAATGTTGTGTGATAAGACTGGAGAAATGTTAGCATATGGGCAACACATTAGCGGTCAAGGTGTCTTGATGTTGTGTGACATCGATTAGTGATGTAGACATGAACTTTGGTTGGCCGGAGATCAAAAAGATAACGTCGAAGTAATTTGATGAGGGAAAGGACTAGGAACAAGGAACGGGAAGGTATTCGGAGATGGACTTTTGAAGGAATCATCTACGCAACCATGAAAACCGAAGTCTGGATGGCCAGACGCTCATGCACTTCGCTCAGTGCCTTTCACAAGTGCCGATATGCGTAAATTGCATGGAGTGTGAGAAATGATTTGACTGGAGTGATCGCGGTAGGGAAGAAAAAAAGAAGTAAATGAAGCTCTTCAATGGTATTGTCCACTTTGTTTTAGGGATAGGAAAGTTTCAGAGCATGAAGGAACAATCAGGTAACGGGACGAAAATACCAGGGCACGGGACGAAAAATTAATTTGAGACCTCAGGCCAGATGGGTGCCAAGTTGCTGGTAGGGGCCCACTGAGCTGACCTGGGGGTCCTATGAGCTGCGATTGGGGGCCTCGTGGGCTGCACTTGTGGGCCCCCTCAGTGTGGGAGTCCCGATGCACTGCACCGCCTAGCCCTATGGTAGCTACGCCCCAGTGCGCAGTGGGTTTCTAGAAATAGAGACGTGGGCGTAACAAATTGGAAGAAAAACGTTCTGCTACTAGACTGTAGCTAGAAAAGAGGTGTGCGACCACTTCTGCAGGATCACTTAGGCACAGGTTACTAGGGCATAAGTTTTTTCAAACCGAGTGCAACATTAGGTGGATATACTATCACTTTGTAGATGTTGCACTAAGAGTTGGTAGCTAAAGCTGCAAAGGAGTCAACTCCCAAGTATGATAGGGTTGGGACAATGCTTTTTTTTTTTTTAGGTTAGGGGTTCTGGAGAATGGATAAAAATATATGACCATCGCGACTATTACTGATGAGCTGTAGCAGTAAAATGAAGGAAGTAATAGAGTTTGGTATTGTAACAGAGATTCACAACCCATAAATTGTTGTAGGAGTAGAATCTTAGGAAGGAGTGGTAGAGAATGAAGTTTTCTTCGATTGTTGTACAGTGTAACGCAGAGATGGAGGATCAATTGACGGAGAATATTTCATATTACTGGTTAACGACAAATACAACAATTAACTAATGTTCACAGATCAGAATCATCAATTACTGCGGTTAGATTTATGTGGTAGGAAAATTTAGGGTCCCAGCTACTTCTCACAGTAATGAGGATTTTTTTTTTTTTTTTTAACAGTTTAACGTCCCTTTTTAACAACGTGGTCTTTAGAGACGGGAAAGGATGAGGGCAAGGAATGGGAAGGAATTCGGCCATGGCCTTTTGAAGGAAGCATCCCGGCATTCGCCTGGAGTGATTTGGGGAAACCATGGAAAACCCAAATCTGGATGCCCGGACGGGGATTCGAACCGCCGTCCTCCCGAATGCGAGGCCAGAGTAATGAGGATAGAAGATTATATTCTTAAAGTTCAGAGGTGAGTGTAGAATGGTCATTATTGTTGAAGAATTAAATTTACCAGTTGTGTACTGGGAATGAAATAAGATTAAGAAAAAAGGGAATATAAATTTGTAAATACTTAAGAGAGGGAAGAAGGCTTTGCGCAAGCGGCGGAGCAGAGCACAAGGGGACATTACATGCTGGATATCTTCTTATCATAGCTTTGTGAAGGATCAGGATGTAGGAGAAATAAGCAGTTTTGAGATGTCAAGAAATGTTTATTCCAAAACAGAAAATCAACAAAAACTGCAGAACCTACGTACTATAATAGGAAGGTAAGGAAACTGAAGAGGATGGCAAGAAGAGAACGCAACAAAGTTAAGAGACAACAATGCACCACGGAACAACGAAACAAGCAGTTAATTTACAGCAAAGAGGGACGCTAAGGATAAGTTTATAAAAATATTATGGGTGCTTGAAAACCACTGAATGATTCATCTAGAAATTCTGAGGCCATGTTAGGAAACTGAATGGAAGGGAGAGAATTCAGACAATTGTGGATAAGGATGAATAAGATTTTAGAAAGGATTCGAAAGTGGTAGAGATATTAAGTAAATGTATTAATGAGACCATTATGGACTCTTTCAGGGATGGTAGAGGGAAAACCGCAGGATTATCTATCCCACATTAATGATCAGACTAAAATATTGGAAATAGATCCTGAAGACATTATAAAAGAATAACCTAAAGCAGAGTAAAGATGCTGGTGTGGATGTGTAGATGATATTACTAAAGATACATTAATTGCGGGTTACACATTTTACCACATCTTGAAATATAATTTAAATTGAACCTGGAGACTTGCTACCTACCAGAGAAGCGGCCCACAAAAGAGTGTCGAGAAGTAACGAAAGACACGGGTTTGAAAAATTTCAACATTGCTTTAGGCAACGATATTGATGTGAATCTCAGTTAGTGGGCTTTATGCAGAATATTGAACATGAAATAGAGCAATGAGGCCAAATTGATAACGTAGAACTAGCTCTCTCAAAGGCAGACGACAGAGTGAGCAATAAGATGGTGGTACAAACGCTACAATTTATTGGCCTGGGTGAAAAAGTGACTTGTCGGTTAAAGAAGTTCTCGAAAGGTATAAATCAAACATCTCCGTTTTAAATTATGCAAAACCGAAATCACAATGATCTTGGTATAGTCAGACCTATAAATCTACCAAGCAGCTGCGAAACTTGATGAGGTCGCTGGTTGCTTAGGAACTCTTAACTCCAGGACGACATCTTGGTCATGACAGGTGGGCAAGGGCGGAAAGCAACGAACAGGAAGAAATTCTACCACGACCTTATTGAAGGAGCCATCCCGACAATTTTCCTGGAGAAATCTGGATGGCACGCTGATTCACCAGGCTCTATAACTACTAAACTACTAGTAATTTAATTTTGCGACAAGAAAAGTGATAGTTACCGAAGGTGATGCGTGAACGGTTAACGTTCTGGCCTCGCATTCGGGAGGAGGCCTGTTCGAATCCCCGTCCGGGTATCCAGATTTGGGTTTTACATGGTTTTCCCAAATCACTCCAGGCGCATGCCGGGATGCTTCCTTCGAAAGGCCATGAACGAATTTCTTCCCGTTCCTTGTCCACAGTCCCATCCCGCCTCTAATGACCTCGACTTCGACGAGGCGCAAAGCCACAAGTAAAAAAAAAACTGATAGTTAATTTAGACAGTGATCATCATGAAGAATAATTGCGTGAAATATTATGAACCAATGAAGGAAATGGAGAGAAAGCAGTCCAGACAGTTAGACTAGAGAGGTGTACTTCCAGGTTACTGATTGTTCACAAGTTAACTACGGAGTTTGCTGCAAGCTTACTTTAACCGTAACCAAAGGTTAGGAGAAGCGTTCTCAAAAATTTCTTAAATTTGAATGCCTTCCAAAGTTCGGTTTTGTTGTCTGTTGTTGAAGGCTAAATGTCCTCTTGTCAGCATGATTTAGAACACTTTTTCTCTCTCTTTACACTTGTTGTGGACTTGACTGCACACAATAACTTCAATACTAGTCACTAATTTTGTATTTAAAACTATTCAGTTATTACTAATTGGCTTCCTGACTTACGGCTGTTTATTTAGAAACTGCATACGAACAATTTTGTTTTTAGGTTTCTGATAAAGTCCAACATGTTTAAATCAAATTCTGCTTAAATATATGCCTAATCAATGTGAATAAACATTTTCCAATAATTGGAACAATCGATAAACTTTATTTTCTGTTTTTATTTTATGAAAGAAAGTGGTAAATTCTTGGATCATTCTGAGATATGTAATACATATCCGATTTTCATTTAAATTCATATTTTTCAGTTTTAATTTGGATTTGGAAATTTATTGGTAATTTTAAAATTTATTTTGTTCCTTCACTTTTATCAAGTTATTTAATCACAAGTTAAGAGTCTTCAAGAATATACATTAATATTATAAATGTGAAAGTAACTCTGTCACTCAGTCTATTTGTTACGTATTCAGGGCTAAACGGATCTTGATTAAATTTGACAAGGAAATAATATTTATCGTTAGGAAGGAACAGAATACTTTTTTTTCGGGATAAATAACAATTTTATCCTGGAATTTTGAAAGCTAACCGAATGGTGACAGACAGACGGATAGTGTTGTCAGTTTGTGTATGATCTACTCATAAATTTCATCTACAAACACAACTTATTCTTAGCAAAGGACAGCGGAACCAAAAACGTTGTGTACAAATCGGTATTGTCGTGACATGTACCCAGAAGGTGACATAATATTAAACTACAAACAAAAATCTGAAGTAGGAACTGTAGTAGTTAGTCTCCCTCCCCTCTCCCCCAACTTTTAGTTTTTTGCTATTTTTAAACATGTTGCAAACTGGTTTTCTTCATGAGGCAGCTAAAATGGTAGCATGGTTTTTTTTTTTTTTTTCCATCAATCTCTATTGGATACAATCCTCTATCACTTCCTCTCTTGCGCTTACCTCTTCATCTCAACATACCCCTTACAATCTAGTTCTTCAACTATCTGGTTCATCACATTTGTCTACCTCTACAGTTCTTCCCTTTGACTGATCCCTCCGCTAACAAATTAACCAATCCCGCATGCCTTAAATGACCCACCATCATAATGCTTCAATTTTCCTTTTTGTTGGTATTCCTAAAGTCCATAAAATACTGTGCTCCTCACATACAGTTTTAGAAAGTTCTTTCTGAGTCTTAGATCAACATTTGAAACTAAAGATTTCTCATTTAAATGAAAGCTCTATTCGCTAGTGTTATTCTGCTTTTAACGTCATTCCTCCTTCGGCCATCAGTTGTAATTTTACTTCCTAAGTATCAGAATTCATTTATTCCTTCTGTTGCATCCGATACTATTTTTGTATCAATCTACTATTCCTGCTATCATTTCTACTACACTTCATCACTTTTGTTTTGCTTTGGTTTATATTTAGTCCCAAGTCTTCCTTCAGTATTTTATTCATGACATTCAGTTACTTTCTAATATCCTCAGTCTGATCTGGTAACAGGACAATGTCATCAGCAAATGGTAGCATACTGATTTTTGCTGCATTGAACACTTACGCCACATTCATTTTTTTCTTTTACTTCATTTATTGCTTCCTCTGCATACAAGTTGAATATTAATAGAGATTGGCCACAACCTTGTCTCACACCCTTTTTAACTGATGCGTTTTTCCAGCTATCTAAACCCAATTCTAGGGATAAAATTTTAAATCCACGCGTATAAAGTCGCGGGTAATAGCTACAGGGCGTTCGCCGGAAAACGCTACCCTCCCAGTCTGTTGCCGTCGGCAACTTGCTCGGTCAGTCGTGCCAGCAGTTTCCGCCACACGGCACCGTGAATCACCGCACTGTTTAACACCTCCGCTGCCCCAACAGTGCAGTGCAGTGACCCTTACATTGTTAAGAACGGTTTCTTTGCATTGTAGATAGTTTGTGACTTCAGTCTCTTATTAATCAGTGTTGTGAATAAACGTTTCTTTGCGGTTTGGCTGGTTTGGGGCTTTATACTCTTACTAATCTGTACCGTGTTTGAGTGTGAGTAAAATTATGGTACGTTACAGTTTGCAACAAAGAATATTCTCTACGATACATATGTGAAGAAGTCGTTTAAAAAGTGTCGCAGTAAATTTCGTCGTGAATTTCCTGGCGCTTTACTGCCAGCTAAATCAACAATTCTGCGTCTGGTTAAAAAAGTAAGAGAAACGGGTTCATTTTTTTAACAAAAAGAGACTGTCGGTCAACCGTATTCTCACAGAGGAGAAAATTGACGATATCGCTTTTCGACTAGAACAGTCACCCAAAAAATCATTAAGTCAGTTAGGGCAGCGTGTGTCTCGAAATATGTTCAGAAGATGTGAAATGTGCATTACACAAGAGGGTCAACACTTCCAGCATCTTTTATAAGGTAAGCTAATGAATTACGTCACATTTAAATGCTTAACACATACAAGTTTATGAAGCGTAATTATTATGAAATAGTCCGCGGCCGACGGTCGAACAATGCCGGAAGCTGACCGCTGGCTCGCCGGGAGCAGTTTCTTCCTTGTAGCGCTAACAGTGGGTTGCGTTTCCCGGCGAACGCCCTGTAGCTTATTATGTAAACGTATGAATATATTTTAAATTTATAAGATTTAGAATAATGGTTTTCTTAGTAACAATATTTCCAAATTCTCCCGATGCTGGTCCGGCTACAATACTTTCTTATGCAAAATACTGACTGAACTCTTAACGATAATCCAAGCAGCGAGAGTGGTGGGTGAACGGTTAAAGTTGTGGCCTCGCATTCCGAAGGACGCCGGTTCGAATCCTCGTCCGGGCATCCAGATTTGTTTTTTTACATGGTTTCCCCAAATAATTCCAGGTGAATGCCGGGATGCTTCCTTCAAAAAGGCCATGGCCGAATTCCTTCCCGTTCCTTGTCCCCCGGTCCCATCTCTCCTCTAATGAACTCGACATCGACAGGGCGTAAAACCATAAATAAATAAAATAATCCAAGTGTTAGTATCACTCCAGCTTTCCGTTAGTGATATTTAATTTTATTCGTGTTGTAGGAATGAATACATGCTCGTGAGAAGTTGCGCTTGTATCACGTGTGCAGACACACACTGTTCGGCCGAGCAAGCAGTGGTCCAAGTTTTGTGTACACGGCGTGATTGCGGCTCGTTTGGGATGCACTGACATACGGTGCTATTGATTGCCCACGCAATTATGCGCGGGATGTTTACACGGCAATCTGGCGCCTCTGTGACGGAATTAAGTGAACACCCTCGCTTTGCATGCGCTCCGACCTGCATGCTAAGGCCTTCCCAGTTACCACCCGTAATTCAAATTTTTGTTGAACCACACTACACACGGGACGGGCAGCCAGATATTCCGGGCATGCTTCCCCTCGCTAGCTGGGCAAATTTAACGTCAATATTCCGCTTGTCCAGGCACGCGAGTTGTAGCATATTCATCTCCCGTTCTTTCCTTTAGCAGTCGCTTCGTTTCGTGGATAAATCAGGCCCTCTCCTTATCGACTTCGAAATCGGCGGATGTTCGCCAAACATCACTTTGTGTCGTGTTGGAGTGATCGAAATTCCCTTTAGGTTCTGCTACGATACGATTGCCCGCTCGCCTTTTTATTTTTTGCTGACGGATGGACCCACGTCTACTGAAGCCTTTTCGGTACGCTGTAGTCTGAGTTTTTAAAATGACGTAACGGGAAAGGAACCAGTGCTACGTAACACCGGTGGATTACAAAACCATTCCAACAACGTAGAGGGGAATTTATTGCAACTGTTAAAATGTTTTACCGGTTTCAACTTCAGGTGAAATACTAAGAACAGACGGTACTGAATTTTTTAGCTGAAACAGAACTGAGAAAATATCAAAAAATTAATAAATTAAATGATAATAATAACACCATTGCTACTGTTTTTGTATGCTTTAATGCCGTACGTATTTCGCCACTCATATAGGCATCATAAGCGACAAATCTATGTTTAATTTCTGCAGTTAGTTTTCAAACGTATTACATAATGTTTAACATAATTCTAAATTGAAGCATTTTCTGATTATTTACAACCAAACATCTCTGCTTATTCCCCAAAACATGTTTCCGCTAAAACCATTTGTATTGGCTGTTCCACATCGGATGTAAAGATTGCGAATATCGCTACTCACTTGTTTACGGTGGCCATCTTGTTTTCTTAATCTCAAGGTGGTGTGCAGAGAGCGCCAGTTTTGAAAATGCGTGAGACAGTGATGTTATTATGCAAATAATTTTCTGCGACACAGTTACTTTAATAAATTATTATTTAATTTATTTTATTGATATGCGCGACGCGTTTCGAGAAATTATTCTCATTTTCGAACACTATTTTATTACATTTTTTGCATTTTTGGTGTGACGAGTGCTCGATATTATGCAGTGTCGAAGTGCACGTGTGAAATTCTGTGAATCATACCTTGGAGAAACCTTCGTAAAATGTAAGTTTTATTTTTTAAAATTTATTATTCCACTCCCTATTAATTGCAAAAACTGTTTAGTACACAATCCAAAATATCAATTTCAGGAAATACAAAATAAAACCGGATAATACCTTATTATATTAAAACAGTTACAGACTTTCAAAAAGTCCATATATCATGGATAAAGTAAAAAAAGTGATGTTATTGCATATTTCTTTCTGTAGGGTTAATGTATGTTTACCAGTTGGAACAGCGTTTGGTTTGTTAGATTTATATGGTCATTCAGTACCTGCTTACCATTTTGTATTGGTTTCTGAATTTGATAGTTTTCTTGTAGAGTGAGGGTGTTGTGTCTGTGTTAATGCCTGTTGGTGAATGATAATTTTCTATTAGATCAGGGGTGGCCAACCCAAATGATCTTGCGGGCCACTTTGGAAATGCATCATAAATGCGCGGGCCGCTTATAAAATTATATATCCCCATATTATATTTAGACCCAGTATAGACATTTTTTTGGGGTGAAAAATTGAAACATGATGAGTTATTATTATTCTGTGTACTATTATTCTTACATGTAAACATAGACAATATAATAATAATGATACTAAACTCACATTATAAACAAATATATAACACTAAAATTATATATAAAATATATATAAATATAAATGAATTTTTTTGAAAATATGGATGCACAAATAATGTATTTTTTAATAAATTGGTTTTAAATACTCTGGCTAATATAAAATAAATATATTTTGTAAAAGTGTGATGAATGTCGCGGGACAGAAAAATATTCAAGGACCGCGGGTTGGCCATTCCTGTATTAGATGGTCAGGGAATGTGGAGTGGTTGCTGTACTTAAGTGCCCTCATGTGTTCTTTGTATCTGGCTGTTAATTGTCTTCTTGTTTGTCCTATGTATATTGACCCACAATTTTGACATGTAGGAAATGATCACTCACCAATACATACTAACACAGTCATGCAAATCCTCACAATCAACAATAACAGACACAATACCCTCACTCTACAAGAAAACTATCAAAGAAAGCAATAAAACATGGTAAGCAGGTAGTGAATGACCATATAAAGCTAACAAACCAAATGTTGTTCAAACTGGTAAACATTAATTAACCCTACAGAAAGGTAACTACAATTAGAACAATAAATAAGTAAACCTAACCAATACACGCACTCACACACCCTACATAAAATTGGAAATAAAAAATCAAAACATCATTTTCTAGCGCATTTTCAAAACTGGCGATGCTAACGTATCTCCTAGTCATTAAAAAAGCAAGATGGCCACCATAAACTAGTTAGTAGTGATAGATGCAATTTTTACATCCAGTGTGCAACCGCCAAGACAAATGGCTTTAGTGGAAACATGCTTTGGGAAAAAAGCAGCGGAGTGTGGTTACAAACCCGGAGAACACTGATGTAAATATTAAGTTGTAAATAATCAGAAAATGTTTCAATTTAGAGTTATGTTAAACATCATATAGCAAGTTTATAAACTAAATATAAAATTTCAACATAGGGCAACACGTTAATACGTCGGAACCTACAAAAATTGTCCTATCGGTCTGAAATTTCATACACACATTCCTTAGGCGATAATATTTGATTAAAAGTGTATAATGCAAGCTTCGAATATGTGGCAATAACGTAAAATCACTCGAAATCTGAGTAGATGCATACATGTTATTACGCAAGAAATACACGTTATTAAATATTTATATTTATTCTGCGTGTTTCTTACTATTAATTCTTGGTCCAGACTATATTTCAATCTAACCGCAGCTGCTATTACGTAAAAATTAAATCAACTTAAATGCTCTGTATGAAATATTGGTTATGATAGACGCCATGTTTTACCCTGGAAGGTAGGCTACCATGCAACATATCTTAGCTTTGAAATCAAAATGGCAACTACGCACAGAGAAATTGTAAACGTTACTGATTTTCTACAAATTAAGTATCTGCGATTTACACGTGGAAAGCAGTTTTTATCCAACTATGAAGACTTAAAAACACGTGAAACATATATCAACAGCTATTAACGGGCATTTATTGCGTAATAATATGTATGCACCTACCCACATTTCGAGCGATTTTAATTTATTTCTACATATTCGAAGCTTACGTTATACACTTTTAATAAAATATTATCGTCTAAGGAATGTGTGTACCAAATTTCAGATCAATAGGGCAATTTTTGTAGATTCCGACGTATTAACGTGGAGCTCAACATAGATTCGTCGCTGATGATGCGAAACGTATACGGCATTAAAGCCTACAAAAACAACTGCATTGGCGTTATTTTTAACATTTAATTTAGTGAGAAACTGCGGGAAAATGGCCTACAACAACATTTCAATTTATAAATTCATTCTTCTTCTGCGCCACCTTATCCCACATTTTGGAGTTGGCTGCCTTCGATGAGTTTTATCATAGTTGGTACTATCAAATTTGGAGCTTTGGTTTTACGGATGCATGCCCTTGCTGACTTCAAGCCTTTTATACCTACTGCGAGGTTGTACTAATTAGGGGAGGCCGCCAACTGTAAAAGTAAGATTCGATTCATACTGTGTGTTATAAAATTTCGTAGTCATGGGTGTAATATAGCAAAGCAGTATCATGCGAGAAAATCGGCATTGAAATATTCCGTTGCGTTCAAATACTTTCTACGTTAGGGATATTTCAATGGGCACGTGGCACTAGGATTAAGCTATCTATTTATAAGCTCGTCGTTGTCGGATCGAATCTCGCTTCTGGCAAATTTATTATTTATTCTTTTATTTATTGAAATGCGTATCCAGATAATTCCCGGCAAATAATTTCAACAATTATGCATATAATACGTTTTTTGAATACCGTTTGCTGCGGCCTCCATTTGAAAGAACTAACGGGGGAAATGAAGTGTTGCCATCTGTCTGCGAAACGTGTAACTACGGTCAGCGTGTAATAAGTGTATTTTTTGTTTGTGAAATTTGTTGTCTATAAAGCCGCGTTCCCACGACGTCTTGTAACGAAGGCGGGACGGGACGAAACAAATACTCAACAACACGCCATGGGAACGGGGCCGCCTCTGCTAGCGGGGACGAGACTCAGCTACCCACTCTGTGTCGGTAAACATCACAGGCGTGTGTAGCGGTGCGCTGTTGCCATCGGTTTGCAGCAGCGGTGGGCACTCCTTCTGTTGCTGTAAAGTGCTCAGTGCCAAACGACACTAGGCAACGTGGTGGAGAGGTGGCGGCGAGTTAAGTGAGGGCTAACCTGTGGCGCGCGCTCTTCCCTATACTTCGGCTAATGAGGTGCCGTCCCTTCCCGCCTTCGTTACAAGACGTCGTGGGAACGCGGCTTAAGGCGGAAATTGAAGACCAACCTGGCATTCGCCTTGATGGCTACGGAAAACCACCTAAACCCGGTACTATGTAGGCTTGGCTCGTGCCCGGTCCGTGTTACATCCCTAATCCAGTGCGCGCTGAGCCACACTGGCGGATAATTAATAAATTCATTGTGGGCATGAAATTCGAGATCATTGTCTGAAATTTCACTCTTACTGTTATCATACAATGCTTTGCCCTTTGATGTCGTGGTCATTTTAGCCAATTGTGGATCTGAGACAAGGAATGGGAAGGAAGTCGTCCATTGCCTTCTAAATGAACCATCCCGTCACTCGCCTGGAGTGATTTCGGGAAACTATAGTCAGCCGAAATCTGGATGGCTGGACGGGGATTTGAACCCGCATCCTCCTGCCACTCACCCATCTGGTTCGGGTGTCATGCGGTGGAGAAAAACAAAGGATCAAGTTTCCGCGGCATCGTCGGAGAAAACTGTTTTCTTTCGTATATAATTTGAACCGGGAGAGGAACTAGAACGAACTCAATCAACTTAATAAGGGAACCAAGTGATCTGTGATGATTTATTAAAACCAAAATCCAACGGCTGGATCCACTTGACCGCCATCCACGAACATTACCACTTAACATCCAATAGCGTTTCACAATTGTGTGACATTCATGTTCCGGGCTTTTGGATCGTGGTTGGATTGCATCGTCATCACTCCCTATAAAGACTGATGACGCCAGCTGGCAGTCACCATGACTAGAGTTCCTTAAATGAAATCTCGGCATTAATTCGGCTCCATTGCAGAGACGAAAACCTAATCTTCAGAATCACATAAAAAACACAGTAAACATTTGTCACCAATAAATTGAAATTTAACTAACTAAAATCGTTATATTCGTTTTTATATACTTACATAGTATGCCTCGAATTATACATAGGTAGTCTATACACACGAACAAGAGAGTGTACAAATTAGTGGAGATTAATCTAAAGAAAAGTGAACTTCATTTGATTAGACGGATATAGCAACTCAATAGTGAATTGGGGGAGATCTAAGTACCCGTGCTGATGAGTGATGCATGAATGAAATGAACTACACGATATGAATTAAAATCCTGCCTTCACCGTAGCGGCCATCTTGATACACGGTTCTCCTTACCTCTTGTTGATTACTGAGCTGTTCTCACTTTACGCCTCTAGAATATTGTTTAACAAACATAACAATACAACAATATTTACACAGTTCGCCGGCATGTAGCAACATTGACTTCCCCCCCCCCCTCCCCGACTTTTTGTTGCTAGCCAAGGAGTCCCTTGTTGCCGGTATTCACAGGAATTTCCACATAATCTTCTATCTGTTTCTGGTAGATACATTTAACATCTAAGCCAAGTTTAACGAAGGAATTTAAGTGTCCATCCATTCACGAATATGAACATTTTTTCTGTGGTTTAAATGTCAATTTGTTTGTGAAATATCTGGTGTTATGACGAAAACTGGGTACCGTCCTTTCATACACGTAGATGATTACAGAAAGACTGCCGAACACCTTGATCTGGAAGCGTCTCATTTTTGTGCTTATTTCTTTACGCCTCGTCGACGTCGAGGTCATTAGAGGCGTGATGGGACTGGGGACATGAAACGGGAAGAAATTCGGCCATGCCCTTTTGAAGTAAGCGTCCCGGCATTCGCCTGGAGTGATTTTGGGAAAACATGGAAAACCCAAATCTGGATACCCGGACGGGGATTCGAACCCGCGTCCTCCCGAATGCGAGGCCAGAGCGTTAATCATTCACCCACCATGCTTGGTGATCTGGAAGTCCGAGGCTGGACCTCAACCGGCAGATATGCTCAACATAGAGCGTCTTTATTGATTTGAACCATATGGAAGATATAAATCTACATAATCTAGGAAAGATAAAATGATGTGTTTTTAAGGGCTTAACGGATGGTTGACGTTATTAGCTAACTCATATAGCTTTACGCCTCGTCGACATCAAGGTCATTAGTGGTGAGGAAGGGCAGGTAGCTAGTAGCGACAGGAAGAAATTCAATTATGTCATTTTGAAGGAACCATCCCGGTCATCACCTGGAGTGATTTGGGAAAATTAAGAAAACCCCAAACCTGGATAACTAGACGCGAATTCGAGCCCGCGAATTCCTAAATACGAGGCAGAGCGTAACCGTTCATTCACCAGGCTCGGTGACGTCATTTTTTATTTATTTTTTGCTGTTATCAGTCTTTCGACTGGTTTGATGCAATTTTCCATCCTTTCCTATCTAACCTCTTCATCTCTGTCCTCAATTATCTGCTTCATATATTCCAATCTCTGTCTTCCTCTACAGTTCTTACCTTCGACCGTTCCCTCCACTAGCAAATTAACTAATCCAGCATGTCTCAAAATATGACCTACCAGCCTGTCTCTTCTTTCTGTAAGCTTTTTCCACAAACTTCTTTCCTCACCCATCATTTCCAAAACTCGTTCATTTCTTACTTTGTCAGTCCACTTAATTTTCAGCATTCTTCTGTATCACCACATTTCAAATGCTTCAATTTTCTTTCTTTCTGGTATTACTAAACTCCATGTTTCGCTACCATAAAGTGCTGTGCTCCACACAAAGAGTTTTAAAAAGTTTTTTTTAATTCTTAGATCAATGTTTGAAACTAAATGATTTCTCTTTTTCATGAAAGCTCTTTTTGCTAGAGCAATTCTGCTTTTAACATCATTCCTGCTTCGGCCATCGGTTGTAATTTTGCTTCACAAATAACGGAATTCATTTACTTCTCCAATTGCATTCAATCCTATTTTTATATTTAATCTCATTAATCCCAACAACATTCAACTTAAGGTGTTCCATCTCCCTTTTTAGATTTTCTAGCCTACCTGCCCTATTCATACTTCTAACATTCCACGCTCCGACTCGTAGAATGTTTCTATTCATTCTAATGACTACCCTTTGAGCAGTCCCCAACCGGAGATCTGATTGGGAGACTAATTTATCTCCGGAATATTTTACCCAGGAAGAAGCCATCATGATATATGTAATTTGAGGGGATTACATGTCCTCGAGATACCCTTTGGGACTTTAATGCAGTGGTTTCCCGTTGCCTTCTACATCCCCATGCCGTTGATCATTACTGATTCATCCGGGTTTAGGGGCCGTTTCCAACCCCAAGGGCAAAAGGGTGCCCTGGACCACTCCTCACTCTTCCGCCCTCCTTTCGGAGGCCGTTGGCAAGCAGTGGGTGACTCCTTATACCGGGAATCATTCAGTCGCCAGAGTCTCGTCCGTGCAAACAGGGTGCACCACGTGAAGGAGTGGTTGACATTTGGTTGGAAAAGGCTATTATAGACTCTCCCAAACCCTTACGCCCCATGACGTCATTACAACAGGAATAAGATGTAAGACAACGAACAGAAAGGAGTTGTGTCATTGCGTTTAGAAGTAACCATTTCTCGTCACCGACACGGTATGACGTGCTGCGCGTATGATAAGCGCGCTGGACGCTTCATTTATAGGTAAATCTTATGAGTTCGCGTCACCAACATGATAATGTTGACATTGTGTCTATAGCTGTAAGTATGACGTGTTGCGCTTGAACAGCACTGAAACTATAGATTATATGTAATGTATAAAACTGAATGGTTTGTTTTTTTCTTTTAATTAATGTTCTTCATACAAATACACAAAGTTTTTATCCGATTTTGATGGAAATTTGAATACGTATACTTCAAAACAAATAGAAAAATACTGTTTACTTTTGATTTATAAAAAAACTAAACCCTCTCCTCCATTCCCCCTAACCTTAGTTTCTGTCAACGTTGTTCATACAAACCCACAGTTTTTATAGTACTTATCACGCGTATACTTCAATGCAAGGTGGTCTGGCAGCTCTGCGGTTGCCGGCCTTGGTGGCGTATGGGCTAGAGTACTAGCTCCGCATGCCGAAGGTCGCCGGTTCGAGTCCGGCCAAGGGTATGGGTGTTTAAGTGTTGTGTGTGTGAACGTGTTGTCCATCCTGTAATGTCCGTGTGCTCATAATTAGTAGCAACAATGAACTAGAGAATCTAATACACTTGAAGAGTCGTGATAAGAACATTGAGCTGGCTGTATGGCCTATGTAGCCGAAAGCCATATTTAAAAAAAAAAAAAAAAGAGTTAACCTGTTTACTGACGAGAGTCTCTCTGTTCAGTCACGGGTTCAAATCCCCTGGTGAGCAGAATTTTTTGGGAGTTGTATTCGATTATGTGAGCTACACCGGGATGTTGCGTGGTTCTGATTTCACATTAACTGTAGGCCTCTGAGGAAAGGAATTGGCCTTCTTGCCTCTGACACAATAACTTGGTACATCTCCTTTGCGAAGATTCGACCAACCTTCGGGTTGTGGACTAAGTTAGATTTTTATTTTTTTAAGTGAAAACTTCTTTAGGAACGTCGGACAATTTTTTGATGGGTGAAAATCTTATGAGTTATGTTAGTTTTAACAGTGTATCTATTGCGGTCAGGTGGCTTAGTGTTTAAGGTGTCTCATTGGAGAACGAATGGTGCCTTGTTCGAATCCCTGTGTCGGAGGAATTTTCTTATACCCTTAAACCGACCTTCATCTCTGGCACAGCTTGCTGTGTAACATGAAGTACGCCAGAATGCTTCCGTGGTTCAGATTCCACGTTAAACTGTAGGTCCGTTGTACCTGATAGGGTTACCGGGTTAGATTAAGGCGATTAAAACAGGGGCGGAATGAGCAGCCAATAGAAACCTTGTTACTAGGTCATTACGATTAGAGATGAAGCGGATAGCTTTTTGGCCGGATACCGGTTATCCGGCCATCCTACAAGCCGGATATTCCGCAGCAGAATATCCGGCTGAATGTTGTTATTTGAGGTTAAGAAAAATCCTAAAACTGGGTATATTTGTGCCAGAAAAACTCGAAATCAACTGCGAAGATTTCTATGGGGCTTTCACCGTTTTAATGCTTAGAATCTCAACTTAGTAGTTTGGTATGTCTTATGCTTCTACGTTACATAACCTAACATAACATTAAATGAAATTTTGAACGTATGGTGAGGAATACCACAGATGGAACCACTAGATGCAGCATACTTCGCACTGAACACACAACTACAATGTCTCTGACCATATCCTTTAATGAAAGCAATTACATAACTTTACAATAATAACTATTTTGCACATTAAACAAAACTTGAATTAGTCTTTCCTTTAATTAGGGATATTCAATTTTTAAACGCCATAGATAGCCGTAAAAACAACAGAAATTTTCTTTAAGCACGGTCTATGGACATTGTCTTCGACCATCAGCATTAGTCTTCTGTTTATGATAATATTATTCCGAATTCACTTATGATATTTGTATAAAAGGCTGAATCGGCGGAGTTAAAGTATCTGGCGTTTCGAGCAAAAAGTATATCCATTCACTATGCAATTGATACAATGAATCTTTTCGGACGAATGAAAATAGTTTACGTGCAAATAAACTTCAACCCACCCGTTTCTTGGTACGGGGCGTGTGAATCTAGGTTTGCTTTAATTCCGAAAAAAGTTCGCGCGAATTTTATGAATCTTTGAACAAATGTTTCTCATTGCGGGAATAAAAGAAGGCTACGTATAAATCTGCGCCAGCTATACCGTGCAACGCCGGTAATTCCGCTGGTGATATAAATAATAACAATAAGTTTTCGATTATGAAATACTTTTCGTGAGGCACGTTTTGACGCGAAATTTGAATCATTTCCTTTTTCTAAGACAAGCCACTTGAAAATAAAACATCCAGTAAATTTTCATGAAATGAAGGTAGCTACAGCCGCTATCGTGCCTATACTGCCTTTAGTCATCCCCGGGACAAGTTCCTCTTCAACATCAAAAGAAAAACAATTGACTATCCCCGGTTCTTACCCGGGAGAAAATATAGCAAGGGAGCGTAAAAGGATCGCAAATCGTTGGGCTATTGACCAAAACAAAATACATGTAGTCAGTGGTGCCAACATGGTAAGGGTGTACGCGTGGCTGAGTATGCTTCTGCAAGACGTTTCGTTACGCACTTTAATAGTTCGAGCTTAGCTCAAGAAAAATTGCTGACAATTGAAGAAGAAAAATTTACCCGACCGCCAGCTAGTGTCAGTTATCAGCACGAGATGGAATTCTAACTTTTATGTGAAAGAGTTCCTGTTGGAAGAAAATATGGCTATATCACTATATGTGGCTGATCGCACACTAATTTGACGAGTCGAGTCAACAGTGGTGTTTGATGGTAAAGTGTGTTAGGCTATTGAAGCCATTTGAAGAAATAACAAAAATAACAAGTTCTGGTGACTACTGCAATTTCGAAGTAATATTACAAGGTCTGCACTAAACAAATATTTAGATAACGACGAGAAAGCAAAAAGAACTCCTAACTTACCATACAAGAGAGCATTTTAAAACTGAATTAAAAAGTCGTTTCGGCTCCTTAAGTGAAGATTCAATCTACTTGATTGCGACATTCTTAGAGCCAAGGTTCAAGACAAACTATTTGGGGATTGTTGAAACTCATCAGAAAATTATATTGGAATCTTTAAAAATGTCTTGCGAGGAATCTTCCACCAGTAACAGTTCATCCTCAAAGCTGTTAAAAGGAGTAGAAGAGATGAGACAGAATCAACTGTGACTCACGAAGCTCACGACACGTTTTTGAACTGTTTTAACGAGATAGTCACTATCACAATCAAGAAAAAAATGTGATTGCTAGCGAGATTTACATTTATTTAATCTCAAATTGATAGGAAGCGTGACCCATATATTTGTTGGTCAGCTAATGTGACACAGTACCCGAATATGAATAAATTTGATAGAATTTATCTTTCAGTCCAGTAGTGTATATAGGGAAAGGCTTTTCTTTGAACCTGGCATTGCTTACGAGAACTAGCAAAACTGATTATTACCTCCTATTACAGAGAAATTGTTGTTCATATAGTACAAGAACTAATTTTTTTGTATGTTAAAAAGAATAATAAATGGTATTTTGTGTTTAGATTTAATACACACTTAGAATTTGTGAATTTAAAGAATTTTTGTTGTTGAAATTTTCGTAATTTATTGAGAATCCGATACCCGCCGGATATTAATCTACTATCCGGTACCCGGCCGGATAGTAAATATTGGCCGAATACCGGATAGTTGCCGGACATCCGTTTAATCTCTGATTACGATTACAGGGAATTATTATTGTTTAATATACCTGTAACTATAAGTACGACTTACTGCTTTACGCCTTGACGACGTCGGGGTCATTCGAGGCGGAATGAGATGGGGCAAGGGAAGGGAAGGAGTTCGGCCATGGCCTTTTGTTGGAAGCATCCCGGCATTCGCCTGGAGTGATTTGGGGAACCATGGAAAACCAAAATCTGGAAACCCATATGGGAATTCGAACCGCCCTCCTCCGGAATGCGAGGCCACCACGCTCGGTTTCATATAACTAAAGAAGGTTTTGTCACTATATGTTACAATCCAAGGGGCAGTTGAAAGGTTATCACACATCTATTACGATGGAAATCATGAAAGGAGTACTAACCAAATTTCCAGCAAAATTATTGAAAACGATACGATAGACGCATTTATTTTGTAACATACCAAAATATTGCTGTAATGTCGTATATTTGGTGCAATAAAGAGGAGGCTGAAGTCAGATGAAAGAAAGAATATCTTGAAGATTAATGTAAATTAATTTTTCGACGTTGTAGAGATGGAACGGAAGACATTGCAAAGTCATTTAGTATAGGCAAAGGTAAGTTCGACTGGGAGTGTGTTCATGAAATCATATCAACCAATATTCGGAACTAGCACTAAATTCCTAACTTTCTGAAACTACTCCTGGTTTTAGAAGTAGATACTTGCTTGGAATTAAGCAACGTAAATTGCAAGGTTCTGAAGGTAGCTGAGGCAGTATTAATTTGTTTTGGCATGACAGCTAAGTATAAATGTTGTTGTTGTAATCTAAGAAACACATCTGATGGTCTGCTGCACTTAGTCTCACGTTTGGTTTCTCTCAGCTGACACGTGTGAGCCACACAATAGCTGATAATTCGACAGGCAGCTACCGTGCGGAGTTCTCGAGTTCATTAGGGAAGCCACAACTTAGCAACGTCATTCCCCGCCTTCATTCCTTCTCTATTTAACTCGCAGTAGGAGTTGTATTTATGCCTTCACTACTTATAACTGAGACCTTATGAAGATTTCTTGCCGGCCTCGGTAGCGTAGGGGCTAGAGTGCTAGTTCCACGTACCGAAAGTCGCCGGTTCGAGTCCGGCCGAGGGCATGGGTGTTTAGTGTTGTGTCTTTGAATGTCTTCTCCGTGTTTTAGTGTCCTTCTGTCAATACTTGGTAGCAAAAAATCACATTGAGCTGGCTGTATGCCATTAAAAAAAAAAAAAAAAAAAAAAAAAAAATGAAGATTTCTTCACATTACCAAGCACTGTCACAGCGCGGAAAAAGGGTATCCAACGCGTTTAATGCTGTAGGATGCGTACAAAACACTAGTGCGTCCGCATTTGGAATACTGTTGTGCAATTTGGGATCCGTATCGCAAGGGATTGATTGACACGTTAGAGAAAGTACAGAGGAGAGCCGCTCGATTCGTGACCGCTAGTTACAGTCCTTATGTGAGTGTCACAGAGCTGATACGTGGGTTGGGGTGGGATTGTTTGGAGGACAGACGACGTCGTTTTCGTTTAAATTTGTTGGAGAATATGCGAAAATCTCTAATTTACGAGTGCAACGAAATTCTTCTTCCGCCAACCTATTTGGGTCGCAATGACAGAAGGGATAAGATTCGAGAGATAAGATGTCGTACTGATACATTTATGTATTCTTTCTTTCCTCGTTCTATTCGGGATTGGAATACTCTAAAATAGGATTGGTGCTTAGCACCCTCTGCCACCCACAGTAATTGTGAATTGCAGAGTATAGATGTAGATGTAGATGTAGGATCACACTTTTCCCCCCGATGAATGAGGTTATTGTATAACAACGCATTATTGATAAGGTATTAAAAGTTATCAATAATGCAAACATATACTCATGTAGGTGATGGATGTACAACAGCTTCTTTTTCACACTTATAACATCCAAAGGACCATACACCAAATAGGTACCGAACGTGGTGGCTGAACGGTAACACTCTGGCTTCTCATTCGGGACAACATGGGTTCGAATCCCTGATTGGCCAAGCAGTTTACGGTTTTATATGGTTTCCCGAAATACTCTCTGACATATAGAAGGACTGTTCTTCAAAATGCCATTGCCGAATACCTTTCTGTTCCTTGCCCTTCACCCTTTCCCGCCTCTAATGACCTCAACGTTGAAAAAGCTTAAAGATATTAAAGCAACAACAATATTGGTGGCTAACAGTATACACCCTTTCACATATAACAAAATAAAAATCATTCTAATGATAAGATTATTTGAGAGGTAGCTGTTGACAGTCCGGGAAGTGGTAGAAATATTTAAACATCCATTGAATATAATCAGAAATGGAGGCTAGGGACTGAATGCATGTTGGAAATTCTTTTCATATTTCCATGGAAAAAGTTTCGCTGAAAATAGAAGTATGTAGTGACCACAACTTAATAGCATATCAGGAATTTCTCTAGTTAGTTTTGTTTTGTTGGTGTTGTAAATCAAATATAATGTGAGAAGATAATGTAATTCAGCTTAGAACATGACCTGAGGCTTTGAGCTATCCAAATTAACCAAAGTAGCGCATCTCAGCGAACAAAAAACGAATCGTCAGCTGCAAAAAACCATTAAAACTTTTAGCAGTGGATTTATTACATACATTATTCTGGAAGAATTTTTTGTGATTTAGCAACCTTCCAGCAACTAGGAAATTCACTAAAAATTAATTCCTTAGTAAAGACCGAGATTGGTGGTGTAACTGTTAGCGCTCTGGCCTCGCATTCGGGAGTGTCGGTTCGAATCCCCGTCCGGGCATCCAGATTTGGGTTTTCCATGGTTTCCAAAATCACTCCAGGCAAATGCCGGGATGCTTCCTTCAAAAAGGCCATGGCCGAATTCCTTCCAATTTCTTGCCCCCCATCCTTTCCTGTCTATAAAGTTCACGCTGTGTTTTTTTTTTTTTTTTTAAAAAAAAAATCCTTTAGTAATGCGGAAGGCGAAAAGAAAAAAACATTTAATTTTGTCCCTATGACATTTTGGAGCACATCATTAGAAAATACGTGACGGATCAAAACATCAAAACATTTTTTGATTTTTATTGAAGTTAGTTTAAGAGCACGGCCTGAAACGTTTTCGACCTCCATCATACATCGTGCTGTTATCGCTAACTTCGAAACATAATTTCTTATAAATTGCTGCGTGTAATAAATATACTGTCTACAGAATCAAAAATGAAAATGTATACAGATTTTTTTTTTGTATCTTTGGCTTTACGCCTCTTTGACGTCGACGTCAACGTCATTAGAGGCGGTAGAGTCCGTGGGAAGAGGGTAAGGAATGTGAAGGAATTCGGCGATGGCGTTTTGAATTAATGATAGCGGCATTCACGTGGTGTGATTTCGGGAAAACGTAAATCTGGATGGCCGGACGGGGATTCGAACCCACGTCCTCTCGAATGCCAGGACTAATCGTTACCGCTGACCCACCGGGAAATAGAAACAACTTATCAGCAGCCACAAGGATTGTTGTTAAATAACTGGTTACTTAAGCATGCATTAGTTTATGTTTTACAACGATTCTTCCAAATTTGCTTTTTTTTATGAAAAGAACCTAGTGTTTGTTATCTGTGATGTGAGCTAAATTTTTTTATACTTAAATATGTTTTCTGTAAATGAAAAGTTGAGTATATAACTCTATATATGCTGATGATATATGTAGGCCTATATATTTTTTTTTCTGTAGTGACGAATATTGCTTCCAAAATTTTTTCAATGATATATATATATATATATTAACTCTTTAAGATCAACAGAATATGCACTTTCGTTTATAGTAAATTAATTCAGTGGTTAATGTAAATCTACACATCTTAGTCAGCTTGAAGGTTAGTTCACATTATCCAAATGGTTGTAAAGTAACAGTTACAAATCCAGAACCATTTACTATTTTAATATAAACAACTGAGATAAAAAAGAATTGTTTAAGATACAATAACCTCATTTTATTTTAGTAACCAAGCTTTTGCTTCGTCAACTATTTTAGGCAAAACTCCATAAGATTTACAATGTCCACAGAGAATCTTACTTTAATTTTTCTGACAGCCATCATGTGCCAGTAAATCAGGTTGTTACGTGTGTAACAATTCTGACTGTTACACCGCAATAGGCTTTATTATTAAGCACACAATATTTTTATATCAAAATATAAATTTAAAATCTTGTCTTTTAGTTCATAAATCATACAGACCAGAAAATATTCACAAATTATCAAAAGTATAAACAAATTTACACAAATCTGGTTTGCTGATATTTTCCATAAATTTAAAAATCTCAATATACTGCTTTGATTTGATAATCACCATAATACAATAATTTACAAGTATAGCTTCCAAATTTCATTTGTATTTTCTTCAATCAGCAGAAAGATCACTGTGGGTTGAAGAATTATATTTTTTTGACTTTTTTGTATTTATCTAAGTTATTTAATCTCTGATGACTGCTAGGAATAATTATTATTCTATCTTTTTGTATCATAGCGGAAAATTTGCAGACAACTACAATAAAAAATTAAAACGAATCAACATATGAATTCGTACATTTATTTTAAGCTTCTTGTGGAGAAAAGCATATTTTATTTTAAAAAATGAATTTGACATAATGCACATCTATTAAAATCCTGCTTATATATTATTTACTCAAAAAGTTCTACAAAGAAGTAGATCTATTCCAAACTCAAAAAATGATGCAAATCTGCCATACAGGAAAATTATTTAAATCGGTTGAATATTAAAGAAATTATAGAAAATTATTATTATTAACTCGTAACATCCATTTACTTTTTTTTTCTCTGACAGTTCCAACTTTCTACAGACTCGTCATTTCAACCGAATAATTACACGCAAAAGATTAGAAGAACAGTATAAACATAGTATCTTATGAAGGAAACAGAAAAAGCTAAAATTCCGGCAGGTCCCTAATACAGAAATGATTTTAGATCATCACGACGTCAACAAGATGCAAATGAGACACGTTGTGACCTAGCAATATCAGTAGCATTTACTTTAATATTTACATACAGAGCCAGATACTGGATGTGAATCCAAACTAACGAAACCTTGACGGTTTTACTTGTTTTACTTTCAAAAGTAATCCTTCCATGTCCAGAATCATGATGTTAGTTATGATGGATATGTCGAAGGAAAGGCAGTTGTCTATATTGAACAATAAAACCCAAAAAGTATATTTGGATCTTCGGAATCAACAGGTGAGCAAGAAGAGATTGTATATTTGTTTTTGCAATGCCTTCACTCCTAGTTCAAGCTCATAACAACGTAATAGATGTAGCTTCTTATTAATGCTTCGATTAGGCATTGTAACTTTGATCAAATGGCCTTGACTGCAGTGGGAACTAGCACAAAAAATAACGGAATGACAGTAACACTTGAACTCAAACACTAACAGAATTTAAATTAAAAGTTCATATGAAGCGTGGTGGGAGAGCGTAAGCGTCTGGCGTGGTATTTGGAAGGACGCAGGTTCAAATCTCCATTGGCCATCCAGATTTCAGTATTTCATGGTTTTCCTCAATTTCTCCAGGCGAATGCCAGGTTGGATCTTTCAAAGAGCTATGGCCGAATTCATTTTCGTTTCTTGCCCTCAGTCTTCTTCCACCTCTAATAACCTCTACATAGACGATGCGCAAACCCACAGCCCCCCTCATCTCAAATAATAAATAAATAAATAAACAGCAGAAGTAGAAATGTAGAGAGATTAAATGATCACTAAACAGACTGACTGTAGTCCTGTTTTTACTTCGGAATATAAGAGTATTGCTTCGAGCCTAATACACTAGGAAGAACTGCTGCTTTAATTAGAATTATTTTCTAATGAAAATACTTTTCCATGTTACTGAGTAAATTCATAAATTTCTCAGTTATTTGGTTTAAACGAAATATTTTATGCGTTGAAGATGAACCGTTAGCCTGATCTCAAACCTGTATTGATTAATATACAAATCAGTGTTCACTGGATACAGACTTTGAAGGGACTTACGACGATGTTCCGACCTCTCCTAAGGGATCAATCATAACAACAAAAGCTGTTTTGAAGTTTAGTAATAACACGACGCTATCTCTTAAGCAGCTTGTTCGACTGATTTTTATGCATTTGATATTTCTGGAGTAGCAGATATGTTTCTGATAAGGCTTTAAGGTACTTCGGTGACAATGTCTCGGTTACTTGGAATTGAAAACTAATTATTTAAATTAATTGTTTCTGCTACTTCTTCATTAATATTGGCATATGCACCGAAATTTCTGTCCCATATACCTGATGGTTAGAGTGATGGAATTCTGCTGTTGGAACGCATAGACGTTTCAAGTTTATCATGCGGAGTTCTAACAATTTGCGTCATAAATTTCTAAGCAGAATTTAAAACGTTGATAGTGTTTACATTCAATGTAAGTAAACCTGTTGTCGGCACGTTAAGAATTTATTTTTCTAATTTCGAAACTTCTGACCTTACAATTTAATAACTATCCATTCTAAAACCATTTTTAGGGCATCCTGAATATTTCTATTTCATGTTAGGGTAAACCCGGGATAGATGGCCATGATTTTTTCAAAAGCAGTTTCACAACCAAATACACACAAACAACCTGAAACTTTCCTAATAAATTGCCTTTTCAATCCATAAAAAACAAAACGTGACTTCGTTTACAAAGTTATACCAAATTTCATTCAAGCTAAAAATTCGTGAAAATATGTAACACTTGGCCATCAGCATCAGGGTTAGATGGTCAGACATGTAAGGGAGAGATGGCCATCGGAGAAACACTTCAAAATCAAAGATATAATTATTTAAATAAACTTTTAACAATTTAAACATGTTTTACTAGCTCTCTTCATGTAAAAATATTTTATAAAGATATTATTTGCAGTTAAATTATAACTTAAACAGAATCTCAATTGTAAAAAGCATTTTACAATTCTTGAATTTTTTAACATTTTTATTATATTTTTGAAACATACTAGTTTTATATAAAAAATAATGAGAAATCACCTCAATTATTGTTACTTAAATTTAGAACTAATCCAAAATTTATAAGAAGGAATGTTTACTTTGTAAGGATAGATTTTTTAAAAAAATTACACTAACACATCGATGGCACATATCAACATATGGTGTGCATGATTCGTGTAACCAACGCTTACACCTGACACACTGAATCCAATCACAAGTATTATCTGTTTTTGAATAGTCTTCCCCGCATCCAACGCACACTTCCTCCTCTTCAAAAAGTCGGTCAGTTTAGTCTTCCTTGTACTGAACTTTTTCTGACGAGTCTGAAATATCTGAAGTTTCTTTAACCTTCTTGGTCAGAAACTTTTTGAATAGTTTTTTTTTTTTTTTTTACAGTAGACCTAGTTTTTCATTTTTCATTAAGTTTCAATTCTAACTTTTTAATATTTTCTTTTGGCGTCAAGTTTGTAGCTTTAATTTTTCTACGTTCGTTTGTTTAAGTTTTGGGTCTAGCTGTCAAAGGTGAAATATTGTTTAGAATATTGGTAGGGGTGACTCGGTTGGTTTCATTTGAAATCACCGAAAAGGTCTTGCACAAGGTCCTGGTAGAGATGATGTTGCTTTTATTTCAGGGGATTTTTGTTCACATTTCTCTGCTGAAGTAGAGTCGATGGATCCAGTAGTGGATTGCGACAAGGGTGACGACGTTCTTTCGTGGAGAGTTTGGCCAGATACGTTGATGTTTTCACTTCCTCTAAGTCTATATGGATCACTTCTAAAAGCGTAATCTGGATTAAAGAGGTAGATTCCCGTTGCTTTGAACCCTGAGACGGCGTTCCCTTGTGTTGCAGCTTTTCCCCAACAATCTTGTAGTAGCTCGCCAAATTGTAATCTTCTTAGCTTCCGATCTGGGTGATTCCTTTGCCATTTTTAAACGGCACTGTAAAAATGATGCTTTAAAGATTTGAAGACAGATTGGTTTAACGGTTGGAGATAATGGGAAGTATGGCTGGAGAGGCACAATAAAATGATATTATTAATCTCAGCAAACTCCAACATCTGTACCGAGCTAGAGTGTGAAGATGCCAACCCAAAATCAGCATAACTGTTCCAAGAGGTTATCGGGGCAAAAAATGATCACCTAATCCATTTTTTTTTTTTTTTTTTTTTTTTTTTTTTTTTTTTTTTTTTACATAAAGAGGAAGAAACATACCTTCAGCATTGCAGCATGCAAACATTGTAATAGTTTCTCCTTTTTCTGACAAAGTAATCAGAGGAACGGTTTTTGATCCCTTTTCAGCTATAACAGCACCTGGTCGGCTATGTAACTGAAGGCCTGATTCATCCATTTTAAATATTCCTCCAGGTTTATTCAGCAAATCATTTTCTTCCATTAGAGTTGAAAGTAAGTTAAAATATTCCTTGACTTCATCACGATTCATTCCCTGGACTCTGGTCAAAGATACGCCTTCAGATTTTCGCACACTTAGATCTGGATGTCGAGATAAGAACATTTGTAACCAACCGCAACCTGCTTTTCCTTTTTATTCATTAAATTTATGTTTTAGGCCAAGCTGAACAGCAAAACCATAGGCTTTGAATCACAGCGAGTCTTTATTTTTTTCTCAAGAGTATTCCTTGCAATATTAAACTCCATGGAAGCTTTTCTCACAGAGTAACCATCATTGTTTACTTTATTAATAGCATTTTAAGGTCTTCTTCTTTCCATAATCCTCTAAAAGATCCGGTCTTTCGAATGTACTTATTTGGCATCTGTAAAAAAATAACGATACCTTCAAAATTTAATATAAACATGGTGGTCGCAAACTCAAACATAACCTACGCACCGATATCCGTTTAGACCTAATAAAACTCTAAAACTACAGTTTCCGTCACTACTCACAGCCTAAGTTATGTTTAAATCGAAAGGTTGTGACATACTACACAATTTCAAAGTATATTGAAAGATAAATCATGAAAATTACTTACTTTCAGTTGAAATAAAGAGTCATGCGGAGCAGCAACACGTACTTATGTTACTAACTAATTATCAACTGACAGGCAGTGCTGTACATCGGATCGTGAAAGAATTACAGGCGTTGGCTATCTCTCCCGTATGGCCGTCTATCTCGGGTTTACCCTAAATAATAGTTGCAGGTAAATTGCAAATTAAAACTTATTAAATTAAAAAATACATAAACCTCTGCATTTGTTCCTATAGACGACACTTTAAAATAGATCTGCTCTTAAATTTGATTCATTTTGTACCTATAGTCGACACCCTTTCACAACTTTAAAATGACACCAGGGTCCGAAAAGAACAAGGGCTGATGATAGGAAAGTTGTCAGAAGGGGCCTGCCCCAAGTGGAAGCAATTCCAGACTCAGATGGGGTCCCATGGGAGCTAATCCAGGTCCCAGGTCCCACAAGTAGTACCCCTCTGGGGAATAATGTAGGTTCGGAAGATACACTAATAAAGCCCTTCATGAAAATAAAAAAAACTGGGTCTCAGATTTTTCTTTGCAATATCTGTTGTCTTTACTTAGTAAGAGATGGATTTCGCTACCTGTTAACAACATAATTTACGTTACTACATGCTTTTAAATATGACATAATAGGACCGAAACCAGGTGTCAATTTCAGGTTTCTAACACCGCGTGGTAGCGTATATCTATCTATCTATCTATATATATATATATATATAGATGAATGTATGTATGTTTGTTTGTTTTTAAGTTTGTTTGTTTGTTCTTCATACAAATCCACAGTTTTCATCCGATCTCGATGAAACTTTGCACACTTACCCTTTGAAACAAGGAGAAAAATACTGTCTACATTTGGTTGAAAAATTATCTGTATAAATAATACATATTGTCTCATAATTTTGAAATACTACTGAACGGTGATAGACACACGCGTTGGATATGGAGGTCTCTGTGTTGTTTTTACGCGTAGCGGTCAGGCAGCTCAGTGGTTAAAGCGCTTGCTTACAAATATTTTGGGCCCCGTCTCTAAAGACCTAGCTGTTGGGAGACGTAAAGCAGTTAAAAAAGAAAAAAAATGTTTGGGTCGTGGTCTCCGGTTCAAGTCTCAGTGGTGGGTAAGATTTTTAAAAATTGTTTTTGTTCGTAAGAGACACGCCTGGGCCGTAGGTTATTCGGATTGAATGTTAAACTGTAGATATCACAAAGTTAGGTTTCAATGCGAGGCAAATCATAGGTAGTCTTGCAATGCTGTAGGTGTACACTTTTTTACGTTATAATGATCCCTCAGGGGTTGTTCTCTGTCAGTGTATGTGAACCGCAGTAATAATACTATAAATGCGGACGTAAGTGTCTGTCTTTTTGTTACGTTTTGACGACTAAATGGCTATATCGATATTGATGGAATTTGACAAGAAAATCTGCGTGAAGGGGACAGGACCTTTTTTCCAGTATGATTAACAGTTGTAGTCACGAAATTTTGAGATCTTATCGAATGGCGACAGAAATATGTTGGAAGTTGATTCTCTTCAAGAGACAGGTTCGACGGTAGAATGATATAGTGATAGCTTTCCTGTCATATTATGCCAACTCGGTGTTGTTTGGGACCAATCCTTCGTTACCAACATTTTTCTGTATTCAATTCTGGCAAAAAAATTCTTAATCCACGCGTACGAAGTCGCGGGTTCGAGCTAGTATATATATAAAATAAAACAAATTATTGCTGTAAACGGCATGAAGTTTCGTTAAGTTTATGATTAAAGCACAATTTCTAGTAAAGAACGTAGTAAATTCGACACCGCTGTCGATTTAAGGAACATGCAAGAATTTAGATAGCCCTACCTATTTTTGACATATAACAGAAATTTTTTTCTCGTTTAAAATGCGAATGCATAAGTTTATTTATTTCATCGTGGTCACCTTTACATATTCACGTTCAGCAGAAAGTAAAGCAAACTTACAGTAAATAATAGTTAAAGTACTTCCCAACGTTACTATTTGGCTAATAAGATACTTGCTTCCGGCTATGTTTCACCCAGCATGTGGAGCCGTTCTGATTGACGACTAAACCTGATTGTGTTGTTGCTTTTATGGATCATCGTATTTCCTTAAATTAGAGCTTGTGAACTGTAGGTGCACTGTGGACAGACAATAGGCGGACTTACAAAGCTATTCGCTGAATGACGCAATTTTCTTCAGCAATTTTTTTCTTTTTTTTGACATTTAGATTTTGGATTTTAGATTCTGCTTACTTTTGAAAAATATGGTAAGGGAATGGGAGCTAAAGAATAAATAACTACTCGCATTAGGGTAAAAGAAAATTCACTTGAAGTAATCAGGGTTAAGAAAATAAGTTTGTTTATCTTTTAAACGGATTGCGTATGCTCGTCTACATACACAGCTTAACTGGAGGAATTGATTTCAACAGAAATTGTTTCTGTCCCTCACGTGAATGCGTAATGAAGCGGCAAAACCGAACATGTGCATGACTCAGTGTTGTGCTTGTGTGCGGGGCAAGCAACTGTCCAAACAGGCCGCCGTTCCGCTATTGTACCGCCGTCACCACAGCCAATCTACTTGTTTGCCCACTGACGCCTTTCCTTAAGCAGATAACAGCCACTTAAATACGAATGTATTCAAACATACCATGCTCGAACACGCTTACCGATAATCTTCGCGAGAAATAAAATGTAGAATGCACCGAATGTTTCCAGCAGAATAAATCAATCTTCATCTATAAAAAAGACAAATCTGGTCAATATTGGACAGGGATTGGAATTATTCTTAATGTTGACACTCGTCTGATCACATCATTGAATTCTTTACTTTCAAGTTGTAAGATAGTGTTAAAAGAATCTTAGATACTAACATTGTATATATACCTTTTTTAAGTGTTCCAAACAGACAACAAGATTAAAATAAATTAAGTTTGGTGGATTTCTCACAGAAGCGTTGTGCTAATTTCAGTAACGTCAAATTATGGAAATATATTCATTTTACCATATTTAATTCTGATATCACTTCGTTCCTCAGATTTGTGACAGTTGAGAGAAACGAAACTTACACCAACAACATCCACAACAAAATCATGTACCACAGGTTTATTTAACAAATAAGGCGGAAATTAATATAATGCAAAATCAGTTATTCAATTTTGTTTTTATTTTATTTTTCGTCGATAGTTCATTCCACCTGATAAATCTTTTGCGTAAAAATGTTTTGTTCTTGTATAAACATAGTACAGGGCGTTCGCCGGAAAACGCAACCCTCCCAGTCTGTTACCGTCGGCAACTTGCTCGGACAGCGGAGCCAGCAGTTTCCGCCACACGCCACCGTGAATCACCGCACTGTTTAACACCTCCGCTGCCCCAACAGTGCAGTGCAGTGACCCTTACATTGTTAAGAACGGTTTCTTTGCATTGTAGATAGTTTGTGACTTCAGTCTCTTATTAATCAGTGTTGTGAATAAACGTTTCTTTGCGGTTTGGCTGGTTTGGGGCTTCATACTCCTACTAATCTGTACCGTGTTTGAGTGTGAGTAAAATTATGGTACGTTACAGTTTGCAACAAAGAATATTTCTCTACGATACATATGTGAAGAAGAAGTCGTTTAAAAAGTGTCGCAGTAAATTTCGTCGCGAATATCCTGGCGCTTTACTGCCAGCTAAATCAACAATTCTGCGTCTGGTTAAAAAAGTAAGAGAAACGGGTTCATTTTTTAACAAAAAGAGACTGTCGGTCAACCGTATTCTCACAGAGGAGAAAATTGACGATATCGCTTTTCGACTAGAACAGTCACCCAAAAAATCATTAAGTCAGTTAGGGCAGCGTGTGTCTCGAAATATGTTCAGAAGATGTGAAATGTGCATTACACAAGAGTGTCAACACTTCCAGCATCTTTTATAAGGTAAGCTAATGAATTACGTCACATTTAAATGCTTAGCACATACAAGTTTATGAAATAGTCCGCGGCCGACGCGGACGGTCGAACAATGCCGGGAGCTGAGCGCTCGCTCGCCGCGAGCAGTTTCTTCCTTGTAGCGCTAACAGTGGGTTGCGTTTCCCGGCGAACGCCCTGTATAAAAGCAGCAACAACAATATATATAATTTTAAATATTCTGCTTTATAACGAAGATATTTAAAGAAACTTCGATATAGAGAGAAAAAAAAGATTTTTTTATGTCTCTCTTCCGATCTTTATTTTTTGAACACACCCTGACAATGTTGTGGTTGCTATAGGAAGCGCTATCAAAAATGAATGGTGAGTGCATATGAAATGTTGCTGCATTCTAATATTACAACCGTGGTTGAAGTAGGTGTAACGGTTAGCGTTCTGGCCTCGCATTCGGGAGGACGCCGGTTCGAATCCACGTCTGGGCATCCAGACTTGGGATTTCCATGGTTTCCCAAATCACTCCAGGCAAATGCCGGGATGCTTCCTTCAATAGGCCATGGCCGAATTCCTACCCATTCCTTGCGCCCCATTCTTTCCCGTCTCTAAAGATCTCGCTGTTAAGAGACGTTAAGCAGTTACCAAAAAAAAAAAAAAAAAAAAATGTAAAGAGACGTTAAGCAGTTAAAAAAATGAAATAAGACGATTCAGAGAAAGAATCGTAGCGTGGTGGGTGATCGGTAAGGCTCTGGACTCGCATTCGGATGTTCGAGGGTTCAAATCCCCGTTCGGCCATATATATTCGGTTTTCCATGGTTTCCCGAAATTACTTCAGGCTAATGACGAGATGGTTACTTCCAAAGGCCATGACCGAATTCCTTCACATTCCTTGCCCCCCTAGCCTATCCTTGTTCTAATGAACTCTATGTCGGCAAACCGTAAACCTAACAAAACAAAAAACAAAAACACAAGAACTTTTAAATCAACCTTTTTTTTTAGATTTGTCTGCGTACTACTTCAGCTTTGTGATGATGTAAATTGTGTAATGTTACAGACGTGATTATACTATATTATGTGATAATGATATTTCTTTATTGTGATAGGACCCTAAAAAACTTGCTTGCTAACACAAGTTACATTTGTCACAGTAACAATAAATTAATGTGTCTGTCAGTAACAATTGTATGTACAGTTCCTGAGAGTTACAGGACGCATCACTGAGGTAGGTAAAAGTTACTCCAGTAATTAAAAAATTCAGACATAAATGTTAATTCAGAACTGTATCAGCAAAGCTAACGATCCGAAAGATAATCTGATTGCTATGCGTAAACGGGCAGCTGAGTACGAAAACAGTAGATTAGTTGCTCTCTCTATACATATACTGCTGACACAAATGTGATTAACGATTTAGGTAACGGATAGACGATACCTTACCGTGAATGACGTAAGCTTGTGTGATTTCCTAATGTGTTGAAGGTTTTTACTAACCTTACTACCAGAATTAACTGCGGAGTGTTTATCCAGACAGCGCTAGTAAGGGAGAGTCCGTCCATAAACTACGTGGCTCCATTTTAGCTTCCCTTGTAACCCCCCTCTCCCGCCATGTTACCTGACGTGGCATTTGCTTCTATCCCCCCCCCCCCCCAAACCGTGTGCCGCGCAGCTTTTTTTCCCAATTAACTGCAGAAGGCATTTTGAAGTCTATTATTTTCTCTTAACAACTATCGTTAAAATTATTGTGTATGTAATGAACTTAATTTGACACTAGCCACTCCTGTTAAGGGAGCGTCCATAAATTACGTAGCTCCATTTTGGCCTCCGGTGAACCTCCCTCATCCCTATGTAGCCCGACGACGCTTTTGCCTCTACCTCTCCCATCCTTCCATCCCCCTTCCCCCCCTCCCATCCACGTAGCACGTAGCTTTTTTCTCATGTTCATGATCTTTTCATAAATTTCGCTTTCCCGAGCGTGGTCGCCGCATTCGGGAAGGAATTCAGCCATGGCCTTTTTGATGGAAGCATCCCGGCATTTACCTGAAGTGATTTAGGGGAACCATGGAAAATCCAAATCTGGATGCTCGGATGGGGATTCGAACCGAGCGTAACTCATATGTCAAAATTCAGCTCATAAAAATTTCTGCTCCCACATAGATTTGAACCCGGGAACGTAGACAGCACCTTAACCACTACCAGACCAGTCTATTTTAAAGTACATGTGTGTTAAGTACTATCAAAATCGGATACGATCTGTGGGTTTGTTTGAACAACGTTGGCATAAATTAAAGGTGGGTAAAGGAGGAGGGGGGTTAGGATTTGTAAATCAAACGCAGACAGTATTTGTTTTGCAGTATACATATGCAGAGAGCCATCAAAATAGAATAAAAACTATGTGTTTGTATGAAAAATGTTGTCAAAAATATAGAGAGTGGGGATAAAGGTGGAAAGGGGTAAGTTTCTGTAAAAAAATGTAGACAGTATTTTTCTGTTTGTTTTAAAGTTTGTGAGTGCGAAGTTCCATTGATATCGAATAAAAAATGTGGGTTTGTGTATCGAATATTTGAAAAAATTGAAGGGTGTATAAGGGGAGGGTTTTTTCCTTGGACAGAAACCTTCACAGGCGTGCACAGGATAACTCGCCAAAGTTTCATCGTAATTGGATTAATGGTATAGGACCGCTTAGAAGACAAACAAACCAACATGCAAACAAACATATATTCATTTTTAAACATTAGATTGATATTTCGTTTCAAATTTCAACCGCATTTCCATTATTTATTTAAAGTTAACGTGTCTATGAATCTCAAATATCAAAACCCAACTTCGATAGGAAATTAGCTACTATAAGCAGTTTCTAGGAAATGATCAACATCTATACTAATCTATCTATCTATAATATTATAAATGCGAAAGTAGCTCTGTCTGTCTGTTTGTTACGTTTCTTGGGCTAAACGGCTAATCCGATCGTAATGAAATTTGCCAAGGAGAGCTATTTGGCATTAGGATGGAGATAGCATACTTTTTTCTGTATAAATAATACATATTGTCATAGAATTTAGAAAAATTGCTTAATGGTAATAGACAGACGCATAGGATGTGTAAGTCTCTGTAGTAACTTCTGTATAGCGAGCCGGTATCTCAGTCATTAATGTGCTTGTTTAATGATGTTTGGAGCGTGGGCTTCGTTTCAAATCCCGTTGTAAGCGAAGATGTTTAAGAATTGTTTTTGATCGTATGAGCCACGCTAGGATTAGTAGTTTGGATTCCATGTTAAACTGTAGATATCACAAATTTAGGGATGCAATGCGTCGCAAATCGTATGTGGTCTAATAGTGCTGTATTTGTATAAACTTTTTGCAATATATTGATCCCTCAGGGGTTGTTACTCTCGTAGTCAGTGTGTGTGTGATCTGCACTGATATTATAAATGCGGAAGTAAGTCTGTCTTTTTGTTACATTTTGACAACTAAATGGCTATATGGAATTTGACAAGGAAATACCTTTTGTCTGTGGGAAAGACACAGGACATTTTTTTCGGTATGAATAACAGTTGTAGTCACGAAATTTTGAGAACTTATCGAATGTTGACAGACAGACGGATGCGTGTGTTAGTCTGTAATGTTACTTCAGTTGCTCAAGCTGTGTTTCTCGCGCTGTCTGTTAGTGTATGATTTGTTAGTTTATTTCGTTTAGACACAAAACATATTATTTAGTATAGATGTTGATTTGCTCTGCACTGTACTATTACTTTGTATCTGCCTAAAAGTTTCTGGCACCAGTTTATTTTGTCTTCTTTTTTGACATGCCTTGCGGGCGTAAACCTGGCCTAAGGTGTAGTAGCTCTAAGAGAGCACGAGCAGCCAAAGTTATTAGAACCCAAGAAGCTGATGCCTACGTTGAAGAAAGAAGAAAAGACCAAGCTGAAATAAAGCTGCCCTCAGTAAAATCCTCCCACATCCCCACACCTTCATTTGTTTTTCTGTTTTTAAATAAGTTGGAAATTGATTCTCTTCATGAGACAGGTTCGAAGTTAGAATGATATAATGATGGCTTTCCTGTCATATTATGCCGACTCTGTGTTGTTTGGGACAAATCTTACTTTACTAACTCTATATCCAATTTTGGCAATGAAATTTTAAGTCCACGCGTATGAAGTCGCAGGTAACAGCTAGTATTCTATATTTTTCAACTCGGAGATAAAGGTAGTGTTGGATAATTAACATCAAAAGAGAAATTATGTTTCGTCAGTCATATCAGGACGCGTTCCTTCTTTATTCTGAAACATGTGACGATGCAGGATGCAAAGACAATGTCTGCCTTCCCCCTCCGCGGCCACTCCGTCTTCCAGTACTGTCACTGAGCTTGCCACACAAAAACATGGTCAGCCCACAAACAAACTAACACGAGTGCTATAAGCGTGCGCATCACCTGCCTTGTTACACTGATACCAAAAGGGAACGTCAATCAGAACAACTTGCGAGCGGAAAAAAGAATTAAAAAGCGATTCAACATACGAGACGGGATGGGCACCCCGTCGTGTGGGAACCCAACGTTCCAACTGGACCTCAAAGCCCGAAAACTTCACGTCGCCTCCAACACTCGGCATTATTTCTGTAAAATAAATGTATGTAGCCCGTTCATATTTTTTCCTTTCAGTTGTCAAACTTATTCCTCTCTGAAGTGACATTATCTTAGAAAAGCGCAATGTGTTTCACGGCAAAGTGGCTGATATTCAAATCCCCTAGAAAGACTTTCAGTTAACAATTAATTGCATACAATTTTCACCCTGTTGAAATCCCAAATTGTGTACTGATGCTAACTTCCAAAGTAGACTGACGGATTTACACGTCGTTTAGATGAGAATAAATATCTGCGTCGCTTCTGGACTTCCTCCACTGAAACATAGTTTTTCCCACTGGTACCGATCCTGGTGGGTGAGCGGTAGTGATGCAACTGAAGTGTCATAACGGAAGCAGAAACAGAAGCAGATGTCAAAAGTAAATCTTAGCGAATGTGGAAGTGTAAATACTATGCAGAAAAGAACAATTTTTAACAAGTATTATTTTTTTATTAAATTAATGTTCAGAATGAAGTAGCTGTAAGTTAAATTTGATGAAAAACAGATTGGCCACTTTTTCACATGCAATCTATTCTGGTGTTCTTCATGTATTAGACCACCTCAGCTGTATAACTGTCCATTAGCTACGCTGCTGGCGGGAGCTGATAAATGTTGGTGGACTATTGGCAACAGGTGATGATATTTGTGTGCATTTTATTTCTCATACAGACGTAATCGCTTATCTTTCTTGTACTCCAGAAAGTGTGACTAAGTCCAAAAGTAGATTGACTCCTTCGTTAGTTCTAGTAGATACTTGGTGGCTTTCATTCATATTTAATGTGGGTTTCAACATTTGTAACGATGATGACGTAGGCTTGTAAACTCCCAATTAAATTTCCGTTATAAAAGTAGCGGAAGCAGAAACGGCTGTGAAAAAAGGATACAGAACTTCTGCAGTTGCGGAAGCAGAAGCAGCGGTCTGTTACATCACTAGTGAGTGGTAACGCTCGGGTCTGGCGTTCGAGAGGACGCGGGTTCGAAAACCCGTCTGGGCTTCCAGAATTCGGTTTTTCGAGGTTACCCGAAACCACTCAAGGCGAATTCCGGGATAGTTCCTTGGAAAGGCCATGGCCGAATTCGTTATCGTACTTTTCGCAATCCTCTACCGTCTCTAATTATTTGAACGAGGCGTATAGCCATATGCTTAAAAAACGTCTCCCACTTACAGTGAAAATTCAGCGTCAGCTGGATCAAGATATCGTTTAGAAGTTATGCGACCATATAGGTAAGATGAACGTCTTAACACCGATGGTTAAATCCATCGCTCTGTTTCGTTGTAAGAGAAAGCTTTCGGATGAAGAGCAATTGTTCAGTATGTAATCGAAGCATTGCTTCAGTTTGCAACACAATACATTCGCGATTTACCGGGGCATACTTTAAAAGATACATGAAATCAGTTCATAATCTAAGAAACCCTACAGAACATCGAAATATTATCAGTACTTTAACTCCAATATGTTTGATCGAAAAGTATACAAATGAATTTAAACTCTGTTCACAGCAGGTGAGACATTTTTCTTTAAGAATAGCACAGCCTTAGCGTAGTAACATTCAGTTAATCCTTTAAATGTGGTTCTTAATTGCGTCAGCTTACAACCTAACAATGGGAATATATTCTTCAACTAATACGGAAAGTGACTTTATTACATTGCTTCATCATCATAAAAGAAATTGATTGCGGCATATTCGAACAGACGTAACATAATGCTTCTGTTGGAAAGTCAAACTCTTTTTGGTATCCATAAAATAAAAAGTGAAGAAAAAGCAACACAGTACGTAGCAGTTTTGTCTCGCGACTAAAATTTTAATCAACGAAATCAGTCAGTGTGTCTCAGCATCTTTGCTGTTTATAGAAACAGTTTTTTCCAACACTGCGAATTCAACGGGAGCAAGTCTCTACAAAATTAAACATAAAGTCTACTATGTGCGAAAATGTTTCATCCAGAGAATAGTGGAATAGTGCTAACTTCTGTATCCCTATCATCAGATACAACTCTGACTATCATCATTTAACAGTTAAAGTAACAACTCGATATTTAGCAGTGTGGTTGGTAAGTGGTTAAGACACTTCCGTTCAAAGTTTGGGGTTGCGGGTTCAAATCCTGAAGGGACCAGGAATTTCTGAGAGTTGCGCTTCATCATATGAGCTACACCAGGACGTTCCTGGTTCGGATTCCATGTTAAACTGAAGGTCCAGCAATAACGGATGCTGAATGCATGGTCATTTGAAACTCATACGAGTGTACTTGGTCTCTAAATTTAGTCTTCACGCCGAGCAACACATTCGTTTTAAGTTACAAATCCGTTAACCTTTGCTACAAATATTTTGCAGAATTATCTAAAATTATTTTTCTTCTTACGCACTACCTGAAACTTCGCACATCGTTAGAAGCATAAAACTGCAAAATTGTAGAGATATCTCTAAATGTTGTGCCAACAGCATAGCACTGATACATGTTGTGTGCTTAATTTTTATGATATTACACTCACTTGCCGATTTCACAAAATATTCTAGCCTTGAATAAAAGCATCCACGTGAAACGCATATAGTTCTATCGGTCACAACTTTATGCAGGTTATCGAAAAAGGATCGATTTTTCAAAAAAAATTGACAACGTTGCCCTTATTTACTGCAGTAAGACATACTTGTATATGACGGTCTCTGTTATCGTCTTCAAAATATCGTGGTTTTTTTTATTTTATTTTTTTTACTTATGGCTGAACGCCTTGTCGACGCCGAGGTTATTAGGGACAAGGAACGGGAAGGAATTCGGCCATGGCCGTTTGATGGAAGCATCCCGGCATTCGCCTGGAGTGATCTGGGAAAACCATGGAAAACCCAAATCTGGATGCTGGGACGGGGATTCGAATCGGCGTCCTCCCGAATGCGAGTCCAGAACGTTAACCGCTCACTCACCACGCTCGGTCAAAACTCGTATATCGTATCACTGTGCACTGTAAAAGAGGCGTAGCTTCAGTTTTTTTCGCTTTGCGTATGCCTCTGACCTTAATCATTTTATTAATACTTGATAAAGAACTTAGCTACAGCCTAAATAGCAAGATAGTGATTCGTTAAGTACAGCGATATTAAGTCAACAACTGGCTGTGAAGTGATGATATTCATAGAGACACAAATTCTGTCTCTCACTTAATTGGTGTTATAATGGGTAACTCGATTTTAAGAGGAAAAGATATGGAAACACAAAGCTTTATAAGAAAATTAATCCTGAAGGTCAAGACCATTGTCTCAACAGCTTGCAGCTTAAGACTGTAAACTCAACCAAAGGCTTTGTTGTATCCATCATTTGCAATATGAAAATAGATAAAACAACTGGTAAATTTAAAGGGATACTATTTCGAAGGAGTTATTTTAATAAAATGCATTCAGTACTTCGTGGAAGCAGCTCGCTACAAAACATTGTGATTGTTTTGGTTCTATTTGTATTCACTATCAAAAAGGCTTCACTGAGCATGATAGGTGAGCGGCAACGCTCTGGCCTTGCATTCAGGAGGATGAGGGTTCGAATCCCCTTCTGGCCATCCAGATTTCGGTTTTCCATAGTTTCTCGAAATGACCCTCGGTGATTGCTGGAATAATTCCTTCACTCAGGCCATGGCCAAATTCCTTCCCGTTCCATGCCCCCAGTCCTTTCCTGCCTTTACATAGACGAGGCGTGAAGCCATAATCAAAAGATGAAGGGCTTCAACCCAGATAATGAGCAATTACACAAAGGGTTATCTGATATGCGACGCTCTCCTATAGCTCTTATAAAACTTCTTATCAAGTCTGCTTGGTAAGCGGTAACTCTTGGGCCTGGCATAAGGGAAATTATGAGTTAAAAATCTCCGGTCAATTTGGCTTTCCCAAAATTAATTCAGGTGAGTGTTGAGATTGTACCTTCAAAAGGCTATGGTCGAATTGCTTCCCTTTCCTTGTCCCCAGTCTTCTATCACTTCTAATGATCACAACGTCTACGGGATGTAAAGCTCATAACAAAGAAAAGCGTCTTTAAAAAATGTTATACATACCTTGATGGATATGTCGGAAGTGACAGGGTGAAAAAAGTCAACTAAACAAATGTATTCTTTGTTCCTGCTGGTGATTAAGCAGATGAACTTGACTACAAAGATATTTCTCTTAGGCACTCTCTGAAATGTGGATCTCCAAGCATTCTTTGACGCATAAAAACTGATGGTAGTCACTATTGCTCAACACTATCGCTGACGTGCTCAGAACTTACGTGACACACCTCTTTCTACTTGAATTTTAATGAGTTACTGAGACGGTTTAAAAATATTAATATTTCCTTTCAGTCATTAATTAAAAAATTAAAATTGATTTTCAGGTTTCTTAACATTTTAAACCCCACATTTTGCGAGGATACTAGAAATAAAATAGGCTTACGGGGGAAAAAACTGACAGAACTCGTACATGTATATACTCGTATATGCAGGGTGATTAACGAAGGTATGGGAATTTTTTATAATATGTTATTCTACAAGTAAAACTAAAGAAAACCGTTCATATAAACATAATTCCGCAAATGTTTTGTTACGGAGTTACGGCTAAAACAGATTTTGCCTGAAATTTAACACCCTCGATAATATGAAGCCATCGCAAAATTGTACGAGGTTACAGTAAAGCACGATTTCCATTTATTTTTTTTGTTATTGATTTAGTGAATGTAAAAAAACAAGTCCCAGACGTGTATCTGCAGTAGTTTTACAGAAATTCCAGAGATTATACAAGTAAATTTGTTTACTTTCCATTAAGAATGTTGGCAACCGTTAGTGAGTGGTTTCAGTCGTTTCCTAACCTTGAAACGAGTTAGTTTTCTGTAGTGTTCAATGAAAGAACATAGTAATAACAGTGTATTAAGTGAAACCACATAGTAACTGTGATGCTTATCATGGAATTGTATTCATGCCTTGTCTGCAATTTAAAAATAATTGGGCCAAGCAGTTTATAAACTACAAATTTCCACAAATTATTTCTTTGTTTCTCTGGAATTTCTGTAAAACTACCTCAGATACACGTCAGGGGCTTGTTTTATTACATTCACCAGATCAATAACAACAAAATAAATGGAAATCGTGCTTTACTGTAACCTCGTACTGTTTTACGTGGGCTTCATACTAGCGAGGTTGCTAAATTTCAGGCAAAATCTTTTATTAGTCGTAACTCCGTAACTAAACATTTGGGGACCTATGTTTATATGAACGTTTTTCTTTAGTTTTATTTGTAAAATAACATATTAAAATATTTGCATATCTTCGTGAATCACCCTGTATATAAGGTGGGCGGTACTTAAACATCGCCAATGTTGTACGATGAATAGCGAGGTTGGTGGTTTATAGTAAGATGAAACAAGAACCGGCTTAGTTAGAAATGATGAAATGTCTCCCTAACAGAAACAAATATATCCGTAAAACTACTTACTCTAGAAAAAAACTCACAGTTTATCAATATCTCTGTAATACGTTTGGTTGCTATCTAGCGATAATGCGATCACTCCCGAAAAGGAGTGAAACCTAGCAGCTTGACTCTGAATTATCCCATACCCGTAACCTTAATTGTTCATAACCTTTCTATTTACGGAATGAACTTAGAAAAATTCCTTTCTGAATTAATGATGTTACCAAAACGGAGAACTTAATCTTAAAAATGATACCACATTTATCGATTCCAGTTAAGTGTGAAGGGAATTAATAATATATGACATTTGTATTTTATTTGTTCACTAGGAATCTGACAATTTAGGAAATGATTAATAACAATAATTATTTAAATCATTTAAGATACGGAAATGTTTTGATTTCACGTAAAACCAAACTTTGAAGTTTGATTGCGTATTTTAAGTTTATAACTGTAATCTTGTCACTATCGAATCCATTAGTAATCATTATTAATATATCATTTTCTAGGGAAAGTGAATCGTAAAATTCGTAACTATAAGAAAATACACCAAATGAGAAATGCTTATTTCATGGACACGGTGTTACTGTACAATTACAGCGACGGGTAAGGTACTTAACGCTCAATATAAAAATTGTGATCGCAGCTGTTAGGCTAGAAAAAAGAATAGCAACTACGGCCGTGCGACAATGTCTCTAGGACGAAATGACTGGAATTTGACGAGAGTAGTTGTGGCGGAGTCACTATCAGGCTAGTAATTACCGACTCTAATGACGGGCGAGGTAGGGCCCCCATTTAGAAGCATGACGCGCCACAAGAGGAGCTGGCACCTTGTTTGGTTTCCCTTCTGTCACTCTCAAGAAAACGAGAACTCAATTTGGGATTATACGCCAGCATTCACAAGTCACGACTCGTATCAACAGCATTATCTTTTCACTCGAGGGATACGACAGAGCTGCCACTATTTCCGCTAAATCACTTTGTTCAGTACACCATTGTGCTGCAAAGAGCTTTCAGACAAATATTTACTTTCAACTAGCCAGCAGAGCTTCGGTTTATTCTTAGTCATCGCTGATATTGACGGAGAGTTTGCTACGTTCAATTATTCTGCGCAGTGGCGAATCAGCTGTTTGCAACACAGACACTGATCATCAGGTGAAGAGATCAGATAAATACTGTCAAGACTATGAGAGAGCAGTTAAACCTGTAGGTCTAACTCGAATGTTACCTGGCACGTAAAACTAGTGGTCGTAATGAATGAACAACTTTATTTATTATGATTTATACCACTCATTCATTCAGGTCTCTACGAGATATAATTGGGATCCACCCACAGTCATCAGCTGTTTGGTACAGACTTAAGGATTTCTTTATTCTCGTTTTATGTATTCGCGAAAATTGCAGCAGGAAAAGTACACTGTGTACTGTGCGGAAACAAGATGGAACCATGACTACAAGTTGAAAGTATTACTCCAAGAACTCCTTCCAGATGATAAAGTGGAAGAAGAGAGTGCTCCGTCTGGAAATGGACTAACATAGCCAAAGTATAATTGATACTCCAGATATTAGAATCCTGGAGGTAGTACAATCAATAAATGTTATGTCCAGGAACAAAGCTAAGGGTCCGGATGGTATTCCAGCTGAAGTAGTATAAGAACTGGTAGTGCCAGTAGCCTCCACTTTGTGTAAGCTCTATAATGAGTGCCTGCATCATCGTAGAGTACCGAACATCTGGAGTGAAATATTAATCATCAAGAAGGAAGGTGACAAAGATCAAAAATTGCCTAAATCGTATCAACACATCTGCTTGCTAAATGTGCTGGACAAAATACAAGAAAAGGTACTGTGCAAGAGGTTACAAGAACATTGGGAGAAGGAAGGAATGAATCTAAACCAGTATGGATTCGGAGGATACAATCAATCGGGCAATGAATCTGATACGGAGCTCAAGTCATAATTACTTGGTAGGGATTCATGCGATATATCTAGGACATTTGAAAGCCTATGACCGAGCGTGGTGGGTGAACGGTTAACGTTCTGGCCTCGCATTCGGGAGGACGCCGGTTCGAATCCCCATCCGGGCATCCAGATTTGGGTTATCCATGGTATCTCCAAATCATTCCAGGCGAATGCCGGGATGTTTCCTTTAAAGAGGCCATGGCCGAATTCCTTCCCGTTCCTTGTCCCCAGTCCCATCCCGCCTCTAATGACCTTAGCCGTCGACGAGGCGTAGAGCCGTAAGAAAAGAAAATAAAGCCTATGGTGGCCCGCGCTTTTTGCACAGCTTAAGGAAATCAATTGTACAAAGAACTTGTATAACACCTTTAAAGATTACTTACTGTAAGAACAGACACGTCAAACTAATTTGTCTCGGAGGTCTTCCATTGAGAAAAAGCTGACAAAGGGTTATAAACAGGGATCCATTTGTGGTTCGATTTTTTGGAATATTGGGCTTGAACTGGGAATGACAAGGCTGCAAAGAATCTACATCTACATCTGCATATATACTCTGCAATTCAAAAAATTGTGGGTGGCAGAGTGTGCTCAGCACGAAAGCTAATCTCTTTGCTGTGCATTCCAATCGCTAATGGTACGAGGGAAAAACGAATTCATATAAGAATCAGTGCAGCAGCTTATTTCTCTAATCTTATCTTTCCTGCCGGAACTTCTGGGAGTTGTTGCCATTTCTGATGACCTATTCTTAGGGATCTTCCATAAACCACTTGGCTCGGTCTAGGAGGGGGGAGGGGGAAGGGGGTTCCGAGCCAAGCCACGTAGCTTTTCTATCAAGCTATTTATCTTATTTGTCACAGTTAAAATGAGGTACAGAAGACACAACAGTATGTGAATATTTATTTACGTCATTTAATTACCTCCGTATGTAATTTATAATAGTCTGATAAGAGAAAACATTAAAAAATGTCTTTTGGAATCAATAGGGAAGGGGAGTGTATAAGGCAAAAGCCACGTCAGGCTACGTGTAGGGGAAAGGGGGGGGATTCATAGGAGGCTACGTGCTTTATGGGCGTTACTTTACTTGTAGAGGGGAAAACCAGGGCAGACATTAAGATTATCATCACCCAAAGCTTGTTACATGTCAGTGAAAGGCAGATTACAGAGCAATTCGACCATTAAAATAGACGGAGTTACGATAAGAAGAAGTCCTTTCACTCCATACCTTGGTGTGAAATTAGACGAAAGTCTAAATTTTATGGCCCATATGTAGGAAGTATGTGGGAGAGCCACCTCAATCACGAATAAACTAATCAGCATGGGGCAAAGGCATTTCCAACTTTCACCGCTTGTTATTCGAACATACCATAATGAAATATTAATATCCGTTGTTGGGTATGCAGCCAGTGTCTGGGCCATACACCTCAGAGAAGTAAAGCCAAGTAAACTTTTCAGGAGGACACTGCGAAGTATTCTCCTTAGGCTGAGTGGTGCTTACAAAACAACAGAAACTGATGCCCTTACCGCGGCATTTGGGATGTGGCCACTGGACTTGGAAGTTCGTAAGCGGGAAGCGCTGTACTGGCCCGGAAAACTATTCTGGAACAGGTGAAGAAAATCGCAGGAGCACCAGTAACAACAGCTGCAGATCTAAACAGATTGTTATTGGAAGAACGGCAGCAAAGCTGGAACGTTAGCACAACAGGAAGAAGAACTTATGTTTCCAAGTGTCTGCGAAAGTCTTAGAATGTCGCATCTTCTCCCATCAACTGGGCTGGTACACTACATAGCGGATCATGGCCCTTACAACAGTGAACTGCAAAGAAGAGGGATAGTGGACAGTGGTAGCTGTGACTGTGTAAACGAGAGCACTCTGGAACATATTGTGTGGGAATGTGTGTCAACAACAGAACAAAGAGTGCCATACCAGCAACTATTACAGGACAGGCGCATTTTTGACATACTGTGTAACCGGGAATTATGGTACTTTCTTGAAGCAGCTTGTAACTTAACCTCACAAGCAGCCAAAGAAAGGTTCTTGGCACTTAGGAACAGTCTCAACTGTCAGCGACCAACCACCGAGCAGTGGCCATCTCTGAAGAAAGAAGCAAATGACCTCGCAGTCGACGCGCCATAAAGCCACACTGAAGAAATTCCCGAAGGTCCGAAGGAGGAAACCTCTACTTCTAGGAGGAGTTATCTCTTGAGGGAGGTTTGTTACTCCGAAGTGGCAGTGCCGGGAGTAAATGTGGAGAAGTGCCATAATTGTGCAAAGTGAGAAATAATGAGACAACAGTGTTGAAAGTGAACTATGTGTATGTGAAAGTGAACGTCTGTATGTTTGATTACGTGTAATAGTATTTGTGGATGAGTTTATAGGTGTATGTAAGCGTCTATGTGTGTGGACGTATGTTATTCTAATTACTAGGATACAAAAAACAACTAGCCCCCATCAAATACATTTTTCACATTGTTAATTTAGTTAAGTAACTAACTTTTATGAAACTTGATAAGTTTTTAATAACATAAATTAGTCTTAAATCCTGAAGAATATTCAACTGCTATTATCAAACTAGAATTTAATCTCATGTGCAGTTTGTAATAGATTGGAAATATTTGCCCAGAGTAGATACTAGGTACTGGGCTATTACAAACCAGGATATATATATAAAAAATTATAAAATCATTCCTGGTAATATCATCATTTGAGGATCCATAACTAACGACATCGAGTTATTACTACAATATGTGGGAATGAACACTACCGAATCACTTGATACTCATCACGGCTTGGAAGTAAGAATTTGTCCAATGTTTCCAATGGGTGGTTAGAAGCCGGGATTGTCAGTTCCTGGAACAATGTGGGGACCTTAAGTGTGTAAGATTCGTTTAACTTATGTTCTCTATGAAAGTTTTTTTATGTTAATTATGATATATGTGTAATTTATGAAGCGAAGACTCCAGACCGTCTCAGCATTCGTCTAGGCGATTGCAGAAAAACCGCAGACCGGAACTTGGTTTCACTGTACATTTCCGATACAATGCACACATCCACAGTGGCAAGAGGAGATCGTATTTTCTTAGGAAAATTTATAGAAAACGAAAATAGTGCATACTATCTATATGTTTACTAAGTAGCAAAATGTTATTGTGGTATATTTCTTATGATAAAACCGAGCGGGGTGGTGTAACGGTTAGCGTTCTGGCCTCGCATTCGGGAGGACGGCGGTTCGAATCCCCGTCCGGGGATCCAGGTTTGGGTTTTCCATGGTTTCCCAAATCACCCCAGGCAAATGCCGGGATGCTTCTTTCAAAAGGCCATGGCCGAATTCCTTCCCATTCTTTGCCCCCCATCCTTTCCCGTCTCGACAGACCTCGCTGTTAAGAGACGTTAAGCAGTTAAAAAAAAAGAACTTATGATAAACATAAAAATAAATTAAAAAAAAGAGATTAGCCTTCACAACCATAACCCGCTGTATTTTCCTGTAGAGTGGGAAGGTTGCTAGCCATCTAATTCTTCGAGCTGACGTGGTGATTTTCGTCATCTAATTACCTGCTCCAATTAAGGAAAGCTCATAACCGGTATAAAAAAGAGATCTAGGCACTTGACGACATAGTCGTTAGTACGCAAAGCGATGGTGAGGTATGACTATTGTGTGAATGTCCAAAAGAGTGCAAAACTATGAACTGACGTCAATAGAGCTTTTTTATAATGTTTCAGTGGAAATATAACAGTAATCTGCAAAAGATTCCAATAAACTTAGGAGCCATTACACACGAGGTGGTGCTAGCACCCATCGTTCAGTATTGGGAACTTTTAACTGCAATGCTCTTCCGACTACCGGGCATTTTAATACCCAGAAGAAAGGTATTTCTGGCGTGGAAACAATGTAGCAAGTGGTAAAATCTGAGAACAATGCTTTTTATGGCAGATTTTGATGGATTTTGGACACGGAATAGAATGGATTTTTGTGTGCGGATTTTCGGTTGGTCGGAGCTAAGTGCTGAATCAGCTGCTGGACACATGACCCTTGTGATATGCGATGGGAGATTTGGGAAACAAAACGATGGAAATTGCATGCAAGATGAACTGAAGGCGACTTCTGGTATGTAAACCAGTAAACGTCTGTAAGAGAACAACCAAACGCTTTATCAAGGTAGTTTCAGTAATTAGTGAAACGTCAAACTCTTCAGTACATTAGGCTTGATAAGTACACTTAGTCATTAAAAAAAAGACAAAGACTGGTATCAGCATCTTCCTAAATATATTTCATTCTTTCTAATTCATTTAAAAAATTGTTCAACGTAATATTAAAGGAATGTTACATCTGCTGATGCAGAAGGCAACGGGAACCCACTGCATTAAAGACCCAAAGGGTATCCCGAGGACATGTAATCCTCTCAAATTACATCTAAAATTACATATATCATGATGGCTTCTTCCTGAGTAAAATATTCCGGAGATAAAATAGTCCCCCAATCGGATCTCCGGGTGGGGACTGCTCAGGGAGGAGTCATCAGAATGGATAGAAACATTCTACGAGTCGGAGCGTGGAATGTTAGAAGTCTGAATAGGGCAGGTAGATTAGAAAACCTAAAAAGGGAGATGGAACGACTTAAGTTAGATGTTGTTGGGATTAGCGAGATTAAATTGAAGGACGCACAGGATTTCTGGTCTGAGGAAAACAGGATAATTAGCACACAAGCTGTCAATGGAGTCACTGGTGTAGGATTTGTAATGAATAAGACAGTAGGGAAACGGGAAGTTATTATGAACAGTTTAGTGACAGGATTATTTTGATGAAGTTAGAAACTAAACCCGTCCCAACCACGTTATTACAAGTGTACATGCCAACGTCACAGGGAGATGACGAAGAAATAAAGAAAATGTACACCGAAATTGAAGAATTAGTCCAATATGTGAAGGGGGAGGAAAATCTAATAATCATGGGTGATTGGAATGTGATAGTGGGAGAAGGAAAAGAGGGGAATACCGTAGGAAGTTTAGGTCTAGGAGAAAGAAATAAGCGAGGAAACAGGTTGTTAGAATTTTGTGAAAGATATAAGCTAGTAGTGGCGAACACACTATTAAAAACCATGCAAGACGGATATACACCTGGAAACGTCCTGGGGATACAGGCAGATTACAGTTAGATTATATCATGGTCAAACAACGATTCAGAAATCAAGTTCTAGACTGTAAGGGGTACCCAGGAGCAGACATAGACTCTGACAATGATGCGATAGTGATGAAGTGAAGGCTTAAATTCAAGCGAATAAGGAAGCAGCATAAGCAGAACAGACTGGAAGTGAATAAACTGAAACAATCTAGTACGAGAGAAAAAATTGCAGAAATGGTAGACTTAGGTCTAAGAAGTAACTCTGAAAGGAGCTCAACCGAGGACGAATGGAATGCATTAAAGACTGAAATAATGAAAGCTGGTAAAGAAACATTAGGCTTTAGGGAATGTGGTGTTACAGAAGAATGCTGAAAATTAAGTGGACAGACAAGGTACGAAATGAACGAGTTTTGGAAATGATGGGTGAGAAAAGAAGTTTGTGGAAGAAGCTTAAAGATAAAAGAGACAGGTTGGTAGTTCATATTTTGAGACATTCTGGATTAGTTAATTATTGGTGGAGGGTACAGTCGAAGTTAAGAACTGTAGTGGAAGACATAGATTAGAATATATGAAGCAGATAATTGAGGATGTGGGTTGTACTGATACGTAGAGATGAAGAGGTTAGCACAAGATAGGAAGGGATGGAGGATTGCATCAAACCAGTAGAAAGACTGATGACAGCAAAAAAAAAAATCTACTGACTGTAAGCTTTAGACATGAAGCAAGGCACTGAAGTATTGTTGTCCCATCAACACTTCCCATATTCCGTACATTATTGACGCTTGGATGGTTGTTTTCAGTGTTCCAATGCGCCCGGGGAGAACTAAAAATACATTTCAAGATTTCCCCATTTTGTCATGATGCACAAAATTCACTTGCACTCTAATGGAAGATTAAATGCCTGAATGCCCACTGTTTTAACAGAAATGACACTAAGCGTAAGTTTCATTCGTTTAGAATATTTTTTTAAGTATTTAACTTACCATTTAAAGTTTGTTATCCTGATTTCTTATCCGAAGTTGAAAAACGTAGTTACGAATATTGTTTGAAATTTCACTGTAGGCAGCGACATGTTAAGAATAACTTCATATAGATACTATTATCGATAAACCATAAATAAGTGTGGTAAAGCGGTGTTTTGCTACATTTCTTTATATAAACTACCAAATTTTCGTCAGCGTATTTACATGAATATACTTATTTCAAACTGTCCATCCCTAACATAGCAATCATATCCGTAGAACATTTGTATCTACGATACTGCCCAATAACAAAGTAATTTTCTTATTTTGCCCTACCTGCCGTTAAGTCTTAACACTTAGTGTGATACAGTTGCGAAAGTTAGTCATTTGTAGTTTTTTTGCAGGCATACCATCCGTAAATCGCACTGCACTATTTTTTTTTTCAATGTAAAATGTTTTTCTTTTAATCTGACGACGGCATATTTTGCACTCATTATTAGTATAGTTTTCCTTTCCTAAGTATTTATACGATCATTGCAGGTCTCTAAACACAAATTTTCAGTCTTTAGTCAACAGTGAGTTAATAAATTAGTTCTGTAGAATTTACGTGAGCTGAGAAGGAAATCTTTCATTCTCCTCAAGTGAAATGTCAACTTCATAGTAAGACATATTCTGTCCACACTAACGAGGAGGATCTGATGACTGAACGATTCGCAGCAAAAGAAGACACCTTCTAATAAGAGGACAAAGGACCGGTAGTGATCTTATTTCTCTGGGGCAGCAAACGACACCTATTGCGGATGAATAAGGAATGGTCTTCTCAAGGAGGGAATGGGAAACCATTGTATAATAGATAAAAAGAAAATTCAGAAGATACGTTATTACTTTATGGTGGATTTCATTGTATAGAAAAACATTCCGCACTTAAAATAATCTCGAAATAGGATAATTGATTAAGGAGGGGAGAAATTAAAAAAAACATAGGAAATAAACATTCTTCGAGTAATTGCGAATTATCTGAACTGTAAGATTTGAGAAATACTTGCCAGAAAAGCTATAAACACAACGACAGTGGTGTGAGATTTATAGTGAACAGCATAATTTACTGGATCTATGTATAGTGAGAGAATTATGTTAATGAAAATACAAAATAAGCTAACTTAATCAAAATTATAAGCAGAAGACATGCGAAATTTGTTAATTCAACCTGAAAGGACATTAAATCTTAATAATCAGAAGAAAACAACAATAGCAGATGGATATATTGGAAATCGTGACCAAGGATGAAGGTGTTGGGCTGCCAGAATCTTATTTAAAAATAAATAAATAAATTAAAATTTCTTACAATACGGACACTAACCGCCAATATGGCTCTGTGCTCTGAGGCGCCACATACTGGAACGTGGAGGTACAACGGGACCGGGCACGAGACCAGGACCCACGTACCGGCTGTCCTGATTGGTGATTTTAGGTGGTGTCCCGCAACATCTAGGAGAATGCTGGGACGGTTTTCAATCTCCACCTCGTAAACTATACATTTCAAATACACTTATCATACAGAACACATAAAGTTACACGCTTCAAGGACAGATAGCAACACAAGTTCCTGGTCTAACATCACTTCAAAGGGCATTGCTAAATTCCTTCCTGACCCTTTCCCCCAGTGAACTCGATTTCGATGAGGCGTAAAGCCATACGCAAAACAACAATAATAGCATTAATTAATGACTAGTGGGAAATCATGTTCATACTAGATAACCAGTATTCCGAATATCGTTCTCACATAGATGATGAAGATGTAAAATGCTAACAGATCTCAAATAGTAAGCATTTACTTTCATAGTAATTGTAATTCACCTATAACTTATTTACAATTCAAATAGAGTGTAATATTGGGGTGCAAATTCATTTCACGGAAAACATTGCCACCTGTTTTATCAAATTCGAGACAACATACGACTTATATAATAACTTTTTCAATTATGATCAATTCAAACAAATAATTATTTTATTTATGCGCAAGCTTTATCGTCTATCGACAGTTCTTCGAGCTTGGACATAATGGGCTTGAACTAACGCTTCAAGCCTGGTGACTGAATGGTTAAGTTTTTCAAATAGCTTCCAGAACTAACTACAGGTGAATTGATAATTGACTCGTTTATAAAGAACATGGCCGATATCATTCGAGTTCATTGTCAACAGTCGTATCCTGACTGCGTTGACGATACGTAGAACCTTAATAGCAAAAAGAGATGAGTTTATTCTCTTCGCTTTCCTGTGTGCATACAGAGGTTGGACAAAATAATATTAACACCTAACATTTACATACTATTGATTTATTAATATGTTTTTGGGCCACCTTTTGCTAGTAGAACAGCTGAAATTCTTCGCGGAATAAATTTGTAGAGTGTCTGAATAGTTTCCAACGGAATGTTGTCCCATTCTTGTACCAAAACATTCGCCAGTTGCTTCAGTGATGTTGGAGGTGGAAATTTGCTCTTTATTCTCTGCTCAAAAACTCCCCACAACTGTTCAATTATATTGAGGTCTGGCGATTGTACTGTCCAGGGAAGATGTTTGATGATATTCTGATGCCCCTCGAACCAGGATAGAACCTTTTTGGCTTTGTGTATGAGCGCATTATCATCTTGGAAGATGGTAGTGTTTGGCAGCAGTATTCTAGTCATAGTAAGAACTTCATCACTGAGGATGTCGAGATATTCATTCGCAGTCATTCGACCAGTGATTTGAATGAGAGTATTCCACGTTAAACAGTAGGTCCCAGAGGAAAGGAACTGGCCGTCCTACCTCTGACACAATGGCTTAGTATGCCTCCTTCGGGAGGATCCAACCAACCTTCGGGTTGTGGACTAAGTTAAGTTTAAGTTACCATCTGAATACCACGATATAGCCACCCAAATCATAACGGAACTTCCACCCCCCCCTCCCCCGCTTTACTGTAGGATGCAGACAGTCCGGATCGCAAGCTTCTTTTGGTGTTCTCCATACATAAACCCGGCTGTTAGTAGGAAACAATGTGAACGATGATTCATCGGACCATACCACATTCTTCCAGTCATCAAGTGTCCAGTTTTTATAATCGTGGCACCACTTGTTTCGCAGCTTAGCGTTGGTAGCCGTCATAAGCGGTATTGCAATTGCAGCCCTTCCATGAATGTCAACTTTGTGGAGCTTTCGCCGTACTATTTTTGTCGAAACAGTATTACTCAGGTGTGTGTTAAGTTCTGCTGTCACTTTTGCCGCGGTAGTTTTGTGTTGTCTGGCCACAATCCTTTTTAATGTTCGTCGGTCTCTGTCGGTTAACTTTGGTTTTCGCCCACTATTCCTCTTCGCCGTCGCTGTTTTACCATGTTTTGTGTATGCTGTCATTACTGTGGTTACTGTCGCTCGTGAGACGATAAACAGTTCAGTTGTTTTTGTCACAGACACTCCCGCTAACCGAGCTCCAGCAATTTGCCCTCTTTCAAAGTCTGAGAGATCACGCATTTCACCGATCGCTTGTTATAACCATCACAGAACAAAGCGTATAATACACTGACACATAACCTACAACACTTGCCACGTCAACTATGACATATATGCGCATCGTAGTATTCACACGGAAGTAGTGGTGCCAACATGCAACAACCTGTACTCTGTCGCATGGTGTTCATATTATTTTGTGCAACCTCTGTAAATCAGATACCAGTTGACTTCTGAGAGTATTGTCGACAACTCAGCGAGCAGTGTTTTGTACTTTAACCGTCTGTCGTTGCTTATCGAAAACAATTATCTACAGTACATTAATTTGACGGATGGCCGATCCGCCTTAGAAGGATGAGCCTACTGATTCAGGGATTAAGCTTATATGGCGGTCCACGAGGTGTGATGTAACCCCATCACCAACACAATAACTGCTACTTACGTAACATCTCAACGGCACCCTCAATAATTCGGATGAAACAACAAGTGTCGGCAACCTAGAGAACTGAAATCCATAAGCTGCCATAACAACAATGCACCCACTACGGTCTGCCGTTGTTTACTTCAAGTAACATCAGTGAAAATTGCAATAACTCTTTCGGGAAGAACAGTCGCTAAAGTTTCAGCAGTACCAGCTCTAGCACCATTTACCATGTGCTACCTCTCAAAGGTATTGAGCAAGGTTTGTTTATTCTTGTTTTTCTGAGATTTGATTTCCTCTCGAAACTAAGTTCACTGTGGAGGATCTATGTTTAGGTTGTGAATTGACCATAGCTACTTGTTTGGCAGTTTTGTAAGCTGCGCGGTAATGTGGTGCTGGGTTATTCTACAGGGTGATTGAGGAGGAATGGTAAATATTGAAGGAGTTGGCAGTATGAACAATATTGAGTAAAAAGGATCATCTGTCCGATTTCCAATCATTTACTATTTTTTTGTGGCTTTACGCCTCGTCGACGTCGAGGTCATTAGAGGCGAGATGGGACTGGGGACAAGGAACGGAAAGGAATTAAACCATTCGCCTGGAGCGATTTGGGTAAACCATGAAAATCCCAGATCTTAATGCCTGGACGGGGATTCGAACCGGCGTCCTCCCGAACGCGAGGCCAGAGCGTTAACCGCTCTCCCACCACGATCGGTTTCTTTTTATAGATACAGGTTCTGGAATTTTGAGCATAAAATCAATCTCAGAAAATGATGAAGAGCACACAAATAACCTACTGAAGTACTTTATTCATGCACAAACACACGTATATTTTACAACAGTTTAAATTAAATATTCGAAAATCCCATCATCAACTTCAATACACTTTGCTGAGATGCACGCCCATCAGGACTTTACGTGTCGACTTAAAGCATCAATAAAGTGATTCAATTTGAGTATTGAATTCAAAGGTGGGATTTTCGAATATTTAATTTAAACTGTTGTAAAATATGCGTGTGTTTCTGCATGAATAAAGTACTTCAATAAGTTATTTGTGTGCTCTAGATCATTTTATGTGGTTCATTTTGTGCATTAGATTCCAGCACCTGTATCTCCAAAACGAATGGAATTCCGCCACATGTTTATATGAACTTTTTTACTCAGTATTGTTCATACTACGATCTCCTTCAATATTTACCACTCATCCTGAATCGCCCTGTATATTTGAATGTATAATTTTGAGATTGAATTGGTGACCAAACCAGCATCATTCGACTGGACGTCTACGGAAACAGGTTAACAACTGGGTTTGAGATGGTATTTTTGTGGAAGGTAGTACTTGGAGCAGTACCTTATTTCTAAGCCGGGGCACCAACAAACGCACTGTCAGAATAACACATTTTGTGATAATCGCACTGGTCGTGGAAGAGCGGTTAATATTGAAACCTTGTAGTCGAGGGGACGCGAGTTCCATATCCAGTCCGACCATTTAGGTTTTCAGTTTCTTGCCAGATAACTTTTGCAGAATTTCTATATGGTTCCTTCAAAGGCCCATGCTGTCCCCACCTCCATTTGCTTTTTCATCCTCTTCCGCTTCTATTGGCTCCTACTTTGACTAGCCATAAAGCCCTATTTTTTATGTGATAGGTGGGAAAAGAAGGTTGTCAAAGAGGCTCACAGATATACTTTTGGGCCACATGTTAAGTCTTTCATTAATCGAGGGAAGAGTCGAATGTAAGAACTCTATACGAATACATAGACAGAATATCTGAAGAAGTTAATTAAGGATGTAGAGTATATTGTATAAGTTGAGAGGAAAAGATTTGCTCATCATAACAATATATGGAGGGTTGCACCAAATCTGTTGAAGGAATGATGACAGGTAAAGAAAATTATTTTTAAAGAAGTTAAAAACTCTAAACCGGTTACGTCTTTCCATATCTTCCCAGTCTAAGGTAGGCATTTTTACCAGATTCCATGATAATAGTAAGACTTATCTTAAATTTGTACTGAATTATTTTTATTTCAAATTCACTCGTATTTTTAAAATTGCAGTTACTTTTCGTTGGTTTAGCATTGCTTCAGTGATTTTGTTACTGCCAACGTTTCGGCATGCTACTTGGGGCAAACATCATTGCTGTTTCTGAGTGATTTAACACGTGTTGACGTTGGTTACACCACCACCTGCACGCTATAATAGGTGGATTGTTTTAGTTTCCTCCAGTAAGACTCTTGCATTTCCGGCAGCCAGTGTAGCAACACCATCGAAGCAGCGCGATCTGGTAGCTGTCTGGTTATTGCGTCTGCCTGGAGATCTAAGGTCCTTGGCTCGAATCCCTGTCTCGCCGGGGATTTTGAAAGTCCCTTAATCCAACCTTCAACTCTGGCATGGCTTGCCGTGTAATGTGAAGTACGCCAGAGTGCTTCCGTGGATCGGAATCCACGTTAAACTGTGGGTCCCCTTTACTCGGTAGGATTACTGGATTAGGTTAAGGGTAGCCATGACATAGGCACATGCGCGGCAAAAAGTCTATCGAACCGGTGGCCGAGCGACTTTTCAGATTTTGACATAGTATTTCTCTTTTTATTTATGTTGCTGCCATTTTACTTAAGTTTATTTATTAATAAACGAAATGTGGAATACGACAGCAGTGCGTTTTTTATTATCAAGCTCTCTGGTTAATGATGAGGGATTCACGGATGTTTCTACCACTCGGCGATTGAGAAGGTGTGGCACATCACACCCCCGCTATTTCTACGGCGGTACTCATTGGACAGCGAGCTGATTGGTTTAGAAAAAAAGCCTTGGCGTCATCCAGGATTGAATCCCAGCCTTCCACTCACCAATCGTTCGCTCCACCAACTGAACTAAGCGGCAATACGTAAAAATGAAGAAAATTGTCTCATATCATTAATTTTGACCCGTAGCTCCTTCTACACCTGACAGCTTGACCATGCGAGCTAATGCACCGTCAGACTGAAGTCAAAGAGTTATAACGGGATCGGATTAAAGTTTCAGACCAACCTGACCGGGGGGGGGGGGGGGATAACCGGCATTTGCAAGGATCCGCCATCCAGCAATCCAGATTTCGGTTTTCCATGTTTTCCCGAAATCATTACAAACGAATGTCACCGAGGTTGGTGGTGTAATGGTTAGCGTTCTGGCCTCGCATTCGGGAGGACGGCGGTTCGAATCCCCGTCCGGGCATCCAGATTTGAGTTTTCCATGGTTTCCCAGATCACTCCAGGCAAATGCCGGGATGCTTCCTTCAAAAGGCCATGGCCGAATTTCTTCCCATTCCTTGTCCCCTCCCCCACCATCCTTTCCCGTCTCTAAAGACCTAGCTGTTAAGAGACGTTTAGCAATTAAAAAAAAAAAAAAAAAAAAACGAATGTCGGTATGGATCTTTCAAAGGACATAGCTCAATTATTTTCCGTTCCTTGCGCCCTCTACCGGCTATAATGACCTCAACGTTGAAAAGTCGTAACGACTTATGTCGTAGAGACGGAATTCGTAGGACCATTAGTTGTAAAGCCTTACTGCCTAGTGTGTTAGGAAGATGTTTGTGATGATAGTAATCATTAAAAAGATTTAGCAGAGAGGGACAAAACACTTACAGAATTGAAGATGAACAGAAATTTATTGTAGTGTTATATTGGCTCTTACTTTGCATCTAAGGTAGAACAGGCACTTCCAGATTTACAAGTAAATAAAATTACTAAGTGATTGTTAATTTTAATTATGATTTATTGAAGCGTTTTCGTGACTCAGTGGTTAAGATCGAAAGGACCCTGGTTCGAATCACTGTCTCGGCGGGTATTTTCATAGACCCTTAACCCCACTTTTACCTCTGAGAATGCTCGCTTTGTGTATGTACAGTCCGCCAAAACGCTTCCGTGGTTGGGATTCAACTTTCAACATTAAGCACCTTTACCCGGTAGGTTTATCTGGTTAAGTTTTTTTAAATATGGCTTTATGCCTCGTCGACGTCGAAGTCATTAGAGGTGGGATGGGATTCGGGACAAGGAACGGGAAGCAATTTGGCAATGGCCTTTTAAAGAAAGCAACCCGGCATTCGCCTGGAGTGATTTGGCGATACCATGGGAGATCAAATCTGGATGCTCGGACGGGTATTCGAACTGGCGTCCTTTCGACTGCGAGGCCAGAGCGTGTACAACTCACCCACCTCGCTCGGTTTAGGTTAGGTAAGTAGGAAAGGAATTGGCCCTCTTATCTTTTATACCAGGCTACGTATACCTCCTGCAACCACACTTCGGGCTGAATGCTAAGCTTAGCTTTATGATTTAATATTGCAACGAAATTAGCTATTGAATGCAGATAATTAAAAAGCATTTAAAACGACTTGTTTATTTAGAAACAGGAAAATTGAAATATATTAAGTAAAATTATTTAATGTTTCTGTAAACTGAATTGTGTTGCATAATTATTACGTCTTTATTCATTCTGCAAACATGAAACCCATTTTAGAGTGTTTCTGGGCTAAATGTCTGTGATTAAACTGGGAAAATGTTACCTGTCCCGTTCCTTCTTCATGCTCGCGCGTAAGTCTCGAGGCAATCTTGAACTGAACATTACAATATCGACAGACGCTGGTGGAAGTGCTTCTGCAAGAACCCGTCGAGTGGATCGAACGAGTTGTAGAAGTTTATGTAATCTTTCTTTCCCCTCCACCCCTTTTGTAGATCCCTGCGTAGCTTGTGGAACAGGTCATAGAATAGGCAAATATAGGAAACAACTGTAGAGGCAGACGATGATTAATATATGTGAAGCAGACATTTGAGGATCTGAGGGGATGTAAGGGGTATGTTTTTTTATTTTATTATTATTTTCTCCTTTTTTTTTAAAAAAAATGGCATTTGGCCTTGTAGCCATTCAGCCAACAACTGTGTTTCTATTATTCCTCAATTTCGTATATAGAATCTTCTCATGTTATTGATGTTCATAAGTGAAGGGACACCACAGGACAAACACAACACCCATGCCGTCGGCCGGACTCGAACCGGCGACTCCTGCAACGCGAAGGCAGCAAGAGTTTGAGATGAAGAGATTGTCCAAGATTGGAACAGATCGAGGATTGAGTTGCAGACATAACTTTGTAGAAGTAATGACCTTCATAGAAACACCGAGCTTCATCTTAGGGGATAGTAATTAATATGGGAGAATTTAATAGTAATATAATTCTACTTTTGATTATATGAAAATTTAAATTTCCTCCTTGGTAACCTGTTAGCTCAAAGAGTACAATTAACGTTTATACATAAAATTTGTCTGTCTATCGTTGATATGAAGCCCGACGTACGTGTCCCGCATACAGTGGTAGATACGGCCGTTGTTGATCCTTCACATTGTCTGCAACGCTGGGCGAGATTATGGAGCCGTCACTTTTTTCTGCCCTCGCAGCGTCGCCGACTAACATGTTTAATTTACTTGTTTCATTATCGAACCCCTCTTAGTCAACGCAATTCAATCAGCTTCTGTCTTCCTCTTAATGAATTGTGTGCTAACATCGTTATTTCATCCTCCGCTCTTTCTTTTCATATTCGGCTGAGTTCCGTAACTTTTTAACTTCTGTTTCTTCCACTTGGAAATTGTTAGAGAAATCAGCTTTCGTGCTTCTTAACACCATGTACGTATGTAGGCCTACATTATTTAATGTATTGTTTCTGTAGCTGCCGTTTCACTGATAATTGAGGTTACACATTTTAAACGCTTTATTAAGCACGTAACATATACATAGATTAGAATTACATTGCAAAATACGATAAAATAGTTACGGTTTATCATCCGGTAATATATTATCTAATGTTCTGTTCCAAGGCTGTTTGACACTGCCATTTTCATTTTATTATTTATTTATTTTATCGTTTGGCCCACTAAGGAGCACGTGGGACCATTAATTTGCATTGTTCTTCTTATTCTTCTTGCTGTTCTTCTTATATTCCCAAAAACTCCTCATCCTTTCGCTGTGGGCTTGACGTCTCTCTTGTGTCCATGCATTTCTGAGTTTCAAATTTTTAGCTGTTGGGATCTTAGGGACAAATTTATGTGACGTGATTAATTGTCTATATATACTGCGTGTATATGTCAGTGGGTCTAGGTTAACTTCTGCAAGGCCCTTCTGGGTTTCTATAAACCTGCGTGCTTTGGTTTGTCGGGGTCCGTTGACTATGTGAAAAATTTTCTTTGTCAGTCGTGAGTCATCCATTCCTGCTATATGTCCATAGAATTTCAAGCGTCTTTTCGGTGCAAGTGAGGTGAATCGTTCGGTCAGTGAATAAAGTTCTTCTGAGATTTTGCGCATCCATATGCCGTCTTGGATCTTGGGGCCGAATATTTTTCTCAGTATCTCTCTTTCTATTTTTTCGATTCCTTTGACATTTATCGTTAATAGTGCTATATTTAGTTACTAGTGGATTCAGGTTTGTGTTTTTAAAGTCCATATATTGTGTTTTCTCATAAGAGATTTGTAGGCCGGTTTTGATAGCTATTTCATGAAGCTTCTCAACAGCATGTTTGGCTTCCTCAACACTTCGTGTAGTTACTGTTAGATCATCCGCAAAAGCAAGGCATTTTACGTTGATTCGTTTATCCATTGTTCCCATATATATTCCAGATATTTCTTTTTTCTATATGCTAATGATCTTGTCTAGTACCAGGTTGAACAGTAATGGTAATAACCCATCTCCTTGTCTTACACCAGTTTTAATTTCAAACGGTTCAGAGATTTCGCCCATAAATTTCACTTTTTCCTTTTTCTTATGAGAAGTATTATGAAGAAGCCAAATCGGAATATAAATTTAAATGATACATATCATATAGTCTGGCATGTCTGTTCTCGCAAATCTCTAACTCCCTTCAAACTGAATATAACTTTTTCATATTTTGCAGAGTGAACTTTTGGGGCAACATACAGGTTCAGTACGTATTTCAACCAGATCAGGTCCCGTGTTCATGACCTCTGACCCCTTATTACATAGCGCGTAATCTCTTTTTGCGAAATCTCTTATGTATTTGCAAATCCTTACTCCCTTCAAACCTAAGATAAATTCTTCAAATTTTTCAGAGCGAACTCTCAACACAGGTCAGTTTTGTATTTCAGCCAAATGAGGTCAATCTATCATGAACTTTGTCCTTGAAAACGGGAAATATTCTATACCCATGACCATACTCTAAACAGCGTCACGGTCTTCCACCTAGTATCAACGAAGTGCACTTCTTACGGCATTTTTCAAGGACGCTTAATGATATAATACAATCTAATCAATAAGTAGGAACTTTTTTTCCAAATATTAAATAAACCAAGCTGTACCTAGTCTAGTATGGACAGCGTTAGAGTTTTGAGAAACTAAAATTTATGCCATCAACGGAAAAATTATCTCGTCCTCTGTGATTGTATTATTAAATGATACAGTTATGTATATTTATTTATGTCTTAGAAATTTGATAGTTTGGAGTTACTTTCATAGTCGACCTTGCTAATTACACAGTCAGTTTAGTGATCCATCAAACTAAGATAGCTGCAATGGCAAAAGTTGCTATTTACTTTCATTCTTTCCTGTTGTCTTTAGGGGCATATTCTAATTCTTACTTAGCTTTGATAGGAATGCGATCACCCAAAACCTATGTGGAATAACTAAATCATTCTTTACCGACAACTGGTAAATATATGTTAGGAAAATTAGGAAAACACATATTTTAGTTTTTAGCTAGATCCGAATTCCATAATACCCTATTATTGAACAAGGAAAGCGTTCAGGTAGCTCAGTGGTTAACGTGTCTTACTGGAGATCGAAAGGCCCCCATTTCGAATCCCTGTCTCAGCGGGGATTTTCAAAGGCGCTTAACCCGACCTTCACCTCTGGCACAGCTTGCTGTGTAATGTGAAGTATGCCAGAAAGCTTCCGTGGTTCGGATTCCTCGGTAAACTGCAGGTCCCCTGTACCCGGCAGGATTTCCGGGTTACGTTAAGCCGGCTATGACTGGGGCGGAATGCGCAGCCAATAGAAACCCTGTCACCAAGTCATTACGACCACAGGGAATTATTATTGAACAAGGACAAAAGTTTTTCCACCTACTGCTTATATTAATATCCTAGTTTTCGTTTACTACAACTGTTGTGACTACGATACTTTTCATCGTGTTTGTAGCGTTCTGGTAATAAGGTGCTGTGACGTTACAGTCTGTTCTAAGAAATCCGTGAATAGCTTGCTGAGGAACATTTTCTAAAATATTTCTAAATTTTCCTATTAATTTTAGAGGGATCAGTATCAGGTATAATCAAAGAACTTAGTTTCATAAACAAAAAAATATTCTCTTACTTAGCGGATTGACAAAGAAATACGAGATTCAGGAATAACTTTAACTATTGATCCGAGAATTTAATACAGTTTGTGAAACAATTTCTAATAAAATTTAAGGAAAACGCAAAGCGAAATATATAAGGAAGAATCTCAGTTTCTGGAAAGCAAAAAAAAAAAAAAAAACTGATGAAAGGGAAAAAAGTGATATCTTTCCATAATGGCTAATCGCAACGCAGCTACCAGGATGCAATATAACGCATGAAAGGCAATAGCAAAAATAGAAATAAGGGAAATCAGAAGACAACAATGGGAAGAATACATCTCAGATTTTGAGCCTGATGTACTGTACATGGTAGGCAAAGTAAGGCATGTAAGATTTCAATAAAATAGAATAAAAAAATATGGCAATGGGAAATCCAATACATATAAATCAGAGTGGGAAAAGTATTATAGGGATTTGTGGACACAATAACCCGAAGGGAAAATATGGCTTGCTGTAAGAGATACAAATACTGACCTAATACCTAGAGAGGAGCTTCACGCGGTAATCAGTAGTTTAAAAAATAAAAATTTCCCTGAAATGAACCATATATACATAGAACTAATAAGGTATGGCCCAACATCCTCGTGAGTGGTAACGCTCTGGCCTCGCATTGTGGAGGACGTGGGTTCGAAACCCCGTCCGGCACACCAGATTTCGGTTTTCCATGGTTTCCCCTAATCACGTCAGGCGAATGCCGGGATATTTCCTTCAAAAGGCCATGGCCGAATTTCTTCCCGTTCCTTGCCCCCAGTTCTTTCCCGTCTCTAAGGACCTCGACGTCAACGAGGAGTAAAGCAAGAATAATAAAAACTGGTAGTATACCTGAAAATGGAGAGACGTAATTATCATCTCCATCTTTAAAAAGGTTACAGAAACTCCTGCGAAAATTACAGACAGGTAAACCTGCTTAACATGAACAACAAAATACATGTAAAAATATAACAGGGTGAGGGGCATGGCAAAGGTCTTTAAGAATAAAGTGTAACATGGGTTTGGGAAAGAAAGTTCTTGTTCTAATTGTGTTTTTACTTTGTACAGGTACCTGAAAAAGGGAAATATGCCAACCGGTACAGCTTTCATTGATTGCGTAAAGCATTTGATAGGTCAGTAGTTACATGTTTTGGGACATCAAGGTAGAGAGGGGTTTTCCAAAATACATTACAAGAGCCGTCTATGACCTTTATATTGAAACAATGTTTTAAATCTACCGAGCGTGGTGGGTGAGAGGTCACGTTCGTGCCTCGCATTCCGGAGGACGTGGGTTTAAATCCCAGTACGACCATCCAGATTTCGATTATCCATGATTGCCCGAAACACTCCAGACAAATGCCAAGATGGTTCCTTCAAAAGGCGGAAGCAAATTCTTCCCAGTTCCGTGCTCCATCCTCTACCTCTATGAGCGCTTTGTCAGCAAGGCGTCAAGCCATAAAAGAAATATAGTCAAGAGTGGTAGCACACAATCCATCGTCCACTCTTTTCAATATATAAATATATAATGTCATTAGTAGAGACTAAGAGACTGTAAAACAAAATAGGTATCTATAATTTAAATGCACTTGGTTCATTTTTTTTTAGATAACAACAGAAGAAAAACAGTGCTTTCAATGGGAAAGAAAGTATGAAAACAAAAATAATTATTACTATCAAATCTATGTAGCAAGTGGCTCTATTCATTTATTGGGAATATGGTTTATCAGTGCTGTTGTATGGGTTACAACGTTGGACAATTAGTAAATCTCTGACAAGACGAATTTAGATGAAACAGATTATCTTCTTAATATTTGTAGCAGGATTCATTGCTGGACAAAATGAAAATATTCGCCTAGAACTACAGATATTCAAGTTAACTGACGACAAAATTGCTAAATATAAAAGCAAGTGGCACCAACAAATTTGCAGGATGTTTAAAGAATGGATCTCTCAAAAAGTTTTAGACTGCAGACCACAGGAAACAGATACCGAAGAAGACGAACTAGAAGGTGAAAACAACTGTTATACTTGTAAACTCGAGCTGGATCAGGGCTCAATCGCTTAATCCTTGGAGACTGATTCTGATGATGATGATTGGGATGAGCTAATGGAAGGCGATAGAACAACGTGCTGGCGGGTATTACAGCAGCTAGTAGTCTGATTGGCTTAACGTAACGGGCCAGTAAGCGATAGCACTAATAGCCATCGCTCAATCTCCAGTATGAAGCCTTAGCGTCAACACCAAATTCCATGTAGGAGAAAAAGGAATAACCACTTCATTTATTTGTATGGCTGCAGAGAGAATATTACCAAGGAGTCGACTTTAAGAGTTTATGGAAAAAGAAGGAATGCAAGGAATGAGAGAAGAGATTATTTTTTATGTCTGCTACTGGCATTATAGACACCTACTGCAATAAAGAAGAAGAACTGGTAGTTTAAAGAAAGTTTAAATGCGTTGGATTGGGACTTCATGTTAAGATTTTCAATATTGAAGGAGAAACTGGAAGTTGTAGAAATCACCTATCAGGTAGTAGGGGACGAAGTAACGTTTCGGACACACCTTGCAGTCTAAAGAAGCAATTATAATATCGTGGAATTTTATCTTTAGAACTCATATCCAATTTCAAGTGTAAGTTAGAGTGAAGGTAATGTGTTTTAGTAAGCCGGTTACGCTGAAATATGAACTTATAGCGTTATGTGGCTGCATGTGAGCGATCCATACATAAAGTGATTATTTTTGTACAAAATTATGGTCGAAACGTTTAACACGTAAGGGAACCTGTAATCTGAGCAGAAAAACTTCGATCAAGCATATTGACGGTTTATTCACATTTACGCGTCAATAGAAATATTTAAATTTTGTGTTTATAACCTCAGACTGGTTGAAATCTCATTTAAATAACTTAAACCATTTTCTGGAACTATTCTGAGTAGAGGGCTGAGTGGCTACCGAAAACTAACAAACTTACAATCTTTAAATTATATTTAAGCGACAAACGTAACAACTAAACAGTTAAAATATTCCTTTATCCACCTTAAATAATTAAATAAAACCTGTATAGTATCTCATTCAGAAGGGGAAGGTTCCCTGTTATACTAATTTCCGGTTTTGTCTGTGATCTAAGTCCTCCTGCTTCAAAGGCTGCTTTAATTCGATATTTTTTTTTAACATTCCTCTAACTGTTGTTACTTTTTTTCTGTACGAGTCTCTAAAATTATGAAGCCGAAATCATTTCTTCCCCCGGCACCAAGCTGTTTAATTTATAAGCTGGTTAATGGTTGGCACTTACGGATAATCAAGTGTTATTAATCAGTGTACGCCGTGGCTGACTTCTATATATCACCATGTTAAATTAGTAGAGACTAAGACGCCTAGTTTTGCTAGGCTTTAACCATTAATTGCCGTTTCCATTGGTACGGCTAGCTGAAATTGTGACAAATCGTGATAATTTTCACATAGATATTACAACATTTGCACAATATCAATGCCCTAGTTTGACACAGAGTAAAGACCAGCCAAAAAGCAGTTCCAGGCACCAGTAGCATAAACTTCTTGCTCATTCTAAACACTTGAATTAACTGTCCATCACAGATTTAAATTTTAAAGATTTAGCACGGTTAACTGATGGCCTCATAGCCAGAAGACGAATGATCGAACCATTTTTCAGCCTGTAGTGATCCTAATTTCGGGCAGTTGAGATCTAGGTGGGAAGTGAAACAACATCTGTTGCGTGCTGACTACCAGTCAATTACACCACTAATTCAAGACATAGGCTAGGTTTACAAACTTTGCAAGAGTTGGATCGGGATGACTGACTAATTCGTGAAAACCCTAAAAACATGTCCGGCGTACTACCAAAAAGGCGCCACAAGATTCTGCCCTTAACTATTTTATGTAATCCGGTTTACTGACCAAATTGGTAAGGAAGAAGTTCCTGTGCAGATAATATTTTGTTTTGAAGTAAAGAGTATACAGTGAGATAAGGAATTGGTACCAGAATTGTTCTGTAGGATGCGAGGACTCTTTGAAGAGGTATATGTGTTTAGGTAAACCATCTCGTAGATTTTTGGAAAACAAAGGAAATTGGGCTGTTTGAAAAAAAAAAAAACTGTTGCCTTACTAATTGAAAATTCTCGATTTAAGATGAAAATCAAAAAGCTAAAGCGGCCTGGTGGTTCAGTGATTAAGCCGTCTGGCTGGATATCGGAAAGTACCCGGTTCGAATCCATGTCTCCACAGGGATTTTTATTAGCCCTTAACCCAACCATCACTTCTGGTACAGCTTACTGTGTAATATTAAGTACGCCCGAACGCTTCCATGGTTCAGATCCAACGTTAAACTGTATGTACCTTCTAGGGCTAACAACCCTAGATCTCTACATATATACTCTGCAATTCACAAAATTGTGGATGGCAGAGGGTGCTCAGCACCAATGCTAATCTCTTTGCTGTTCGTTCCAATCCCTAATGGTACGATGGAAAAAAGAATTCATATAAGAATCAGTCCGGCACCTTATTTCTCTAATTTTATCTTTCCTGTCCTTCCGACTCAAATAGGTTGGTGGAAGAAGTATTTCACTACACTCGTGAGCGAAAGTGGGAGTACACATGTTTACCAATAAGTTTAAACGAAACGTGCGTCGTCTATTGACCAGAGGCTCCCAACCTAGTCTACTAGTCAGTTCTGTGACGCTTTCAAAAGGGCTGTAGCAAGCGGTCACGAATCGAGCGGCTCTTCTCTGTACTTTCTCTATACTTTCGATCAATCCCTTACGAAACGGGTCCCAAATTGCACAACAATAATCCAAATGTGGACGCACAAGAGATTTGTACGCTATCTCCTTTGTTTGTTCATTACAATTTTTCAAGATTCGACCTATGAATCGCAGCCTAGAATTTGCTCTACCTACTAACGAATTAATGTGTATGTCCCATTTCATGTTCCTTGGTACTGTTACTCCCAAATATTTAATAGAATCGACCATATCAATAACTGTATTGTTTAACTCGTATTTCTGAACAATTGGATTCTTTTTGTTAGTTATGCTCATTGTCTTGCACTTTTTACAATTTAGAGTAAGTTGCCACTCAGCGCACCAAGCCAAAATAACATCCAGATCTCGCTGAATTTCTAAGCAATCGACCAAATTTCTTACTTCCCTATAAATAATCGCATCATCAGCAAACAATCTAAAAAGGCTTTTCACTTTGTCTCCGAGATCGTTTATAAAAATTAAGAAAAGAAGTGGTCCTATTGCACTTCCTTGAGGTACACCCGATGTAACATCTAGATTAGAAGAACTTTCTCCTTCAACGAGAACATACTGCGACCGACCAATTAAAAAATCCTTTATCCATTCACAAAGCTGATCCGATATGCCGTACGCTTGAAGCTTCGCTAAAAGGCGGTTGTGTGGCACAGAGTCAAAGGCTTCCTGGAAATCTAAAAAATTGCATCTACTTGTGAACCTGCAGCGATAACATTCATTACGTCGTGTGTAAATAGGGCCAGCAGTGTTTCACATGATCTTTTCTTCCGAAATCCGTGTTGATTTGTTGTAAGCAAATTATTTTCATCTAGAAAATTCATAATGTTAGAGCATATAATATGCTCCATAACTCTACTACAAACAGATGTTATAGATATGGGACGATAGTTTTCAGGATCACTTCGATCACCTTTTTTGAAAATAGGAGTTACTTGCGCGATTTTCCAGACTGAAGGTACTTTTCGCACTTCTAATGATTTACTGAATATATCAGACAGAAATGGCCCGATTTCCGCCGCATACTCTGAAAATACTCTTACTGGAATTCCATCCGGGCCCGGTGCTTTCCCCCACTTCAGGAGCTCTAATTGCTTAATGATACCTGCAGTATCTATTCGTAATGATTCCATCACCGACTCGCCACGGCGTGGGAATACGGGAATACTATCCTTATGTTCATTTGTAAATGAATTTTTGAATACAGTATTTAGTACGTTAGCTTTATCGCGGCTTTCATTAACCTCGGAACCTTCACGAATTAGTGCTGGAATATTGCTGTTGGCACAATTAACTTTTCGTACATACGACCAAAATTTCTTTGGGTTTTCTGTGAGACTCTTAGAGAGAGAGTCGGAGTGAAAATCGTTAAAGGCCTCGCGCATTACATTCTTAATACGTCCTCTTAAATCAGCTAAGGTTTCTAAATCGCTGCGACACCCTAGTTCCAACACTGATGTTTACACAACCACAGCAAACTCAAAACAGGTTTAACGTGATCCTAGTTGGGCCAAATGGACATACATAAATAAGCAAGCTAAAATCTTCAACAGAGCTCAGAAAATTACTCGTAACATTTGACTTTGTTCAGGTGACGGAGCTGCTAGGAATACTGCTGTCTAGCTACAGCTGACCGTATCCGCCTGCACGATCGATGGACTGCAGAGAGACTACACTGCTCCCAGCACGGATAACGTCCTTCAGAAAGTGCTCCCACTATTACACAACGCAGCAAAGTTAAGTTCCACACTTTCACCGAAGGCCTCAACATGTGGGTGATAAATTCCAAATAGTTATAAGAGAGTGCTACACGATGACCTTTCAAGATGCTGGAATGAGTGATAAAGCCCCATCTCGAGTTATAGTACGACTACTACGATCGCTTCTATGTCAAACCTGTTACAGTTTTGGAGATGGAGACTGCTGTCAAGCTTCAGCAGCACACAGGACTGTAATGTAGTAAACGAGGCGCTTGTCAAAACACATCAGAGGCCAATAATATACCACAACCTATGCCCGGTTCATTCTGATCTGGCGACTCAAGGTCATGTTTCTCCGGCCTCGCCCCTTACCTCACTACCCCTTCCGTTCTTACCTCTCCGAGCTGACCGTTTCGTATGTAGGGGGCAAGGGAAGCGAATAAGGGACAGAGAAGACTGACCTTGAACTGCCTCTGTTAACTGAACAGGCTATATAGAAAAAAACTTAAAGGTTAGTAGTTAGAAATGATGGCTGTATTTAAAACCAATAATGACTCTTATGGCTACGGGTTTGTAGCAACTTTCAGGACAACACCCCTCCTGCATTAACCTGTACAATTAGTGATTTTTATATCGTATTTTCATAGGTTACGAATATTAAAGAATGCATGCACATTTCGCAGACTAACACCGCCACGGGAAATTATTGTTGGATTGATTAAAATGCCTGTTAGATTGGTGGTTGAACAGTGGTGCGTTTGTTCTGTGGATGGGGAGTTTGCTTTCATAATTTGGAGTCTCAGGTTCAATACCTGATGTCGTCCGGCATTTTTACTAGTATTGCTTGATTGTTCAAGCTACGCCAGAACGTTCAGTGGACCCTTTCACCATGTCATGAGCGGTCTGGTGGCTTAGTGGTTAAGCGTCTGACTGGAGATCGAAAGGTCCCGGTTTGAATCCCTGTCTCGGCGGGGATTTTCGAAGGCTCTAACCCGACCTTCACCTCTGCCACTGCTTGCTGTGTAAAGTGAAGTATACCAGAACGCTTCCGTGGTTCGGATTTCACGTTAAACTGTAGGTCCCCTGTACCTGGCAGGATTTTCGGGTTAGGTTAAGGCGGCTACGATAGGGGCGGAATATACAGCCAGTAAAAACCCCATCTCCAGATCATTACGACCACACGGAATTATTATTATTATACCAGGTCATAAGACCGCAAGAATTTTCTGTTTTTAGTAGTTAGATAATTCGATTTTTTGTATCTACCACAACTTACAGCGAGACTTGTCAACATAATCAAGACTGCCCGCAGCGTCGATTTTAGCTTCACTTGAATAGCTTGGCGGTGATCCAAATTGCATGATTCATTATATGTTTCTCATTCGGTGACAAAGAACTGCTCTAAGAATTCTTCAAGGAGAACCAATAAGTGCCACTGAAAGGACAATACTTCTGCGCTTATTAATTTTTGAAACGCGTAAATCAAGCTTGGTGGATAAATGGTAACTCTCGCTATAATCAAAGAACTTAGTTTCATAAACAAAACAATGTTCTCTTACTTAGAGGATTGACAAAGAAATACGAGATTCAGAAATAACTTTAACTATTGATCCGAGAATTTAATACAGTTTTTGAAACAATTTCTAATAAAATTTAAGGAAAACGCAAAGCGAAATATATAAGAAAGGATCTCAGTTTCTGGGAAGCAAAAAAAGAAGAAGAAGAAAAAAAAACTGATGAAAGGGAAAAAAGTCATATCTTTCCATAATGGCTAATCGCAACGCAGCTACCAGGATGCAATATAACGCATGAAAGGCAACAGCAAAAATAGAAATAAGGGAAATCAGAAGACAACAATGGGAAGACTACATCTCAGATTTTGAGCCTGATGTACTGTACATGGTAGGCAAAGAAAGGCATGTAAGATTTCAATAAAATAGAATAAAAAAATATGGCAATGGGAAACCCAATACATATAAATCAGAGTGGTAAAAGTATTATAGGGATTTGTGGACACAATAACCCGAAGGGAAAATATGGCTTGCTGTAAGAGATACAAATACTGACCTAATACCTAAAGAGGAGCTTCACGCGGTAATCAGTAGTTTAAAAAATAAAAATTTCCCTGAAATGAACCATATATACATAGAACTAATAAGGTATGGTCCAACATCCTCGTGAGTGGTAACGCTATATTTCCTCGAATTGTGGAGGACGCGGGTTCAAAACCCGTCCGGCCATCCAGACTAAGATTTCCGAAATCGCTCCATGCGAACTCAGGAATGGTTCCTTCAGTGGGCCATTACTGAATTCCTTCCAGTCCCTTGACCCAATCTGTTTCCGCCTCTAATTACTTCGACGTCGACGAGGCGTAAAGAAAAACCATATAAAAAGCCTACCACCATTGCACACACCTGGCAAATCAAGACATTAAAAACATGTTTGCGAAAATGTAAATACATACCTCACGTCTCTTGTCATACGGCTAACTGTAGAGAGTGTAATGTGGTGCTGCTGAATTAATATGACTTTGCAGTCCTTACCTCAGAGATCTTTAATGTGGGTAATGTGAAGATATCTCAGCCCAACTTCTATCTACGGTACTGGAGCACAATTCTATAAGAACATTTACGAATTTCAGTTGCAATGAGAAAATCTTTACTCGCATCTCACGTAACGCGCCTGGGACTCTTCAATTCATCACTGATAATTAAATAACTGGTAAAATCACACAGGTGGGAGAAAGCTGCCAACAGAAGCGAGCACCTGGAATAACAACTTCAATCTTTGCACAGGGCTTTGTGGTTGAAGGGAAATATACTGGAATTACATTCAGGAGAACCGAGATTCGATTCTTGGTATAGCTAAAGAAATCAGTCTTTCAGTTTAAAAATTTATCACGTTGCCAATAAGTGGCATATGAGGATACCACGAGAGCTGTTACCTCCTCAAAGAAACATCCCTGGAATATATAACGGCGATTGTTTCGTTTTACCTTCCCCGACGCGAAAAAATTTGCAAGTGTTACTGCATGTGTACATAACTGTGTGTGTTCAATTCAATGTGTTATTTGTGCTGTATATGAGAGAAATAAGTGAGAGTTTGAAACACACACATTCAAGCCTACTATTCCAAAAGAGACCTTTGAAATAGGTTTTGTTTTTTTTTTTTTCCTTATTACTTTACGCCTCGTCGACGGCTAAGATCATTAGAGGCGGGATGGGACTGGGGACAAGGAACATGAAGGAATTCGGCCATGGCCTTTTTGAAGGAACCATCCCGGAGTTCGCCTGGAGTGATTTTGGGAAACCATGGAAAACCCAAATCTGGATGCCCGGACGGGGATCCGAACCTGCGTCCTCCCGAATGCGAGGCCAGAACGTTAACCATTCACCCACCATACTCGGTTTGACGTTCCCATCCGATTGAAGAGTCATTATCAATAGTGCGGTATGCCCTAACTCCATACACAGGAAGAGATTGGGATTTAAAAGAAAATAGACTTTGTGCACAATATGCTGACCAGGAATCGTCCAAAATGATGAAATTTTCCTCCGTCATCGTGACTCGAAACAGCTAACCACTCGTCTGGTCCAGCGACTTTGGCTGTCTCTATGCTAAGCATGTTTTGGCCAAAAGCTGCTCGCACTATTGGAAGTTATTTTGAGTCGTGGAATTTGAACTCGTATTGATTTAAACTCCACTGCAGCATTTTGTTGTACTGTGTTTGTTCATTTGCGAGCATATTAATTGTGCATATGCACTATAGTAAATTGAGAAGGTAACCAAGTAATCAAATGTACTTGATTTGTATTTTGCACTGTGATTCCACATCCAAGTTCGCCGGCAGTAGCTTCGTAAAACCTACGATCTCGATGGCAGTGACACCTAGCCTAGTTAACATTTGCTCTTATCCTACTTTCTATTGTTGTTTCACCTTCCTGAGGAGAGCCCATAGTAATACTACTCGCAATGAGTAACAGTTCTGTTCCAATCTGAACAGTACGACGCAGCTACATAAAAAATCTTTTCTTAAAAGATACATAGTAAATGTGCCAGACTGTTTCCTCTAAAGTTACAAAAATCCCATAAGGATATTATTTTCTTGAAACTGGGTTTATTTGTCTTTCATATTGGCCCTGGCGGACCACGAAACACTGAAACATATACACGGGCGTTCAATTTGCAATTTGATGCTGGGAGGATAGGTGCCCTACCTGTAATAAAAACAGATTTGTCAGATCCAGAGCGTTTACTCTACTGGAGGAGTGTATTGTTGCCACCTGTCTGCAAAACGTATAATTATGTTTTGTGTGATAATTGTATCTTTTTCGTGAAATGTGTAGTTTATGAGGAGGAGATTTTGGAGCGTCGAAGATTTCGGCCTGATGATTGCTGGAAGCCGCCTAAAAACCACATTGAGGCGGGCCAACACGCGGGAACAGGACTCGATCACGGTCCCGTTGTACCTACCCGGCAACTCAACGATCACAGCTACATTGGCGGGTGGATACATGTTTTTATTTTTCAAAAAGATTTTTTCTTCGGGATTACTTTCTTATTACAAATTGTTTATCTATAAAAATACGAGACTCGAAGCGTATGTAACAATTTTAAGCTCGATCGTGTGGAAAAAATAAAGTCACTCTGACTTGGAGACCATCAGACATGTTAAGAATGGATTTCGATCTTCTTCATATGTTGAAGGGTACACAGCATATATGACTGTGGTCTAGTCATTTCTCAAAATGCGCCCTAGTTTTTGAGATATTTGCATGCATAGAAACAAAAAAGTCTAAATAACCATTATATAGTAAATCATTGCCCCCTGTTATCAAATGGCAGCGTTGTCTTTGTGTTAGTGTGGAAGATTCATGATTTTCTGACCCGAGTTCAAATCCCCATAGAATCAGTTTTTTTAATTTAATTTTTTCTTCAGAAATTGTCATGCTTGAATTTTTTATTTTATTTTAACTTCATTTGCATAATTTTATTGGGCGAAATAAAATTTAAAACAAATCACATTGCTTATAACAGATACACCAAACGTAATTTAGGCCAATATATCAACAATGGCTTCGTAATATGCCTCGCCCATACCCAATGAAATTGAGTCAGGAGGCGAATCTGTTGGTAAACTGGAATCTGACACAAGCATATTGCAATGTTTATAATCATTTGTCACTAGTTCTTCTGTTTCCTTGCTGGGCTGCATTTTTCGTCACGGATAGGCTTACTTTTTTATTTTCAACCATTTACATGTAACCGTTCTTGGAACAAATCGAGTGTAGAAGAAAGAAAGAAAAAAACTATCTTCCCAATGTTTTCGTTTAAAATACCTCTTCATAATATACAATTCAAGAAACGATGAAGTGGAATGATAGTAACTATTTCAATTTAAAACGCACCGAAACAATAAACTTATTAACAAAAATAATGTAAGAATGGAGTCTATCTTGACGTATGATTGCAATGAAGACTTCAAGGGTGTGCGACCGATTTGTTTTGTGAAAAGACAATACGTCGGTAGACCCGTGAATTCATTACGAATAAAGATTTTCAGGAAAAAAATGTCGTTGAATTATAGGTAATATGATTTGTTTTAAATATTATTTCTCGCAATAATAGTATGTAAGTGAAGTTTAAACAAAATAAAAAAAAAAATCAAGAATGGCAATTTCAGAAGGAAACAAAAAAAAAAGAAAAATTATTTGATTCTGTGGTGTTTTGAACTCGGGTCAGAAAATCATGAATCTACTATCACACCCCCTAAACAACGTTGCCATTAGATAATAGGGGCAATAATTTACAATAGAAAGGTTATTGAGATATTTTGTTTCCATGCATGCGAATATCTCAAAAACTAGGGCGCATTTTGAGAAACGACTATACCACAGACATATATGCTGTGTACCCTTAAACATATATGAAGGAGATCGAAATCCGTTCTTAACATGTCTGATGGTCTCCAAGTAAGACAGTGGATGTTGCTCTGCACAAAACATTGGCGGCTATCATAGGTTACGGGATACCGTCGCCGGCAGTGACAAAGGTGGAAATTTTGGATGGCATCGCCCCTAAAGACATGCGTCCGGAAAGTCTCTTTTTTTTGGTGGGTTTATGCTTCGTCAACGTCGAGGTCATTAGTGCGGGAAAGGACTGGGTGCAAGTATCCCGGCATTCGCCTGGAGTGATTTGTGATTTGGCGGAACCATGGGGAACCCAAATCTGGATGCCCGGATGGAGATACGAATCCGCGTCCTTCCGAATGGGAGGTCAGAGCTTTACCACTCACCCACCAAGCTCGGAGGGAGAAATTGTTACCAACAGGGCAGTACTGGAAGAAGACGCCTGACACCTCTACATACGAGCAGTTATGCACCAACGCCACCGAGACTGAAGTCCAAATGAAGTTGTTTACGGACTTTAACGCCACTGAAAAGAACGCCAAGCAATGGGATCTGAACAACCATGGCCCATATGGAAGTCACGGAATAGAATTGTTGTCTGGGTTGGCCATTGCAAAGACACTCTCGCTTCGTGGGTATATCTGGGAGAACAACAAGATATCACCTGCGCGTGCGGTGAGATAGATCTTTGTCATGCCCACAAATCGGAATGAATCTAAATTAGACCTTCAATCAGCTGCTGCCAAAGCCATCACTTTGGCGGAAAAACTAACTTGTATTTGATACTGTAATCGATACAAGAAGAAGACGATCGATCGTGTGCTGAATACTCTGGCCCTGTCAGTTCTCAGAGCAAACAATCAAATATTTATCGGGGGACACCACTAATATCATAAGAGCGGATAATTTAGTTCTCGTAGGCAGGAAAGGATTGTGGGTTATTAGCGCCGGAGGCGTGTGCCAATATATGACGAACTAGGAGCAAAGGAGATGAACAGCCCACAACGCAGTCTTAAACCCTAAATTATGGTTTTATTATATGTTCCAATTATTTTAGTGTCGCATAATCCGCATCCGAGTACAATTTGCAGCAATTTTCAACAAATTCTATATTGGACGGAGGCTGAAAGTACACGTGGAACCATAGGTAATTAGCTAAACTAGTGTGGCCTGAACTTAAAGGTAGACTGATAAGATTATTTACGTAGGTTCCGGTGAATATAAGGGATACAGTATATAGGGTGGCAGACTGTTCAGAGGTGTGAAAAACTGGACAACAATGATATCTCTTAACGATTACGCGCCGAATGACAGTTACCGAAATATCAAAAGAGATCTAGTATACATCAAAACCGGGATGAGGGAGTAAATACTACGAAATTCATGATTACTCTATCCGATTTTAGTAAATCGATGGTAATACTATAACGGTTCGTAGATATTGCCTGCTTACAACTATGAATATGCACCAGATGTTTTCTGAAAGCTGTGATGATTCATTGTTCTTGCATACTGCCACTGCGACCAACGCTCTTTGAAATACAAATTATAAACCATTATTGTGTAGCTCTAAAGCTGTAGAAGTTCTGCGTTTTACTTTTTAAGCATTTAAAACAGTATTTGATAACTTTCCTATCTTCATGTGTTGATTTTTTACTTCTGTTGTGACGGTTGAGCAAGGAATACGCCAAGTGAGACCAATAAATTTATCAGATTGATTGAACATGTATCTAAATTATACGCACAGTGTTAACAAACAGCTTGGTTAATAAACACACTGCTCGTGATTAGGCGTTTCAATACTTTTTCTGGAAGGTGATTTCAAAATAGTCTGTAGAATTAAAACATACAAAGGCAAAAGCACATCTGTTTAAAAATAAAATGTTTAACTTAATATTATTTGTTAGTTTCTGACAATAGAACGCTAAAATATTCTACAGACACTGTTGGCATTTTTGTCTCTTCTGCTATAATCCAGTTGATCATGTTTCGACTTACAATTATATCTATTCTATTGATTATTAACATGAAAAATTGCATATCTACATTGTTACAGTTTATCCGCATTATCATAACCTGTCGTGGACGCGAAAGGGTTTAAGGAACCCTTATTATTTAAGGTTAAACAGTGGTATCTTTAGCAGAAGCAATAATATTTGCTAAAATCCCTATGAACTTGGATACTACCGATACTTCATTGTGTTTAAGAGGTATACGACATCAGTTGTACGTAACAACTATCTGGGGGTAGACAGGTCCTTGACGAAAAACAAAATAATTCCATACATCACTATCGAAAATACATTACTGTAGAACAAAGAGGATTTTCTCTCGTAGAGTGTTTTTAGGGGATTAAAGCAAATATTTGACTTGCGAATTTCTTCTGCTGCTTACTTAATTGTGATAAATAAAGTTAACAACATTTTTTCGGGATTTTTAAAGTATTTCTTATGTTCACCTGTTTGCCTATTATTATTTAGTTCCAAATTTGTTTCCCGCAGGCTCTGAAAATTAGATTCACAATACGGAATTGATTGCTCAAAATGTTGACATGAAACTACTTCTTTTTTGTCTTAATAGAATTCAAAGATTATTTTCATAATCCCTTTACTGTGCAAAAATGATATTTCTAGTAATTTATTTTAATAATGCGCGTGTTATTTAAAAACACATTTTGGATTTTAAAAATTCTATATCTTCAAAGACTTGATACCGAAACATAGTATTGAAAAAAGAGATAATTGACTAAGTTTACAATTTTACATGGAGCAATTTCAGTTCAAAAGGAACAAACTTAGTAATTAGTTCTTTATACTTTCTCTTATATGTTATATATATTATTAGAGGTCATATATTTACTATCTTTAATACAATAAATTGATTGCTTTAGCACTAAATAAAATTTAGGGAAGATATTAAATTACAATTCAATTGGTTAAGCTAGTTATTTTTAATAAACCGCAATTCCAGATTAACTGTTATTTTATCGGTTCTTTTAATCTTTTATTATATACTGCTAATCGTTTTGTCACTGTGTAATACTGGTGATAGGAAAAAAATTACTAGATCTTGTAACCGCGTAATGGAATCTCGTTTGAATCACCACCTACCACTGTGTAAGGAAAAAAAAATTACTTCTATTAATACGAAGTTTTCTAGACTTGTTCCATGTATCGTAGGGATGTAAACAAATGCATGTTGGAACAAATTTTGCACAGAAATTAACAGGCATTCTGTATCAAACTTAACAAAACCAAAAGTAAATAGTTGCTAAGACAATGCTTCCTCTAACCCAATAATTTTTTTCCACAGAATTCTTCGCCTGAACTATATTGTTAATATCCGTCGCAGGTCAACTTTTGTTGAAAATAAGTAATGTGAGCTCATCACATTTCTTAGTCACTGGCTAACATTTAAGCTACAATGTTCCCTTCTGAAACCCATATTTTGATCAGATCCTCAGCTGGCTGTGAAATTTTCCAGCTGTCAAGACGCGGCGCTTTTGATTGCTGTCAAGTGTATGTTCTGTGGTTTGTATGGCTATTTACTGATTCTGTCGTGTGATATTTCTTAGTTTCTGGAAGTATCGGACGAGGTTGAATGCAGTAAAAGCATTAGCAGAACAGTCAGTACAGTTCTTGTGCGTAAGGACCGGAGTGGCCCATTTTTGACCGAGTCTGAAATTCAGTCATGCGTAGCGAGAGAAAGGCATATCGTGCCCCAGGAATCTGCTTCATCCTCTGATCAACCTGTAATATAGCTACTGTGGCGTTGCTATAGTGCATAATCTAACTAGTGACTCGTGTTCTATTGAAGAAGGTGTAAGTACATTCCTTTGTTACATTGTGTTATCATTCATTAGAGGTGATAGCAGTAACAGTATGAGCTATAACCCTAGTGGGTATTCAGTGGCGTAGCTAGGTTAACAAGGGCCCCGGTTTTTTTTTTTTACCAAGTCCCCCCCTGAGCTGATCTTGGGCCCCCCGAGCTGCGCTTGGAGGCCCCCTGAGCTTGGGGCCCCGATGCACGGCACCGACTAGCAAATACACACGCCCCTGTGTACAAGTAGACAAGCTACTCTTCTATTGCACCCAAAGTACCGTTCCACGGATACCAAAACGCTCGGGAGATCATGGGTACCCCCCTTTCCCACCTTGATAACCTTGGAGGTTATTTAGGTGTCTGTGGCAGTAGTTTGTGGTCGAGCTTCTTGAATTCTAAATGAAGAGGGACACGGCATTTCTATTTTACATAGCATATGCATAAACTGATCCCAATTGTAGTAGCACGTACCAGCAATGGACAGCGCCTTCTACATAGATTTTAAGTTATTTATAGTACACTACCACATAATGATTCTTCCAAAACTGTATGCCCAAATCCCACTACAATGGTAACAATTGGCCTGAATTGATTCCAGTGCACAAAATCCAACTTGTGCCAATTCTTTACTTTATGAATTGATAATTAGGGCACGATCAGAAATTTTGATGTGTGTGAAAATACTGTTTTAATGAAATAAGGCAAACAAATTTAGCACTTTCCAGCCACGGTTTTCGAGGAGTTTAAAAAATATTTTTGGAATGTAGAAATACAGGGCACTCAGCACCAATTTTTTTTTTTGTAATCGCTTTACATATTTTACCGGCGGATGTGTTAGTCTTAGTAATTAGTCAATCAATGAATCTTAAATAAAAAGTGAAACAGAAGCATGGCTGACACATTAGTCAAACAGTTTTGTGTGCATTGCTTTCTTCAGAAAGCTAGGAAGCAATCCAAAGTAATCTGGTATATTTTTCACCATCTTAAAGACTCACCAGTTTATGTGGTTTGTATAGAGCAGACTAGAGATCCTGAAGGACATCGGTCCAATTCCCCGTTCGTCTATCCAGATTTCGCAGTCACTCCATGCGAATACCGGGATGGTTCCTTCAGAACACCATAGATGAATTCCTTGCTACCAGTCCCTTCGCGTTTCCTAATTACCTATCTCTACGTCGACCAAGCATAAAGTAAAAAAAAAAAAAGGCTTGTGAATAGTTATTACAATGATATGTTTGCCCATTTTTAGGGGTTATCCGTAAGAAAGAGTGATAATTTTCGTATCTCAGGGGTCTCAGAAGCAGTGATAATCCTGATATATTTATTTCGATGCTTCATTGTCATGTTTGGTCATTCGACATGCGAAGAAGTTTCAAGTTTTCACGTCTGTTTCAAGGAGGTGGTCTACTCCAGATAATTGGCCAAAACAGCGAACTTTTATATTTAGTTAATGTTCATCTAGCTATTTTATTTAGTGGGGGAATGTTGCTATGTTCTATTAGCATCCATCCTGTGGTTCACCAGGATATGAACGGAAAAGAAATAATAGTTTTCTTACCTGAAGTGACTGAGTTTTGTATTACCTCTATAATCAGAATGCTGAATAGTAGACGCTGCCAACGTTGTCGCTGTTATTGCCAGATGCATCGAAAGCAAAGTTTTTCACGTATCAGATCTATTGTATTTTTGATATATTTTCCCGGTGCGCGTAACCGCTGTGAAGTATTGATTTGTTTTCACAATACAGAAGTGTCGCACCGCATCGTATGTGTTATTTCCCTCCCCCCTCCCCCTCCCCCTGTCAGTTTGCACCGCTTCAGTAAACTGCTGTGGGCTGACATTGCTTTATACAGCCCTTCTTCTTAATATTGATGCTTTGGTACGATGCATTGATTTTAGTTTTATTATTTACAAAAGAAAACCTCGATATTTAAGGTTTTTTTTAAATATTTCATTACTATATCTGCAATATCTATTAGGAGTTTTTGTTTAAGTGAGAGGTACTTTTAAGTTAAGACTGTCAGTTGTTTCCTGAAGGCGCCTATCTTTAGATGTGGTGCGGTAACTCCAAGCTCCATACTTGCATTTTTGGCCTTCCTGTAATATTGTTGGTTAATTTTGGAACAATGATGTGAATCACTTCAGCCGAATTCTGGGATGGTAATTTTAAAAAAATAAAAAAGTTGACGAATTTCTTCCTGTTCCTTGCCAGTCCTTTTCCGCCTCTAATGACATGGATGTCAGTGAAATGTAAAGCCATAAACAGAAAAACCAAATTTATTTGACCAGGTTATGGCTAAAGATGCTGACTAATGTGCTTCTTCAAAAGTATTGCTATACCACCTCCATGCACTACATCTGATCTACCAGTTCTATAAAACCGTACACAGCTAATTTATATTTTTTTTTATATAATTCAAGCTATATCAACGTCGTATTGGTCCAGGAATGTATTCAGTTGACATTCCGGTTTAAAAGGTATATTGCTATTTGATATCACCGAGTGGTCTGGTGGCTCAGTGGTTAAGGCTCAGGTCGAAAGGTCTCCGGTTCGAATACCTGTCTCGACGGGGATTTTCGTTGGCACTTAAACCGACCTTCACCTCTGGCATAGCCTGCTGTGCAATGTGAAGTACACCAGACTGCTTCCGTGGTTCGGATTCCATGTTGAACTGTAGGTCCCCTGTACCCGGCAGGATTGCCGGGTTAGGTTAAGGCGGCTACGACAGGGGCGGAATGCGCAGCCAGTAGAAACCCTGTCACTAGGTCATTCCAACCACACGGAATTATTATTATTATTTGATAAACTTTTGCAGTATGAATTGAATCCATCTGGCCACGCATTCGGGAGGACGTGAGTTCGAATTCTCATCTAGATTTGGGTTTTCCATGGTCACCCCAAATCATTCCAGGCGAATGTCGGGATGGTCCCTTCAAAAGCCATGGATGAATTCCTTCCCATTCCTTAACCCCAGTCCTTTCCCGCCTCCAATAACCTCAAAATCTCAACATCGGCAAGGCACAAAACTAAAAGCAGAAAATTAAAAAATTAAATTGAGCAACCGAAGGTTTCATTTGTTGGTTAACAGTGGAAGGTTTCACTGATAGATGTGACTTCTTAGTCGGTGCTGTATGGTCTGATCTATTTTGTAGTGTAACGTGAATGATAATAACGATTTTGAAACCAATAAGTGCATTTAATGAAATAAAAACTCAATGACGAAATGTGCGATAAAGCAGAGGTCAGATTTTGCGAAGGTCCTTTGTTTTTGAGACAATGTTTAGAAGGGACGCCAGACACCCGATACTTGAAGGTGAGCTGTCACTCAATCATAACCTAGCGATTTGCTTTATTTGAGAAAAAGCTTGCAAACGTTTGAGATGCCAACATGTTTCAATAGTAACGCTTGATATATTGCAGACACTACGTATGTTAATACTAATAGTTAAATGCTCAAAGAACAATTTAAAGGATCCGTAGCGGAAGTTGGGAATTTCTGTATGAAAAATACTTCCTAATTTTTGTTCGGAAAGTATGCGAGTGATAGGCTTAAAATTTCAGGTGACGTTTGGAAGAAATTTTCGGGATTGGCAAGATTTTGTGCTTGTGGACAGAAAAAGAGAGATGGATGCTAGCCAATAATGAACAACTTGTTTAATGCTTAACGTTTTTAAATTTTTCATGACGAATCACAAGGCCCATCTGTTTCCAGAGCGACTTGATTGATCGGTATTGACAGCAAACAAAGTTTTCTTCCCCGCAACAGAGAGAAGTGGGTTTAATTTCTGCTTGACATTGAGACTTCTGGTTTTCGTCGTGGCTTGGTCACTGCTTTGCACGGTGAACAACACTTCTGGACATCTGATTTAATTGCGAATGGCTGCCGTTGACAATGATCGAAACACGCTTCAAAGTTCAACCGTACTTACAACTGATATGGCACCCCCATCTGTGAATAGTTTAACAGGTTCGTGACAATAGTTCGGTTGTTGGTCTACAGTTGTTCGATTTATGCTTTGAACTAATCGCGAGAAATTATTCTGATGATAGCTCAGTATTCATAGATGAGTTAGTAAAGTAAATCCATGTTGATAATTCATAATGGCGCAGATTGCTTGTAAGGTTTCGCCGCCACCAGCTCACACTATATGCAGCACAGTACGTGAATCACCGCCGTCATACCCGCTGCATGCAGTGGTGATAGTACACTAGTGTCCAAAAGTTAAGCATAATCAGGAAAACCGGAATTCGAAAAGGAGAAAACATGATCAATGATAATCGCACTCAGTATTTGACTACAAATCATAAGTGTTCTCTCTGTATAGGAAATGAGTATTTCATGATTTGACTAGCGGCGAAACTGCAGGATAAGTAAGACCGGTGCCTGAGGCCACTAATTCCTCACTCGTGTTTGTACTGTTACAGTGAGCGGAGTGTAGCCTCGTAGTGAAAGAGACAACATATTGGCTCAACGACGCCATTTTGGACCCTGTTTTGCAGGATTGAATACTCGGCCACCTTGAAGCAGGCCAGACACAGACCGAAGTCTCAGTAGCCTTGAATGTGCCACAAAGTGTCATATCCAGGCTTTGGAGACCATTCCGACACACAGGAGATGTTCGTCGCAGGCCAGTACCAGGTCGGCTAAGAGTAACAACCCCATAGCAGGACCGATATCTGGCCTTAACTGCCCGACGAAACCGAAATGCACCTGCATGACAATTGGCTGCAGATCTTGCAGCTGCCTAAGGTGTTGCAGTTTCCCGCAAAACTGTGTACAGGAGGCTCAGAATGCCAGAACTGTTTGCCAGACGTCCAGTGGTGTGCGTCACGCTCACTCCAGCGTCACAGAGAATGGCCCATTTACTGTAGAGTCGGCAACATCGAAACTGGACCATGAATGAATGGAGGAATGTGCTCTTCACAGATGAATCACGCTTCAGTTTACAGAATGGAGGACCTGGTAGCCGATACATCGTGGACAGGGACCAGTACGGCGGTGGTGGCGTCATGGTGTGGGGAGGCATCATGTGGAATGGCCGTACAGACCTGCACATCTTCCTTGGTAGTCGGAGGAACACTTTTAGCGATCAGAGATACAGGGATGAGGTACCGCGACCACATGTCCGACTCTTTAGAGGTGCGGTTGGTCCTGACTTCCACTTTATGGACGATAACGCTCGTCCGCATCGCGCTGCTCTGGTGGATCAATTTCTTGAAGTGGAAGATATTCATCGTATGAACTGGCCAGTGAGGGCTGCGGATATGAATCCTATTGAACATGCCTGGGATGCATTAGGGAGGCGAATGTCATCACGGCAGTCTCCACCAAGGACCCTCCAACACCTGTGCATTGCCCTTTCAGAGGAATGGGATGGATTGCCAAGAGAGCTCTAAGACCATCTGGTAGAGAGCATGCCACGTCGCTGCGAAGCATGTGTGGCCGTTAGGGTTTACCATTCACCCTATTAACAGCTTCTTTTGTTGTGGATGACAATTCCAAGTTTTGTTACTGTTCGTATAAGGTATACCGTAACTATTAGAACCTTTCTAACACTGTTTTTTTTGTTATACGACATTTAGTGTGCTATTAAGTTGCAGTTTGTTCAGCAATCCTTCTGACATTCTGATAAGGAGGTATTTCCTCGTTCAGTTATTATGCTTAACTTTTAGACCCTAGTGTACATAGCTAATCGACGCTTCAAACATTGGCAGCAATCACGTTGTAATATTTGGAATTCTCACCAAACCTAAACGAAGCTCAGTTACAACCCAGTAATGGCCTTTGTAATTCATATCACCTTGAGAACATCCCATGATCAGGTGGCTAGCTAAGGTTGATTTTTATTGTTGATTTTCCCGGTTTTAACGTCAATAATCAGATAAATAATTCATTTTTTGGTAATTACTCAATAAATAATGTTTATAACTTACACTGCAAGTTGTGGACGTTCATTCATGTATGACGGTAATATCCCAGCGTATCCATCCTTGTAATATTAATAATTTGTTTATTAATTTTCAGTCATAAATGTGTAGAGTTAAACCCATTGGAGCTAATGCAATCACCATAATTTCCGCAAGGAAAATTAATAATACTTTTTAAAAGAAGCAGAACACTTCAGTTGCTGTGAAAGCATTTGCCGTAAGATATTACTACATTAAGATCAAGAACTGACTGACGTAGTACCGCCTGATTATAACTAATATTATGATGTATGTTGTTGCCGAAGTTTGCTGTTGGAGTGGATTTCCCCGTAGATACTTAAGGTAAATGTTATACTCTAAAGTATTCATAACGATCGACTTCCCAATATGTTTTTTTACCATTTATTGAGAAAGACGTTTTTTATTTTTCCAATGTTTGTCTACTGAGTCTCGTGAGTGAAAATTAATGTTCAGGTATACTGCAAACACGCATTCAATCATCAGTCCAACAATAAGAATTTTCTTTTCCCTTGATTTCCCGATATTACTTCGTGGTAAATGATGGGATAGTTCCGTCACAAAGGCCATGACCGATTTCCTTCCCGATTCTCTCCAAGAATCTTTTACTAGGTTTTGTGACATCAAAGTCATTAACCCATTCAGAATGAAAACATTGAAGTATGATGGTAATAATGATCGAATTTTAAACAGCGGACGATAACAGTTTTTAGTATGTCCAAAATGTCAATAGCGAATGCATTGTTGAAGTAAGAAGGAGCGTCCGTTTTAACTTTGCTGGTATTTTGGCAGGAAGAATTTTGGGACAGATAGAACCTGTCTTAGATGAGTTCAGTGTCAACAAGTGGTGTGAATTCTTTGTCTTTTTGTTTTAGTAGATGAACAACTTTAGGAAAATTTAGGCAACTTAAGAAAATCTTAGGAAACTTTATGTAACATTAGGCTATAGCCACTGAGTTCAGTTTTCATTTTGTTTTCACTGATTTAACTTTCGAGAGTGACTTTGTATCTGCTACTGTGTTTTGAAAGGAGTTCGTTCAGTTCGCTAAATAGGTCGTCTAGTTAGGTATTTTTGACTTTTGTAACTGAAAATAGTTTTAGTCTCAGGAGATGTAATGGCTGATCGTTTGTATAAATGTTAAAAAGAATTGGGCCCAGTACACTGCCTTGAGGTAGACCATTTTTTTGTACCCTCCACCAGAAAATTCAACGTTCGAACCCTTATCAGGGCCACAGTTAAATATTGTATCTATTAACATTGAAGGCATGTCATCAGCCAAAGAAGAATTGCTTCAAGGTCTATACTGGAAGCAGTGGAAGGGAAGTATATGGGGATGGAAAGTAACTGCCATTATCTAGCTGTTTGTGCACAGCATGTTCACTCCTTGCGTCATGAACAGATTACCAGTCATCATCCTTCTGCGATGAATTGGCTGTATTGATGGCAGAGGCGACTGCTGAGGTGGAGAGTGGGTTGTGACCAGACCTTGCCGTTTGTTATGTTGCTCCTGCTGTAGCAACTGAATCAGTGGTAACACTAAGACCTGGGATTTGGGAGAACGTGGGTTCAAATCCCAGATTTCTGTCTTCCACGGTTTCCCGAAAACACCCTGAGAAAATTCTGGGCTGGTTCCTTCAAACGTTCATGGCCAAATTCATTCCCAGCCCTTATTCCCGAACCTGTCCTGCTAGTAGTGACATCGATGGAGGGTAAAGCTATTAGAAATAATATGGTGCAACCATTATTTTTTATGGTGGTAAAGAGGGTGTTAAGGTGGAGAAATAGGATTACCCCTACTACATGGGCTCGCTGTTTTTTACACTGTTTCGAGATAAATTAACCAATATCTACACTGAATACTGTGAAGAAGATGTTGGGGAAGAATTTCAGACTGGATTATTGTGGAGACGATTACTCCGTGGAATACGTTTCTCTGCCATAAAGGGAGTGAACTTTGACGCATTTCTCAATAAAAAACTCGCTGTATATGATTTACTCGCCAACTTTACTTCCAATGTTGAAGTTCATCATTCATATTCTAACTGAAGAACATTGATAGAGGTAATACCAATGCATCCTCAACGCCTAATAGGATTTGTTTTTCTACAATAGCCAAATATCACTTATCTACCTGTTGATGCTTATACTTGCTAGTGTTAATACAGGGTGTTTCAAAAATGGCCGGTATATTTGAAAAATCAATAAAAACTAAACGGGAAGCGATAGAAATACACCGTTTGTTGCAATATGCTTGGGACAACAGTAAATTTTCAGGCGGACAAACTTTCGAAATTAGTTACAATTTTCAACAACAGGTGGCGCTGCAGTCTGGAAAAATCTAAAGTACAATATTTTCCACCATTTTTCCACAGCAAACTTGCAATCTGTGAACAGCACACGCTTACAGCAGAAAGACGACTTACGGAATGGGGAACTAACAGACTGCGTTTACTTCTATATCTTTCAAATCGCCCGTTTGATTTTTCAAATATACCTATCATTTTTTAAACACCCGGTACTTGCGAGTCCTTCTTCCTGTATCCTAAGATTTCCTACCTTAATTCACAGCAGCTGAGTGTTTTTCAGTGGTAGGTGATTATCTTGAAGCATTAGAACCACGTCACCGGTCTGGTCAATTCCGTCTGGCAAACCCACTCAAAGTTTCGTTACTGATACTATCGACACTGTTCTGGCTAAAAATATCTCTAATTACATAGAATAGATGACCATATTTAATTTAAAATGAAGCAAATTGCTTATTTTTAGAAACTAGAAATTCATAATTACATAATAATAGAACTAGTGATAAAATTTAAAGTTTCATATAATAAATTTGGAAAAAAACCTCCCTTCCCGATAAATTTTAATTCCTTCTAGTTAACTTTTAAGACTCAAAACTCTGGGGAAAAAAAGGATTTTTAATCCCAGTCTAGGCACCTTTCAGTGAATACACTAACATCAGTCATTCACACAGGTAAAAAACAAATCTACTTCCTTATTAAGAAAAACACTCCTCTTTTATTTATCATGATACAGCCTTGTACCCTTTTCCTGAAACTTCTTGAATTTTGTAATTCGTTGGTTAATATTAGTTGCCAAGCCTAGGTAGCCACTGCGTTCTCGTGGCTCAGTGGTTACGGCGTCTGACTGGTGATCGAAATGTTTTCCCGTTCGAATCCCCGTCTCGGCGGGGATCTCCATAGGAGCTTAACCCGACTTTCACCTCTGCTATAGCTTGCTGTGTAATATGAAGTACGCATGAACGCTTCTGTTGTTTTTATTCCATGTTAAAGTGTAATTACCTTTTACCCGGTAGGATTAGAGGGTTGGGTGAGGTTAGGTAAACAGTAAAGGAACTACCTCCAATTATTATTCTCGTGTCAAAAACATCAAAATATACAGTTAAAGACATTTTGTAAATCAACAACTTTAAACACACTTGGCCCAGTACTTCGCAACCTCAATCGCATTGTGTGTTGCTTGAAACAGGTCTTCGTTGTTGCAGGATGATGGGCACATAGGGCACTCGAGCATATGATTCATAGTTTGGTCTTCTCCACATTCGCATTTAATACTGGTAGTATCAGTATAACCCCATCTCATTAGGTTTTCCTTGGACCTGCTCACTCCTGTTCGCAATCGATTTAAAGACCGCCAGACGTTCCAGTCTTCTTCATGACCAGGTGGCAAGCGCTCTGCAACTGTCAGTGGTCCCGAGATGTTGGGAACCCTCATTTTCCAAAACTGTACTCTTGCCTCTTCAGGTGACCCAATTAGTTCCCGTGATGTTCTGAGGAAGCTTTTCCTGGATTTGAGTCTCTGGGCTGGTGGTATATGGTCGTGCAGTGGATGAGCGCTTTCCCGTTCTACTTTGGTCCTCTCCTTGTTCGCAGCCACTTCTCTCCGGATACTGGGTGGTGCAATGCCCGAAAGCTGGTAAAGCCTATCAACTGGAGTAGGCTTTAAGCAACCTGTCACTAGCCTACAGGTGTTATTGAGGGCTACATCCACCTGTTTGGTATGAGATGATGAGTACCAAACTGGGCATGCATATTCTGCAACAGAATAACAAAGGGCCATTGCCGATGTACGTATAGTTTGTGGTTGACTGCCCACTGTGATCCAACTAATTTGCGCAGTAAGTTATTTCTTGTAGAGATCTTCATTTTGCAATTCATGCAGTGCTTCTTATATGTGAGGGTTCTATCAAGTGTCACTCCCAGATATTTTGGGGTGTTACATGTCTGCAGTTCGATACCTGACCACATTACTTTTAACTAACGCTGAGCTTTCCTATTTTTTAGGTGAAAGGCACACACTTCAGTTTTTGAAGTGTTAGGTCTTATGTGGTTTTCCTTATAATAGCTTGATAGGCCTTTAAGAGCAAATTTCTTTCTACAACTTCAAGTTTTGTGCTCTGTGAGGCTAGAGCTACGTCATCAGCGTACACGAAGCTCCTGGTAGCTGGATGTAATGGCTGATCGTTTGTATAAATGTTGAAAAGTATTGGGGCCAGTACACTACCTTGAGGTAGGCCATTCTTTTGTACCCTCCATCGACTGCGCTGTCCTTGAAAATCAACGAAAAACCTACGATTCTGAAGAAGAGTAGCGATGAGTTGGGTTAATCCGGTGGCCTTTGTCAGACTGTTGATCTTGTCAGGGCCACAGTTAAAGATTGTTATGCAATCAACACAAATGCCACATTTTATGTGTACAGGAGACATCTAGAAGTACTACCTCCAATACCAGGCTAAGTATACCTTCATTGGGAAGGTCCAAATAAAGCTTAGCCTAACTTAGCTTAGCTTGTGATCCATAAAACGGGAAAACTGTTCTACGGCTGTCTTCGTCATATGCTATTATTCTAATTGCTTAACATAGTTGACTGGCATTTCAAACATTGCCTACAATGCGATATTATGTCAAGTTGACCCGTAAAATGATCCTAGAGCAATCACCATCAGATTGAACTTCCATTAAAACAAACTTTTAATTCCGAAAATCATGGCTTAACTATTTAAGATCAGAAATGTGCTTAAAATTATTTTGTCTTATAGCGCGTTAAGTTAACAGAGGCGGCTCAAGGTCACTCTGCTCTCACCCCACTCCGCCGACCTTAAACCTACATGCGTAGGGGAAAGTGTTCCCGCTGACAAATTTATCACTCAACTTGCCATGACACAGTAGTCTGATCGGAGGGGTAGGAAGTGGGACTGTATGGAGAGGTGAGGAGTGGGGCAAGGCGAAGATGACCTTCAACCGCCAGTTGAGGGTGAACAGCGTATAGTAATTCCTCTATTCTATCATTATTTATACCAGTTCTATCTTTATTTATATCAGAAACCTATTAGATATACTGTTGTTAAGTCATACTGGGTAGTGTGATGTGCAAATAGTTTCGCAGTATTTGAAAATAAGATCTGCCAACTAGTCACATCAAATCCATCCAGTTACTGCTTAGCTGTTTCACAATTACTTGATGAGGAGAGAACGGTGACATAAATTTGTAATAGACATGGAGTGTCCTTAGCTGATTTAATATTTTTGTTGTACAACACATATTCATTTAACATTTGCCATCAGGAGCATATTTTATGGAAGTTATTCTTGTTTTCTAAAACAGCACTGTAGGAAATACATTTGTATGTATGAGACTGTTCATTGGTAAAATATGAGCAACCCCTTCCCAACAGATTGGGTCAAACCGTAGATGTGAAAAGATCTATACTCTACTCTAAAACCGTCTCATTCACATTCTTCGTCTTTTCTTATCGCTCTTGAAACTATCAAGTAACAGAAAAGCTTTCTTATCGCTCATTAAGGAAAAAAGTCACTGCCTGAAACCAACTAATCTAATAACTTGAGCTATTCTGTCAGTTTAAAACATATTTTATCATTAGCGCCTATGTCTAAAATGATTTTTCTCCTTATTAACTGTTCACATGCGTTGTAAGTGGAACATGAGAGAAATAGAGTCCTAAACGAAAAATACAAGTCATTATAGTTTGTTCAGTTAACAGAGGCGGTTCAAGGTCAGTCTACTTTGACCCTGCTGCGCTTCCTTCTCTACTACATAAGAAGAGGAAGTTTACCAACCGTTCAGCCATACACCGCGGTCAGCTTGTAGAGGTAGGAACGAGAGGAGTTGGTTAGGTGAGGAGCTGGACCAGGGGAACATGACCTTGAGCCGCCAGTTTGGAGGGAACAGGATGTACCACTTTGCGGTACCTCAACCTTATCTATAACTTTCAACGGGTTTTTGTTTGATCATATACAAACACATGAAGATGAGTTGCGTTCAAGAAATCAACCGAACTGATTCAATTATGGCAGAAATCATGTCAATATTCACATGCAACACACGGCCACCTACGAACGTAGTCAGCTAATTATGGACATCTTGGGAAGTGGTCTGTTAATGTCAGTGCTAACTCTTATGTAATTATATCCTGAGAAGTGAAGCGCGTGCCCACGGAAATGTTCACACACAGTTGTACAACCAGAGTTCGAATTAGGTCACAAAGTGGTTGATGCCTCTAGTATAATGCGTTCATCATATCACAGCACGGTGTGGATAACAGGAAGCAACGCATTTCTAAGCACGCCGCCAACGTATTAAAATCAATCTACATTCACGCTCTCCAGTTGTTGCTTTTGGGTTTTAGGGCGCGTCGACAACTGGGTTATAAGCGCCCCTCTCAATCCAACCGACATACTCGCATTCAGCCAACTCTGGAGCATTGGTACTGTAAATTGAATGTCTTATAACCGTTAGTTTAACTCGTCCCATTAGTTCAGGTGGTTGCGCTACCGTGATGGAGACAGGCACCTGATATAGGGTTATTTGGTTCAAGTAACAATAGTGAAAGAAATTTTCGTCGTCAGGTCTTCGCTGGCAGGATAGGAGACGTGGTGATGCACAATTCCTAATCACCAGATTTTGCACCAAATTAATGAGTTATACCCCAAACCTCTCCACAGTGCGTATGGATTGAGGGCATACGTCACTCTTAATGTGATTTGACCATCGGATGCGGACGTTTAGCCTGGCGGCTCCTCGTTGTATTTCGGAAGAGAAGGTCTGAAGTTTCCGGCAGTGGGTTTCACACTCTTCCTACTTTCATCTTTTGTTAATTCAAAACGCCAATAACACACTACACAGAACATATACACATAACAGTCATTCCACATAGCAGCAACGTGGGCATGCAGTTCAGTCACTGGGGAAGGCAAAGATTAACATTGTACCATTCCAGAGAGTCACGGTTTCACTGAGAATAGTGTCACCTTTGTTTCAATATGGACCTGGCACCAAATACTCTTTTTAACCTCAACTGGCGGTTCAAGGTCATGTTCAATTTGCCCCACTCCTTTCCTCAAACCCCCCCCCCCCCCAGTTACATACCCCTCCGAGCGGCAAATTTGTCGGCGTGTACTCTTTCCCCTTCGCACGTAGGGATAATGGCAGCAGTGTGGGTATAGAGCAGTATCAACAGAAGTGGAAATGGGAGTGCTACAGGGTATTGGGACCATTAGTATTCATTATTCTAATGAATAATTGCGTTGGTGGTTTACTATCAGAAGTTAGGTTGTTTGCAGATGAAATAATGTTTTATAATGGGATGAAAACTGTAGAAGACTGTGAACAGCTGCAGGGTGATGTGGACAGCATATCTAGCTTGGTAGGCCAACATGGGATGAAAATAAATGCAAAGAAGAGGTAGCTTATTAAGTACACAGATAAAAAACTAAAGATTGATAATTATTGTAAGGTGGAGAAAGAATTGATTGATGAAGATTTCAAATGTAGATACATACGTTAGCATAACATTTGATGACAAGCTCAAATGGGCAGGACATATTGAACAGGTAGTAGGAAAAAGTTTAGAAATCCTTCACTTGTAGGATGTACAAGAGAAGTATTGGGCTACTAAACTTTAGTCAGATCGTTGCTTGAATATAGTGGTGTAGTATGGGAACCATATTTTGGGAATCAAATACAGAAGTTGGAGGGGGTGCAAGAAAGGGCTGCTAGATTTGTCTCTGGAAATGTTCGCAGAACACAATCAGTAACAAATTTGATGAAGGAGTTGGAATGGGATTCATGGGAAGATAGAAGGAGTGTGAAGAGAGTCATGGGGGTGGACAAGACGTATATTGTTGATGTGGCGTGGAAAGATATTGGTGTATTTGGAGTAGTGCATGGATGGGAAAATATGACCATGACCATAAGTTTGCACTTGTGCCTGAAATCAAGTGCCTGCGAAAGAAAATCTTCTCAAACCTGTCGCAGGTAATGGCATCAGGGATTCGAATGGCTTACGAAGAGAAATGATTAATAATTTACCAAAAACTCTAAAAGATTTTAAAGTTGAAATTGGTAGAGGGCAAATGTGGCGGCTACGGGAAAGGGAGAAAAATGTGTGTACAGGGAAATTGCCACCAGAGCTTGCGCTCCATTGCAATTAAATTAATATTATCCTAGATTGGTTACAGATGTGGAACATTTATTTTTAAATTATGAAAAAGAATTGATCATCTATATAATAACAATTCTATTTAGTTAAGCATCAGCGAACAAATGAATTCCTATAACACTGAAAAAATTAAATTAACATATTAATTATTAGTTGCTTTTTGTTTATTTATATTCAGTCGATGTAAATGTTTTCTTATACGCTGTCTAGAGATATCGCTGTTACGGGCGTTATTTAATAACAATTGTATTTAATTAAGCAACTGGGAGCAATGAACTGCCAGAAAACTACGTTAAACTCATTATTTCTGACGGGTTTACGAGGTATATATATTCCCTGTAGATGTTTCCGCTATTTTCTCTGTCACTGTTATAGCAAACTCAATTAAATTAAGAAGCCAGAATTCTGCGTTCAACTATTCATTTTTGACGGGATTACCAGTTAGTTTAAATATAACTTAACGGTAAATATCTGTTGCAACAATAAATAAAAGATAAACAAAAATTTCGACTGTGATATCAGTGACTGAACATTAGAAAACAAGCCCTTCAACATCAGCAGTTGAAATCGTTGAAATTTACTGTGGAAAAATAAATGTTCCCCCAGTTACGATATGAGGGAAATACCTGCAAATATTAGGTTGTGCGATAATTGTTTCAGTTGCTTAAGAAATCTTGCTTCATATAATATTTTATTGTAAAGAAATTGTAGGTAAATTAACCGCAAATTATACATTATAGCTATAAATCAAAAATTAAATTAACTGATATTGAGGATCATGTTTTAGATTTTAAACCACTTTTTGCAGTCGTTTTCTATTTTTATTTTTAATAATATCTTATTTTAGTCGCTGTGTTTACGATTATGTCTCTTCCATTAATTTTCTCTCTGAAAAAGAAGACTGGTGCGAGCTCACTTCTAAATAATTCGAATTTTTTATCCAGTTAATTGTCAAATGACAGAAGTCGGCAAATGAGTGTCCCCGCTATTTATTATTTGCGCCGTAATGACAGCGCAGCCCCGCGCATCATACAAACGCAAACTCGTATTTAATTACAGAGCCGAAAGAGCGCAGTTCGTGGGCGCCATATTGTTAGCGCTGCAGCCGCGTTAAATGCCAGGAAAACACGAGGCCCGGCTGCAACGGGCTCGGAATGATACATGACCCGAGCACATCTTTTGTATGCCCCGCTAAAAGCCCGGCCCAAGTAATTCCATTACTCCACCCGCACAAACAGGCCGGCGGCCCGCAACCATTCACGCCGCTTCTTTTCAGCTCTACACGGCCGTCAACGCGTTTCCTTCCTTCCTTGCGCACTGTGCCCCAATGTATCCAACTTATTCGTAGTGTGGTGCTAGAATTTATGTCGCCAAATAATGGCGTGTTTTTCATATTTATTTTGCACCGTTTCTATCTACAGGTGTATTCTACAATTAACAAAATTATGACCAAGTGTGGTGGGTGAACGGTTAACTTTCTGGCCTCGCATTCGGGAGGACGCGGGTTGGAATCCCAGCCCGGGCATCCAGATTTGTGGGATTTCCATGATTTTCCAAAATCACCCAGGCAAATGCCGGGATGCTTCCTTGAAAAGGCCATGGCCGAATTCCATCCCGTTCCTTGTACCAAATCCCATCCCGCCTCTAATGACCTCGACGTCGACGAGGCCTACAGTCATAAGTAAAAAAAAAAAAAAGTGGATGGCAGATGGAGTTTTGCACCAAAATTAATATCTACTCCATGCATTCCAATCCCCAATCGTGAATGACACGAGCGAAGAAAAAATTCATATAAGCATCAGTGCGGCATCTTATTTCTTTAATCTTATCACTACTGTCATTGCGGATCAGATAGGTTGGTGGATGGATTATTTCATCGCACTCGTAAATAATTTTTTTTGTTACTTATGGCTTTACGCCTTGTCGACGTTGAGGTTATTAGAGGCGGGAAAGGACTGGGGAGAAGGAACGGGAAGGAATTTGGCCATGGCCTTTTGAAGAAAGAATCCTGGCATTCGCTTGGAGTGATTTGGGGAAACCATGGAATACCCAAATCTGGATGCCCAGACAGGGATTCCAACCGCCGTCCCCCCGAATGCTAGGCCAGAGCGTTAACCACTCACTCACCACGCTCGGCGTAAATTAAAGAGTCGAGTTTACAGATAATATTTATTTTTTCTAACGCCGGCTCAGAGGCTGATAGAAGTAGGTTAGATACCTGTATAAACTGGAGCTGAAATAACAGTAAATCGGATGTGAAGGATGCAGCAGTTGGTATAGGACCTAGTCATGTCTATGTCTAATATTTCATTAATTTTCAATTGCTATAGAGCATCACCTTCCCATGTTAGGATTTTTCTCCACCCACCTACCCATACCCTTTACCAATTGCAACTTCAGTGTTTTTGCTAAACTGTCCATTGTTTCCCTTGGTAATTTATAACCACTCCCTTACCTACAAAAGAAACTTTCCCCGCTCCTTTTCGCCTGAATTCAAGTGCCGATTATGGTCATATCTTCCCCTCCATGTACAACTCCTAATCCTTCTTCTAATATCCAACCTTGCTTTGTCGCTATTATAAGCCTTGAAAAATCCAAACACACTCTTCACCCGATTTTGGAAATGTAGAAATATAAAAGATTATAAGATTACAGGGGGACAAAAACTGATGCCGTGTTATCCCAAGAGTGATTATCAAATCCGTTTCTTCATGTTTTAACTAGTCATTAATAAACTCATCGTAAAAATGTTTAAATTCTTTGTAAAATAAGGCTCATGAATAATGACTCTGGGGCATCCATTTAATACGTGAGCTCAAAATAGGGGGTGGGGGCGACAAAATCTCACACAATCTAATTAAAGGGGAACCAACAAAAATTTCGCGTCAGCTTATTATTTCAGAGCAGTAGAGCTTAAAAAATGCAAATTTAAGAAAAAACACTTCACGTAATTAATGGATTTCCCCTTTCGGCTCTATGGACTAAGGTCGAAAATTTCGAGATATTCATAATTTTTGTCACTGGAAATACGGAAGCTGCCTGTTTACGCGGAAACAGTTGTCTTACTTCGCAGAACTGTTCACTGACTGGTATTTGACTCATAGTGAAAGTTCCAAATAGCATGCCTGTGACCACACGCCATCCGTCCTTGGGCAAGACATCTCTAGAAATCTTATAATTGTCGCACAATGATACGAGGAGTAATTATTTGAAAAAGTAATAAATGCCATGTCAGGAATGTATTCCTGTGTGGAGTGTGTAAAACCCTGCAGCAATAAGAGGAAATAGGCGCGTAAAAAAGAAATGAATGTATTATGTGCAATGAGTGATAACAACGAAGTGACAGATGTAACATACTGTTTAGAAAAAGCCTTATATAATAAATAAGAAATATAGATTATAATATACACATTCAAATATTATTATAAACTAGGTTTGAGAAATGGTGAGTATAATCTTCGGTAAAAAAAAAGTTGAATTGAATAAAAACAGGACAAAGCTCTATAAATGTTGCATATAATGTAAAAGGAAAAAAAGATGGAATATTAGAAATGAGTTAAGTTGATGGCAATGAAATCACATCAGTTATTTGACGATCTCCAAGACGCAAAATGTAGCAATAACGTGACGTGTAAGGCATATATTTGCTACTTAGTATGATATTAATAATGTACACATGCTAGGAAACAAAATAGGTTTCGTTAAATAGCTCAGCAAGAAACAAATATTCTTATACCAAATTGAATTACAGTTCCAATATCTTAGATTGATATCATTTTTCTTTGGAAGATGTGTGCAATACTATTATTTGTTATTGCTGTAATATGGTTTCTATACTGCTCTTGTAAATGCATGTGTTATTTAATCTTTATCACTGCATGGTTTTCTAAGTTCGTTGTGAAGCTATCAAACCAGAAACCATGATCTAAAATCACTTGCATAAAAAAATGTAAATACAAAATCAGTAATACATTCACAGTAATATATTCATGTATTGAACTGAAAATGAATAATACAATAGAGAAACATACCTAATGTAACAGTTACCATTACCAAAAATCAAGAATATTTGAGGATATTGATGACAATGTTATGCTTTAAATGTAACTCAAACTTTCAAATACTTCACAACTACATAATAAGGGCATATAAGAATGGTAAAAATTTCACTTCCGCCTTACGAAAACCTAGTCTGGCGAAGGATGTGGTCATACAGATGTCCGTTTTGCATGGTTCTCAGAAATTTTTGAATATCAGGATGGTTCCTCAAAGTTCATTATCCACAATCATCTCTGAATTGTAGTCAACTTAGTTGATGAGCCGTGAAGACTTAGAAGATATATAAAAAATTAAAAACTTTAAAGAAGGACTTTTTACACTGCAACCAACACCGATCACAAAGAACATATGATTGAAAATACCGTTTAATTGAATTTTAAGAAACCTACTAAATACACCCTCGCATTCATGAAGACGCATATTTGATTCCGGTTTCAGACATCCAGATGTTTATCTCCAGGTGAATGCCACGGTAGTTGTTTAAAATGGATTCGCAGAATTCTTTCCCGTTCCTTTTCCCTAGTCCTTCCCTGGCTCTTATGTCCTCGACCCACCCATAATGACTTCGACATCGACGTCGACGAGGCGTAAAGCCATAAGGTAAAATTATGTCCTCGATATCGATAAGCAATAAAGCAAAAAATTATGACTGTCATCGGCCTAAAACGAGATTTGGGTCTTCCATGGTTTGCCCAAATCACTCCAGGTGAATGCTATCTTCAAAAGGCCATGACCAAAATTCCTTCCCGTTCCTTGTCTCCCATCCTTTCCCGCCTCTAATGACCTCGACGTAGGCGTGGCGTAAAACCACAATAAAAATAGCCAATTCCTACTACGTTTTCAAGACGCCCCCTAAATACAGGTGTAAACCTTAATAAGACGCGTAGAACATCAAAATTATTCAGAATTGCATAACTGCATAGCAACCCAAGATCGGAAACGTCATAGGAAAGTGGTAGCAGAGGTACAAAAAAAATTAACGACTCAACGTGGAGATTAAGGGAAAAACGTTTATTCAGTTTCATAATGTTACAAGATATGTTCCATTAGCGGACACGCTCAAAAACACCTGGATGTTTCTTGTAACTAGGTCTACTTCAAAATCGACAGGTGTTTCATAGATAACAGATTTAATTGTTCCTCTCCCCCATCCAAACAAATCTAGGTTGTTTTAATCCGGAGAGCGTTGTGGCCAGGCAATCGATCCACCAATCCCACGCGATATAAAGAACAGCGCCGCATAGCGAGTAACGATGACGTTTCCGATGACGGATTCCTATGCAGTTCTGAATCTTTTGATGCTCTCCACTTCCACTTAAAATTTGTGCATCTATTTATTAGCCACCCTATATAGACGAACATACCGCTACGTCAATGCATATCACAATTAACATGTATCTAAATCTATTTATTGTTATTTAAACACTCCAGCATCACATTAACTTCGTGCCCAAGTAAAAACGTCAGTTGATAGAGAAGTTAAAATGCGTGTCATATGCCATGAAAGCCCAAGTGGTTACTGTCAAAAATATTACTCTTCCATAGCAACTTCCCGAAGAGATGTAACTGCGGAGAAGTTCCGGATTTCATATCGACACATTATGTGGTGATTGGTAATATTCCACCACCTCCCATCATATCTAGTGGACAGAGTCCGGAAAGGTAAAAATTCCCTCCACAAGCTGGACTAGAACCAGATAACCCACCGAGCATGGTGGGAAAACGGTTAACATTCTGGCTTCGCATTTGGCAGAGTTTTCCATGGTTTCCAAAATCACTCCAGGCGAATGCCGGGATGCTTCCTTCAAAAAGGCCATTGCCGAATTCATTCCCATTCATTGCCCCCAATCCTTTGCCACCTCGGGAAGTAAAGCCGCTAGAAAAAAAAAATACAGATAACTAAGTGCCGATACCAAAACACACTAATTTTCCTCAGCGGCGTCGGCTACGGAAGCAGTTGGATCATTTATAGTAAATTTATATCCTGATAACGTGTTTCTGCTGATACTGATATGTTTTTAGCCATTAATAATGATCTTCTAAATTGAAGAGAATGGCTATATTATCTAAAAAATTGTTTCTGGTAGAAATGGAACAAATCCTGTAATTATTAATTACTAGTTCACCTCCAGATGCTGCAGCCTGGATAGCGCATAATAAACTAGCAACTATTGGCAGTCAGGCAAACTTCACATTGCAACCAACAACTGGTTCTTCTCAGAAGCAACTATCTAGACCTTGTAGCCATTCGATAAATAATAATAATAATAATACACAAATATTTTAATGAGGATATGTACTTTGAAGAATTTGAGGACTACAGTTTTAAGGTTAGGGATGCAATGTAATATGGGTAATTTTTCAGGCCTACCAACAAATTTAGATTTACCATTCAGGTTATTCAAAATGTTATATCTTTATAAATTGTTATATGCTGTGAAAATAAGTAACTCTTCCATTGTTCAGAAGAATGATCCATATATTTATGAAATTTGAGGTACTTTCAGGATTTAAAGATTGGTAATATAAAAATTACTAGGAAAAAAACTCCAAAGCATTTTAAAATGTACCGAAAAACAAATCAATTTAATTTAGTTATGTGTTGCGTTGTAAGTCTGACGATGTAGGTAATGCTACAAAATGAATCTTTTAAATTTGGTTTTGAAGCAGGCTCCACTAATCGAATTTTAAACCAGACGGGAAGGTAGGTAACCAGCACTACCGGAGTATGTAGCTGATAGTATATACTGAGGGGAATAGGGGACAGCAAAATGCGTAGTAAGATTTCAGACTTAAAAAAAAAAAAAAAAAAAAAAAAAAAAAAAAAAAAAAAAAAAAAAAAAAAAAAAAAACCTGGTAGTTCAGTGACTATTGCGTTTATACCTACCAATATTTAGCTGTACAGTACAGATGTTCAAACACCACATTGCACCCTCTACGGAATGTCAATATCACCAAACAATAAATAATAAACTCATAAAGACACTAAATGGATTGTTACACATGGGAGAGAATGGTGGCGATATAGTGTTAGACCAATATATATTTTTGTGTTGCAGAACTTAAAACCCTGAACACAGACGACCTATGGGCTTGTTACAACCCTCAGTTGCATACGAGGACGCTGTAGAAAAGTCTCAACCACATATCACTTGTGTAATATTAATTCCTATTACAAGTAACTAATATCGCGTGATCAAACTGATCGCCGCGTGAAGATATGAATTGTTAAATCAGCAAATATAGACTTTTAAGTTCTCATACAATCATGTAAAGTATTATCAACCACCATTCGTTTCCTATATACTGCTTTTTGGACGTCGTGCTGATCAGTAATACCAAGTGCAATGGCAGCAGCTGTTCCACTTGGTAAAATTGTGACCATAAGGCGAAATCTAAGAACAGGGAACTCGTATTAATATAGACGCTTAGTGAAATCATGTCCTCATATTGCGTTACTAAGAAGCATCTGATGACTTTCTCAACTGTCTTCTTAGCACTTGTCATTTCTGGCTACGTAAACATATTTTAATGCTGCTTACGAAAGTTTTATCAATGAAAAACTTATTTCACTGTATCTCTCCCCTAGGTCAGATACCGCAGTCCAAATACGAAATATGCTTTCAGGGGTGATGGAGTCACCTTGATCTGATCGGTTCTCTCCCCACCGCCTGTCAAATATCTGCCTTGACCAATACCACCTCTCAATAAACGTCAACGTTTGAGGATATTGTAAAGAAACCCAACATGTCAATAAAGCACAACGTTTGAGGAAAAGCAAGAAAGCATTGTGGCTACGCCTTGCACTATTGGCTTTGAATCCTAATACAGTGTTCGATGTTCCCCGTTATTGGATGGTTTATGCTAATGCGAGTACTATTACAGTGTATTTCTTATTTTCCTAATGTATGTTTTCGTCTGTGTACCGCGTCATTGCTGAAGTATCTCGTTGATAAATATTTGTTTGTATCGTAATTTCACGGTATGTTTTGTGTGTTTATGATACAGAAACATCAATTGATCGGTCATGGTGGGTCAGCGGTAACGCTCTGGTCCCGCTTTCTGGAGGACGCAGCTTCGAATACCCATCTGGCATCCTGATTTCGTTTTTCCATGGTTTACCGAAATCGTTCCCAGCGAATTCCTGGATGGTTCTATGAGTAGGGCATGGCCGAATTCCTTCCCGTTCCGTACACTCATTCGTTTCCTCCTGATGACCTCATCATCGAAGAGGCGTAAAGCCATAAAAAACATTAACTTCTAGATGATCAGAAAATACTTTTGTTCACTTGGCGTTATAGTTACCTACTTTAACTTAAAGATACCTTGTTGATGACATTAAGATTTGAAAATTAAGAACTACTGCCCTCACAAAAGTGAAAAATAGATACAGTGACAGTGATGGGGGTCACACAAAAATTATATACGAATTTTAAGAACCGCAATACAGCCTCGTTCCTGTAGAGAGAGGCTCTATCAATCTCCCTTAGCCCTTAGGTTAAGGGATTCTTGTCAGAAGTACTTGCCATCTTGGCATTGCCTTCTTTTATTTACTGTTTCCGTGTAAGTGCTTGTTTTACTTTTATATTTTTCATTTCTGTGAGCTTTTTTCAATTTTTTTATATATTTTTTATTTTATTTATTTTTATTTATTTTTTGTATTTAATTTAATTTAATTTAACATTGTAAGTGCAGTTTCGAAATCGTATGAGACTCTTTTATCTAGTTTAAGGACATTCGATAATTGGTACTGTGCTTGAGGGTCAGAAACTAAACATATTGTTTGCCCTACTAAAGTCGAGGAAATTTTTCTACAGCGAGGTAAGCTTGTTATTTAAGCTTATGGCTTTACACCTCGTCGACATCGAGGTCATTAGAGATAGGAAATGACTGGGGGCAAGGAACGGGAAGGAATGGAGTTTTAAAGAAAGCATTGCGGCATTTGCCTCGAGTGATTTGGGGAATCTGGATGAATGGACGGGGATTTTTAAAGATTGTTATTGTCTCTTTACAGAAATATTCTGGACTATGATGTACAGGCTTTCAATCGGACTTATATAAATCCTCCAACATGCAGTGGTTAGGGAGCATCCATAAATTACGTGAGGTGTTTTTCCGGATTTCCGGCCCCCTCCCCCCCAATTGTGGTGAGACTTCGTGAGATCTGGTCCGACCCCCCTCCCTCTGGTGAGATCAGGTCCGCGAGCCCCCCCCCCCCTTCCCCCGCCCCTAGAAATCGCCCTCGCAACTTTTCGAGACCTTTTTTTTAGGTCTCACGCTTCCATCCTAAAATCGACTTTCACGTCATTTGTAGACCTTTTTTATTGCTTTTAGCTCTACAGCACAACAAAAATTTCCAAAACATCCGAAAATGAGCATAAGTAGAAAAGTATCCATTTGCTGGGAAGATTGATGTATGATTTAATTCACTAGAGATTTCAAAATATTTCTGTCTTAACTAAGCTTCTCCTTTAATTCATTTCGTACTTTCGTACTATTAAATCTTCTTAATATATTTTTTTTCCTACTGCTTATAGCAATGGTCATGCTGTTACTGCTGAAATTTTCAATGATAATGTAATTTGAAATTTATTTTAGTTACGAGTAAGTCCAAAATTTCCCTTTATTCCATTTTAGCTTCTCTTTTATTATATTTCTCGCCTTATCCGCATCGAAATCTGAAAAGTGAGAGCGTACATTTGTTCAGTATTCCAGTAACGTGTACGGAGATGTTCCAACTGGTGCTAAAGTTACCTGCATTAAACGTATTAGACAAGGGAAGCTACTTATAAATATTCGTTTGTCTCTTGGATCAAAAATATGAATATTTCAAAGTTTTTTGCTTCAAGTTCTAGCATATTTTCCCTTATACAGTATATTGCAAATGAACTTCATAAAATGCACTGAAGGCGAAGTAATCTTCCAAGTTTTTGAACAGCGTAAAGTCGGTCATGATTGCTGTTTTCCACAATCATTGAGGCGAAAGCAGGGACGATCCCAATCCCTGCCTCGTAAACTACGTATTTCACAAACAGAAATACACTGAAGAGCCAAAGAAAACTGGTTTAGGCATGCGTATGCAAACACAGATATATGTAAACACTCAGAGTACGTCGCTGCGGTCGAAACGCCTATATAATACAACAGGTGTCTGGCGCGGGTTAGATCGGTTACTGCTGCTACAATGGCAGCTTATCACGATTTAAGTGAGCTTGATCGTGGTGTTGTAGTCGGCGCACGAGAGATGGGACACAGCATCTCCGAGGTAGCGATGAGGTGGGGATTTTCCCGTACGACCATTTTAGGAGTGGACCATGAATATCGGGTATCCGGTAAAACATCAAATCTCCGACATCGCTGCGGCCGGACAAAGATCCTGCAAGAACGGGACCAACGACGACTGAAGAGAATCGTTCAACGTGACAGAAGGGCAACCCTTCCGCAAATTGCTGCGGTTTTTAATGCTGGGCCATCAACAAGTGTCAGCATGCGAACCATTGAACGAAGCATCATCGATATGGGCATTCTGAACCAAATGCCCAATCGTGTACCCTTGCTGAGTGCACGACACAAAGCTTTACGCCTCGCCTGGGCACTTCAACACCGACATTGGGCTGTTGATGATAGGAAACATGTAGCCTGGTCTGCCGAGTCTCGTTTCCAATTGTATCGAGCGGATGAACGTGTACGGGTATGTAGACAACCTCATGATTTCATGGACCCTGCATGTCAGCAGGGGACTGTTCAAGCTGGTGAAGGCTCTGTAATGGTGTGGGGCGTGTGCAGTTGGAGTGACATGGGACCCCTGATATATCTAGATACGACTCTGACAGGTGACAGGTGACACGTACGTACGCATCCTGACTGATCACCTACATCCATTCATGTACATTGTGCATTCCGACGGGCTTGGGCAAATCCAGCAGGACAATGCGATACTTCACACGTCCAGAATTGCTACCAGACATGATCATTATTGACCATATCTGGGATGCCTTGCATCGTACCGTTCAGAAGAGATATCCAACCTCTCGTACTCTTTGGGATTTATGGACAGCCCTGCAGGATGCATGGTATCAATTCCCTCCAGCACTACTTCAGACATTAGTCGAGTCCATGCCACGTCGTGTTGCGGCACTTCTGCATTCTAGCCGAGGCCCTATACGATATTAGTCAGGAGTATCAGTTTCTTTAGCTCTTCAGTAAATTTGTATACAACGCCGAGAAAACCTGCTGTCTCACATATAGGTACACTTATCGAACAGAGCACGATTTTTTTAAAAAGAATTATGGCTTTCGGCTTTAATAGCCATTTAGATTTTCTTATTGACTCTACTGGTTTACGTAAATGCTTCAATTTTTCTTCCGATTGATAAAAATAGTTTTTACTTTTGACTTCATTTTGGTTAAAAACTTATTTCAATATCTTTGACAGTGTGGGAATTATGCGTGATTAAGCAAAGCGCTGCGTGGCTGACAGCCATTTAAATCTTGCTGTCACACAAATTTCTGGTGCTTTTCTCACTTATTCTTCCCAATTCGTGGAAATTCATTTTAAGTTTGACATGCAAATTTTTCATACACTTAGTTCATTTGGAACAGCACGTAAATTTTTCATAATCTGTGCTTCGCATTTGCTCTTCATTTGTCACGTATTTTGTTTACATCTGTTGGAACTGGGGACAAGGAACGGGAAGGAATTCGGCCATGATATTTTGAAGGAAGCATCTAGGAAATTGTCTGGAGTGATTTGGGGAAATCATGGAAAACCCAAATCTGGATGCCCGGATGGGGACTCGAACCAGCGTCCTCCCGAATGCGAGACTAGAGCGTTAACCAATCACCCACATCGCTCTGTAAAATCGGTTTGAATTCTGTCAGGACAGAAGTCATCCTATTATTCACACTGGCCATATGCGCAAAACAAATTATGAGTGTGATCCTTGCAAAAGTATTTTCAGGAAGAGGTAAAACATCAACAATACAGTAAATGTCATCGATTAAATTATGTATTGATTGACAAATTTGACAGTGGTCAATGTAACCTGATATTTGTGTATTCTTTTAGCATGTGCTGCTGTGTTTGCTGTCTCAGAATTTGAAGAGTGATTCCAGCATATTCATATTTAATAATGAAAACAGTCATGATTTGGGTTCGGATCTTTAGGATAAGTCATTTTTTTTTCTGCCTTCTTTTTGAGCTGAAATAATTAATTAAACACTGATTCAATGTTTCTGATTATATTAAAATCTATTTTGTACAGCATATAAATGCATATTCAGACCATTTTCCTAGTTTTGTAGATATTTCGATAATATTGATGGTCATATTTTGAGGAAAAATCTGATTTTTCTTTAATAGTACCGGGAATTCACTAGATATAGATGAGAAGAAATTAAGATAATTATTCACAGAACTGTACTTCTGCTGAACTGGTGGGGAAAAAAACTAATTTTCACTGCGGTCAGAATTCACCAGTTAAGAATTAGGGTTATACATTATACTCACTCTCTAAACATAATGTTCCACCCGCCTATTAAACTCGATAATGCAGCAGAAGCATGCCTGTGTCCATCTGCGTCAATCAATATCTCAATGAAATATCCTCAGTCATCGTTATGTCTGCAGTGAATCAATGAGCAGACTTACCACCATGCCGAAAATATAATTTTCTAAAAGTGGGAAGTTACGTAAGGAAATTGAGGATGGAGTGTTTTAGTACAGATGAAAAAGTTCAATTATGTAAATTATCTGATATTAAAGTGACATTAAAATTTAATTTCCCAATGGTGCAGCCCGTGCACGGAAGCAATTTATTCTGTCTACATGAAAGCGACACTACTAGATAAAGTGATGTATAATTGAGGATGTTTTGATGTATAGTAAATTTAAATGTTTGGTCATATTTAGTTATTTTTAGGTCATATTTACCCATTTTTAAGGTCATATTTGACTGCATATTTCTCTATTTTTTTGGTCATAAGGATCCGAACCGCAGTCATGATTATCAAAGACATTGCATTAAGGCTGTTAATCATCATTGTAACTACAGGGTGGTCCCGAATTCATGGTACAAACTTTAATGGTAGGTACAGGACATTGTAACAATGATTTGTTGTATAGGAATGTATGGTCGCAAGTAACGCGGTGTGGTGTAAACAGGGGAAATAACAGCCGAAAGGAAAAACAAAGCTTTTATTGAAAGCGTTGTTGACAAGTGTCATGTTTACATTAAGTGTTCAAAATTGCGTCCACCAGTAGTGATACATGCTTGACAGCGTCGGTGGAGCGATTGGCGTACACGTTCAAAGATGCCTGGTATTTCACGCACACCTGCAACAGCTACGGATATGCGAGCAACGAGATCCTCATCTGAGTCAACTGGAATCTCATAAACCAGATGCTTTAGATGTCCCCATAAAAAGTAATCAATGCTTGATAAATCGGGAGATCGGGGTGGCCAAGGTACTGGTCCACCACGCCCAATCCATCGAGCCCCAAACGTGGCATCATGTTGAACGGCGGCTAGACATCTACTGCCCTCTATCGGCAATGCTACCAACCGATCACTCCATTTCTCTTTCCTTTTATTTCCCCTGTTTGTGCCTCACCGCGTCACTTGTGACCATAAATTCCTTCCTATACAATAAATCATTGTTACAATGTCCTGTACCTGCCATTAAAGTTTGTACCATGAATTCGGGACCACCCTGTATATGCTAAGCTCCATTCCTGAAGTGTCATTTCTGTTAACTAGAGCGTCATACCCTTTATTACAGTTCCATTAAGGTTGCGAGTGGTGTTAAATTTGCGTTTCGTGGAGAGCACACAGAGTGAGGTGCTCACTTCGTTTGCGCCACAAAGAACGCACGCGCTGTTTCTTTCATCGCGGTAATCTGGTTTGCATTCTCATCGTCCATTGTGAGGAATGACGTCATAATGCTGTGCACAAGGCGGGCGCTATTTCCTGTCAGCTCTACCTTGTTAAATGCTACCTCTGGGACCGTAGACAAGATGAAAAATAACTAGATACCACCGACACCGAAAATTAAAAACTCGCACGATTCTGTTGCACTGAACTCTTACAGAAGTAACGAAGCATTCACCAGAGACACAAATAAGACATAGTTTCATAATAATTCGTGGAAAGATATGTTTTTGTAACATGTCTGAAGAAATGCCAGAAGCCAAAACAGCTAAGTTATTAGGAAAAATTGACGGTCGATATACAGATGGATGACAAAATAATACGACACCTGTGAAAAAGTATGACGTATTTCATACCTGCAGTAAAGCCGCGCCACTTGCAACAGAAGTCTGCCACCTAGTGAGTGTGAAGAGGAAGGTATCAGTCTCTCAACAGCAGTCACCTGCGTTGCATGCGTCTTTCGAACTGTCTGTGATAAGTTGAAATGTCAGACCTGTCAGAATTCCAAAGAGGAATGATCGCGTTTGAGTGGAGCATCGGTCACGGAAACATCAAATCTTTTGGGGTTTGCAAGGAGTACGGTATCAGCCGTTATGACAGCGTACACGAAAGAGGGTAAGACGGCGTCTTCAAAGCACGACAGTGGCCGAAAGTCAAAGCTTTCTGATAGGGACAGACGGGACTTGAAGCGCATACCTTGGCGCGGTCTTCGGCCACTTGTTATTCTGCATGGTAGAATTAAATCCAATCACTATCTAAGCATTCTAGGGGATCATGTCCTTCCTTTTGTCCAGACTGTATTCCTTGGAGAGCGAACGCTTTTTCAATACGACAATATCCACACTGCTAGATGTTCGAAGAGTATGACGATGAAGTTGAACATCTTGCCTGGCACCCTCAGTCTCCAGACCTGAATATTATTGAACATTTATGGGAATATTTGGAGTACAAACTTCGTTCCCGATTTCCACCTCCATCCAGCCTTTCGGAATTAGAGACCGTTCTGCAGGAAGAATGGCTTAATATACCTTTAAATACTGTCCATGACATTTATGCATCTATCCCACGTCGCATTGAATCTTTACTTCCGTCAAAGGGTGGTCCAACCCCCTATGAATAAAGATTTTCCATTATTTCACAGGTGTTTGTATTATTTTGTCCTCCCCCTGTACTTCTTCACCATATTTTCCCACAGTTATGGTTCGGCTGCCTTTGATGATTTTATTCATCATTGTCGTTATCAAATTTGGAGCTCTTGTTTTACAGCCGCATTCCGTTACTGAGCCACACATTTTATACCTACTGCAGGTCGTCTTACGTACTAATGACGGATGTGAGGTGTTGCCATCTTTCTGCGTAACGTGTAACTATGTTCTCTGTGTGATAAGTATATTTCTTGTTTGTGAAATGTGTAGTTTATGAGGCAGAGATTGGGGTCCATCACGGAGTTTGCCTTGATGGCTGCGGAGAACTTCCTAAAAACTTAAAACCACAGTCAGGAAGGCCATTACGCGCGGTCCTGTGCTCGTGTCCGAGGCCGTAGTTCTTCTGGATCCCGTGTGCGGCGCCACATCGCACTGAACCACACTGGCGGGTTCTGTTGCGCTGAAATTCTTGTTTTTGTATTAGAGAAGGTCACGAATAATATATAGTTTCGTCATAATCGATGGAAAGATTTATTTTTGTAACAACTTAGAAGAAATGCCTTTCTTAAACAAACAAGTAAGTATGGGTATATGCCGCAAAAACGCATATTGAGAAGCTTCAGAGAATACAAAACAAGGCGCTGAAGAGAGTATTCCATCTGCCAATGACATTCCCGAAAGACATCCTCCACGAGATAGCGGGGATCCCGAGACTTCGGGATAGGTATAAAAAAATAGCAAGACACTTTTACCAAAAAACTGAGGAGAGCGACAACCACCTTATTCGCTCTCTAGGGCACTACGAGATATACGAGGGACCACACAGAAGACCACTCCAGCTGCTGACAACAGAAAACGAGTGAGAAAACCACAAATACAGTGCGAAAGAAAAGCACTTACACTACATCTACATATATACTCTGTAATTCACAAAATTGTGGGTGGCAGAGGGTGCTCATCACCAAAGCTAATCTCTTTGCTGTGCATTCCAATCCCTAATGGTACGAGGGAAAAAAGAATTCATATAAGAATCAGTCCGGCACCTTATTTCTCTAATTTTATCTTTCCTGTCCTTCCAACTCAAATAGGTTGGTGGAAGAAGTATTTCACTACACTCAAAAGTGAAAGTGGGAGTACGCATGTTTACCAATAAGTTTAAGCGAAACGTGTGTCGTCTATCTACCAGAGACTCCCAACCTAGTCTACTAATCAGTTCTGTGACGCTTTCATAAGGACTGTAGCAACACTGTTAAATAGATATGTACAAAAAAATTAAAAAAATATAAATAAAATATATATATAAAAAATAAAGAAACATAAAAAACAAATATATATATATATATATATGACTCAACATAAATGAACAAAATATAAAAAGTAACTCAAACTCTTATACGGAAACAGCAAATAAAACAAGGCAATGCCAAGATGGCAAGTACTTCTGACAAGAATCCCTTAACCTAAGGGCAAGGGAGATTGATAGAGCCTCTACAAGTTCTAAGGAAAAATAGACAATTGATAACTGATAGCAAATACTGTATTAGATCGTCAGCGTTGTGGACATTGTTTTTAATTTTTTATTAGTTAAGAGTTTACGGTTCATCGACGGCGGTGTTATTAGAGCCACGGTAGGATTTTTAAATAATAATATGCTGTAAATACTTCAGTAATATTACGTTATATGAGTACTCATAAAACTTGTCATATTATAAATTAACATTATCACTTCAAAATGAAACTGATGGTAACTTATCAGAGACACTTAGGAGTATTACTTTCATGACAGCAATAATGATATTACCTTTTACACAAAATTCTGAAAGACAAAAAACCAAAATTGTGATTGTTGGACCGGGATTTGAAGAAGAACTGTGCCAGGCATTGAGTGATTTCCGTTGATAAATACAGTAGTTACAGCTAGTTTACGGCATGTTGTCATTTTATCAAGCACATAAATCAAGGTTACAGTAGTTCTATTACCAAACACTGTTTGGTTCTGAACGTTATGAAAGACACAAACAGATAGCTGTATAGCTGAATATACAGGAAAGTCTTCAGGAGATGCAATTTAAATAAATTTGATTGCGGTGATAATCGTGCCTAAGTGGTAACCTTCCTACTCCCCTAATTTCACATTTTTCAATTTTTTTATTTTAAAATCTTTCAGTGTAATTTACATACTGCAAAAATATCAAATTCATTTAAAATCTTCAAATTTAAATTTTACTTGATTTTGTGGAGAAAATTAAATTGACTGGTGACTTCTCAATCAATATTTAACTGCTTAGTTTTCTGGTGCGAATTAACTGCACATCAAGATTTCGGTTTTTTCCATAGTTTCCCAAAATCTTTGCTGACAAATACAGGGATGGTTCCTTCAAAAGGCCATAGCGAAATTCCACCAAGTTCTTTTCACCAGGTTCTTCCTACTTCTAATGACCTCGATGAAAACTTGGTGTAAAACCATTACACAAAAAACAGCATTACAACTTCTCCTCAAGCAGGCTCTTATCCTTGTTAGCATTAACTCCATCCTCAAAGAAACTAAAATGTTCTTGTTTTCTAAGAAAACGAATCATGATTAAGAAGTAATTACAAGGAGTTTTGTTTTTCTGTTAAACTCTTTTTATCTTTTTACTCATGGTTTTATGCCTCATCGACGTCGAGGGCATCAGAGGCGATATGGGATTCTGGACAAGGTACAGGAAGGAATTTGGCCATAGCCTTTTGAAGGAAGCATCCCGGCATTCGCCTGGAGTAATTTGGGAAAACCATGGAATACCCAAATCTTGATATCTGAACGGGGATTCGAACCCGCGTAAACTCTTGTTATTGGTCAACTATGTTAAAATTATTACAAAGGTGATTTTATCCTTGAGATAGTGCGATCTGTTGACACTGAAGTTGCCAAAACATGAAAATCCAAGTTGCACAACAGCTAAGAAGCTGATAACTTACTATAGATAATTTTTCCCTTTACGTCTTGTAGACATCGAGGTCATTATAGGAGGATAAGAATTGGGAGCAAGGAACGGGAAGGAATTCGGTCATAGCGTTTATAGGAACCATCTTGGAATTCACCTGGAGAGATTTGGGAAAACAATGGAAACCCCAAATCTGTATGGCCGATCGGGGATTCGAACACATATCCTCCCGCATGCGGGGCCAAAGCGTTACCGTCCACCCACAACGCTGAGTCCCAGAAAAATGCTTGAAAGACCTACATAACCCATCCTTGATGTCAGTAACAACACTCTTGAAACCCTAAGAAAGGGTGTTTTTCGTTCGTAATTGCTTCATTGCAATGTATTCAAAATGCCAATCAGAACAGCGTTTCGATTCAAACATTGAAAAATCATTGATATTGTTGAGATAAATATTATGATATTATATTTAAAAATTCAGAGAGGCAGTTAAACCGTGGACAAGATTAGCAAGCAAATTAATCCTCAAATATTAGCTCACAGGATGTGGGATTATCGCATATTCTAATCGTTGTTCGTGGATCACTAAATTTCTGCTGAGCCGTATAATAAACTGTGGAGGCGGCGTTCTCCGGGGTGTATTTGAGGCTACTGCGAGGTGTCGGGCTGATTATATGGTAGTGCCACACCGCACTCCATAAATCAGCTGTAACAGAGCCGGCCAAGTGGCCAAGGGTCCTGCAGCAAGGAGCTACCAACACCTCAAATCCAGATCAATATGCGGCTCTCGCCATCACGGTACATGTGACATATTTATTATTATTAGTCACTAGCTGTTTGTTACCCGCGACTTCGTACGCATGGACTTGGAATTTTATTGCTGGAATTGGATATAGAAAACTGTAAGTTACGTTAAAAGTGTCTCACAAACTGCGAAAGAAACGAAGCCTGATCTACCGATATAGCATTACAGAGATTTGCGCACGCTATCCGTCTGTCTATCACCTTTTTGTTAGTTTTCAAAAGTTTATGATCAAATATGTTATTTATCCCGATAAAAGTTCTTTCCAATATTACATAGTATTTCCTTGTCAAATTTTATGAAGATCCGTTCAGCCGTTTAATCGTGAAAATGTAACAAACAGACAGAAAGACAGAGTTACTTTCGCATTTATAGTATTAGTGTAGATTACTTGTCTTGAGGACAGTATTTAAATTCAAATTATTACTGATTATTCTGGTCTTTATTTATTTTTATTTTTACTTGTCTCCTTCATTTTCTCTTGCCAAAATCTCTTCGTACGTTCACTGTGTTTCTGTTTCCTTTGTTCTGTTTTTTATTTATTTATTGGTTTATTTAGTCCGGTAAAATTAGGGCCGTCAAGCCGTCTCTTACATCATAACCGGTGTTTATAAAACATAATTTAAGTTTACACAAACCTGCAGAATACAACACTTATTTGATATTTTGCTTAAATGAAGTTTATAAATTAAAAACTAAGTAAAATACTAACGATATTGATGTTTAACTGGAGAATCAGGTGGTAAGAGGCATGAAATAATGGTAGTGAGTACTGAAGAAGAAAACGTTACAAACTAAGTACTAGTGAAGGCTGAACAAGTATGTGAAAACAACATAAAATAATACACAAATTTCCCGATGATGTCAACCTGGTTTGTTTTCTCTAGAATGATCTGTCTAAATAACATTCAGTTTTCTGTTGCTCGAATCTTTCTGAAATATAAGTTGTTACTCTTTCTGTAGTTAATTTTATAAAAAAACTTAACAATGAAATAAAAGATCAAAAAATAAATCAGAAAAAAATACCATAACGAGACTTATGTTTAAATTGATGTTAAATTGACTTGTTGTGTTAATTAACATCAAAGATGAATCAACAAAGGTCTGTCATAATATGAATTCACGAAGCCCCGGAGTGTGAATGTCCGTTAATATTTTGAAATATAAGTTTTGCCTTTACTGTCACGTCACAGGAAAAAATCATAAACCTGACATTTTATTAGAGTAGCAAGTAAACCATTCAACATGACGGTTTGATTTCACTTCGGAGAAGCAGTTGAAAACGAAACTACATTTAACGTAACGTCATGGATTTCTGAGAAAACTGGGAAGAACATGAAACTCACCGTGGGATATTTTGCGATATTCCTGGCATATAGATTGTGACTGTGATAACAGATACTTCTCACTTGCTGTGAACATTGACTCATCCATTCGGGAATCGCCACTAGTTTCGTCTTGAAAGTAGGGCAGATGGTTCTACCGTTACGGCAGCACTTCTTATGATTCACGCATACAAAATTGTGTTACTTCGACATTTGGGGTCTCAGATAACATCTTCATACATATGGTTGAGTACCACTGCATCTTATCGAATTATAATAAATGAAAATACGGCTATATTTCATCGTAATTCCAAAGTGTATGCAATACCTATGTTATCCTGATGCAGTTCAAACAATAAATATGTGAAACGGTTATTTTTCACGACAGTATGTAGCTAACAGACAACGAATGTTCATTGTTCCTTTCATTCTCATGGTAGAATAAACAACGCCTGAAGACAGTTTTATAAACTCTACGATCCAAAAAGATGCAACTTTCTAACATTATACACTGAAGAGCCAAAGAAATTGGCGTAGGCATGAGTATGCAAACACAGAGATATGCAAACACTCAGAATACGGCGATGCGGTCGGCAACGCCTATATAAGACAACGCGTGTCTGGCGCAGGCGTTAGATCGGTTACTGCTGCTACAATGACAGCTTATCACGATTTAAGTGAGTTTGAACGTGGTGTTATAGTCGGCGCACGAGAGATGGGACACAGCATCTCCGAGGTAGCGATGAGGTGGGGATTTTCCCGTACGACCATTTTAGGAGTGGACCATGAATATCGGGTATCCGGTAAAACATCAAATCTCCGACATCGCTGCGGCCGGACAAAGATCGTGCAAGAACGGGACCAACGACGACTGAAGAGAATCGTTCAACGTGACAGAAGGGCAACCCTTCCGCAAATTGCTGCGGTTTTTAATGCTGGGCCATCAACAAGTGTCAGCATGCGAACCATTGAACGAAGCATCATCGATATGGGCATTCTGAACCAAATGCCCAATCGTGTACCCTTGCTGAGTGCACGACACAAAGCTTTACGCCTCGCCTGGGCACTTCAACACCGACATTGGGCTGTTGATGATAGGAAACATGTAGCCTGGTTTGCCGAGTCTCGTTTCCAATTGTATCGAGCGGATGAACGTGTACGGGTATGTAGACAACCTCATGATTTCATGGACCCTGCATGTCAGCAGGGGACTGTTCAAGCTGGTGAAGGCTCTGTAATGGTGTGGGGCGTGTGCAGTTGTAGTGACATGGGACCCCTGATACGTCTAGATACGACTCTGTCAGGTGACACGTACGTACGCATCCTGGCAGATCAATTGCATCCATTCATGTCCATTGTGCAATTCCAGCAGGACACTGCGATACCCTACACGTCCAGAATTGCTTCAAAGTGGCCCCAGGAACAATATTATGAGTTTAAACATCTCCACTGGCCACCAAACTACCCAGACATGAACATTATTGAGCATATCTGGGTCACCTTGCAACGTGCCGTTCAGAAGAAATCTCCACCATCTCGTACTCTTGCGGATTTATGGACAGCCCTGCAAGATGCATGGTGTGAATTCCCTCCGGCACTACTTCAGACATTACTTGAGTCCATGCCACATCGTGTTGCGGCACTTCTACGTGCTAGCGGGAGTCTTACACGATATTAGGCAGGTGTACCAGTTTCTTTGGCTCTTCAGTGTATTATAACTACTACAACATGTGATACGAAAAAATGGTTTTATATGGCACCCGCACGTAGGAAGTAAAAATTAATTTGTGTGGTCTTTAACCAGTTGGGTATATGGTTAATATATAAGCCTGGCATTTATAAAGATGCGAGTTCGATACCCGGTCCGGCCATCCTGATTTAGATTTTCCATTGTTACGTTAAATTACGCAATTCGATTGCCGGGACAATTCCTTCATAATGCCACCGTCTCTACGAACTGTCTGCATAATTTTGAGGTAATTCCGTGACCAGCAAGATTCCCAGATCGGTCCCCGACCGAACTTGTACGGTACCAGCTCTGACGTCAACTCCGTCCCGGTGGCAGTATCCACGAAATAGAGGACCAGTTACTACAGCTGTAGTCCAGCTTGCCTCAGGAGAGGATACAACGGCCTTATATACACCCTTTCCAACCGGATTAGTGCGTGGATCTAGCCCAAAGAGGGTGCAACGTCAAACTGATAAGTGGGAGAATACTGCCAAGTTCTTTATAAAGTTGACTCTATTTTTTAGTCACATACCATTTCTAAGTGCTTCTCACTTTTTTGTCAGATAGCGGATAAGGTGCTTGGTATAAACAGTTCGGTGTATGTTCTCGGGTTCAATTTCCGTTGGGGCCAGAAATTTTTAAGGGTTGTGTTTGATCATATGAGGACGTTTCGTGATTCTTATTCCCCATTAAACTGTAGGTCCCAAAGGAAAGGAACTAGCTGTACTACCTTTGACACAATGGCTTAGGATCCACCAACATTCGGATTGTAGACTAAGTTAATTATGTTTTAGTGTATAAAGTGTAAGTGGTGGGATAAGTTGTACGAGGGCGTCTATGTGATTAAAATCGTGAAAGTAGTATACACTGTGTCTCATGAATAGAGGTACACACTTTAATAGGAGGTGGTGAGCATCAAAACGATTCAGTATTTCGCAGACCGATTACCAGAAACGTCACCATTCGTCGCTAGGCGGCATTGTTCATGGCAATGCGTGGGCGTGTGGGACTGCTTGTCTGGCACCCATGCTCTCCGGATTTAAACGGCATGGATTTCTTTCTTTGGGTGGCACTCAAATATTTTCTGAAGGAAACACCCGTCGGTTCTAAAATGAATCTGGTTGCAAGAATCATCCACTCTGCTGCTAGTATCCAAGAAAATCCTGGTGTTTTCGACCGAGAACGCCACACCATGGTCCGGCGTTTTAACGTATGTACTAAAGTAATTGCTGAAATTTCGAACATCTCCTTTGTATGTAAAGGAATAAATGTTGTCCCCCTAATCTCTTCCTTTACTTTCATTTCTCGTACCTCTGCTACCACTTTCACATGATGTTTCCTGTTCATGGGTACCTACACAATTCTGAATCTTTTGATTTTCTCTATCTCTTCGTAAAGTTTGAATCTCTATTTATTGTGCACGAGAACGCTCATTTGTTAGGGAAAGTTGTATACCGACTGTGTTTGTGTAACAGTTTGTTCAATAATCAACACGTAGATCACAAATGTATGCCGAAGGCGACAACAAAGTTAGGTTATGACCAACGTAAATCTCAAACACCAAACTTTTTCTGTACCGATGGATCTATTTCTTTCAGTTTGATTCTTACAGACCAAAACCGATAGACAGAGTAAGTATTTCGACGAAAGTCAATGCAAAATCGCCAGCGTTTCGCGTAATGATACAAAAGAAGTTTAACCTCAAAAACAAAACCATCTGCGCTACATATTAGGAAATTAATATGACCTAGTTCAGATACCGTCACCCCACAGTCCCGTTATCAAACACTGCCTTCCTATCTCACACATCCGGTTTTTTTATTTTATTTTTTATAAAATGTGATTTAGATCACTCTCTCTGTAGTTCATCTATAAGTCTTAAATTAGTTTAGTTTCTTTTCGATATCGATCATTCCGTATTGAGATAATGTTTCCGTGGAATGTTTGATGGGTAGATCATTAAACGATGTGGTTGATATTTGGCATAATAATGTTTCCAGATATTCTGCCAGACAACATTACTTTTACATACCCTTGGCATGGAAAATGTTACATAAGCCATATTTTAGTGTCCAAGAAGTAAAGCTGAAACTGGGTGAAAGACACTACAGCTTATTGGTATTGGAATTATTAAACGCACTATGGCAGGGATTATGTAAATTCATCGACCGAAATCTGTACGAAAGTGGAACATTGGTTCTCTCGAATGCCAGTCTCGAATGTTACCCGTCATGCATGGTTGCTTTAAAGTGTATCGGGAGTGTTATACGAAATTGCATGTCTGGCGTTTTATGTAACAAGAAAACAAACAGATGTGAGTGATATGAAATGTTCAAATTTATTAGCATCTGATCATCGCATCCAGGTAACTGTTTTTAATGCATAATGGGTCGAAATAGCACTCAGTTGATATTTAAGTCAATTCTGTTGATGTAACAGGATGGATAGCTGTAGATGTAGCATTTATGTTGATTTGTGGCCGTTAAACCTCAGTTATTCCAGTAATTTCAACATTACTCAACTCAGATCTTTGTCTTATTCTTGTAATTACAGGTTTTTTCAATAAAACCTAAAAAAATATTTTTTCATTTTCGGGTAATTTAAAAAAATGTTTTTCCAGGTTAGCATAGTGAATTAATGTGAAATACGAACTTCCTCGCAACTTGAGTGTATAACTAATTCCCTATCCATAGAGTATCTATAGACGTTTAGAACTAGAAGGAAGGAAAGCAGACATTATTAATTTCAATAAATACCAGCGATAGTAATGCGTTGTCATCCGAATAATCAACTTTTGTGACAATATAAATATTATGTTGAAAAATAGAGCTGTTTGGAATATACAGGGTGTACAGGAATGAAAGGATAATCCTGCAACTTTAGATATGACATATGACAAAATTTTATTTTAGTGAAAGTCTCATCATTTTGGAGATATTGATTTTAAAAATTTTTTGTTCAGTTTATTGCATGCCATTTCTGCAAATTAAGACATTTCGAACCCTGTTTTTTTTTTTTTAATTTACTAAAGGATGTTTGAGTCATCGAAAATAATGATATTTTTTTCTTAAAACGTTAAAAAAAACCTTAAAAATCTTATGTAAGAAGTGTATACAAATTTATTCAAATAGCTGACTTTGACAGCCTGTGGTGTAAAAAAAAAAAAAAAAAAAAAAAAAAAAAAAAAAATTAAAAAGTACTAAGCGGTAATTTCAATTCGATAGACTTTTATTTTAATAAAGTCCCAACTACCAACCTTCCTGCTTTAGAATCACCATAAAAACATAATTTTAAAACGAATGTTAAACAAATATACCATTTTAAAATTGGCAATAACAAAGTAATTTTTTAATGTAATTTTCACCATCCGCTTAGTGCTTTTTTTTTTACACCACAGGCTGTTAAAGTCAGCCATTTGAATAAATTTATATAAACTTTTTACATAAGATTTTGTAAGGGTTTTTTAACGTTTTAAGAAAAAAAGAACATTGTTTTAGAAGACTCAAAAATCGTTGAGAAAAATAAAGAAAAACACGGTTCAAAAAGTCTTAATTAGTAGAACTGTCATGGAATAAACTGAACAAAGTCACATGTTTCAAAAAAAAAATCGATATCTCGAAAATGGTGAGAATTTTACTAAAATAAAATTTTGTCATATATTAGGACATGATGTGAGGTTTCAGGATTATCCTTTAATTTCTGGAAACCCATGTCTAAATTTTTGATATTGCCGTATACCATACTACAACTTTTTAAAAAAAACTATTGTATGATGCATTCGTCTACTTGAACATTTCAACAGCTTTTATGCTTATGAGTTCTCTGAAAAAAGGCGATTGTTTTCAGTTTTGTCCAATAGTAACAGCTGATGGTAGCTTCTCTTTAGAATAACTCATACAACAATCATCCAAAATTAATAAAATACTGTCCACATAACTTCATTATCATATAAAACTTGGTAAAAATCTAGCTTTTGTATTCCTATTTGGCATTGCTGTTCATTGAGACAGCACGCATTGGTTTTGTCTGTAGTTTGCTGACGATTGAAAATAGTGTAACGATTTTGGGGTTCACGTCTTCGAAATAAAAGATACATACAACTCGTAAATTTCGTGGTAGACTGACGAAATGAAAGTGTATTTTACTAGATAATAGCATACCGAAGTCAGACTCCCCACCTAATTTTAAAGTGACACTATTGTAGACATCCTTAGAAACAAACATTGTTATAGCGATGAAATTTCAGATTTATTTTCTACTTTCAGTTCATTCTCTTGATTATGTCAGTTGTATGGATACGGAAACTTTTTATCATAGGAATGTTGATTCCCGCAAAGGAGTTATTTATGTTATGGTTATATTAAGGCTTGGTATTGGCGTTGTTCCACGTTTGTTGCGTAGTTCTATACAAGCCACGTGAGGTCTGTGTTACCAGCCGGAATGCAAACGTGATATACTGCGCCACCACCTCATTATTAAGGATACATCTTTATTAATAAAGAATTCAAATGCGCCAGAAAAAACGCAAGACGGTTACTGAGGCGGGCGATAGCGGGAGTTATAATTGCCTGGTACACCATCTTCTGGGCGATATAACACTTTGAGTGTCAGCGGGAGTAGTAATTATTTTGTTTATTAGGATAATTCAGATTCAGCGGTGTAACTTACAAGTATCTCTCTTGTTTGATAGCGTATTCTTTTTTACGCCCACTTTGCATAAAAAATGTCTTAACTACGTTCAAGTTTTCCACCTCGAGTGTCGGATCGGTTGAAATTATGGCGCGAATTCACACATAATGCAAATCACCACCTTCGGACACCAGGCCATGTTTCATACTTTATCTGCACTAGTAATCTGGAAGCTTTTAAACTTCACACATATTCCGCAAATTTCTATTCATCTCCTATTTAACACAGGCGTATCATTTTAGTAAATTCTATAATGTTTTGTTTAGAGAATTGCAGTCGATCTGTAAAGTTTATCTGCAGTACTATACCACTAGTTTTTGGATATACATTGCTTTTTTTTCCCTACGAAGCTCTATTAGTTATAAACAATAACCCTACTAAGCGGAATAATTCCCTCAACGAAACAATGAATATATGCTTATTCTTAAAAGAATAATAATAATTTAACAATTTTGGTCTACTGTATTTTAGTCTACTACCTGCGAACGCGACTTCGTCACTTGAAATTCGATATTTTTTATCATAATTCTAGATGAAGTTTCAAAAGATTGTTGGCTGGGTATAAAAAAAGTAGAGGCACGACCATATTATTTCTTCTTTTTTCTTGGATCTACTTCTAAATTTAGATTGTATGCATTGTTTTAAACGCATTTGTGAATGACATTTGTTTTTATCTCTCCATTAAACTGCCAGTAATTTTGAAAATCTTATTTGTTGATGACCTACAACACGTTTCAGTATTGTTTATAGAGTTTTTCTGCAAGCGATATAAGAATTGATGCAGCTTGCTGTGTATACAGATTCATTTATTTATAAATGTATTAACTACTAGCAGATACCTGCGAGTTCGTACACATGGACTTAAAAATTCATTGCCAGAATGGAACATATAAAGGTAGAATTGGTCCCAAACAACACCGAGTCGGCATAATATGACAGGAAAGCCCTCACTATAACATTCTACCGTCGAACATGTATCTTGAATAGAATCAATACCCAACATATTTCAAAACGGAAGATCAAACAAAGGTGCAGGGATGTGGGAGGGGGGGAGGGAGCTTGGTCTTTTCTTCTTGCTTAAGCATGAGCATTTAGATCCTTGGTTTATAATAACTTTAGCTGCTCGTGCTCTGCTAGAGCTACACCTTAGACCAGGTTTCTGCCCGCAAGGCACGTCAAAAAAAGAAGACAAAATAAACTGGTGCCAGAAATTTTAGAGCACACACAAAGTAATAGTACAGTGCAGAGCAAATCGACTTCTATATTAAATAATACGGTTTTTCTCTAAACGAAATTTACTAACAAATTATACAACAACAGACTGCGCGAGAAGCACAGCTTGAGCAACCGACGTAACATTACAGACTAACTCACGCAACCCTCTGTCTGTCACCATTCTATAGGTTCTCAAAATTTCGCGACTACAAATGTTATTCATATCGAAAAAAATTTCCTGTTTCGTTCCTACAGATACAAAGTATTTCCTTATAAAATTCCATCAATATCGGTATAGCCATTTAGTCGTCAAAACGTAACAAAAATACAGAGACTTATTTCCGCATTTATAGTATTATTAGTGCAGATCACACACAAACACTAACTGCGAGAGTAACTACCCCTGAGGGATCACTATAGCGTAAATTGTATACTCCTACAAAATTGCTAGACCACCTACCATTTGCTACGCATTGCACCCATCAATCTGTGATATCTACAGTTTAATATTGAATCCAAACAACCGACCGTCCAGGCGTGGCTCATACGACCAAAAATAATTCTTAAAAATCTTTGCTTCCACGAGGGCTTGAAACGGATACCACGCTCCAAACATCATTAAGCAAGCGCATTAACCACTGAGCTACCAGACCGCTATGCAGAAAGGTACTACAGAGACCTTCACATCCTATGCGTCTGTCTACCACCATTCAGCAATTTTTCAAAATTGTATGACAACATGTATTATATATACAGAAAAAGTATGCTATGTCCATCCTAATGCCAAATGACATCTCCTTGTCAAATTTCATCACAATCGGATAAACCGTTTAGCTCAAGAAACGTAACAAACAGACAGATAGAGTTAATTTCGCATTTATAATATTAGTATGGATTATATCAGATCCGTAATTGAATTTCAATGTTGAATGCATCATCACCGCATAGAAAGCACTAATCTTGTAAACATTTATACTGCAAGAAGGCTCCCAAAAGACAATATTAAATGGATGCACAAAAATTCTCAAATTTACGGTCTTGTTCTCTGTATCATGGATGAAATTTGGATTTTATCATAGTAAAAAATATCCTTTATAATAAGCTATCAGTATGTGACGTCTCGTTGAAATGCGTTCGTCTTTTTTTGCGAGATGCGTGCACAGATAGACAATAATTTTTTTTTAAATGATTTTTGCCCCTATATCATCTGAAACTATGTAACTTATCTGAACGCACTGTATCGTATAAGTTCCCGGTGATATAAGCAATCACTGTGTGCTGTTTCGTTCGAATCCATCCATTATTTTTCGCGTGATGATATAGATAAATATTTAAAAATTTACGGTTTTGGTATAATCAGGAAGTTTATATCTTATCAGGATAAGAACCGTCGTATATCCTTTTTAATGTAAGCCGCCACCCTGTGCAGTTTCGCTAATATACGTCCATTAGTTTCTGCGTAATGTGCGAACATACGTTTAGACAAACAGACAGACGACAATCACGAACTTTATAGTTTTCGCATCTCTACCATCAGTAACGTGGATTACAATCTTTAAACAAAATTGTTGTACATATGTTCGTATAGAACAATATTTCGTGGGGTACATTATTTTAGTCAAATGCTTAGCTATTATTTGGGATAAATTTAATTTTAATGTTTATGTGTATAATAGAATCTAATAGATATTCTTAACTTAGGCGTGGTGCGTGGGCGTTAACGCTTTGGCCTCACATTCGTGAGTTCACGGGTTCGAATCCCCATCCGGCCATATTGGTTTCAGTTTTCCATTGATTCCCCAAATCATTATATGCGAATGCCGGGATGCTTCCTTCAAAAATGCATGGCTGAATTCCTTCCCGGTCCTTGCTGCCCGTCCATTCCCACCTCTAATAATACCATCGTATACGAGGCGTAAAGGGGGCGTCCATAAATTACGTGAGATGAAATAGGGAGGGGGGCGGGGTCCGGCGAAATCTCACCAAATCTCACCAAGGGGGAGGGGGGGTCAACGGAAATCTCACGTGAGGTTTTGGAAATTTTTGTTGGAATGTAGAGCTAAAAAAAAAAAGGTCCACAAAACACGTGAAGGCCGACTTTAAAGGGGTATTTCGTCGAAAAGTGTGGAGATAACCGACTTTGGAAGGGTGAGACCTAAAAAAGAAAATATCTCAAAAAGATCTCAAAAAGTTCCGACGGTGATTTCTAGGGGGGGGGGGGGTTTCACGGACCAGATCTCACCAGAGGGGGGTGGTGGTCGAAGTCTCACCAGAGGGGGGGAGGGTCCGGAAATCCAGAAAAACACCTCACGTAATTTATGGATGCCTCCAAAGCTATAAGCAAGAAAATACTTTTAATTAAGCATCAGAATTCGTTGGTGATGTTAGATGTTAAGGTGATAAGTTGATGGTTGTGGCAGATTTCTAGTGTTTGGGAAGTGTGATAGAAGATAATGGGGGAATCAGAAATGAAATTCGAAGAACAGCAAAGGTTTTATCTACGATACAAGGCTTCTTTTTTCCCCAGTCAATATACTGTATATCATGAATGTTTTGGGCTCCTTAGAGTAACTGAAATCTCATGATCTCTTTAAGAATGTGAAGCTTAAATCAGTACGCTTGTTTTAGTGACGTATATCTTGTTTTTTATGATACGTGTAAATTTTTTATGATGTGTGTATTTTATGAGGGGTAAGTTGGGCTAACCACAGTAAAACCGCAATCAGTAAGGCCGATACGTCAGACCCGAAATTTGAACTGGGGTCCTTTGTTCCTCCACGATCCAGAGCAATGGCCCTGAACGCGTGCAGCCACATTGGCAGTCATCTGCAGCTATTATTATGTGCCAATATCAACATACGGTTTTGAAGCACGGCTAATAGAAGAAAGGGATTGTAAGGATCATTTAATATGTAGTTTGCACATGTCTCGAATAAGGTAATATTCTCGTATAAATAAAAAAAATGTAAACAGCAGCTCTCCAGCAAAAATTTGTACTTAAGTATTGCAGTAATACTAGCAAACTATTAGTGCAATAGAAAAAAATTGCTGACTGATGCCTCAGTACGGTTATCTTTTTCTTCCTGTCAATTAATCCGTATCGCTTCTCCCTCTACTAATCAATCATATACTTGAAAGAAAAAACAATGATACCTACCATTCTCTCTCTTATTTTCACAGCCTCTTCCCTAACTATATTTTCTACAATTTCCACAACGTGTTTATTTCGTATTTGATGTAGTATTTTCTGTAACACAATATCTGAAATGCTATTTTATTTTGGCCTTCTAAATTCCTTAAAGTGGTGTCTTCAGTACATAGCTCTTTATACAAAAAATTCTGAAGTATCAGTAAATATTTGACATTAGTGGTTTGTCTTTTTTTGAAGAATCTTTTTCATTCAAATATTGAGTAGTTTGAGACTTGCTTTAATTTTCTTATACCTACAAGAAGCTACTCTCCAAACACTTTACAACGTTTTCCGTGTTTTTATTCTCATAATTTTATCGAATACAATCATTGATGCATCTTGGAAACCAATATTTTTATCCTTAATTATTTGTTGCACAGTAACATTTTTTCCCGATTTTAAACTCTGCACACCAGATGAATATAGACAGCAGTGGTGAGTATTAACTTAGCCCTTCTTAAATTATGTCTGTCTGTCGTAATTATCCACTTAGGCAGCGATTCTTTAGACACTATTGGATATTTAGTTAGTAATTAATTGCAAATTGTGGCAAATAATAAAGGATGGAATGATTATCTACAGGGGCTGATAATTAAATGATTTGATACAAAGTTTATTGAAACGTTAAAGATGTAAGTTCAAATTTATTTGAATAATTTGTAATTTGTACAAAACACAACAATAATTTGCTTAATGGTGAATTGAGGGCATTAATTTTCTGTGGCAATACTGATGATACGACGAGAAGACTTCGAGAGTGAAACTGGGCTTTTGTGAGTTGATCGACTAGTGTCCACGGTCGAGAGTTGATGTATAGCTGCGCCTGAAGGATCGGCAACCACCGTGCGCTGAATGAGTTGATGGACTCTAGGTACCATCAAAGTATCGATACCTACTTAAATGAGTAGTACTCAAATTTTCTTACGATTCTTACTCATATGAGTACTACAAAAGTATCGGTACTTACTCATATCGATACTTTTTGAAAAATTAATTTAGAAATATAAAAATATACGTGACATGTTGCTAAATTATTTATTTTATTTGCCTAGTGTAATAAAATCAAATAACGCCTCGTAATTTTTTTTATTTATTTATTAAAATTATAATAAAGCTCACAATGTAAGCAAACTTTGAAGGTTTCGTCTTATTTTAAACATTTATTATTTATTATAGTTTTAACACTTTTAAACAATAAAAGTCCGTTTTTTGAAGGTTTCCCAAAAAAAGCAATTGTTCCTAATATTTTGGGGACAGCTTGTTTGTTTTGTTTGTCATTGATTCACCCGCATTAGAAAACAAACATTCACTCGGTACTGACGTCGCTACAACAATAAGATACTGCTGTGCGTATTTTTACAGACAAGGAAATATAAGTTTCATTTCTTCCAATTCTGTAAATGGGTTACTTTTTAGAGACGCTACAGTGTTCGACAAATAGAAAGAGACTTTGTCATTACAGTGTGTTTTCTTTTTCTTTGTGATGTTTCCAGAAGTGATATTCCTGTGAAACGCTGGTTGAAGCAGCTTCTTCTTCCGATTCACATGGGCTGCTTAGTTGCTTATGAACCATATCTTTTAGTTTTTGTGTGGGGCTGCGCGGGAGCGACCATTCGCAAGGTATAGCGAAATGCGCGCCAAGTACGACTTTATTACAAAGAAATAGTGACCAAAGCAAACTCTTTGAGATTATATTGCCTGTTCTAAGACTGATTTTGTTTGATTTTCAGTGCTACAAACTTGACGTCAGCGGGAAATTAATTTCACAGGCGCAACTGAGTGCCGCAGCAGGGATGATGCATTTAGAATTTAACACCGGGTGCGTTTCGATACTTTAGAATCGATACAAGTACTTTTCTTCCAATACCAAATAAGTATCGAATGAATTAATTCGAATATGAAAAGTACTCTGTATCGAAACAAAGTATCGAGTACTTACTCGTATTTACTTGTATTGGATCATCACTATCTACGTAGGGCTGCTGCCTTGTGTTGAACACAGCTAATCTGCTGAGGTAGGAGACGATGGTCAATTTCTCCTCATGAAGGAGTTCCGTCGAACCCTACCAGACACCTTTTTCCTTTCCTGGGTATCTGCGGCTCTGAGGCGTTGCTTCAAATCGTCTTATATCAAATCGCCAGTTTCGGTCCTATAAGAAATTTTAGTACGTAGCTAAATGCGATAGGCTATCCCTACCAAATAAATTAAAGGAATTTCTCGCTGAAATATGTCTCAGACAGCATCCCGCAACTTAAGCAACATTTCAACGAATATTTCAATGAAACTTTTTGGACCGAAGTGGCTCTGTGATTTTACGACTCGTCATTGTTCAGCTTTTCCAACTAGCGAGGGCAAATTTTTATAACGTATCAATTGTCGAAACTCTAGAATAGTTTTTTCTCAGTATGTCTCCTTGAAATAAATGTCAGACAGCCAGCCAAGACAAATTTTTTATTTCAAAATATTTAAGGAACGGTTGAATCACTAAATTTTATTTACGATTTTCTGAAATCCTAAACATTTTGTCACATCTGTGCTGAGAAAAATCATTATTATTGTTTTTAACTACCCGTACTTCTTGCATTATCACTTGAACTACATCGTAGCCTCGCTTTTACTTTAGCCAGAAATGGTTTTCATCAAATACTTCCTCCATTAACATTTTTGTTTTTCGGTATACTATCATAGTTAGCACCTCTAATGCATCTGAAGTGATACCGAGAGGTTCAACAGTGTTTACCTTCATCAATTTGTTCTTTCTTCTATAATGTGACCATGGAACTTTTATGGATATATGTCAGCATCTCTTCTGTTCTATAATCTTTTGATATTTGTTTGAGTAATCTATTAATGCTTTCTGTGACAGATTTTAAAAATTTTAAGGCAATATCCTATTAATTGTTTGAGTTTAAAATTTTCAAAGCTGGGCCAGCGAATTGCAACAGCAGAGCGACAGAAAACTTACCAAACTATAGCTGATATCATTCAAGATATATCTTATCCACATGGAAACAGAAACGGTTCTGGTAATAATAATTATAATTACGTGTGGTCGTAATGACCTGGAAACAGGATTTCTATTGGCTGTGCTTTCCGCCCCTGTCGTAGCTACCTTAACCAAACCCGGCAATCCTACCGAATACAGGGGAGCTACAGTTTAACGTGGAATCCGAGCAACGGAAGCTTTCTGGCGTACTTCACATTACACAGCAAGCTGTACCAGGGGTGAAGGTCGTGTTAGGCACCTTTGAGAATCCCAGCCGAGACAGGGATTCGAACCGAGGACCTTTCGATCTCCAGTCAGACGCCTTAACCAATGAGCCACCAGCCCGCTGTACGGTTCTGGTAAGGTTGAAAAGACAAAAATCCCTGGACGACGTATCTGGGTTTTGTAGTTAGACACTGAAGGCATAAAAAATTATAAAAGTTATTACTTAAGTAGATTGAATAATAAAAAAGCAATGTTAGAAGCCGCCAACTTATCCGACTGAAATAATATTCTTTCTCGTGCCAAGGTACCACATGTTCCAGTCTTATTTGAAACTTTTGAATAATCTGACGAGCTTATTGTTGTTTGGGGATTATGTACATTAGTGTGGTCTTCCGAACTGTTAGAATTTCAAGTTGCCGCCCATTCCGGCTATGTAGCGCACTAACGTAATTGACGTACGGTCAGCTTAATTTCCCTTAAACACTGCTATTTCAACTGAGACCCCAGATCCCTTGTCTGTTAGCTACCATACGACTAGAATTTCTTCTGCGAGAAAGTGGAATAAAGAATTTTTTTGTTGTTGCGATTATTGTCAACAGAAATACAGCTTTCTTAGTGAGAGTTATTCACTTATTTGTTATTGGTATTGACTCTTCACAAACCGACAGTGAAATTGAGAGTGTTTAAAATTTTATACTGTAAAATCCAATAAGAATTCTACTGTGTAAACATTTTGAGCATGAATATATCTGAATTTTTAATACGTTTATGCACGTAGGCTAATTGACGGTTGTTTCATGGAGTAGACTTCTGTTAGATTATTGTGAATAATTTCCTGTGAGTTGTCGAGATATACAGTTGTCAACAAGAATAAACATATCATAGGGTCAAGTACTCTTTTCTCATATCCAAATAAGATAATGTTGTATAAACCAAAAATAGTTGAAAAAACGTAGTTTTTGGCGCCTCTGATGCACAATTTATTGTTTCTTTAGGCGAGTAAACAATATGTAACTACAGTTTAAAGAAGTATTTGTTGTAGTTCTCTCATCACCCCGATAATTCTTTGCAACTATAAATGTACTTTCCTTTTCAATTACTTTTTTAATACGAAATGTCAAAATTAAGTATCGATGTGGCACCAACGCTTTATGTTCATACATTTCACTGTTATCTTTAGCTAATCTTACGATATTAAATCTCTAATGCTGTAGCTGACAACTGTATTCATGAGATTGAGCTGCAACAAGCTAAAATTCACTCTGAGAATACTATACGTGCAGGCGAAATTTTCCACTTGGAAGCTAGGAACTTGAGACTAGCGCATGAAACTCGACTACCCGGCTCATGCCATTGGTCAGCATTCTCCACAAGGGATGCATAGCCTGGCTTCTCACTCACTCCTTCGTAGGACGAACCAGTGCGTGTCCACACTGCAATCAAATACTTCACTACCACTTTTCGGCTTATGTTTTGCTAGTGTTTTGGGGCTCAATAGCATACCAAATTACCGCGTTAATGGCAGTTGTCTCATTTTCCGTTTGTTTTTGTAAAATATTTTTATCTGCAGATTCATTGGTGCTGGAATAAAACGGTACTTACTGTTTTTTTTTTTCCTTTTTTGTTTTTGTTTTTTTTTTGCTTAGTCGAGGTCATTAGAGAGCGGGAAGCGACAGAGTGCAAGGAACGGTAAGGAATTCAGGCATTGCATTTTGAAGGAACCATCCCAGCATTCGCCTGTAGTGGTTTGACGAAACCACGGAAAGCCCAAATCTGGATGGCTGGACGGGGATTCGAAACCGCATCCTCCCGAATGCGAGGCCAGAACGTTAACCGTTCACCCACCACGCTCGGTTCTTATTTCGAGGAACGTATCCCCCATTCGTAATCAGATCAACCACTGGAATCATAAAAATCCTCTTTAAAGCACACCAACAAAGAAGATTTATGTGTCAGAATTCAGTTCAAGAGCAGAACAGAACATCGCAAGTGTTACGTCACCAATAAGAATCGTCGGCCCAACACATCAGACCCCTACACCACTTGCTGTTAGAGTGGCTGCAGGTAACGAAGTAGTGGAGAGAACAGATCGATTGCAAACAGCTGTCCAGTCGGACTCTACGTTGTACTGAAGGTAGAATGATGAGTTCCTCTGATGAAAGCCATGGCTTGAAAAATTCAGTATTTAGTCTCAAACATCCACCCTGACAGCAATTACATCGTCTACGGCCACGCACATGTCTTGATGATTCAAAGTAAGGCAACGATACACCCTACTAACTCTTTAAAAAATTAGAAGTGATGTGGCCAGAAATTACGTCCATTGTAGAACTAAATAAACAGTTATGGTGAGCTTACTGAGTTTAAGCCAAGAAGCTTCTGTTGTGAAAAAATGAAAGACCTAATACTAAATATAGTCATAAACAGTCAAACAATATGTTTTGTTGACATTAAGTAAACTAAACTTCTACGGGTAGCTTTTAGTAGTTAGCATCAAACCGTTATTCAATTGTAACTAGCGTTATGTTTAGAGCAGTGTTTCCCATCCTTTTTTGGGTCATGTCCCACTTTCAACATTTATTTGCCCCCCATACATAATTTTTAATAAAAAAATTATTTGTTATTAAAGAAACTGATATAGGATGGTTTTTGAAAGAAAACACTTTAATATTATCATAAAACACAGTAAGTAAAATTAAAAAAACATATAATGAAATAATAAAATTCAAATTCAAAAGATTTATAATAAACATTTATTATGGCAATTTAGTGTGATCCTTTTAAGAATTTGCTTTTTTGCTATATTTTGTAACCATATCTGGCATTGTGTTTAAATAACCCAAAGAGAAAGCGGTAAAGTCGTATCAAGTCAATTTCTAAATTGCCCCCCTAAAAAAACCAAATTGCCCCCCTGTGGGACGTGGGCCCCACGTTGGGAAACACTGGTTTAGAGTATGAATGGTATGGTTAACTCAATAAACCACAGACTAGTTTCCTAGTTTCATACCAATCGTGGTGGTGTAACGGTTAGCGTTCTGGCCTCGCATTCGGGAGGACGGAGGTTCGAAACCCCGTCCGGGCATCCAGATTTGGGTTTTCCATTGTTTCCCAAATCACTCCAGGCAAATGCTGGGATGCTTCCTTCAAAAGGCCATGGTCGAATTTCTTCCCATTCCTTGCCCCCTATCCTTTTCCGTCTCTAAAAGACCTCGCTGTTAAGAGACGATAAACAGTTTTTAAAAAAATAAAAATAAACCTTGTTTCATCACGTACTTGGGCGTGGGCATTTTTCCTAAAGTCAGAATATGTACTAGTTACGAACAGGTTTTTATTTTCATTTTTATAAGTTACACTGAGCCGAGTGGGTGAGCGGAAACGCTCAGACCCGGTATGAGGAAGGACATGGTTTCGAATCCCCGTCCTGCTGTTCAAATTTCGGTTCCATAGTTTCCCGAAATCATTCCAGGCGATTGATGGGATAGTTCCTTGAAAAGGCCATGGCCGAATTCCTTCCCATTTCTTGTTCCCAATCCTTTCCCGCGTCAAAAAAGTAATAAGTTACTAAATTAAGAGTATAGAGCTTAGGAGATGATAGGTTTAATGTGTCCATGAAAGCCATATGTAAAGATACCTAACAATACAAAACACCCTGCCTACACTTAGGAAAGTCACTACACAGCATTTTTTCTGTTCACTTCTGTTGCGTTTTCCAGTTCTTAAGCCCTTTGTTTTAGCCATACGCACATATTTTGAACAAATATTCAGATTTGAGATTAAATGAAAGAAAGATTCATATTTTCTTGTTACATTTGTTATTCTATCCAGGGTTACTTTAACAATAACTTGAAGTATATTATTTTCTTTATTTATGATATTACTGTATTATCTATAGCAGCCAAGACCGAAGAAGTTATATCTCGTGTATATAAAGAAAGACTGCAGCCCAGAATTTGTCAACGTTTATGGTATTCATTAAGATATAATTTAAATTAGAACTTCAGGATTGCTTACAATAAAACTCAATCATGTACTCTTTGTAATTTTTCATTAATATTAATACTATATCATGAAGGTTATTTACTTTGTCTATGTACGTTGATGAGAGAATAACTTGATGACTCGTATTATCACAACGAGCAGCCTGGTGGCTCAGTGGAGCCGGCTTTGGTAGCGTAGGGGCTAGAGTACTGGCCCCACGTGCCGAAGGTCGCCGATTCCAGTCCGGCCGAGGGCATGGGTGTTTAAGTGTTGTATTTGAGTGTGTTTGTCGTGTCCGTCCTGTAGTGTGTCTGGAATTACATGATAGATATACTCGTATATACACACGTGGAGAAATTGAATGCAATGGATGAACGAAACTCATACTTCAGCTGGCTGTATGGCCTATGGAAACCAAATGCCATTATAAAAAAAGTGAAAAAAATGATTAAGGTGTCTGATTGGCGATCGAAAGTGCCCCGATTCTAATCCCTATCTCGATGGGGATTTTCAAAGGCCCATACATCTACCTTCATTTCTGGCACAGGTTGCTGTTTAATATGAAGTAAGCCAGAACGATTCCGTTGGTTCGGATACGACTTTAAGCTGTAGGTCCTCTGTACCCGGTAGGATTGCCAGGTTAGGTTAAGGTGGCTAAGACAGGGGTGGAATGCGCCGCCAATAGAAACCGTGTCACCAGGTCATTACGACCACACGGAACTATTATTATCACAAAAGTGGCTCTAGTAAATCAATTTAAAATTGTATCATTTTTAACTTATCCGTCTACTGTTGATATGAATAAGTGTTTTAATCAGTGTCAAAGCAACATTCGTTAAGTTTTAATTTACGCTAAACTAAGTAAGAAAATGTGTGATGTTATTCAGGTATCAACGTTTTCTTGTTGGTTAACAGAAAACTTAGTATTATTTCCTAAACATTGTGCTTGACATAAAATATATAGCGTCACTAATCACTAATATTATTTCCACCAAGTTACTGCCTTTGCACAGAAAGTTTCTAATTTGTTATGGAATTTCCTTTTTTATTAGTTCTGAATCATTAATACGTTTATTAGTTCTGAGTCATTAATACATAATACTATTTATTCTCCAGTTAAAATAATAAATTATAGTTTCGTAAAAACCAATACAACTGTTGGAATTTTTGCATTTGGTCTCACTTCGAGGTATCCAACGTCTTCTGTAATGTGTTTGGAGTTAAAAACATTTGTACACATGCGTTTGTTCGAATGTTATTACAATAAGTATTATATATAGTACGTGAATAGAAACCTGTATACAGATCAAATTGTAATACCATAGACAAACCCTCTGTATAAAATTTGTAAATTTCAAACACAACATAAAAATATAGTATTGCTGAAGATACCTAAACGACAGGCAAAATTCGTACCAAATAAACAAAAATTCCAACTGCAATTGCTTTAGTGTTCTTTATTCAATCATAATTTATTATTTTAAGTGTAGTAAGTATAATGACAAGACGTGATGTTTACATACTGATGCGCTGATCAGGTTATTCGCACTAAGTGTGGTGAGTGAGCGTTTAACGCTCTAGCCTCGCATTCGGGAGGACGGTGGTTCGACTACCCATCCGGGTATCCAGATTTGGGTTTTCCATGGTTTCCCCAAATCACTCCAGGCGAATGCCGGGATGCTTCCTTCAAAAAGGCCATGGCTGAATTCCTTCCAGTTCCTTGTCCCCAGTCGCAAAAAAGTTATTCGAGTGAAAGTAATTAGTGTTTTCCCGTACGTGAGAATCCGGATGAGCTCATTTATCAATGTAGGTTTTCTTTAAATATACAAATGAGGCTCGAATTTAAATTGGAATTGGAATTTAGGGCATGAAAAGAGAGACAAGTACTGAAGTTGGTACTAATGGCTGATTTGCAGATCGAGTAAGCACTAAAGTGTTTTTCGTGTTGAGCGGCGTTATTAGTATGACACTGAGGTACAAATCGTGTAACAACGCACTAACGAAAGATAGCAAATATAACCGAAATTTGTGGAAAACTTTAAATAAAATTTGGTGATGAAACGTTGTCAGACAGAATTGTCTATAAATGGAACAGTCGAATAACGCTGAGAGAGAATTTCGAGGATAAACTGGATTATTTACGTCGGTAAATTTTGGCAATAGAAAGAAATTCTTCAAAAGAAACCCGTAAAAATGTCACAAATTGCGTTGAAACCGAGAAGGAGCGAGAAAGAGAAACATTATGTAAAAATAACTTAACATACATCACTTGTTTCATTTTACTTTTTTGAAGAAATCATGGTTTAATTCAAGCTATCGATACCACTACTGAGCTATAAACATTTTCCTCCAGTACTTTCAACAACTCGGGGATTATACCAACCAAAACTGCATTGTTTTCTTCCTAGCGGCTGTGGTTAGGTTAAAATTTAGCCTGGAGCAAGAGAAAAGGCCATAGAAATTCGGTATTTGCATCCTACCAAATCAAAGGGACATCAAGCCGTGGAAGATATATTGGTATCGTATATTTCGTGATATTTTGCAACGGAGAGAAGCTGAAATGTAAAGACCACATCACAACAAAGGAGTTAATCAACATTTCAAGAGATTTTAATTAAACCGAAATCGTATCATAAATCTTATTTGAAACTTTACCAATATAAGTGATTTGGTCTTGATTGTTATAACGAGCGTGGTGGCCATGTATTCGGGAGGACGCAGGTATGAATTCCCGCCCGGCCATCCAGATTTTGGATTTTTCATTGTTTCCCGAAATCACTCCAGGCAATTGCCGGGATGTTTCCTTCAAAAGGCAGTAGCCGATTTCCTACCTGTTACTTTTCCCTAATCCATTCCTGTCTCTAATAACATCGACGTCGACGAGACGTAAAGCCATAAGAAAAAAATTGATCAATATTTCGTTCCAAAACTATTTTTTAAATGTGAGCAACTGGCACTGTATTATCTTGGTTCTCCGGGTGGAGCCGTGTCGATTTTTTGAAACCTAACGTTTCGGCCATCGTGCTGTGGGCATCTTCAGAGGACACAGCACGATGGCAGAAACGTTAGTTTCAACAAATCAACGCGGCTCCACCCGGAGAACCAAGATAATACATACAGTGACCGCGGAAGCCTGCACAATTACTTAACTGGCAAATAATTGAAAATTTGTACTCGTGGAAAAACAGTAAGTTTACGTTTTCGAACCAAGTTGATTTTGTGCGTCGTCTGTTTGTTGTTTGTCGTTCCCTCGCACTTGTGTTAGTGCTGATCATTTCGGAAAGAGTCTGTTACGAGTTGTGCGTGTTTGTCGTGGCTCTCTCAATCAGTGGGATGGCATTGAGTCCAGGTAGTGTTCTCATCTGTAAATGGATTGAGCCACTTGACAGTTAATCACTCGGAAAATGGGTGTGGAGCTCGACAATGGCAGACGTCTCTCCCCGAACAAATATCCTCCCTCGTCTCGCCCTGTGAGACGTAGCAATTTTCCTTCCAGCTCACGTCTACACCAGGGCGAGAAACATTCTCGACAAGCGTTGCTTTATTTATTACGACGAGTCAACATCCTTCACGTGATGACACTAGACAAAAGGATGAGCGAAGTTTTTCTGCAATTCTTTTGGAATTAAAGAACGATGTTAACCTATTCTTAAACCGAAAAAGAACTCATAACCGACTTTCTTCAAACCGTGTCTCAATGTATGCTAAAAACTTTTTAATCCCCGTCTTGTAAATTCTACTGTTATTGAAAGCAAACGCAATCCCGTTATTTAAGTTTCAAATGGAGCAATTGTTTGTTTTATATATGTAAGGCAATAAAAAAAAACTGAAATCAATACAAAAATTCTCTTTTCGTACCACGCACATCAAAAAACAAAAAATTTAACTTGTTTTTTTTTTTTTTTTTTTACTAAGACGTTACGCCCCGTCAACGTAGAGGTCATTAGAGGCGGGATGGTACTGGGGACAGGGAACGAATTCGGTCATGGCCTTTTTGAAGGTAGCATCCCGGCATTCGCCTTGAGTAATTTGGGGAAACCGTGTATAACCTAAATCTGGATGCCCGGACGGGGATTCGAACCAGCGTCCTCCCGAATTCGAGGCCAGAGCGTTAGCCGCTCACCCACCACGCTCGGTCCTAATTTAGTCCACAACCCGAAGGCTGATTGGATCCTGCCGAAGGAGACATACTAAGCCATTGCATCAGAGGCAGGACGGCCAGTTCCTTTTCTGGCGTAGCTCATATGATCAAACACAACTCTTAAAAATTTCTGCACCTACCGGGATTTGAACCCGAGCATGCGGATTGAAAAGAAATTAATTATTTCAAATGAAGTTATGATGCCCAGAAAAATCTACCTGTCTCTCATAAAATCAGATATAATGAACAGATGGATCATAAAGGCGCTGATATGTGGAGCACTGCTTTTTATAATCAAAGTAAGATTGATATCTGAGTGTTCCAAACAATTTAATAACAACGGTATGACGAACAGCTTGTATTGTAGACAAAAAAAAAAAAAATACCATCCGTCGAAATTAAGTGGAGCAGTGTTATACAAAATCTATCACATGTATAGGTATACAGGCCTGCAGATAGGAACTTTTATTGAGGGTTTTACAGTTCTTCTATATCGACGTCATTAGAGGCGGGAGAAGACTGGGGACAAGGAACGAGAAGGAATTTCACCATGGCAGTTTTGAAGAACAGTCCCGGCACTCGCCTGTAGCGATTTCGGAAAAGCATGAAAAACCGAAATTTGGATGGCCGGGCGGGGATTCCAACCCACGTCCTTCCGAAAGTAAGTCGCGAGCGTTAACGTTCACCCACCCCCTGGGTGGTTTTTACTTTCAAGATAATGCGTTAGTACATCGGTTCATGTAAAGATGTGACGTGCATTTCGAAGCGTGAAACGTGTTAACACTCTTTATGTCACAGAAAAACAACAAATGTAACAGAGAACATAAGTCAACTTCCGCAAGATACCTTTTCTCCATACATTTATCATTAAAAACTATAATAAAAAATTCTGTTTGATATTTACATCCAGCTCATTTAAACGTATAATATTAAAATAGAAATAGTTAATTTTTCTGTGGTAATTTCCTCATGTGTTATACCGCACTTGAAAAGCAATACACAACAATTTTTACGCATACCAGGAAGAAATTAAATTAAAACTTACTTGGCGAGAATTAGTGGACTTTGTAAAAGAGTAATCAATGAAGAACCGTAATTTCCCAGCCTGTCATTAGTATTCTTTAACCACGAATCAAGTGTTCAGCAGTAGGCCTACTTTAAGGGTTGCTTGAAATAATGTTTTAGAAAATATTAATTAAAAAACTGATTACTATGCACTGTTACGTTAAGACTGTCTTAACTGCATAACCATTACGTCATTCACCACTTATCCTCGACTGCGTTCATGGTATAAACATTATGGTTGATGAAATCCATAAACTAATATTAGTTGATAACAGGAAGGATTACAAAGCTAAGATTTGACAGTCAACATGTTCCTGAATCCCAAATAAAACCAAGAGTTCATGTACACATCTAACTAGAATCTTTTATATGTTATTGCAGTTACATAGACATTAGCATCAATCCCATGAAATAAAGCATTAGATTTCCCTGCAGCTGATACAACTGCTGCTAAATTTTGTAGATGTAACAGCAAAGAAAAAAATTGGCACATTTTCAGCATCTACAGTAGATTTACACATATAAATAGCATCTAAAAACACATCCTATAATCCTCGGTTATAAGAACATTCCATCTAAAGTACAAAAAAACATAAAAAACCCAAAAAAACAACAACAAAAAGAACTTAATGAGGACAATTATATGCATCGTGTGAAACAACAAATGCAAAAGATAAATCACTTGGAAAGTTAACAAAATACAAAAATACATCACAATTCTAATAATATACTGCATCAGACTTTTTAAGAACATAGGAAGGGAGTTAACCTACTGATACTGAGAAAGGAAGCAATAAACAACGAAAGAATGAAATGTATAAGTTAAACACCCAACAGTGAAAACATCACTCTCCACATTGCTTTGAAACAAGGTAACGTGAGATCCTTACTCTTTGTTCACTTTTTACGTTGTTTATTTCGATTAGCTAGAACTAGCAGCTATAAATAATAACATCTTCTTCATTGAGAGTGTTCAGTGCTATCTCTGGCGGTCATTCCGTTCTGCTTGGTTTATTAAAACTGGTTGGACAGATAACGTCGAATTCGTACGCCATGATGAGAAACACATACGTTCCAGTTTAACACGGCTGCAATAATGCTTAAAGTGAAGAAGAAAGCTAGTCGTAAAGTCATTATAAATTGCTTCAGAAATGAAAGCAGGATGTTAATAGAATGTTATATATATATATATATGTTACTCCCAACATGGTCTGGTGACTTTTTTTCAGTAAACTCGATATTGAAACTGCGATAGAGAGCATTGTTTGAACGTCTAAAAGTGCTAAAAATGTTTTTTTCTCTAGACAAATATGCTTGATTTAAAATTACTGCAGGAACTTCGAAAGAAGATTGGCACTGTTTAGGAAAGCAATTGACACTAGATACAACGTAGTGATATTAGAGGTCTTTGGGAAACCCCTTGTCATCCAAACAATACTGAAAGACTAAAAAATCAGAGGCGAATGTAGATCCGGCTTATGAAAGACGATATGAGAGCTGATAGCAATAAATAAACTTGACAGAAGGATGCAAATATGAAAGTGTACGATTTATTTCTACATTGTTTAACTCTCTAGACTCCTAACAGAAAATCCAGACAAATTATGTAACGTCGCATACAGGGGTATTTGTCACAAATAGTAGATAAAAATTATTTCAACGTAATTTGGATTTTTATTTCGTTTCTTTTGTGTATTAGAACTTATAACTATGAAGTAGGTGTAATAATCAAGAACATATACTTTGAACACACACTTTATTGCATACTAAGCAAATATTCACAAAATACCTAACAATAATCATACATGTACACTAAAATAATATGATTCTGACGAATCGTCCAATCCTTCTTCGTCGGAAGCTTCATCTGGTGTCTGTACCTGCTTCATCTTCTGTCTCATTCTCTTCTTGAGTACTCGGTTGCCATTAAAGTAATATTTTAATGGTTTCTGATTTGAATGATTTAGATTTGTTAGGCGTTTGAGTCTGATGAAGCTCAATTACGGATCCGAAGTCAATAAAAGCCTATTAATGACATCTGTGTTGGACTGGACCGGGCTGGCTAAATTTTCTAGAGTATTTCTCTCTAAATTTTTTAATACATTTGTTTGTAGCCTATGCTGCTGCTTAGGACAGAGTGCCTGTAGGTAAAAGTACATGCTCTATTATAATTGGGCCCTCAATCAATACTTCGTGTAGTATAGGTGACATTGGATGCCACGAGTACAGTTCAATATGTATCTTAACAGTTTCTGGTGACCAGAAAATGGCGACAGTGTATTTAGTCGCCGAAATATCGTGTGACAACGCATTCTTGACTCGGCTAGTCACCCGAGAGCATTTCATACAAATTGAGTCAGCTTGCAAAAATGTACGTAAATAAAATTGTGCGATACTTTTGGATGTATTTTAGTATTATTTCAATTCTAGGTACCTGGCTGGACAATATCCATTATTAAAATCACCACTACTCACTTAAAACCACTCACAAATTAAAATGGTACGACATATAATTTTCTTGTTTGTGCTGGGTAACAGTAAGTGCGTCTTTCAATGTGTTCAGAAGACGAATGTTCACGGGTTTGGGAATGAAAAGTATCTAAAAAACATAATGGGCTGTTGTTTTATTGATATTTACCTTGAGTCAGGTGGATACGGATTCTTGGAATTTGTTTGATTTTTTTTTTTATTTTGATCGTCTTTTTGTGTAAAATACCCCTGTGTGCGTCGGTAGGATTGTGAATACAGATAGTATCCATTAAATGGAGCTCTTGATAAACAAAAAATCCAGAACTCTTTTATCATATAAAATATGGCACTGTTTTCCAGATATATTAAAATGAAAATACTTCATTGTGGGACGTATAAGCTCCATGTGAAAGTTTCGTTGGGTAGGAGTCCATATGAACATGATACCCCAGTTCGAGTTTCTCTATAACATATCCCAGGAATGGAACCGTTTATCACTGATGTGTATTTCAGATTTTCAGAGTTGTGAATGGTATCAATAGACTGTAAAACGGCCTACTTACCAATAGCATTTAGAAAGACTACAGAAAGATATTTCTAACATTTCATTTCCTGGAGGGTCCTAGAAAAGATCATCATTTATAATGCAAGAACCGGTTACTTTCACGAAACAATGACGAATTTAGGAAGAACCGCTTATGTGAAACTCAATTTATGATTATACATAAAAAAAATTCTAAAGAAGAAAGGTGTGAGTATCTAAACTGAATGTTACTGGATGCACAAAGTCTCAATAAGTGTCTGCAGAAAACAAAGATGTCTATAACAAGCTAAGGTGTTGAAACAAAGTAATTTCTGACTCAAATCCTACATTGGAGTTGTAGTAGGGTGGAAAAGGAGGTTATGTTATATGTACTATACTGCATTCATATGTACTTATACTGCATTCATAATGCCCTTCACTTGCTAGTAGACTGTTTGCTGGCTGTTTGTAAACATACTGCTTTATATATTCGAATGTAAAACGAGTATAGCTGTAAGCTAATTGAAGTAACCATGTCCAGGAATCAGGGAATGCACACTGCCATTCTTTGTTGGTATTCACTAATACGACCTAACCCTCTAGTCCCGTCGTGTAGAGGGGACTTACAGCTTTACATATAATCGAAATCTCACAAGACACCTTGCGGTCTTCACATTTCCAAAGCACATATTCGCCAGAGATGAAGAAGTGCTTAAATTTCCGAGAAACTTTCAGCCTTAAATATTGTGTTAGGAAGCACAAACCGCACAAATTGCTATTGTGCCACCAAGAACCGGCTTCCTTCTACTCTTCACAATAATCTGTAGTCATTGTTCCGCGAATGCTGACTAATCCACCGAATTCTGAGAGTAGGGCTTAAAGTATGAGTGTAATATTAGTTATTATTTCGATTCTTTTGCCAGCTCTTGCTGATTCTAATTATTGCCTAGTGAAATTATTTTCGTAAACAAGACCGTACTATCGCTACCTGCATTCATTTTCTCGCTTTGCTAATCTGGTCAAACCTAAGTCATCAAATTACCTTGTTCAGGCTCACTACTATTCGTGTTGACTTATCTCCTACAACGTATTAAATACTACAAGATGTTATCTTCTATCGTATGTCCTCAATTATTTCAAAAACGAATAATGTTTTTCGATGACGTATGTGTTTATGTAATAGTGGCAACTTAGAGGCAGTGAAGGACATTATGAATGCAGTATAAGGAATTTCCGCACTTGATTAAGTAAAAATGGTAAGAAAATCACCAGTTTCGATTTGCTGTAGGCACAGATTACCAGATATATAACATATAAGTCTGGGACGAGTACATTTTCCCTATGAATTGATGGTAAAATGTTTGGCTTAAGAAGTTATCAGAAACTTAGCCAAATCCAACATGTTAGACACAAATTTGAAGCAGAAATCAATACCATACGAGCTTCAAGCGGAGCATCGAGTAGTGTTGGCATAAGATTTCAAGGACTAAGTACCGAACACTTATTCTCTCTCACTTAGACTGAGAATATAGTCTATAAATTTCGGAGAGAGAAACAATAGCAGATTACAAATAGTTGAACAAATTCCAGTATAAGGCATAGAAACTTTTATTACGACATCGACAAACACACTACTGGTTGTAACAATGGAGCCTCCACTTCAAATTAAAAGGAAATTTCTAAGCCGAAAATTCACAAGAAAAAACAAATCCAGCAGGAAAACATTTTTCTATTAAAAAAGACCTCTTAATTGGATCAAATACTGGTAGCGCAAAAACCATTCATTGGTAACTACAGACTATCGTAATATTTCCGGCTAATCGTATACAGAAGCTCCCAGCAGTTTGCGTAACAATGCTTAAACGACTGTAGATTTATTTAGGCGTCCCGCTCGGTGAGGATATCCATAATCAGAAGCTTCTTTCTATTTATCACAATGATCAAGTTCCCTAGAGATACACATCGACGTCCCAAATGCAATTTTAGCAATAGGTTGTGCCTACTATCACCTTAACATGAAGCAGAACGATACTTACAAACTAAGCAAACATACATCCATTTTCACGGCTGAAATGCTTGCCATGGTCAAGGTTCTGGAATCCGAATTCGGTTTAACAGCTAGTGACATTATAGAGTCGTCAGATTAAAAAATCAGCTGGCGCTTTAACAATAGCATAACTGAATTCATCTACTTGTAACACGAATATTTCGCGTGTCCCTTCATCTGTGCTCCAAAGATAAAACAGTGAAAATTGTGTGGGTGAAAGGTCACGCGGTAATTGCGGGCAATGAAAGTGATCCCTTAGCGTAGAGATAGACTACAGAGGGACTAGACGAAGTCGCATCGGACATATCGTTCAAATAAAAAACATGAAATGGAAGCATGAAACAAATACTCCACGTGGAAAAATATTCATTATCGCGATCCCCTGCATGCTGAAAATACAGTGACATCAAAGTTCAGAAGCAGCAAGAAAACTTCTAGCAACCATAGTGATATTTAAATTCCATAACGGCCGTTTCCAGAAACACTTAGATAGAATAGTAATAATCAGATCCCCAATACGCGAATATGAGAGTGAGTGAGACACAAGTCATATTATATTTGGGTGTGAGAAATTTTACTAAAGCAGTAGCCATCTGTTGTGGGGTAAATAACAGGATAACACAGACTTACCAGTTAACATCTGCCACATACTAGAAATTGATAATAGCAAATAGTATATCCTATTAAGAAGATTCCTAGATCACCAAACTGAAATATGAAAATCAGTACAATTCCTCCTTCAATTTTATCCATTCATATTAAAAACTTTCTCAAAAGTCTCATAAACACTTGCGAGAGAACATTCATTTCTGTTAGACATATCCCATACACAATAGGGATGCTGCCAAGTACAACCTGAACAAACACTTACGCTTTGGTTAATTATGGAGATACAAACCTATCGTTATTTATTCAATCTGATTATTGTTATTCACACTTTGAAATTTATGAACCTTTTACTGAAAACCTTGTTTTCCAGCCAATGTTGTGTTGTTTCTAATCTATGTAAACTTGGTGTAAAACGTTGTTTTCCAGCTTAATGCTGATTTAGTGTATGTATCCTTTATTTAAAACCTTGTTTTGCAGCTAAATGTCATGCTGATTTAATCCATGTATCCCTCACGTAAAACCTTGTCATATTGTTTTTAATATACGTATCTTTGATGTAAAACGTTGTATTCCAGCATATGTCAGTTTTCTTGAAATCTATGTAACCTTGATGTAAAAAATTGTTTTGCAGTTAATTGGCATGTCATTAATCTGTGTATCCTTGATGTAAAACACAATTTTCCCTTTTAATATCATGTTTTTTTTCATCTATTTACCTTTGCTGTAAAATCCTGTTATCCAGTTTATTGTCATGTTGCTATTAATCCATCTCTACTAGAAATAAAACCTTGTTTTCCAGCAAAATATCATGTTGCTTTTAATCTATGTGTTTTTGGTATAAAACCTTGTTTTCTAACCTAATGTCGACTTAATATACGTATCCTTCATGTAAAAACCTTGTTTTACTGTTTAATTGCATATTATTTTTAATATATGTATCTCTGAAGCAAAACGTAGTTTCCCATCTTAATGATAGATTGTTTTAGCCTATGTAACCTTCATGCAAAAACCTTGTTTTCTAGCTTAATGCCATTTTGTTTTTAATATATGTATCTTTGATGAAAAACGTTGTTTTCCAACTTAATATCAGGTTTTTTTTATTAATAGCAATCTATCGTACCTTGATGTAAAATACTGATTTAATCTATGTATCCTTGATAAAAAAAACAATTTTCCCGTTTGATATCATGTTGTTTTGAATCTATGTATCTCCGATGTAAGCCCCTGTTATCCAGGTTAATCTCATGTTGCTTTTAATTTCCCTATACTTGACAAAGACCTTATTTTCCAGCGACATGTTATGTTGATTTTAATCTACGCATCTGTTTATGATAAAACTTTTTCTTTTCTTTTACTGTCGTGTTTCCGACAGATTGGAGGAATTCTAAAAACTTAAAAAGACGTATTAATTTTTGGTTATACCGCCTAATTTTATCCCAGTAAAAAGAAATTGCAATGCTTGAAATATTCTCCATTCTAGTAACCCACAGGTCCAATTCACAATTCCGTAAAATAATGCTCTAATCACCAAATACATTTTAATACAGTTATTCCTGAATCCTTGTATTATAGGAAATTCTGCAAGTGCTAATGTTATCTTGATATCGTCATTACTTCCGAAGTAACTGAGTTCTTTTACATCCTTTGTAACATCTGATGATATTTAGAACATTATTTTCTTGTTTCTGTCCCCTTTCACTGATTTCATCGGGTGTTTGATAATGTTTAGTGAAAATCTGTCTTCCGTTAATTCGTTAACACCAGTCCTCTCCCTATAGTTTTACAGGTAAAATTGACAATTTGAGTTATTAGTCGTAACATAACTAATTCTGTCTTGCTTTCCAGTCTACATTTTTATACAGCTTGAATATGATTTGTGACAACCTATACTCTTGCTTCACCGGATTCCTGTACTGTTCATAGAAACATTTTTAGAAAGAATTTTATTCCTGACTATCTACTTTTTAACTTATCCGTTTAAATAGTATCGTCACACATGAATTATAATACTCCATTTAATTCCCCATTACAATATCACGTCCACCTGTTTCTTTGATAGCAGTACCTCGTTTAATTGTTAATTTTCTTTCTGTCCCATTTAACAGTATCAGAAACGTTCTATATATATTGCTTACACAAAGATTACAACTCCGTGCATAGTTTTCTTTCCATATTTTCAGCAAAAATTTTACAGCCAATATTGCTTATCCTGCACTCTTGATTTTTCTTAAATACGAATTGTTCCTGATCCACTGCGATTCGAACACGTGTTCTGCCAAATGAGGCTTTTTACTACTTATGACTTATATCACTAGTTGTTTTTATGCTGCACTTGTTGTTGTAGTGAATATTTGCTGTTGATTTGCACATGTGTGTTACACAAGGTTTGTTTTGTTTTTCCGAATGCATACAGGATCTGGTAAAACAACAAATGCAGCATAAAAACAACTAGTGATATATACTAGAATGAATAGTGATGTGAAAGTGTGTGAAGTGCTGTTCCAGACCGACATGTGAGGAATAGCAATATATCTCCACTGAAGGTGCCCTACACCACAAGGGCGAAACGTGTCTGGGAAATCAAATAAAAACAAAATTCGCCAAAATTGTTTTTGACGGAATTATTTATAAAATTATATTAATCATATCTTTTCATAAAGTTGATGAAAGTATAGAAAACCTACACGTGATGGACATTTAACAAGTAGATCGAAAATATGTAACGCTGCATGAAGAATAACGAAAGTGTTTGGTGACTGGTGGAAAGTGTTGCTGAGATGGTGAAAACAGCGTCGAGATATTGTGCAGGAAGTGGCGGACACACCTCTGCCGGGACCCTTTTCAACTCGGCTTAAGAGCCAGCGTGTCATTAGGTGCGTGTTGGCTACCTGCACTAATGCACATCCGGCTGCCACACTCGTTCTTATTGTCCACTCTAACATGTGTCAAATTACAAAACCTGACCTGACAGTGATACACCTCAACACAGTCACTTGGAAGAAAGGCCTTCCGTGACACTCACAGCGAAAATCCAGCGTCGGTGTAATACCTCGTAGTGACTTGGTAGTAGAAGCTGCTTTCTAGTTTAGCTAGTTCTGGGGTTAGTTAATACTAGGTAATGGAATAGTCGAATTACGGGCTTGATGTATTTACATTGAGAGTCTCTACCGATACTAGATAAAACTCTAATGTATACTACGGAAAAGTGTTAGTGTATTAGCTATTTCAACAATATTTCTGTATCAGTAGGCAGATAATTTCTAAAGGGTAACTTCTTGGTTTTAGATATTGCTGATATCCATTGTTTCCAGAAGAATAAATGGTTTTGTGTGAAAGCAGTTATTGGATTTGATATTCATTTTTTTTTTTTTTAATTTTCAGTAGCAATGGATCACACTCGCTCTGGTGGCAATATCCATACATCCTCACGAATTGCAACTGTAAGCTCCTTCAGTGTTTTTGGCATACTATCCATAATTTTCCTTGGTACGTTTTTCCAGTCGCTGGCTCCCTTACCTACAAAAGAGAATTTCGCCACTAGCTTATGCCTGAATTCAAGTTTTTTTTTTTCGCTTATGGCTTTACGCTAGAGGTGGGCGCCGCGCCGGCGTGACGCCGCCGTGTCTTAGTGGCGCGCCGCCGCCGCCGCCGACACTTGCTTTGCGGCGTGTCCTTGAGAAACACTTCCTAACGCGACAACGCATTCTTTAAATTTTTCGTTAAATTGAGTTAATAAGTAGGTGTTAAAATGACCGAATTAACTAAAATTAATGTTATAAAACTCTCTGTAATAGTGTTATATGACTGTCTAAACCAAACTAGTTTTTGTTAGAAAGATTTCGGAAGTTTAGTGATAGAAAAAGCCAATAAGAAGAAAATCGTGAATTCGATCAAATCTATTTCTTAGCTAGCCTAAATGCGGTAAAAACAAAGTATTTAATCCTGAGTACTCAACGTATGGAGGAAATGAAGACTGGTGGCAAAATAGAAGGCATGATAAGAAATATAAAGAAACAGTTGAGACTGAATGAATAGAAGATTCTAGCTGTCATTGATGCTGGAGAAAACGTGCGAGGAGCAGTTTCGCTGGCTAGCTAATATGGAACATCAATCTGTGTCTTGGTCATGGACTCCATAATATCGTTACAGTGGTGGCCTAAGCAGAGTTCCAGAAATTGAAAGGCTCAGTTTATGGATTCCCTTGATAACGTCGTTCAATGATGAGACCGATCCTATTTTAGAAAATGATTAGATGTAACAAGTACACAGAGAAAGATTGGATGAAATAGTTGAAGAGAGCTCGCTATTCGTATCAGGATCAGGAAGTGTTGTATACATTCTTTCTATCAAAACTGAAAGACCAACTCGTTGGCATAGATTTCCAGAGACGCTGGGAAGTTTAATCCACGTATGCAGCTGTGACATAATAAATAAGATGTTTGAAAAGATTGGAAAAGATGAGATAGAGCAAAGTGAGCCGAATCTTTTAGACATAAAACATCTAGTAAAATTTTGATAAGTTTTCGCGAAGCAGTTGAGGTAATGTCGTCTCAAAGATATGTACAATGAATGTGAATCTTCTGTTCCATTCTGAAATAATTGAGATCATGAATTCAGTCTTAGATGACGAATTATTGACTATGTTTCGGCTTAATCGCAACATGGTGGCAGGAGTTAGCAAACGATTCGCTGCCACAAGAGCGGTCGTAGCAGTATCACCTTTGGATTATCGTTTTATGGATCTCAAAGTAGTAGATACATATTTGGAGTCAATACAAAAGACCAGTACTTCCTATCTTGCCTCGTATATCAAGGAAGTAATCACTGCCATTAATGTGCCAAAAACAAATGAAAGTAGGGATTCTATTGCTTCTACAAAATCCACCAATGATACATCGTTGCTGCAGAAACTATTGATGAAATATCCTGTGTATGACGATAATGATTATCCGATCGCTCAAGAAAGTTGGAGATATATAGCTTCATCTGATACATCAGATCCTAAACATTGAAATCTTTTAAGTTACTTGAGCGGAAAAAAAAACAACTTTCCTCGGTTTTCTTCCCTTACCTAGACTTTTCTTTGTGTGCCTGCACAAACACACCGATCGAAAAAATATTTTCTGTGATAAGATTATTCATTTCTACGAAAAGGTCTAGCCTAAGCTCAGTTCGCCCAAATAAAATTATCTTTATACATGATAACTACAAAGAGTGCAAAAACCTGCAAGATTTTGAATATATAAGTGAAACGTTACTTATTTTCTGTTTTTGAGACAGAGTAATGATATGTACATCTATATGGTATATATTATTTCTATAAGGTATTTTTTTCTCACAAGCCATTATCTCCCTTCATACTTAACCGAAATCAATGAATGAGTCGTCATTTTAAAGCTTATGGTCTCCACTTTGGTCACATCACATTATAAGAAAGGAATTTTTCCGAATTCGACCCTTAAAGAGCAAAAATATCAATATTTCTGCAACGCGTTTTTGTGCCACGAGCCATTTATCTCCCTTCATATCTAACCGATATAGATAAATGAGGTATCATATTAAAGAGTAAGGTCTCCGCCGTGGTCACATTACATTTTAATAAACCAATTTTTTGTAGTTCAACCCTTAAAGGGCCAAAATGTTAATATTTCTAAAATGCTTTTTTGTGTCTCCAGTCATTTATTACCCTTGATAATTAAACAAAATTATAAACGAGGAATCATTTAAAAGACTGAGATCTTTGGTTGGTTACACCTTATTTTAAGGAAGGAATTTTTCAAAATTCGACCTTTTAAAGGGCAAAAGTATTAATATTTCTACAACGCATTTTTCTGTCACAAGCCATTTATCTCCCTTGATACCTAACCGAAATCGATAAATGAGGTATCGTTCAAAATATTAAAGTATCCGGTTTGGTCACATCATATTTTAAGAACGAACTTTCTACAAATTCAACCCTCAAGGGGCAAAAAATATCACCATTTCTAAAACTTTTTTTGTCGTTTGATGCGTAACCGAAATGGAGAAATGAGGTATAATTTTAATGACCAAGGTGTCCGCTTTGGTCACACCATATTTTATGAAAGGAATTTTTTGGAATTCGACCCTTAAATGGCAAAAGTATCAACATTATTTCTACAACTTTTTTTTAAAATTACGAGCCATTTATCTCCTTCGATATTTAACCGAAATCGATAAATGACATATCGTTTTAAAGTTTAATGTCTCAAATTAGGTAAAATCATAAGTGAAGAAATGTTTTTTTGGAATTTGGTGCTAAAAGTGGTCGCCCGTATGAGACAGCTCAGAGCGAAGTCCCTAGATTGCAACAGCAGATATCACAGAGATGCCAATAAAAAAGTTTTATACAATAAATATTTTTTCGGATTTTTTTTCTGTTACGGAAGCATTTTTATTTTGCTATACAATTTCAATATAAACATTTTATTTCGACAGAAACACATATCATAGAGATGTTGATATGCTGTGTGCATTTTGTTCAGGTTGGTTGCATTCTGTTAAGATCAGTGACAGTTTGTCGTACATACAGTGTGTTTTAAATTTTCCTAACTGTTTCGTAATGTTTTGATGCGTACCTATTATACTAAAATATTAAATATTTGCTACATAAGTGCGGTTCCACTTTTCATTATACTACAAGCATTCAACCTCACTATTCATCGTATTTTATTAGCGAAATTTTCGCACCGGTCGTCTAGTATCACATATAAAAGGAAAACCCAAATCTAGATGCCCAGACGAGGATTCGAACTGCCTTCCTCCCAAATGCGAGGCCGGAGCGTTAATCGTTCATCCACCACGCTCGGTTGAATTCAGATGCCAGCTTACGATTAAATAATCTTCAGAGGGTGATTTCGTTGAGAAATAATTCTGAGCGTAAGTTGCATGAATTCAACAGTGTGATACGGAATAATTAAGCTCTACACTCAATTAAATTATTGCGCTTCAAAACAGGATTATTGTTTTTATTGCTAGTTGTGTACACATGTGATCGTGTTTTTGGGTACGGTCGGGGGTCTTGAACAGTTCCACATTTATCGGTATATATACAGCTGAGACTACGATTAAAACTATTACTTACAATACTAATAGTTTGATAAATAGATATTAAACACAATATACAAACATTCGTAATAACTTAACGATTATGTTGCAGTGAAAACGCAGACAACTAAATATCAAATAAAAAGTAATAAAAAACACCCATGTTTTTATTTTTAGTAGCCTTAAGCTCAAGTTTGATGAACAGTGTAAATACCTAAAAATGGCAGAGGAGCGGCACATCAGTGATTGAAAAATGGCAACGACCGAAAGAACATTGAACCGTAAAGTAAATTTTCATTCCTCAAAGTTTCAGCTGTAAACTTATACCGTTTGTTTTAACTAAATTGACGTATTTAATTTAAAACGAAATGAAAGCTTAGAGACTTAAATACGTCTTATTATTTCGTCTGGTAGCGTCGGTTCACATTGGACCTCATTGACACAGTCTTGGAGAATTCCAGCCAGCTAGGGGCCGCAGACATAATGGGCCACCAAAATTATAAAGTAACTGACACTACTATTTGTATTAAGATAGTAACTGCAATGTATACATATAGTTTTCCTCAACAGTATTTTGCATATTTACAGCCACTGAAGATGCCCCAACCACAAGGCCAAAACTCGTCTGAGATTATATAATTAATCAAAACAGTTGTTAACAAATTGTGTTTAATTTGCAAACATACGACAAACAAATACAGAATCAACTAACTTTCTACATACAGTTATTTACGTTACAACATGGTATGATTGCTATCATCATGAACGTCAGAGATTTTTCATGACAGCATTGTATATCTCTTGGTTCTGTCGAAGCTGATGGTCCAGGTAACAATTTGTTTCAAATAAGTTCAAGTGACTCCGTGTTTTCAGTTAGCATTATTCGTGGGGTCAGGTATAGATTATAAGAAGGATTTGAAGTTGTTAGTAATATCTCTTTGATGATCTTCTCGCTCATAACATTCGATTTATTTCTCTAAATCAAGCGACAATGTTTAAACAATTTATAAAAATATTGCTTTGAAATTTATAATGACATGACCCGCGTTTATTCTTTGAGGTTTTGTTTCCAAAGTAAACGGAGTCCTACTGCTGTCATTCCTCTATCTGTTCGTCTTTCACAGATCTCTTACCTGGTAAATGAAATACATTTCAGATTTCAAATTTGCACTTGTTATGAGGTTCGTTGACCGAAAACATAATATCATAAACAAAAAATGCTGTAAAACTATAATCCACAGAAATAAGGGGAATGGATTTTTATTTTGTACCCAGATGTGTGGCGTAAAGATATTCTGAGCTCTTCAAGCAAAGGATAGAAGACTAACATTATTATATATATATATTTTTTACTGGAACAAAAGAACGTGAGTGACTGTCAGAGTTGTCCATTTTAGTCCATTTTTGTTATCAGGTCTATTTTTTTTTCCTGTCATCAATCTCTTGATTTTTTATTGGTTTGATGCAATCTTCCTATTTTGCGCTAACCTATTCCTCTCAATATTCTCCTACAACCGACGTATTCAATTATCTGCTTCATATATTCTAATCTCTGTTTTCCTCTACAGTCCTTACCTTCGACTGTTCCCTCCACTAACAAATTAACCAATCCAGCATGTCTCAAATTATGACCCACCATCCTGTTTCTTCTTTCTGTAAGACTATTCTACAAACTTATTTGCTCACCCATTATTTACAAATCATCTTCATTTCATACCTTATCTGTCCACTTAATTATCAGAATCCTTCTATAGCACCACATTTCAAATGCTTCAATATTCCTTCTTTCTGGTATACCTAACATTCATGCTTCGCTAACATAATGTGCTGTGCTCTTTCTTAGTCCCAGATCAATATTTGAGACTAAAAGATTAATCTTTTTCAAGAAGGCTGTGTTTGCTAGTGCTATTCTGCTTTTTACATCATTCTCGCTTCGGTCACCACTTGTAATTTTATTTCCTAAGCAAGAGAATTCACTTTACTTCTCCTATTGCATCTAATCCTATTTTAATATTTAATGTACTATTACTGCTATCATTTCTACTACATTTCATCCCTTTTGACTTGGATTATATTTAGTTCACTATCTTCTTTCAGTATTATGTTCTTGCCACTAAGTAACTTCTCAAGATCGTCAACCCGCTCTGCTAACAGGACAACGTCATCAGCAAATCATATCAAACTGATTTATTTTTCCTTGAACACTTCAGTCACATTCAAGTTAACGGTTAGCGTACTCGCCTCGCATTCGGGAGGACACCGGTTCGAATACCCGTCCGGGCATCCAGATTTGGGTTTTCCATGGTTTCCCAAATCACTCCAGGTAAATGCCGGGATGCTTCTTTCAAAAGGCCATGGCCGAATTCCTTTCTATTCCTTGCCCCCCATCCTTTCCCGTCTCTAAAGACCTCGTTGTTAAGAGACGTTAGACAGTTAAACAAAAAATTCAAGTTTCTCTATTACTTCGTTTATTGCTTCCTATACATACAAGTTGGATATTAATGGGGATAGTTTACAACCTTATCTCATACTCTTTATCTGATTCATGTCACTCATGAAAAATCTTACTACTTAGGAACTTGAAATTTGTCCCCAATATAGACATTATCATATATTTAAATGAAATATAAAAAAAGAAAGTTACTTTCTAAGTTCTGAGAAAAATTAACAAAATATTTTGTTTCGAGGTTGCTTTGCCATATATTACTTATTGAAGCTGCTCTTAATTCCTAGTACATTGAATCCTAACGTACCTGTCATAAATCTGACTTGAACTGACTGAGCGGCAACGTGGCGCTGAGTCCACTACCTAACCTGAAAATGTGTAAATGATTTTTATGTCAAGCGACAGCCGTCTGACCCACCATATCCCAGGTTTCACACGCAACGATTTTGGTCGTACGATAAAATGTCGTACGACATTTTTTTCAAAGTTATACTTCGTATGTTTTCACACACAACGATTTCAGGCGCTAAGATTTTCACCTCTTGTCGGCATAGTTCACAGCGTATTTCTATGACTAACGATCTCTTTGGGTGCATCCGATGAAAGGAGAGGTTAAGTTAGCACCTTTTACCCGCTTTTCGATGAACCCAGGAATGATGGAAACAGATTTTATATTATGTCAGTTGCCTCCTTCGATAATTTATATGAGAGGCTCGTGGGCATTCGTCAAAGATAAAATAAAAAAAAATGAGAAGTTGCATTCAATGTTGAAATGATAGCTGCTAAATCCCAACACACGGTCTAGATTCAATTAAAGAGATCAGAAACACAGCATCAATCGTTTGGACCATTTTAATCCTAATTTTCAGCCACAATGGAAACTGACGTACGACTAGAAGTTGTCTGGAGTGAAAGCAGACATTTGTTCTCCTAGGCCACTGGCTTTCTGGAACGACATGACGGTCTTCTCATCACGTGGTAAAGGACAACTGTTCAACGACAAGATCACAATGTCGTGTTGTTGTCGCTCTGTGTGAAAGGTCTCATAAACCTCTTTACTTCACTAATGGAATGTTATCGTACGACTTTTTATCGTACAGACAAAATCGCTGAGTGTGAAAAAAGACCTAGTGGGTGATGTGAGTTCAGGTGATTCCAGATCTTGGATACACTATCTACAGGGTGATTTAAAAAAACGTGGACAAAATGACATGGTACATCTGTCATACAATAAGTATCGAAAATCGCATAGGAACAGAGGGTCGCAAACGCCTGTAGAGGGTGCTAGAGCCTAGCCACCACGATCACCAGACCTGTCTCTCTTAGACTTTTTCTTGTGGGGATTTTTAAAAGGACTTGTGTATGAAACACCTGTTGAAACGCCGTAAGACTTGGTAGTAAGAATCGTTGCGGCAGCCGGATGTGTTCGAGATACACCTGGTATCCATGCAACGGAGACGCCGGGCTTGTCTCGATGCATCTGGCAAAAACTTTGAGCATCTGCTGGAGGCTCAACATTTGGTTCGCATTAGTCGCATGTGAGTGAGTAATTATCAATAAAATGATCTGTAATGGTTTTGTTTATTCTCTTTGTGTCAGTATTATTTTAGACGCCCTGTAGTGACTCCGGATCGCAGTTGCGACCCTCTGTTCCTATGCGATTTTTGATTCTTATTGTATTACTGATCTACCATGTTATTTTGTCTACGTTATTTTGAATCACCCTGTATATTAGGAACCGTGCATCACTGACTCTAGAAGCAGCTAATCCAATTGCAAGTGGCGGACAATATGATAGTGCCACCCCAACCTCAGATATTGGAGTTGGCTCGTTATACTCTCCCGCATACTAAAGTTGGCTAGCGACTGTTGTATTCGTCTGAGAGATAAGAAAACTTCTACCATATTGAATTGTTTTTCTTTCTAGAAATCTGTAATTATCAGAATGTATATTTCGAAGATTTCGCGTGAAAGACAATGATGTAAAGGATAATCTATTTCTCACGAGCTAATTTAATATAATTGTGATGGATCGCATGCTCCGGTAACAATTTCCCTACAAGTCCATTTTTCTCCTTTCCACTTCCCACCTGCATTTATCCTGTGCCAATTTGAACTTTAAATTCGTTCAGTGCTTTTTTGGTAAGTAATTCATCGTTTTTCTTGATAATTTATTCCAGTCCCTTCCACCCTTCCCTACGAAATAAAATTTTCCAACACCCATACGCCAATTTGTGGTCATGGTCATCTCTACACTTCCACGCACCTCTCTTAATTCTCCCACCAGTATCTTTTCATGCCTCATCACAAATATACCGTCCCCATCCGGGCACCGAGCAGGGCGGGGTAACGGTTAGCGTTCTCGCCTCGCATTTGGGAGGACGGCGGTTCGAATCCCCGTCCGGGCATCCAGATTTGGGTTTTCCATGGTTTCCCCAAATCACTCCAGGCAAATGCCGGGATGCTTCCTTCAAAAGGCCATGGTCGAATTCCTTCCCATTCCTTGCCCCCATCCTTGCCCCCCATCCTTTCCCGTCTCTAAAGACCTCGATGTTAAAAAGAGACGTCAAGCAGTTCAAAAAAAAAAAAAAAAAAAAACCCATCCGGGCATCCAGATTTAGGTTTTCCATAGTTTCCTCAAATCACTCCACGTTAATGCCGGGAAGCTTCCTTCAGAAAGCCATGGCTTCCTTCCAGCTCCTTACACCCCATCCTTTTCCGACTCTAATGACCTCGACGTCGACGAGGCCTAAAGCCATAAAAAACAATATACTTGTACACTACCATGACTTCTGTCACCATTTTACTGGCCTCCAATGAATCCCATTCCAGCTACTATGTTATATTAGTTACTGATTGTGTTAAGCGGGAATTTCCAAAGACAAATCTAGCAGCCCTTCTGTGCGACACCTTCAACTCCTGTATTTGATAACCAAAATATTGGTCCCATACTACACCAATATATTCAAGCAATGGTCCGATAAAAGTTTTGTAACCCATTTCTCTTACTTCTTCGGATCACTATTTAGGCATTACGTATGGCGATTACAGCGCCATCTGTTAGCAGCTTTTGTAACTATTATTTCACACTGCTGTATACACTTCTTACATACCGAAGGTCGCCGGTTCGAGTCCGGCCGAGGGCATGGGTGTTTAGTGTTGTGTCTGTGAATGTCTTGTCCGTGTTGTAGTGTCCTTGTATCAATACTTGATAGCAACTAATCACATTGAGTTGGCTGTATGGCCCAGTAGCCGAATGCCATAAAAAAAAAAAAATACACTTCTTACAGCTGTTACAATAAACATACCGTTTACTGCATTCCTCTATCGATCTTTGTATTCGAGATATTTAATTTTGAAATCAGGGAGTCCTTTTCTGGACACCCTGCATTATTCGGATACTTAGGAAGCATGCATAAGCCACGTAGCTCCATTTTAACCTCCTGTGAACCCCCCTCCCACCCACGTAGCCCTACGAGGATTTTGCCTCTGCCCCCCCCCCCCCCTCACCACGTACCACGTAGCTTTCTTCCATTTTGATTCCGGAAGACAGTTTGTACCGTTTTCTCTTGGCAGACTATTGTAAATTACATGCAGAGATAATTAACTGAGGGAAATAAATGTTCACATGCTGTTGTGGGTTTCGTTCCTCATTTTAACTGTGAAAAATGTTATGAAAGGAAAGCTACGTGGCCTGGCTCGAAACCCCCCCTCCCCGCACGTAGCCCAACGTAGCCTTCCAGCCAACCCCCCAGCCCCCCGCTGGACAGAGCCACGTAGTTTGTCCACGCTCCCTTACAGTGAAGAAAACTTGCCGTTTGTTAAACCACCACCACAGAGCAATCATCCACCTGCAGTCGAAATTTTCTGACTGCCTGCTTTAGTATCCAGCATCCTGCGAGAAGTGACGTCTGTGTATAGGGCACTGAGGATCATAGAGCAATTCCGGCATTTCCTATTAAGACCTAGATACTAGAACAAACTAGGAGTGGTAAGCGCTGCTTTAAGTTGCGACCTGTTCCCTGTGTGAATGGAATTGAAGAGCCAAGATTCAGGGAAAAACTTTAGTTTCATTGAGATTTGAAATCTGGTGGTGTTTGTTTTTTTGCTTGGGCTTTACGCTTCGTCGACAGCGAGGTCATTAGAGGCAGGATGGGATTGGGGCAAGGAACGGTAAGGAATTCAGCCATGGCCTTTTTGAAGGAAGCGTCCCGGCATTCGCCTGGAGTGATTTGGGGAAATCATGGAACGCCCAAATCCGGATGCCCGGACGGGGATTCGAACCCGCGTCCTCCCGAATGCGAGGCCAGAGCATTACCCACACACCCACCACGCTCGGTGATGTGTAATGGCCTGGTGGCTCAGTGGTTAACGCGTCTGACTGGAAATCGAAAGGTCCCCGATTCGAATCCCTGTCTCGGCGGGAATTTTCAAAGGCGCTTAACCCGACCTTCACCTCTGGCACAGCTTGCTGTGTAATGTGAAGTACACCAGAAAGCTTCCGTGGTTCAGATTCCACGTTAAACTGTAGGTCCCCTGTATCCGGTAGGATTGCCGGGTTAGATTAAGGCGGCTACAGCAGGGGCGGAATGCGCAGCCACTAGAAACCCTGTCTCCAGGTAATTACGACCACACGGAATTATTATTATTATTATCTAATGAGGTGAATGAATGACATGATAGCTCCGTAGTGAAAGGTGTTTCGTATTACCTTCTCGCTGCTGCCGACCGTATTTGTCAACCGCTAAGTACGAGCAGTTGGAGAAGCTTTGAGGCAAGCCGCAAGCGGTGCAGCTGATGCGAGACAAATCGCGGACGTGTCTGCATGCGCTACGGCCATAAAACACGATATTTAACTGCCTTTGCCCTTCTGACTGGCATCGTCTCACTGCCTTCACGCCGACTTGTTAAGTAATCATTGTGAAGCCCATTTGTTTGCTGCATCGGCGGAGGAATGTTGCAGTGTGAGGAGCAAGCTTCTAGTTTGAGGCAGCAGTGCTGGCGAACGGAAAACTTTATTGTTGATGAAGCGATGCCTGAATAATCTCGTACTTACTATAGATGAAAGTTTTTCTTATACCGTAACAAAACTTAACTCTCAGTTTTTATAGACAAAAAAGAGAAATTGGAATATAGCAGTGAATCTTATTTATTAAGAAAGATTTTCCTTACTACAGAGGTTTTACTAGAACACCACAATAAAAAAACTCGGAACACAGATCTTCACTTCATTTTCTCAAAATATTTCTCCAGATATTTCGATCTTGTATATCTTCCTCTTCTGCACCAGATCTTCTCATTGATGTTTGTACACTTTGGAGCCAGGTAAGCATGGGCCGTCCTCTTTTACTCCTTCCTTTAACTTGCCATTCCTGTATCAGTTTTGGTATCCTAGTGTCTTCCATCCTTCTTAAATGGCCATACCATTCCAGTATTTTTCGTTCTATAACTTCATACATTTCTTCTTTCCCTTCCATTAACCTTATTATTTCGGTATTCGTACTTTTTCTTTTCTTGATATTCTTGCTGATCTTCTCCAGAAATCCATTTCTAATGCTTTCAACTTCTTAATATGTTTTTGGTTGAATGTCCTGGTTTCTGATCCATATAAGACTATACTTTCCAATAATGATTTAAATATAATTCTTTTTGTTCTGTTCATAACATTCTTGCTCCATATAAGTGAATTGAGCATCCCGATTACTTTCCGGCCATTAGTAATTCTTTTATTAATTTCCATATTAAACTTTCCTTCTATTTCTAAAATTGAACCCTAATAGCAAAAACCACTTACCTTTTTAATTTTTATTCCATCAGTGTACAATTCATCCAGATCATTATTAAGATATTCTGTTTTTTTGATAGTTAATCTTCAAGCCCCGTTTTTTATATTCTTTTGACAACTGATTACAACCTCACCATCATGTGCTATGAAGACTTGATCATCAGCAAATAGTAAATGATGTAGATATTTTCCATCTATTATTTCTAAACCCATTCTATTACACTTTTGAGACCATGTTCTTAAACTAACATCTATAAAAATTTTAAATAGGGTTGGTGACATAGGGCTACCATGCAGCAGACCTTTACTTGTTTTAAATTCTTGTGATAACCCGTAATCAGTTTTTATTTTGAATGTGTTACTTACGTAAATTTGTTGTATATCGCTAATAACTACGAGGCTAATAATGCGTTAATAATGGTTGAACATACAACGTGTAGAGTATGTCTGTACGAATTCGTCGTGCACAATTTGTTTTGCCTGTGACGTCATCGTACTAGTGTGTGTGCATGTTGGCGATTGTTAGGAATTAGCGTTGTGTAAAGTTATAAATTAGTATAGCGTGAAAACGCGTTCAGCTAGGACGTTGATTCAAGTGTCACAAGTAAGATAGTAAAAATATTCGTCGGAGTATAAGTAAAGATCAGTATTAAATTGAAAATCACAAAGGAATCAAGGTGTCGTCTCATATGAGACTGTGGGATCCTATAAATGAGATATAGTAGGGTCTACCTGATTCGAACAGTTTTAATGCATATGTTTCTTGCTTAGTTTAGCTATTTAATACTTACTTTCGTGTAATGAATCTCAGATTGGTTTTTTTTTTTTTGTTCATTTGGCAGCACCAGATTTAATATAACATAATGCAGCGATTTCTAATCGTTTTAGGCTGCGGAACAATAAGTAAATCCCTCCTATTTCATGGAACCCCACATCAAATGATAACGAACGAAAGACACTCCAATTTAAAATTATTATTATTACGAGAGATTTTCCTCACTACAGAGGTTTTTCTCCAACACAACAATAAAGAATTCGGAACATAGATCCTGACTTCATCTTCTAAAAATATTCCTCCAGATATTTCGGTCGTGTATATCTTCCTCTTCTGCACCAAGTCTTCTCATTGCTATTTGTACACTTTGGAGCCAGGTAAACACGGGCCGTCCTCTTTTCCTCCTTCTTTTAACTTCCCATTCTTGTACCAGTTTTGGTATCCTAGTGTCTTCCATCCTTCTTACATGGCCATACCATTCCAGTCTTTTTCGTTCTATAACATCATACATTTCTTCTTTCACTTCCATTAGCCTTATTATTTCGGTATTCCTTACTTTTTCTTTTCTTGATATTCTTGTTGATCTTCTCCAGAAATCCATTTTTATACTTTCAGCTTCTTGATATGATTTTGATTGATTATCCAGCTTACTGATCCATATAAGATTATACTTTCAAATAATGATTTGAATATAATTCTTTTTGTTCTATTCATAACACTCTTGTTCCATAGAAGTGAATTTAGCATCCCGATTACTTTCTGGCCATTAGTAATTCTTTTATTAATTTCCATAATCGATTTTCCTTCTATTTCTAAAATTGAACCCAAATAGCAAAAATTATTTACCTTTTTAATTTTTATTCCATTCATTCAATTCATCCAGATCATTAGTAAGATATTCTGTATTTTTGTAGTTTTTGTACCGGGAAATAAAATACTCGGGGTGGACCAAAACTAGCAAAAGGAAGAAAACCTTGAAAAAAAATTACCTGGTCCTCCAAGTTGGGGGTTTTGCAGTGGGCCAGCTCCCCACTCATATAAAAAATACAAAATGCTAAAAAACGGAACCAATTTAAAATAGCAGTGAAAAATATTTTATTAGAAATATTTCAAACAACGTTAATGTGAAGAATGAAAGTGTTTCACATTAAAAGTTAAATTTCAGTTTTATGTCGAGACAGTTGTATGCAGGTATCTGGGGCAGCATACAATCTCGACCTAAATTTGTTTTTTGTATAGGTATAAGCTGGAAACCCTGTTTCACAACAATACGTAGTGACAAAAGGGAGCAACATAAGATAGGTTTTTTGGCGACTTCAGGGTACTGAATCACAACACCAACCCAAAACTCGTTCAGTGACACAGACTCAAATGTATGTTTTAATCCTGATCAGCTCTGAAGATGTATGAGTGATTTGTGTTCCAGGACGGTTAGCATTGCTGGCTGACTTCTAATGATAGCACGATGTCAAATCAGTATCCTGAAAGTAATCTGACAAATATTTCAGAAGAGTAAACAATTGTTCAGTGATGTTACTTCGAATTTCATTTGGTAATTCCAACACGTTTTCTGGGAGAGAGTTATATAAACTTTGAAGAAATTCAATATTGTCCTTTTCTACGCAGGTAATCGAGAATTAATATTATTATTTTAAAAAAAGGCTGGTAATTTGTCTCTCGCGATAAATATGATTGTTGATTTTTCCAGCAAAACTGTAGTAATTTCTTTGACCTCTCCAGAAATTTCGGCAAGATAAGCTAATTTTATAAGCCATTGCTCATCACGCAATAAATCGAAAAGATTTGCAGATACAGAAATATTTTACCCCTTTTCGAAAACCTTCAGCTCGTCTCGAAGTTCATATAATCTTGATAAATTTCAGTATGAAGGAGTAGTGATTCATATTGACAACCTATTTCTTCACACACTTTTTTGAACAATCTTGACGGGACGACTTTTCAAGTCACAGCTTCATCAATAACGTTCTTTAAATCGGATGCCATTTTATTTCTTCTCCGGTTTTATTGGTTTCCAAAGGTTTGAAGAGCAGGAATCCTTCTTATAAAACTAGTAAAATTAATAGACCAGCAAAATCTGTGCTGTCATCAAATTTCACTGCAAACACATCAGACGCTTTCAGTCTGTGTATAAGTTCATCTTCAACGTGGTCTGATATTTTATGAATCCGATCAGACAAATTGAACACTGTACTGCTGCAACTTTCTTTGCCGCGTCTTATCCTAGTTTGTGGCCAACTGTTTCTAACATACAATATGGTTTAATTGAATTCTCTGCAATTGTGTATGGTTTTCCAGATTGAGCTATTCTGCGACTTAGGATGGAAGATTTTTCAGTAACATTTTCACTGGTGGTTTTGCAAATTTATGCATGTGGGGCACTGAATTCGTCTTTTGGTTTAAAGTGTTAATTTAGCTTATTGGTTCCATAAAACTAGTTACTAAAACATTTTTTTTTTCAAACAAGACATAATCCAATTGGCTCCTCGATACTCACAGTGGGTGTAAATCCTTAGGACAAATAAGAGTCATACTATCTTTTTTTTTAAAAGATTTTACCACTTTATTTTCTCTTCTATATCTTCTTGGCTTTATGCTATGTTTTTCACGCCCTAAAATTAATAAAGTTACTGGTAAGAATTTATTTAAAATTACAATTTCATAATTAACATAGCTGTACTCTCGCTTAGGGTTAGTAGAAATGGTTAATTTTTAATGGCATTTTTAGAAAACTTGCAAGTATTATTTTTGAATGTAAAAATTCATACTGAACAACCAGTATGGGAACTCTAGCCTATTCCGTCTTCATTATCAGCCACTGCGTTTGAGCTTGAAATATCATGTGATAGGTGTCCAGTCCTCAGCCAGTTATCAATGACAAACCTAAACATAAAACAATTTTAGTACATGCTAACACATAATCAACTTAATAACAAACAAAATAAGTATTTTCAACTAAACGTTTAAAACCGTTATTAAATTTCAATAACATTAGAACATTACGTATTCTTGTTAAAACATGCTTACATTTATCAATAAATATCTCACAGCTTAATTAAACTTACTTTAACTGTGACTTGAGGGACAAATCTTTTGCTTTGCGGCTAAGCAATGTATCCACTTGTCGTTGTAGAACGCAAAGGAACGAATTAAATGAAACAGTTGAATGTGATGCAGGGCGTGGGTGGGAGACGCCATATGTTGTGACCAAATTCTTGTAACTACAGTAATGGATTATTCTTATTATATTTTTTGCACTATTCCAAAATAATAATTGTAACTATGGTATTATTTAGGAGCCAAAATAAGTAAACGATTCAATGAAACTGTAACTGTTTGGCGGAACCCTTTTGACTTCTCCACGGAACCCTTGGGTTCCGCGGAAACCACTTTAGGAATCGCAGACATATCGTATCTAAGCGTAGTGATGTTCTGAGATGTTAGGAACGGCCCTCGGGCATCGATGGTTTAAATTAACTCTGGTATATTACGTACATGGGCCGGTTCTATGAAGATTGGAAATCACAGACGGTGCAATGTGACTTCTGGAGTTTTCGTTTCCGGAATGTCTAGTTCAATATATGGTTCTTTGAAGTTAAAATAATGAATATGAACAGAAGAGATGCCTCCAAACAGTTAAGCTTATGTGATGATGGATTCGGCGTGTGTTGTTAGTTTCTACAACTACGAGGACTGTTTGCAGCATTATTTTTGTTCCTGTACGTGCCATGTACCACAAAATTTAACGACAGCAGTTTCTTTACCTCTTACTGAATCAAATGCTATTAGCTCTTGGCAATGTGAAAAATATCCACCATAATATCCACCATAAGCCCCAACCCTCGATACCCCACAACACCTCAACTGGTGCTTCAATCCAATCACAACTTTGTAATTCAGGTAAAAAAAATGCTAATGTTAACATACATCAAAATTATGGTCAAGGCATATGGACAGAGCCGGCGTTAGGGGGGGGGGGAGGGAGGTAAGCGGGTACCCGAGCCCGCCAGCTGATGGGGGGCCACGATATGCAGGGGCCCCGATTTTACCCCGGCCCCGAAATTCCTACCGCCGGCCCTGCATATGGACTAAACTGTTTCTAACGTTTTTGTATTTTGGTATAGGGTACTTTTTAGATAACATAAACCAGAACTTAAAAAGTCTAAAAATCATGATGAATCATGTACAGGGCGTTCGCCGGAAAACGCTACCCTCCCAGTCTGTTGCCGTCGGCAACTTGCTCGGTCAGTCCAGCCAGCAGTTTCCGCCACACGGCACCGTGAATCACCGCACTGTTTAACACCTCCGCTGCCCCAACAGTGCAGTGCAGTGACCCTTACATTGTTAAGAACGGTTTCTTTGCATTGTAGATAGTTTGTGACTTCAGTCTCTTATTAATCAGTGTTGTGAATAAACGTTTCTTTGCGGTTTGGCTGGTTTGGGGCTTCATACTCTTATTAATCTGTACCGTGTTTGAGTGTGAGTAAAATTATGGTACGTTACAGTTTGCAACAAAGAATATTTCTCTACGATACATATGTGAAGAAGAAGTCGTTTAAAAAGTGTCGCAGTAAATTTCGTTGCGAATTTCCTGGCGCTTTACTGCCAGCTAAATCAACAATTCTGCGTCTGGTTAAAAAAGTAAGAGAAACGGGTTCATTTTTTAACAAAAAGAGACTGTCGGTCAACCGTATTCTCACAGAGGAGAAAATTGACGATATCGCTTTTCGACTAGAACAGTCACCCAAAAAATCATTAAGTCAGTTAGGGCAGCGTGTGTCTCGAAATATGTTCAGAAGATGTGAAATGTGCATTACACAAGAGGGTCAACACTTCCAGCATCTTTTATAAGGTAAGCTAATGAATTACGTCACATTTAAATGCTTAGCACACAAGTTTATGAAGTTTATGAAGCGTAATTATTATGAAATAGTCCGCGGCCGACGGTCGAACAATGCCGGAAACTGAGCGCTCGCTCGCCGGGAGCAGTTTCTTCCTTGTAGCGCTAACAGTGGGTTGCGTTTCCCGGCGAACGCCCTGTAGTTTGATTTAGATTATATCACACATTACTGTTACAGTAATAAATAAGAGGCGAATTTTTCCGTTAATGCAATTATGATTTGAAAACATCATTGTATTGTGATTCCTCCAGACGCTACGATAAAAGTTGTGAATCGAAAGATTTGGATAAATAACCATTTTATACATAATTGAAAGAATTATATTAGTATCCTAGTTACTTCCATGCAACTTTAAAAATGTTTGACACTGATTTTTCGAAAGGCACCCGTATCACTTGTATCACTGAAATGTTTGATAGGCAACTCACCAATTTTACGTGCAATCAGCAAATATGTAGCGTTTGTGTTGGAACAAAGGAAAATTGATGTTAACACGTGGTCAGGCCGTGGTGTATTGGAATATAGCGATGATATTGATAGGAGTGACATTCCAGTATCTTTATCTTTCTTAAGTTAATGGTTGCTGTTGAAACAACTCTCAATGGGCACCGGCCAAAATTACGAATTTTATGCAGAAGCGCTCAACACCATGATACTAGCATTCATACAATTTGATTCTGTTAAACGTATTGATCAGCATGATAATTCCTATCACGTCGGCGGCCAATCATCACAGTCATTTAAATTATAAAAGGACTGGTCATTGTGGGCTAAGGTGTGGGATTTAAAGGTCAAAGGGAATCCAATGCAAACAGATAAGTGCTACCACTGTGAATCACAACACGAATGGTGGAGGTATACAATGCCGCAACCGTTTCAGTATTCCCCCTGTTATGTATTTTTTTTTTTTTTTTTTTTGCTATCGTCAGTCTTTCTACTGGTTTCTTTCTTGTGCCAACCTCTTCATCTCTACATACCCCTTACAACCCACGTCCTCAATTAACTGCTTCATATATTATAATCTCTGCCTTCCTCTGCAGTTCTTACCATCGACTGTTCCCTCCACCAACAAATTAACAAATCCAGCATGTCTCAAAATATGACCTAACATCCGGCCTCTTCTTTCTGTAAGCTTCTTCCACAAACCTCTTTCCTCACCCATCATTTCCAAAACTCGTTCATTTCTTACTTTGTCAGTCCACTTAATTTTCAGCATTCTTCTGTAGCACCACATTTCAAATGCTTCAATTTTCTTTCTTTCCGGTATTCCTAAAGTCCATGTTTCGCTACCATAAAGTGCTGTGCTCCATACATTTAGTTTTATAAAGTTCTTTCAAATTCCTAGATCAATATTTGAAACTAAAAGATTTATCTTTTTCATGTAGGCTCTTTTTGCTAGTGCTATTCTGTTTTTAGCATCATTCCTGCTTCGGCCATCGGTTGTAATTTTTCTTCCCAAGTAACAGAATTCACTTACTTCTCCTATTGCATCCGATCCTATTTTTATATTTAGTCTACTAGTATTGGTATTTTTTCTGCTACATTTCATCACTTTTGTCTTGCTTTGAACTTGCGGAACTGTTTCCATCCTGTGGTGTTGTCACATTGCGAGGTCTTCTTCTTTTTCGGCTTCTTTTCATCTTCTTCACCACCTTTTCCAAACATTTTAAGGTCGGCTGCCTTCTATGATCTTTACTTATCGTTGACATGGCCAAATTTGGATCTATAGTTTTACGGCTACATGCCATTGCTGACGCCAAGCATTTATACCTACGGCCAGATCTTACAAAGTACTAATGGATGAAGTGAAGTGGTGCCATCTGTCTGTGAAACGTGTAATCATGTCGTGTGTGTGACGAGTATATTCTTCGTTTGTGAAATGTGTAGTTTATGAGGCGGATATTGGGTACGGTGCCTGCATTCTCCTTGATGGCTCCGGAAAACCGCCTAAAACCCACAGTCAGGATGGCTGCTACACGGGGCCCTTTCTCGTGCCCGGCCCCGTTGTACCTCCCCGATATAGTGTGCGGCGCCTCAGTGCACTGAACCACACTGGCGGGTTAACACTTAGCGAGGTCTATTGATAGGATTATAATGCCATTATTACCTTTATTCACTTGCCTGCTGCTTATAGCTTTACGCCTCGTTAACGTCAAGTTCATTAGAGGCGGAAGAGGGTTGGGAACAAGGAACATGAAGGAATTCAGCCATGGCATTTTTAAGAAACCATCCTAGCATTCACTGGGAGTGATTTCAAGAGACTATGTAAAACCGGAATCTGAATGGCTGGACAGGGATTTGAACCCGCGGTTAACTGAATGCCACTCATCCACTATGCTTGGCGCCAGGCCTTAACTTGCGATCTCAACACCACACTTACAGCGCCGCTCGGAACTCACATGTGCAATAATTCTGCGGAGCTTGCTATTTACTTGTCGAGTATTTCAGTTTTTGTGTAACTTCAAAACGCTTTTCAAAACTGTTTCAATGTTTTGCAGTTTCCAGAAGCAGACTCCTGCAGTAAAATAGACTTTTCATAGTTATTCGTTTTCCTTAAGTAGCATGCTCTTTGTAAGGCGAGTTTACGTTTCACTTAATGAATGGCATTCGAAAAAAGTAGACCCAAAGTTATCCATTATTTCTTAAATTTAGGTACGGAATTTCAGACACTGGCGCATCGCATAAAAAGGTCACACCATTTTAAGCCTTCTCTCCCCTTTTAGTTTCTGTTCTTTTCTTCCACTGCGATGTGAAATTTTACAGTTCCATTGCTATTTGTTTATCAGATTTTGTTCATCCTCTCCATTTCGTCCTGGCCTTATAGATTGTTCATTTGATATATATATATATATATATATATATATATATATGCCACACACATTACGAAAATATTCTGCTAATGACCTCACTAGGCCTTCGTTTTGCCTTATAATCTTAGTGCACAAATATGTGCAAAAAGACACAGGTAGGCCTTACTTTAAGACCACCTAACGTGTTTTTGACGAGCTGTGCTTGATTGCGTGGTGCAGCATTGAAATTTCCGGTATTTCCTTAATTTGATGATCACGCCTAGAACGCAAGTGAAAGAAAAATTGTGCAAGCAGTGCGCACCATTGCGCCTTCAACCCAACCCAGGAACGGGGGAAGGCTTTTTGGTGCTTTTTCTGTCCATATTATAATCGAAATTTTTAAATTTACTATCAGAAAAAAACATTGTGAAAAATTGGAACGGTAGCTGAGGTAGTTATGATAGTCTGCACGTAAATCTGACATGCACTGTCATATACGATCGATTTTCTCTCCTGATGGAACATGTGCGTTTAGTCCACCTTCGGAGAAGGTCAAGTTTTATATACACCTGCTGTGGATATTCGATCTGATGCTTCAGTAAAAATAAAATTATTGAGATAATAACTGCAGTCACGTTTGAGACTATGCCTGGAAACCTTCAAGTCCAATTCCTTATCCTAGCAAACAAAAATTAGACACTACAATACGGTAGTCAAACCCGAATGCCTGTACGTGACAGAGACAATAGCTGGAAAGGGATTTGCAGGAATAGAAAAGAAGGAATGTAAATTTCCGTGGAAACTCTCGGGACCTAAGGAAGTATCAGTGAATCAGTTTATCTTCCGCTTGAGACCAAACAGAGAAAGATGTGAGAATATTTCAAACACCATTATGAAAAGACGACTGGTCTTTTATGGACTCCAAAGATGAATGGAACCTGAACGAATAGGAAATAAGGTCATCACTTTGCAGGGGAAGAGAGAGGCACAAATCTCATGGCTGTAAGAAGTTCACCTTTGTCTAGAGAAAGATATTACAACCTGGAAAGTGTTCAGAAGGAAAACTGAGGAGATGACGGTTTTGTCTGCAGAGAAGCCAAGAAGAACAAGACTTTTTTTCTCGGACGAAGAACGAGAAAGTGTGAGCCAGAAAATGAAGGAGTACTTGAGGAAAAGGAAAGAGCGTTGACAATCAAGCAAGTTGTGTGACCATAGCCCATAGCTGGCTGTACCTTCCCTAACAAACACATGATTAAACCAGAATATTTAGAAACAACAAAATTGATGCAAGAACAATTTTAAATGAAAACACGGTCTATTAGAAACTGGTTTTATTCATTTACACTCAGAGGCGCATCGTCAGTGACTGTGAATGTAAATACATGGTGGTGTTAAGAAAATTGCAATATTAATATACATAACTAACTAATAACAAAATACACTCTACTCACGAATTATGGTTGAGACAGTTGCATGGTGGTTGGGAGCAGCTCTATGCTACCAGAACTGTCGTAGTTCCACACAACTATTGTTACCCTTTTTTTGAAGGTAACTATATCAGTGTGTCAAAATCTGTTGAAATTTACACTTTGTTTTTGACGCACAGCAAGAACCTTCTTGTTCGCGTCAATTTCTTAACACCACTATGTTTGTATGTACATTCACAGTCACGACGATGCTCCGTTCCATAAGAGCGAAACGCCACTGAGTATATATTAATAAAACCAGTTTCTAATAGACAGTGTTTTCATTTACAATTGTTTAACAAGCAACAGCGGAAGGAGGCCAATTTACCATATATTGCAGAAATCAGTTAGGGTTTAAAAAAAAAAAACAATATCGTAAAAGACAGGACAAACTCTAATGAACTTAATTTAGATTGACTGCAAATCTCAATACAATATTCACAATTGAGAATTGCAAGGGGGAGAATATGCGTGCTTGGATGCAACCGAAGATACAAAAGGGAGAGAGATGGGGTAAGGGGGAAGGGGGTGAATTGAGGTGGAAGGAGCAAGGATTTCAAATCTTCATTATAATTTGGAATCAGTTGTCTGTGCCACCAATAAAATTTAACCTAAAAATTTTCTTCTTTTTTATTTCGTAAATACGTTTGCAATAATTTCATTATTGCACTAAATTAGATCAATTGTTTAGTGAATTAGGCAGTACACCGACGCCGAATCATGTGAAATACAAGTGTTTCGGAGAATAAGGGATGATGAATTGACTGACGTTAGTATTACCACCCTGAAGAATACTTTTCGTCGAGTCACATGAAGCGATATACTGAGAACATTAAGAATTTGGACACGACAAAGAGAAAATCCATCAAACTACTAAAATAACAATCTGTCAATATACGAAAGTGGTTATACTCCATAATCCTTGCTTTTATTTCCACGGATCGGTAAATTTGTTGAAAGTCACAACTGTGATAAATGCAACCTTAAAAGCAAAAAACTAAAACTTTATTTCCCCACCCTCATGTTACTTATTCCTCACACTTTAGTATGACACAAAGAATACCGACCGAGGTGGATGAGCGGTAACGCTATGGCCTTGCATTCAGGAGGACGTGGTTCCGAATTCCCGTCCGGCAATCCAGATTTAGGTTTCCTATGGTTTCCCGAAATTACTCCAAGCCAATGACGGGATGATCCCTTCAAAAGGTCATGGTCAAATTCCTTCCCAGACCTTTCCCACCTCTAATGACCTATTGTCGATGAAGCGTGAAGCCATATGGAAAAAAGTACGTAAAACAACACATAGGTTCCAGATAAATCTACATTCAGTACATAACAAGTTATTTCAGGAAATACCATTAAATGTGTAATGGTTTTATCGATCAAACTCAAGTGTACTATTAATTACAAGACCTTGAACACATCAGTTGATAACCCGTTACTGCAGTGATATAAAGTATTTATTACACCAAATAGAAGACACATAAAATTTTAGACTCCTTCTTTGTCAAATAAAATAGTGAAATTTCATGTTTATGGCACGTTTCTTGCAATATTCTGTTACATGAATTATAAATCTGATACTACCTTATAGACTCAGCAGGTGACTTGATTGCTGAGGAAGATCTTTATCTTAATCTTTGGTCGAAACATCTCGAGAAAGTTTGACTGTTTCTCGCAATGTAATTGGCAACATTGAGCTGGTAAATGTGTTAAAAACCCGTATTCAGCAATTTTTCAAGGCAATTTTCCCAGAATTTTAACGCTCTTCATGATTGTGACGTATCACGAAGATTATTCATGCTTGTGAACAATTAAATTTGAGACATCCATGTTTGAATCTGCCAAAACCGATTATGAAATAGATGTTAGTTCATTTAAACACACACTCCATTATTTGTATCTTTATTGATTATCGTAATGGCAATTGCTTCCGTGTCAGAATTATTATTACCGATCAGTAGACCTACTTTTTTTCATCGCTGTACCTTCAAGGCATTTAGAAATTTTTACAAAGTTAAATAATGATTCAAGCTTTTAGAAGCGTAATGAACTAAATGTAAGGGTGTCCCTCCTTTGAAGCGGAGAGCGAACATTTCTGGTCTGCTGAAACCTAAGACCTTAGAGCGCGTATACAAGATTCCGAGCGTCCAGTTGCAAAGCTCACTCCCGTTACAAACACAATTATAATTGAAGTCCTCTTCATTAAGGCTGGCTGCGTGTATTGTTACCCTTCTGCGGTATAAACAAACAAGGAGAAGTTCTTTTCCCTCGCTCACCAGTTTGTAAAATATAAGGCTGCTTTACTAAATCCAACCGAAATAACGACACACGCCACATTTTTTTTGACGTTACTGGACACGCAATGTCGCATCTAATTAGTAGTAAAAATGAGTTGAGCGATAGGTAACTCTACTGCACACACAAACGAAAAGGTAAGCAGAGAGGAAAATAATGAAGTAGGAACACAGTTTCACAAATGTGAAAGGTATTGGTAAGAATCAGACTGAGTGTGGTGGGTGAGCAGTAACGCTCTGCCCTCGCATTCGGGAGGACGCGGGTTCGAATTCCCGTCCGGCCATCGAGATTTGTGTCTTCCACGGTTCCTTCAAAAGGCCATGGCCGATTTCCTTCACGTTCTTTGCACTCGGTCCTTACCAGCATCTAATGACCTCGACGTCGACGGGGCGTAAAGCAAGAAACAAAAAGAGGAGAATTAGGTGGAGTACATGAATGGAAAAATTTGACCATGGCCATAAGCTGGCATAAGGAATAGGGAAAAATTTCTTTTGTGGATAAGGGTGTCGTGGATTGGAATAGGTTACCAAGCAAAACTGCTGAATAATTTAGCAAAAACGCTGAAATCATTTAAAATAAAAAATCGTAACATGCAAAACTAAGCAGGCTAAGGAAATTACCCTGGAAGAATTTAAGATAAAAATAAGAAATTGAAAAATAAGAGTATAGTGAAATTACTACAGGAGCATGTGCTGCATCACAATTAAACTGCAATTGCTTAACAATCCCTACTAACAGAAAAGAGTTTTAGATTCTTAGCTAGGGACATTATATCTGCAGGGTACAAGTAAAATAGTAATAAGAAATATCTGGGCACAGCTGACTTTACCTTGATGGTATCCGGCGTCTGACACGGGATTAGCTGGTTCGATTCCTAGTGGTGGAAGAAATGTTCACCATCAGGACTTGGTCGACAGGGTAGGAGAGGTGATGAAACACAATTCCTAATCACCAGTTGTACACCAATCTCTTGGGCTGATTACCAAAGCTCTCCTCAGTGCGTATGAAGTGAGGACATGCAATATTGTTAACGGTGATTCGTGCGTCGTATGGGGACTTTAAGCTTGGCGGCCTCAAGATGTCTTTCGGTAGAGTAGGCCTGGACGGACAAGCACCGGGATTCACCGTCTCCCTTCTTTCAAATTTCTTTTATTCCCAATACGAACAACACACTATACTGAACACAGACAAATAAAAATCATCCACACAAACAGTAAGTTTCCAAAGACATTGCCAAGAGACTGGCGGCGAGGACAATCATGAGTAGGGTTCGGATATTTAGTCATATTTTTTTCCTGCTTTATTTTTGAGCTGTAATGCTGAATTAAACACTTAATGAACGTTTATGATTGTATTTAGATGTATTTTATGTAGCATATAATTGCATATTTGCGTCATTTTCATAGTTTTGCCATATGACGATAATATTTATGGTCATATTTTGACGAAAAATCTGTCAATTTTTTAATAGAACTAGGAATTCACTAGATATAGATGAGAAGAAATTAAGATAATTATTCATGAACTGTACTCCTATTATACATTGGAGGAAAAACCAAACTAATTTTCGGTGAATAGGTCTGAATTCACCAGACAAGAATTAAAGTTATGCATTACTGTCACTCTTTAAACGTTAATGTTCCGCCCGCCTTTTAATCTCGACAATGCAGCAGCAGTATGCCTGTGTCGATCAGCTTCGATCAATGTCTCAGTGAAAAACTTTTGAAAACAATCCTCAGTCATCGTTAAATCTGCAGTGGATCAGTGAGTAGACCTACCGCCATGCCGAAAGTAAAATTTTCTGAATGTGCGAAATTACGTAAGGAAATTTAGAGAGGATAATTTTAGTACAGACGAAAGAGTTCTATTCTGTAAATTATGTGAAATTAAAGTGACTTCAACAGAATTATTTAAAATTTAATTTTCCAATGATGCAGTGAGTGCACGGGAAAAAATTATGCAGTCTACGTGAAAACGGCACTACTAGATAAAATAAATGATGTGTAATTGAGCATGTTTTCATGTATAGTAAATTTAAATGTTTGGTCATATTTTGTAATTTTTAGGTCAAATTTACCCGTTTTTAAGGTCATATTTGCCTGCATTTTTCTCCATTTTTTTGGTCCTAATGATCCGAACCTTAGTCATGAAGCACAGCTTAAAGGAGACTGTATCATTATTCGTCTGGACTGGGATGGGGATTATAGTTTTATCTACAGGTTGCGACTTGTTTCCTCATGTTGTTTTTAGAATCCTGTTAATAACGTTGTGTAAGTTTGCTTGTAAAACACACAACTGTCCGATCTGTTTAGCCTTGACATATAGCTCAGGAAGGTTTCAAGGCTTGCTTCCTCTACTTTGTAATCAACAGGATCACTACATATTCTTTTGCATTAATCACGAAGTATTTTCGCATGCACGGAGATGGTAGCATTAAGGTTTTAGTGGGTAGTTTGACTGGAGAGAGTGACAGCTCATGCCACCTATGGACAGAAATGTTAAGATGTGTTTTCTTTTCCATGTTGCAACTCGAACGGCAGGGGTTGATAAGTGGCAGAAGACACCCGATTGGCCGTTTGAATATCGCGCGCCAAAAGGACAATATGGTGGGTAGATTGTCGGACAAGAGAGGCACTGGCCGACAGGTGGTCGAGGAAGCAAGACCTCTGTGTTTCATCTTAGAGATGCGAGATCGTAACTTTGTAAAGTTATCAATAGAGGTGTTGTTTTAGCGGTGATCTCATCTAACTTGTGAAGTTGCGGTTTGATAAAGTCTGTGGGTGCTTGGAGTGGCCAGGTACGATTTAATACAGCACGCACTAGCGAAATGGTAATGTGATTATTCCTTATCACTGCGAATGTTTCTGGATTATTACTCCAGTTCAGGCTCCTGGGTGAAGCAATTCACCAGATAAGATCTTCCTTCTCATGTCTATTAAGACTGTTTCAAATTGAACTAGTCCGGACAAATATAATTTTTAATAAAAGTTCAAGGAATTTATTTGGGAAAGGTAGGGTTTTGGTGGATGTTTTCGGGAGTGTGCGCGGAACATGTGTATTGTTGGTCGTTTGCAGAGCTGACTAAAATTTAGTTTTTGTTTAAGTTCGGTTATGACTAATATTGATAGCGATCATGCTAGCTGGAGAGTAAGAGCAAAATCGACTCTCAAGATCTGTGGTTTAAGAAGAATTAATGAGGACCATGCTGAACTGAGAGGGCACGTGCTATCAATAGCAAATCATTTCTAACCATTTGCATTTGATATTTAATTTTCACTTATGGATCTAAATTTGGTTGGGAGCCAATTGGTGTTCCTGCATATGTGTGTTGAGAAATTAATTGACTGTGAACAGTGCAATCAATTCCAAATCTGTGCTACTTTTCCTTTGCAATCTTCTCACACTCCCAGCAACAGAGTAGTGACTCCACCTGACGCCGGGTCATTAACGAACATTCTAATTTATCATAACTAATTAATTACCATCATTTTAAGTAATTATCTCCTTGCATGTTCTACCGTCGGCAAGAATGTGTCCTGTAACTAAAGTAAACTCATTTTTATCACTTCAGTAACAATAAATGTTATATTACTTGTATAATTAATTTACGAAGATAATTAATTATCCCCTTACATTTCCCTTGCCTTCAGCCGTGATGGAAGTATCTTTACATGTTTTATTGTTTTTGTATGGATGACTGTAACGTGTGTATGGTCGGTGTAATGTGTTTTTTTATGTTGTGAATGAATGACAGATGACAGAAGCGAGGGGGCTACTCTTCCGAAGGGAGCCGCAAGGCTTAACGTCCCACCAGACGGACGACTCTACGTCAATAGTGTCGTGTACCCTCATTCCATACTCACTGCGAAGTGGTTTAGGATATAACCCAGGAATTTGATGTACAGTCTGGTGATTATGAATGGTGCACCGACCGTAGTGGGTCAGCGGTTAACGCTCTGGCCTCGCATTCGGGAGGACGCCGGTTCGAATCCCCGTCAGGGCATCCAGATTTGGGTTTTCTAATGTTTACCCAAATACTCCAGATGAATGCCGGCATGCTTCATTAAAAAGGTCATAGCCGAATTCCTTCCCGTTCCTGGTCCCCAATCACATACCGCACTGCCGTCTCTTCTACCCTGCCAACAAAGTCCTGATGAAAATTTGAAAATTTCTTCCACCACCAGGAAACGAATCAGGTAATTCAGGCATTGGGCATCATCACGGTGCCGCAGCCAACTGAATTACCTGTGAAAATGGGGAGGGGTTATAATGGTCTACTATGTAGGAATATATACCAAGTGGTTATAATTAAACTTCCCCTATTTAAGACGTTATTACCATACGAATACCAAAACTTGTTAGCATTAATATCCATAGTATGGGATGCATGATTTCCATGCATCACAGCGCCACCGTCCGGTTCCAACTATGGCCACCAAGTGCCGTGATCAGTCATCGTGATTTGAAAACGATCGAATTATCAGCCGATCGTTTCCAAATGCTTGATCGGCACTATCACCTGACCTCACTCCCTGTGATTTCTGGTTGTGTGGCTACCTGAAGGACAGGGTTTACCAGTTACATGTGCTGATCTGAAGCGTAGAATATCAAGAGAGGTAGCCAGCATAAATACGGATATGGGCTTTCATACTTTTCTGGACACTGATGGGTGCCATATTGGGTCCCTTTTGTAGCAGTAATGGTACCGGTATGTAATGGTATGATGTATCGTAGCAACGGTGATAAGTTTCCGTGTTATATCGTGTTAAAAAGGTTTTTTTTTTTTTTTTACGCCTCATCAATGGTTAAGGTTATTAGAGGCGAGATAGTATTGGGGATAAGGAATGGGAAGGAATTCGGCCATGGCCTTTTTGAAGGAAGCATCCCGGCATTCGCCTGGAGTAATTTTGGGAAACCATGGAAAACCCTAATCTGGATGCCCGGACGGGGATTCGAACCCGCGTCCTACCAAATGCGAGGCCAGAACGTTAACCGTTCACCCACCACGCTCGGTGTGTTAAATAGGGAAAGTTTAATTATAACCACCCTGTATTTTTTGAAACTTGTGTAAAAGTTGAGAAGGATTTTGAATATTATATAAAGAATGTAGTAATTAATCCTGGAAATCAGTGTCTTTTAATTAACACAAAAAGATATTTAGTATGATGAGTACCTTGGTGGTAACGTTGGTTTTGACGATAACAGGTGCTGTTGTGCAAACTGAGGACGAAAGGAAGTAATGTGGTGACTACGTTAGTGATTTTTGTTCCATTTTAACCCGGGTAAGAAATACGCGTGCGAGGCTTCGTTAGCAGCAGGGACGTGTGATACACAATAGGAGGAAATCTCGCGTAGCGGAGGCGGAGCAAATGACAGGCAGCCGACGGCACAGCCGTTTAATTTGTCGCAAAGTGCGGGTTTGCGCCCCAGCCTCATCCCCGATGCAGACTTTCACGTGGCGGAACAAGCTACCCGGTAATCTTCTTAGCTGCCTCGCCACATCAAATATTCACTCACTAAAATCTCCCGCCGCTGCTCCAAAACTTGAACGCAACTTTTTGATGTATTATGCCGCCTGGGGTCATATGTTTTCTTTCCCAGTGCCTCATCTCGTTTGCATATCGAGCCTGTTCATATTTTATACAGCGCCTTGCGTTTCACTCACTGGGCTCAGTAAACAGCGAATAAAGTGACGCCTTCCCTAAGTCCCAGGCATCAGTGAGACTAGAATATAACTTTAATATTTCAGCGCACTGTTTGATACACAGTGTAACTTAACGGAAACAAGCTCTGAGAACAACATTTGGAAATTAGCAGCTAATGAAAGTATCAAGAACAACTCGGTAAATGACGTATTTTCAAAAAAAGTTAACGAATAACATAATTGGTTTTAGAGAATTGATATGGCATAGATATTTACCGAGAGCACAAATTACGTGATAAGGTCATTATTTGGAGTCCGTACTTTCGCTTTCTGTTTAGCATTAAAATCAGTATCACGAGACATAATTGTGTTTCATTAGAATTTCAAGAACGGATTGTTAAAGATGTATTTGAATGTATAGATTTATGTCTGTTTGGCAGACGCGAATAAATTTGACTTACAGTTAGATAAATATATCTCCTGATTGGAGAGGTGGACGTTTCACTTAAGAAATGGTTATATACATTAAATGGAAGTTAGAATACAGAAAGAAAAGGAGAAGACATATGATTAAGTTGGGGGCAACGAAACGAAGATGTTTCACAGTATTAACTTTATTCAAAATATGTGGACATTTGTTACTAACGAAAACAGTAAGGTAGGCGAAAGATATTACGGAAATAAAAAAATAAAATAAAAATAAAAAAAGGAGTACGTAGTGGTTTGTTCCAAATAATTAAATTAATTAACGTAATAATTGTGATGGGTGAAATGTATGGCCTCAGTATAAACTTCAGAAAATCAAATGTAACGAATAGGAGACACTACCTTAACAGTGCGGCCTGATGGCTTAGTGGTATAAGGCGTCTGACTGGATTTTTTTTTTTTTTTTTTTTTTTTAAACAGTTTAACGTCCCTTTTTAACAACGTGGTCTTTAGAGACGGGAAAGGATGGGGGCAAGGAATGGGAAGGAATTTGGCCATGGCCTTTTTGAAGGAAGCATCCCGGCATTCACCTGGAGTGATTTGGGGAAACCATGGAAAACCCAAATCTGGATGCCCGGACGGGGATTCGAACCGCCGTCCTCCCGAATGCGAGGCCAGAACGCTATCCGTTACACCACCACGCTCGGTGTCTGACTGGATATTTAAAGGTCCCTTGCTGTAAGTCTCTTATACCCGGTGGGATTGGCGAGTTAATTTAGCTAGCCACGAAAAGAGATGCATTGCGTGGTGAATTGAAAACTCCGTCCCTTGGCGCCCAAACAATCCTTCGGGATCTCCCGGCCAACAATGCCATACAACGATTTAATTTTGATTTTTAGAAAAATTAGCATTTGTTATATATTTAATTATTGGAGTAAAGAACGGGTTCTTATCACCAAATAAACTGAACAAGCAAAAACTTAATATGAAACAAGACATGAATATAGGTTGGGGCAAAAAAAAAAAAAAAAAAAGGCTGTGATACTTGGTCAGAAATGATAACACCCTTACGTAAAATGAGAGCATATAATCAGCTGACAACCATTATTAACATTTACTGAAGTTCCCTCGTGTTTCCAAGGTGACTGTTACGAAGTGCGGGAGTGTTAAAATATTTAATAGTTGCAGAACATGAGACTCTCTCGCGGTAACCTGTAGAAGCGTCGCAAAATTTACCGACGAGAGTAAGCCAGGATCGTTGCAGGATTAAAGCGAAACTGCATTGGATGTATCTGGTACGTACATAATACACTGAAGTGCCAAACGTGGTGGGGTTGGAAGATTAAAATACAAAGATGGTGGTAGCACCACAGAATAAACGTATGAATGTGTCGAGCAGTGTCAGGGTCTTTCATTAATAGTGTAACAGGTTTTCTGACGTGGGCCGCACGACAAGAATAAGCAGACTTTCAAAGCGGAATGACAGGCGCTAGAAATATAGGGCATTCCTTTTCGGAAAATGTCCGTGATTTCAACATTACTCAAACCACGGTGTCAAGAGTGTGCCATGAATTGGCTATTTCCAATTTTAACTCCCGCCATGGAGAGCACAGTGGCCGATCACGTTTACCGAATGACCGTGACCAGCAACGTCTGCGTCGAGTATCAGTATCCGAGTGGAGAGTGCAGATAAATTTGGCGTTGATGAGATATGGGTGCAGAAGACCGAAGCAATTACATCTGCTAACAAAACGCCATCGGCTGCAACACCTTTCCTGGGGTTGGACCCTAAATGTATGGAAAATGCTGCGTGGTAAGATGAGCCACAATTCCATTTGGTAAGAGCTGATGATAGGATTCGAGTGTGGCACAGACCTCACAAGGCTATGGCCCATGTTTTTAGGAAGGCACTGCGTACGCTGGTGGTGGCTTCATACTGGAATTAGCTGTATACGGACCGGGTTCTGTTGACAAACTGAATCGACCATTGACTGGAAATTGTTATGTTCACCTATTTGAACGATTTGCAGCCATTTAAGACATTCGTGTTCCCAAACAACGGTGAACTTTCCCAGGACGACAGTGCGGCATATCATGGAAAAAGTAGTTCACGGATGATTTCATGAACATTCTGGACAATCCAATGAATAATTTTGCCACCTAGATCGTCAGATATTAATCCAATCGAACATATGATCGAAAGGCCATTTCGTTCACAATGTCCTAAACGGACACTCTTTATCATTATTCTTGGCCGCCACTGAATAATTCTATCACTCTTATCTTGCAAAATCCTACATCAATGTCATCCCAGGAAACAGTAACGCAATACTGACGAGCCAGTATTGCGTTACTGTTTCTTAGGATGACATTGATGTAGGATTGTACAAGATAAGAGTGATAGAATTTTTCAGCGGCGGCCAAGAATAATGATAATGTGTGTACGTCTATTGAGGAAACATGACTGAATATTTCTTCAGGGGACTTTAGATTACTTATTGAGTCGGGTTACGCCACTTCGTCGACTTTTGGCATTTTTGGGACACTTTTGGCACTTCAGTGTATAATGGTTGCATCTTCAGTACTTACAACGCTCGGGCTTGGCATTCGGGAGGACGCGAGTTCAAATCCTTGCCCGGCCATCCTGTTTCGGTTTTGAATGGTTTTCCGAAATCATTCCGGGATGGTTCCTTCAAAAGCTCACGGCCGAATTCCTTACCGTTCCTTGGCTCCAGTTAAAAATCATCTCTAATGACCTTGACGTCGACGAGGCGTAAAGCCAGAAGCAAAACATAGCAGTGGATAGTCCGGAAATCGGTAAACATATTTCAGCATCAATAATTTAAAATTTCACGCTTTTATCAGGCGTCATTTTGGAAAATAGCATTTACTTTTCTTTTATTTAATAGGATTATGAGATTACTTCGCAGCCTATATGTCACTAGGTCGTTAAGACAACAACAAAATTTTATTATTATTATTGGAAACTGCTTACTTTGGCTCAAATGTTCTTTCCTGGATTGAGATAATTTCAAGATGTGTGTAATGTTTTTTTAGTACGTGGCTTGTATTCTTGGGAGCAATGAACAATATGGTGGTCTGCATTAACACTGCAATCTCAACAGAATTTATTGTATTAAAACTTACCTGAACGGCAGTATTTCATTGCGTGTAATTCAGCGCGTCTTAACTCTCAAGAGATAAAAAAATTGTTTCCTGATAAATGTGTTATTCCCAAACACACGGAACTGCACACCTACCATTTTTTTTCTGGTGCATGCAGTCGGCGATATTTATTTTTCACACTTCGTTAACGTCTGTATAATTTAAAAAGATTATAAACAACAAGGAATAACAGTTTGGCGCAATGCATTGAGGCAAGAAAGAAGCATGTTGAATGGGAGAAGGAATCACCTAAAGGTTATAAAATGTGTTCTCTGTAATATTGAAAGAAATTATCTGTGGAAGAGAAGGGTACTGCACAATGAGAGAGGTACAACACGTGCGAAAAGTTAGATTTCAGACTGTTTGACAGCACTGAAGTTCTGCCGACATATTATTATTATTACTATTATTAATTGTCAGCCATTTTCAGTCATGAACTGATGAGGTCTTTTATTCATGAATTCTGATCATTATGAGTCTCTAAGGATGTGGCGCGTAGTCTCCGCACCTGCTTCAGGAACCTAATCTAATGAGAGGAGCTTAAGTGTTGCCATCTGTCTGCGATTGGTGAAACTTAAGTTCTCTATAATAGGTGTATTTTTATTTGTGAAATGTTTAGTTTATGTGATGGAATTTGGGCAGTGTTCCAGCATTTGCTCAGGTGATTGTGGGAAACTATATAAAAATCGAAAACGCGACGGTAGATAAGCAGAAGCCAGGACTCTAGCCTAGTTCCGTTGTACGCCTCCTATTTAATGTGCTGGTTTCTTAACGCCCGTAGCCACAGACTCAGCGAGAAGACGGCCAAATCCCAACAAGTTGCATCCTGAAAAAGCCGATCCTGCAATGCCAAAGAAGGGAAAAATACCTCTAGGGGTATGCCGGGATAGTTTCTTCAAAAGGCCATGGCTGAAGTCCTTCTCGTTCCCTGCCCCCAGTTCCTTCCCGACTTGACATTGACTTTTTTTTTAATTATGGCTTTACGCCTCGTCGACGTCGAGGTCATTAGAGGCGGGATGGGATTAGGGATATGGAACTGGAAGGAATTCGGCCATGGCCTTTTTGAAGGAAGTATCCCGGCATTCGCCTGGAGTGATTTGGGGAAACCATGTAATACCCAAATCTGGATGTCCGGACGGGGATTCGAACCGCCGTCCTCCCGAATGCGAGGCAAGACAGTTAATCACTCACCCACCACGCTCGGTGTTTGACGTTAACGAGGCGAAAAGCCACGAGAAAAAAGAAATTTAGTTTATCCTGAAATTCGAACCATGGAGCAATAATAGAGTATTTTACTTACACAAAACCGTCGTTGCCAGAGGTTATGATTCGTTACGTGATCGTAAAATGTGACTCTACACGGAGATTCAAACCATGCTCATTAAGGCAGTATCCTGGATCCAAATTCTGCTAAAGGAATTCTATCTGCATAAATTAATTAGGTAAAGTAGAACTTCGAAGATACTCATCAGCTAAGAGACTCTGACACGCTTTTATTGAAGAACCCTTTATAAGATACCAAGATTTGATAAAAAATGTGATGTATTTACCTTAGAAGTGCCGTTTCCTTAACCCGAAAGCATCATCTTTGCCTCCATATCTGTAAATAGTAACTGGTTGTAATCCAAATTCGGCTGCGTAAAACCTGAATTAGAACATTTATCCTCCTAAGATTTGGTATTTTGCTTCATCTCTCTATTGGACGATTCAGAAGGAATGGTAAATATTGAATGAGGTGGTATTATGAACAATATTGAGTAAAAAAGTTCATATAAACATGTTTCAGATTTCCATTCGCTTTTGGAATATTACATATAAAATAAACCTTATCCAATTACATTTTTGTGTGTGATGATGGTTGAAAAATGAAGTGTACAAGGAAAAATTAAACACAATAGATGAGTTGCTCGGTCGCATTGTAAACACTACTTTGCTCATAAAAGTATATCAAGACGTACTCATAAGAGCTACACGTACTGTGGCGAAGAGAGCTGAAAAGTGTATTGAAGTGGATGGTGGGATTTTCGAACATTTAATGTAAGGTTTTGTAAAATATGTGCGTGTTTTTGCATGAATGAAGTGCTCCAATAAGTTATTTGTGTGCTCTTGATAATTTTCTGAGGTTTATTTTATGCATAATATTTCATTACCAGCATCTCCAAAACGAATTGAAATCAGACACATGTTTATATGAACTTTTTTACTCAGTATTGCTCATGCCACCACCTCCTTAAATATTTACCATTCCTCCTGAATCACCCTGTATAGTGAATTGGTCTTCATTTGTCAGTAAACAGAATATTTATTCTTCCATTGTAGAAAACGTCAATACACAACATATAAACTTCCAAATAATACACTATACAATATAAACATAACACAGCAATTCTCACAATATTAATTACCATTTTACCATAGACAAGTCATCACTTGTCTTATCTTATAGTGGCCTTCATATATAGTTCAGTTTCTCATAACATGAAAACTTCTCTATTATCTATCTTGTCTTGCCTGGATCATACTCTTTATTCCTTGGATTTGGTCCATATGTATTCCTCTCAACATTCCATATAAGTACCCTATCTCCAATATGTATTTACATTAATTATAAATAATATTCATATTGTTATATTACTTTAAATATATTACAAACATATTGCGAAAAATAGGAATTTTACACCTTCATCAGCTTGGCAATGTCAAACCTATTTTATGTAGTACATTAAACTATTAAATATACACCCAAAGATATTATAACCATGAAAGCTGATTATTAAACTCCTTACTGGGAAATCTGATTAAACCAATAGTTCATCGTGACGTGAATGCAAGTCAGGATCACAATTTCGTAATATTAATATGTTCCATACCAGCCCCGTTGTCTCAGTTCAGGGGAGCGTGCATAGACCACGTAGCTCCAGTTTAGCCTCCTGTGAACACCCCGTCCCCCCACGTAGCACTAAGAAGACATTTTGTACTGTTTTCTCTTGTCAGAATATTGTAAATTACATACGGAGATAATTAAATGAAGGAAATAAATATTCACATGCTGTTGTGTGTTCTGTACCTCATTTTAATTGTGAAAAAAGATATGAATAGAAAGCTACGTGGCTTGGCTCGAACCCCTCCCTCCCCCCTCCCACGTAGCGCAGCGTAGCCTTCCAGGCAACCTCTTCCCACCTAGACCGAGCCACGTAGTTTGTGGACGTTCCCTTGGCAGCGGCACTGTGATGGTGTTTGACGTTTACTTCGGGCTAGCTGGTTCAACTCCTGGTGGGGAAAGAAAGTTTCAACATTAGGACTTGGCTGGCAGGGTAGGAGAGAGGGTGTTGCACAAATCTTGGATTAAATCCAAAAACCTTCCGCATTACCTAGGGAGCGAAAGCGTACCATAGTTAATGGTTATTCGTCCATTGGATGGGGTCTTTAAGCTTGTGGCCACGTGGGTGCAATTGGAAAGAGCAAACCTGAATGGGCTGGCACTGGGTTTCATGATACAAAAGAATAACCAAGACACTTCCATCATAAGGGAACACAAGGAGGGAAACACCCCCACCCCCCAAGTTTAAATTTCCGATGAAAAAAAGTATTCACTAGTCAATCGGTTGGGGAGACGAGGAAGTAAAATCGATTTTTTTTAATCCAAATGTATGTTTCATTCCACAGTTACTTTGAGGGTATCACTTCACAGATGCTTCATAATTTTTTACAAATCCTAAACCATGAGAAGTGCGATGCGGAGGCGATTGCTTACAATAAATGCATCATTTGCGGCGGAACCGTTAGGTAACGCAATTTAAAAATGACACTGCTGGCAGTAAAGCGGTTTATCACGAGGACTTTGAGCTCGTTTAATTGGCGCAGCTAACGACAGGGGTGCCATGATAACAGACTGCACCGCTCGTCATCACAGACAAGCTCACCGCTCTTTCTACACGTGTTTTGTTTCACGTTGTCAGGAGCAGAGTTAAATTAACAAATTATCGGTTTCGTTTTAACCCGATCGCTCTTAACTGTTAGTCCGGATGAATTACATACCTCACCTCTGGTGTACAAAGGACCCTCCGTTCTAAACCCTCTTTCATGTAGCGCAAGCTTAATTTTCCGATCTCTCATCACGGAATACTTAATAATAACGGTTCCGCTTAACTTCCGCTGAAAGAAGTCTGCGCCACCTCGCTGTCTTCTTAGGTGCAGTCGGAACAAACTGAATTTCAGTGTATTCACTCAAACGTATACGGGCTGCAGAAGGCGTTCTAATCGTTTCTCTCTCTCTCTTTTTTTTTAGTGCGCTGAATGTTCGTAGGCCCCCCTACGCGTCTTCACATGAACATATATAGTTCAATAATGTTTCCATATATTAATGTGTTACAGCATCATTATAATCTAACATTGGTAGTTCCTATGAACATTTTAATTATTAATCGCGACTCTGGCTGAAAACTGTTATAGAATGACTATTTCTGATTTGCTTATCAAACTTGATACTATTCTGAACAAGTATTTTAATTACATTTTACTAGCGAGGTCAGTTTCCCCGCTGACGTGTTCTGATATATGTGCCAAAACCCAAGACAACATTTTATGCTCATAGCGAGCACATTTGTATAACCTTTCTTTGCTATTTCCTTTTAAAAAGTAGTGAAACAGTCAGTAACATACAAAACATACCTTTATCATCAAGAAATTGCTACAATTTCTGAACATTGCATGGATGAGCTACTTTTTACAAGGACAATATTACTAGATATGACCCAATAGAAATTGTACATTAAGAAACATGCGAAAGGTATAGACTGAATGATGCATACGATGGAGAAAAATCAGAGGATGGAAAACATTTTTTTTTTTTATCATAAGCACTGATTAGCTAGAATTTTATATTCACTGTTTACTTGCAGTCAGTGCAACATTATAAACAGTTCAGAGCCCTCTCACTCCCACTCAGAAAAATCGCTTGCGTTAGTGTTAATAGTGCAAACACACTTTTATTGTAGAAATTAGAACATAAGTACGTCATCTTTTGTGAAGAATAAATGTTAAACATTTTTGATGGAATTTATGTCGCTGGGAGAAGTACCGTATTTCACATTTAAAATTCAATACTAAGGATTTTTAAAAATCACCCTTTATCGTCAGTATCGTAGTGATCATTGGCCAATGGGGAGATTGAAACTCTGAATTGTGTGATTAGGACGTTTATCATTTCATGCACAGTGTATTATTAGTTTTAATAAATTATTTAATACTAATCAGATAAATTATGTTACCTACCCCTGTCACAATTGTTTCATTTCATTCTTCTTATTTTAAAAAAAAAAAAAAAAAAAAAAAAAAAACATGTGCCCAGTAGCATTCGCTAAATCGACTTGCCACATTTTAAATTATTTAATTCTATTAGGCATTCCATCAAACTAGTCAAGAGACTGATGACAGGAAAAAGAAAGGTATTTATGTTTATAGCAGCCGTAACTATACATTCTACTGTTTACTTAGTTGAATGCTAGGTATGGATTCATGTTTTGAAAAATCCTACTTGTCTGTTTCCTCAATATGTAGTTTTCTTCATCAGATTTATTTTGTAACATGCGCCGTACATAAATTAACTACTGACTTCTAATATCATTCGCTGTACAGAAAGACCATAATAAATGGAAGCTCGATAGCATCGAAGTTCACTCAAACTACAAAGCACAGGAGCGACTGGGTTCAATAACGTTTTTTCGTTTGACACTGTCGGCGAACAAATTTATTTACTGCTAGCGAAACTAGTTAAAAAGCTTTATATTTCAAAATGACGTAAGCTTAATGAACTGAAACATTAAATGCATATTTTTGAAACAAGTGTCAGCAGCATTCTCACCTGAAATTCCACAGAATAATCAGCGCACCACATTACAGGCAAGAATAATGACTACAAGTGATGTATTTTAGAGCAGCTTTTTAGATTCACTATGACTATAAGGTAGGGAAGAAATGCTTGTTGAAGACTTGAAATGTAAAAACCTTGGCATATGATTTGATAATAAACGCAACTGGTTGCGGCATATTGGGCAGGTGAAACGAAAAGGTTTCTCTCACTTATTGGACAAATGATGAGTGTATGTAGCACAGAAGTGAAAGAATCGGGTTACAAAACTTTGGTCAAACCATTACTTCAATATGATGTTGCAGTATGGGACGCAAGTATCAAATACAAGAGTCTGAAAGTGGGGGAAGAGGGGGGGCAATGAATTTTTTTTATTATTAACTGCTTAACGTCTCTTAACAGCGAGGTATTTAAAGACGGGAAAGGATGTGGGACAAGGAATGGGGAGGAATTCGGCCATGGCCTTTTGAAGGAAGCATCCCGGCATTTGCCTGGAGTGATTTGGGAAACCATGGAAAACCCAAATCTGGATGCCCGGACGGGGATTCGAACTCGTGTCCTACCGAATGCGAGGCCAGAACGCTATCCGTTACACTACCAAGCTCGGTCGCGAGCAATGAAAGACTGCTACAGTTGTCTCTGGAAATTACTGCAGAGCACAATAAGAAACTGATAGATCGGGGAGCTGGAACGAAATTCATAGGAAAATTAAAGGAGCGAAAAGATGACCATGACCATAAATAAGGGGGCGTCCATTAATTACGTGAGGTGAAATAGTATGTGGGGTGTCCGGCGAAATCTCACGAAACCTCACGAAGGGGGAGGGGGAGAGGGCCAACGGAAATCTCACGTGAGGCTTTGAAATTCTTGTAGGATTGTAGAGCTAAAAAAAGGTCTACAAATGCCGCGAAAGTCGACTTTAGAGGGGGGTTTGTATTTCGTCCAAAAATGGCGGTAGAACCGCCCTTGGGAGCATGAGACCTAAACAAAAAGTCTCAAAAAGTTACGAGGTCGATTAGTAGGGAGGGGGGGGGTCTCCATCAAAATCTCACATCATTTCCGAGGGGTAAGGGGGGTCTGACCAGATCTCACGAAGTCTCACCAGAGGGGGGAGGGGGGTCATGAATTCCGTAAAAACACCCTAAGTTGGTACTGAGTTTCAGACTGTGGGAAGGTTTCCTTTCGTAAGTCAGGGACTGTAATAAGTTACAAAGAGAAATGATGAATAATTTACCGAAAACAATCAAAGAATTTAAAATTAAATTTGGTAGAGAGCTAAATCAGGCAGGTGTAAGAAAGGGAAGAAATGTGTGTGTAGGAAAATTGCCAGCGCAGCATGTGCTCCATTGCAATTAAATTGAAAGTGCAGTATGGATTTCGTAAATTGATGGCGAAAAGACACGACAACAGCGAGCATCTGATATATAGGTAAGAACAATCCCCTCCGACACCGATCTGGCGCAGGGTGTAAATGTTTATTTATTTCTGCGTCTGTGTGTGTGTGAGTAACCACGACCGCAACAAAATAACTTATAATTACGCTCACAATTTGACAATGGTTATTGTTCCTCTTCTTCCACATATAGTTCACATAAAAATTAGAAAAGGCGTTTCAGAACACTCATAACTTCATTATTAATTTTTATCCAGCCTTACATAAAATGTGTCATGTCCATATAGTATTATAGATGCCATAACTTAGTTTTCCACGCCAGCGAAATGTATTTCAGGTGAATTACAATTAACTTTGTTAGTTAAAAATGAAGTAATTCAAAAGCTTCCTCTAACTTTAAATTTTGCTGACCGGGTACTCTAATTGAATAATAAACATTGTTAGTATATTGTCAAAGATATCGAGACAAAGAGATGTTTCAGTCAATATGAGAAGAAAAGTTTTTTTTCGTTCTACAGATTTTGAGATTGTTGAATTACCGCTCGTATTTGGAAATGAATACATTAACTCTCCCCGTATAGTAAGAAAGTAACTTTGCTCACATCATTTCGTATTTTTAACGGGCACCAATTAAACTGCTTGCTTTAGCTCACCTGTAAATCAGAATTTAAAATATTACAGTAACAACACTACCTACACAAAAATCGCAATTAAAGTAAAATATATATTTTTAAAGTGGAAATTTCCACACCCAATATCTCACCATAAACGTGGTTTATTCAAAGATATTTTTCATCTTGTTCCTACACTGCATTAGTGGTTCTTAATATCATAATGCAACCAATAAAATAATGCAGTGACAGAGAAAGTTTATTTCAGCTCCATAAAAACATTTACAAAAATACATTCAGATAATGAACGTGATTTAAATGATAGGAATAAAGCACTAATATAGTTGAAATGTAAATTAATTTAATATAGATAATTTTCAAGATATTAACACAGTTCTCAACTGAAGTTCTACTAGCAATTGAAATGGAATTATACGATTGTAACTGTTCCATAAAATTATTTTCATTTTAATCTGGAATATGTTAGCCTATATTTGTTGAGGGAAGCAATTAGTACGTATCATGGAATAAAAAATGCTCTGGCCTCGCATTCGTTCGAATCCTTGTCCGAGCATCCAGATTTGGGTCTTCCGTGGTTTCCCAAAATCACGTCAGGCGAGTTCCAGGATGCTTCCTTCAAAAAGGCCATGGCCAAATTCCTTCCCCTCGTTGGACCCAGTCCTTTCCCGCGTCTAATGATCTCAACGTTGACGAAGCGTAAAGCCATAAGAGAAAAAAGGAATAACAAATATCGTGTCTTTTGTCAAAACAGATCAATAATTTCTTACACCCCGAGTCGGGTTTGAAAGCGGTAACGCTCTGGTCTGGCATTAAGAAGGGCGCAAGTTCAAATCCTCCTTCAGATATTCTGATTTCGGTTTTCCGTGGTCTCCTATGGTTTTCCGAAATAACTACAAGCAACAAGGCCATGGACGAATTCTCGTCCCCAATCCTCTCTCCTCTCTAATAGCACTGCCGTCGACGAGGCATATAGCAATAAACTTACAGCAACAATCTCTAAAGCACGAAATCTTATACACTTTCTTATTTAAAAGTCACCTTTACATCAATCGATCGATCAATTAATCTGATACTTTATATGTATATATAAAGTGCAATGTGAAAGGTGAATTAAAGCCCTTCACTGTTCAAAATTCCACAATAATCTGTGAAAGTGGCCTGCATCTGTGTAACAACCTGGTCTACCGCATAGAGAGAAGAAAAAACAAATGTTAATAATTGGTGGAAAAGTGAAACTAACTAAAAATCTTGTAGATTTCACAGACCTCATAACTTGCTTCATATCCTTTGTTGTATGAAGTACGTGGTTTATGACGGTGATGCATTTGGTTTTTCATCACTTTTCAGAATTTTAACGACAAAGGATTTTTTCGATTCTAGCACTGCAGTTCGGAGTAAGATGACATAATATTAATAACTAGTGATCGCCCAGCGGTCGAAATTCGACCGTAATTCATTAAGTTGTTTAGTTTCTTTCGTGAAAGAGTAATAATCATTATTTGAATTTGTTCTATTGCGTTTGGTGCGAGCATAGATATACACAGTCCAGTCACATTAATGTGACCACCTCTCAAAAACCAGAATAACCACCTTTGGCAGAGCGAAGCGTGCAGGAAGAGAGTCAATTAGGTTTCTGAAGGTGTTCACTGGGATGATGAGCCATGCCGACTCCAGTGCCATGGCCAGCTGCACTAGGTTACACAGTTGAGGATCCATGGCACGAACAACCCGATCAATGTGGTCCCACAGATTCTCGATTGGGTTTAAATCTGTTAAGTTTGCTGGCCAGAGGTGTAAGGTAAACTAATCCTGGTGCTCTTCGAACCACGCACAAACACTGCGAGCTGTATGACACTTAGCATTGTACTGCTGGTAGATGCCATCATTCTGAGGAAATATTATTCGCATGTAGAGGTGGACATGGTCCGCAAGGATGAATACGTACTTGTGCTGATCCATCGTGCCTTCCACAATGATGAGTTCACCCAGTGAATGCCAGGAAAACATTCCCCAAACCATAATGCTCCCTCCTCCACCCTGGATCCTTCCGGCAATTGTTGCAAGGTGATTGCTTTCAGACCTTTCACGTCGTATGCGCCAACTTCCATCTGTTCGATGGAGCATAAAATGTGAGTCATCGGCAAAAGACACCTGTCGCCAATCTGTAGATGTCCAGTTGCAGTACTGGCGTGCAAATTCCAGCCTTCATCGCCGATGAACAGCAGTCAGCATAGGTGCATTAACCAGGCGTCTGCTGTGGAGGCCCATGCGCAGCAACGTTCGCTGAACCGTTGTTGAGGATACACTCTTGGTAGCCCCTTGGTTCATCTGGGTGGTCAGTTGCTCAACAGTTGCACGTCTATTTGCCCGAACTCATCTCCGTAGCCTTTGTTCGCCTCTGTCATCTATAGCCCGTGGTGCACCACTTGTTCCACGACGCTGATTTTGAATAGTGCCATTTTGCCATGCATGGTATACTTTCACCACGGCGGCACATAAACAGTTCACAAAATTAGCCATTTCCGAAATGCTTCCACCCTTGGCCCGAAAGCCAATAATCATGCCCTTTTGGATGTAGGATAAATCGCTATGTTTCTGCTTTACGCCAATGATTGAAATGCTTTCCGATGCCCTAGGACATCCTTTATATACACTCCACTGTAATGTGCTGCCACCTGCCTTCTGTGATTGATTATTTCACGTTGATGTCGAAAGTAGGTGGTGGTCACATTAATGTGACTGGGCTGTGTATTATATACTGTATACCCTGACGTCGTTAGCTGCGAGTGTGTACCAATACGTTTATAGCATGTGTTGCTTGGCTTAATTCTCTGCAGTACCTATAAAATTAGAATGATACACTCCACGCGTCTACCAGCCGTCAGGTGAAGTAGCGCCAGAACTGGCGGCATCCGAGCGAACTACGTATGCGAGCGAGTGTTTTATTTTATTTTATTTAATGTATTTGTAACGCTTATTATATATAGATTTTAGCTTCCTGCACTTCTTCTCCATATAAACTTTAACTATGCCAAATCTCACACTTCTCCGTGGGCGCAATATTCTTAAAAATGGATCTTCAGTTTTCGCTTAGCGTATTAATATATAGATAATTCGTGTGGCATTATTGGGCAGGAGACCCTGAAGAATAGTTTCTATTTGCCGCTCATGCGCCTCTGACGTGACTATACTAATATTAACCGGTAATCCTTTTGGCTATAGGGGACTTACAGTGAATGTATAATTCGAACCACAGAAGCGTACTGGAATACTTCACTGTGCTAGAGATGGAAATCTGCTTGAGGAAGTTTCAAAATTCCCACCAATACCAGGATTCGAACCGGGGACCTTTCTATATTCACTGAGACGCTTTAACCACTGAGCCATCATACCGTTCGGTAAATCGACGATTGGTAAACAACCAATATGCGTATGCTAGTTTATGAAGCTCGACCCCGCTCCCATTCATTCGGAATAAAATCGATTAGTCGCAGCGAGGAGGGAGTGCTGTTGTATCGGAGACCGGCTGCCCAGTTATTGGCTAACGAACCATCAGAAAAGAGAACGAGCAAGAATGTTTAATGACAGCGTAGGAAGAACAAATTTCTTAGCTGTGCTAGCTATACAATAAACTAAAACATTATACTATTGATGAAAACTTGTTTTCGGTTTCGTAAATCTTACTTACTGCTACTGGTAAAAATCGTTACTTGAAAGAATATTTTTGTTCATAATTGTTTATAGTGAAATCAGCAGCTCTGTTTGCAAGCTTAGACTTGTATTCAGAGGAAAGTCTTAATCGAGTCACTAATTTAGTAACGGTAAGCATGTGCATAATCGGCCGAGTTAGCTCATTTGGCTGTGACACAGGGGTTAGCTGGTTAGGGTCCAGGTGTAAATGGAAGAAAGTTTTATCACTAGGACTTGGCCGGTAGGGTAGGAATGGAGGTGGTGCACAATTCCTAATCACCAGATTGTGAACCAAAGTCCTGGGTTAAATCCTATACCTCCCCACAGTGCGTATGGAGTTGAGGCATACGACATAGTTGATGGTGAATCGTCCGTCGGATGGGACGTTAAGCCTCGTGGTTCATTTCTGTGCTTCGGAAGAGTAGCCATGAATTGGCCGGCACCGCGTTTCATACTCTCCCTTCTTTCATCTCTAATCCACAACATAAACAATACTCTACATCGAACACACACACACTATGACAATCACCTACACTTAAAATACTCGTAACACCTATGAACATTGTGATACTGGGAAATGCAACAAGAAAACACGTCAGTTCATCTTCCCAGACTTTGCCATGGAGGGGAAAACATCCCCCATGCTAACTCACCTACACCTGGCCAAGGTATCTGTCAATAGTTTTAACCTTCTTTTAGCGTTATTTCTACTCCTCCTCAGAAATATTTTTTTTGTGTGTGTACGATTTGAGAGTTAATTTTGCAATAGGAAGTCATAACATATTGGAGTTCTTTTACCGAGCGTCGTGGGTGAGCGGTTAACGCTCTGGACTCGTATTCGGGAGGACACCGGTTCCAATACCCCTCCGGGCATCGAGATTTAGGTTTTTCCGTGGTTTTCCCAAATCACTCCAGGCGAATGCCGCGATGCTTCATTCTAAAGGCCATGGCCGAATCCTTCCCGTTCTTGTCTCTAGTCCTTTTCCGCCTCTAAATACCTCGACGTCGACGAGGTATAAAGCCATAAGCAAAAAAACATATATAAGAATAAGAAGCAAATGTTTGATATACAGGGCGTTCGCCGGGAAACGCAACCCTCCCAGTCTGTTGCCGTCGGCAACTTGCTCGGTCAGCGGGGCCAGCGGTTCCCGCCACACGATACCGTGAATCACCGCACTGTTTAACACCTCCGCTGCCCCAACAGTGCAGTGGCACAGTATAATGGGACCCTTACATGGTTAAGAACGGTTTCTTTGCATTGTAGCTAGTTTGTGACTTCAGTCTCTTATTAATCAGTGTTGTGAATAAACGTTTCTTTGCGGTTTGGCTGGTTTAGGGCTTCATACTCTTACTAATCTGTACCGTGTTTGAGTGTGAGTAAAATTATGGTACGTTACAGTTTGCAACAAAGAATATTTCTCTACGATACATATGTGAAGAAGAAGTCGTTTAAAAAGTGTCGCAGTAAATTTCGTCGCGAATATCCTGGCTCTTTACTGCCAGCTAAATCAACAATTCTGCGTCTGGTTAAAAAAGTAAGAGAAACGGGTTCATTTTTTAACAAAAAGAGACTGTCGGTCAACCGTATTCTCACAGAGGAGAAAATTGACGATATCGCTTTTCGACTAGAACAGTCACCCAAAAAATCATTAAGTCAGTTAGGGCAGCAGGCAGGCGTATCTAAGACGTCAGCTTGGAAAGTAACAAAGCTAGTTCACTTAAAGCCGTACAAAACAATTGTGGTGCATAAAATTACAGAAATAGACCAGGGGCCTAGGATTAGATTTTGCAACTGGTACCTGCAGGGTGTCCACGATGGCACTGTTGATCCGCAACTGACGTTTTTCTCTGATGAGGCCTGGTTTCATCTGAGTGGTTATGTTAACGCTCAAAACAGTCGACACTGGAGTTCAGAAAAACCAAATACTCTACTCCAACTGCCATTGCATGACTTAAAAGTGGGTGTTTGGTGTGCGATTAGTGCTTCGAGAATCATAGGTCCAATTTTCTTCCGTGAAACTCTTACTTCCGCAAGATATATCGAAAATATTGTGAAACCGTTTTTCGAGAAACTTACTGAAGAAGAAAAATTGTACGGCTATTTTCAACAGGATGGGGCGACAGCTCACACCGCTAGAAATTCGCTTGCTGCACTTGACGAAGTGTTTTATGATCGTGTAATCAGCCGTGGGTTGTGGCCCGCCAGATCACCGGATTTAAACCCTTGTGACTTCTACCTTTGGGGTAAACTTAAGGGTAAGGTGTACGAAGGAAATCCTCACACATTGGAAGAACTTGAGGAAAAAATCTATCAAGTAATAATGTCCATTGACAAAGGTGAAATCCAGCGTGTGTCTCGAAATATGTTCAGAAGATGTGAAATGTGCATTACACAAGAGGGTCAACACTTCCTGCATCTTTTATAAGGTAAGCTAATGAATTACGACACATTTAAATGCTTAGCACATACAAGTTTATGAAGCGTAATTATTGTGAAATAGTCCGCGGCCGACGGTCGAACAATGCCGGAAGCTGATCGCTCGCTCGCCGGGAGCAGTTTCTTCCTTGTAGCGCTAACAGTGGGTTGCGTTTCCCGGCGAACGCCCTGTAGTATGCAACTAGGTGTTAGCATTTTAACAAATTGGTTACTGTGTTATCATCTAAAAACAGAGAGCTAGAAATTTTGGGTGATGTTGTTGAAACCTGATTTGATGATGTTATCTACCTTCACGAGAGTAATATTTCGGCAGATTAAAAATTCCTGATGAAGGGGGTACTTATGGATGGAGCATATTTTTTTATGGATGGAGAATCTACTACATAATTATAGAATTGTGATTAATGTGAATACTAATATTTTCCGGCTCCTTCGCCAACACAGACCTTGGTGTGCGTAGTGATACGTTTGGCTTTCATTTTTTTCCTAGTAGCTAAGCGTAAACGTTTGTGATGTAGTATCTTTAACCTCTAACGAAAATTAAATTACATAATTTTGTTACGCTTATTGGAGTTCTAATGTTTGATTTGGTAGTTTCATTAAGGTTTTTCGTGTATTTTAATGTGCTATATTTCAGAAAAATAAAGAAAGAAATAACCAAAATTGCGCAGTCAAAAAACAATATTAACAAAATCCAAAGAGTGTTCATTTGTATTGTAGTGTTATCTTTGTTGGATATCTCGTAAAGGAGTGTTCATATGAGATCCTCCGTGGCGTCTATCTGTCTCGGAATGAAAATTGAAAAGTTTGAATTGCCGTACTGGTAATCGATCCCAAGTCTTTTCCAACATCAGGCGTAACCTTTAAAACTCATACGCTCTGCCTTGGTAGCAGATAAACACTGCTATATTTACAAAACAAATCCTACATACTTGAAACCAATCGTAACATTTGGTTATTTATGGAAAATTTTCGTATAATACTTCCATTTGGGGAAACCATGGAAAACACAAATTTGGATGCCCGGACGGGGATTCGAACCCGCATCCTCCAGAGACAAACTACGCCAGGGCCGCTGCGTTTATCAGTTGCCATGCTCAGTGGCTGATTAGCAGAATCGATGTGAATATAACGCTCTGTCCAGCATGAAAATTGATCTCTTATGATCGTTGCTTTCAGTACAACTTAGGAGCTGAGTATTGTTTCCTCCATCTCAGGAGACTTAGAAGTATTGCTTGCTCCACCTCTGGAGAAAAATAATAGAATTTCCAGCAAGGGACAGCAAATAATGTTCGCACTACTGAATATTACTAATACAAACAGAACATTTAAAAAAATTCCGTGGATAATCCATTTCTCTAATTGTAGCTGTTAATTATTTTTTTTTACTGTCACTGAACTTATCGACAGTCATATCAATATATACTGCCTGACCAAGAAACAAAAACTAAATAAATAATTTTTTAAAAAAAAGTGCAGCACAGATTATGTGAGGAGGAAACGAAATGAAATTTCACAGGTTGGGAGGGTATGTGATGTTATTTCAGTGATTACAAAATCGAGGCAATTTTACAAAGAACTTATCAGTATGACTCCTCTTATCTGGATGACGTTGCATCCCCTCTGGCATCGATTTAACACTAATTCTGTTGGTAAGGGAGTCATAGAGCCATTGAATCCTATCCTGATGAGTTGACGTCCAAGCTGATCATATAAATGTTCTAACGGGAACAGATATTGAGCTCTTGTTAGTCACGGAAGTACCTCAGCATCAGCAGTGTGTGGACGAGCATTGTGCTGTTGAAAAATACTGTCGCATGGACGTAACACACGAGAACGCAGGACAATGCTCGTCCACACACGACACGTGACTCTATGAACTGTGGTTGTACTCCCGTGGCCAGCAAGATTCCCAGATCTGTCCCCGACGCAACAGGTGGATTTTTTTAGTCATCTAATCTCATAAACACTTAAAGATGTGTAGCTTTAAATTGTCACTAAATTTTATACATTTATTTATAAAATTTATTCTTCATCAATTGCAGAAAAATGGCAATCAGATTAATATTTAACCGTCGCGTTTAATTCAGCGATGGATTGGTGATCTTACTCTAATGGGGGTGTGGAAGTTAGTTGTTACCATCTACCTACGAGACATGTAACTTTGTCCTGTGTGATAATCGTAGGTATATATATATATATATATATATATGTGAGTGTGTGTGTGTGTGTGAGAGAGAGAGAGAGAGAGAGAGAGAGAGAGAGAGTGGTGAACTTGGTGATCACCCCAGTATTCGCCTATAGTTTAGCGGGAAAATCCACAGTTAGAACCGGCAGTACATACGTGGATCTGGGTATTTGAACCTGAGCCCGTGGTGCATGATTCGGAGTAGTGACACTTTAACGCGCTCAGTCTCAGCGGTGGGCTACGTTGCCTTACCATTAAGTAATTCACAAATTGAAATTTTGCATCCCAAATAGTTTAGTCTGTCCCACTTACTTCTCACTGAGTTTCTCACAAATTTTCAAGTTATATGTGGAAATTTTTTCACTAAACGAATATTTTCCCTTCTTCTGACTCTTTTTAAACGTATGATGAGGCTCCATCCTTGGATTATTTGCCTGTGGATGCTTTACTAGGATGCAACTGGTGATTTTTTGCGGCTCATTGTTGATCCAATGACTTTCATTCATTTCATTTATACCAAAAGTCCTGCTTCCTCACAGCGTACCCGAAGTTCGTGCATTGGAAGGAGAAACACAAAAAATGCAAGCAACTTGCCCATATGCTACGTTACTGCCAAAGTTTTGCAGATCGCTAATCACCACGACGCATTGCTAATTTGGGGTCTGTTTCCAGCCGATCAACCAACGTCTTGCGACAATCAGCGAAATCTTCTTGGATTGCAGATACGACGGACACCCACGCTTCCTTCTCCATCTTGACAAATATAGATGTTTGATGTCAGGTAACAGTAATAGTTACATATTCTTAAATGTTTTCTCTGTTATCCAATATTTTGGGGCACTGAAAATTTAATGTTTTGAGAAAAATCTTCTCTGCGTGCCTCACTCCTTCCAGACTGAAGTCAAATCAAAGGTATTTTGTCCCCTGGACACACACTGCTGATTTGTCGGGTAGCAGCGTAAACCCATTGTCTTCTATAAATTTGAAGAGGATTTCCAAATGTTTCAAGTGCCCCTCAAATGTATCGGACTCATTATAAATGCACTTCATTAATACTTTAGAACAAAGGAACGCAGATGAATTGGATTAGTTGTTCTACGAACAAAAAACGCTATGTATTCTAGACACGAGGGTTAAATCTGAAATTGAGTAGTATCAGAAGTTTTATTTGCGTTGTTAGCCTTCTTTTATCGTGCAATACACTCATCAGAGCTTTCTCCGTTCCCTTCTCGATGAGAATTAAGCTATCTCTCATCCAGGAATACTTGAACTTTACAGTCCCTTTTGCTAACGATGGCAATCAAATTCAAGTGTTGCTACTGAGATCGTGAAATAACACCTTTACTTTGCATCGCTTTGGTAGCCTCTCTTGCTGTCTAGCTTGCATGGAATTGGGTAGGTTCTGGATTCAAGTGGTGTTGAGTCTTTTTAAACAGATACATCTCAAGATTAGTAGTGAGAACTTACAATAAGTCTCAATATTTCACTCGATTGAATGCTCTAAAACAACATGTAGTAACGAAGGATGGATTTGTAGTTCTCTTTTTTTTTTTTTTTTTTTTTTTTTTTTTTTTTAACGTCCCTTTTTAACAACGTGGTCTTTAGAGACGGGAAAGGATGGGGACAAGGAATGTGAAGGAATTCGGCCATGGCCTTTTGAAGGAAGCATCCCGGCATTCACCTGGAGTGATTTGGGGAAACCATGGAAAACCCAAATCTGGATGCCCGGACGGGGATTCGAACCGCCGTCCTCCCGAATGCGAGGCCAGAACGCTATCCGTTACACCACCACGCTCGGTTTGTAGTTCTCCAACTTCTTTGAGTTAAATAGTATTTCCTCGGCTGATCGCTCCATTGTTTCAATTATCAAATTAACGAAACATGTTATTAAAGTGGGGCCTAATTTCACACAAGAAATCTCAAACTCTGATCTGATTTTGTAACATTTTTCTTTTCAAGATAGTAGCTCATAAAGATGATATAGACACGCTGGATATAAAAAACGCTAAGAAATAAACTTAATAAAAAGACTGATAAGAGAATCTGTTTATTTGCTATTCTTTCTCTTATTACAATAGTGGTAAAATGTGTTAAGAAGGACTGGAATTATTATCGGATGCTCATTGTTCGCCTCTCTGCGACGTATAAAATTACAAAAACTGTTTTTACTTACGGTAACTAGTAAGAGGATGGAATGAATGCTAAATACCCTGCCTCGGTAGCGTAGGGGCTAGTGTGTTAGCCCCGCGCACCGAAGGTCGCCGGTTCGAATCCGGCCGCGGGCGTGGATGTTAAGTGTTGTGTGTTTGTGTGAATGTCCTGTTCGTCCTGTGGTGTCCATACTTAGAAAGATACAATATATAAACACTGGATAACGACTGATTCACTGGAAGCTGTAATATGATCACCTTGAGCTGGCTGTATGGCATCAGCTGCTGAAAGCCATTAAAAAAATGCTAAATACTGATGTTAGTAAACAGAGACATTCCGCCTTCACCACATGATGAAAATCTTCGCTACTGTCAGTTTGGAAACGACACTCTTGGTGTTCTGATATTACACTGATAACCCACGACTTATTCCATCAATTCTGATTGTAACGGTGTCAGTTGGTTGTGCTGCGTCTTTCTATATTTCCTAATCTTAGGAATCTGCTTCTGCTTCATTGTTTTCCAGTTTAATCACATTAGCAATTATCACCCTATTATGCGATACGCGATTTCTATCTCGATCCTAGAGCTGAAAATTAGAATAATGCATAATGCATTCGATCAGTGTACAGGGATGTTTTATAGAATGACTCGAATTGTTTTGGCCCATCTGATATTTCTGGTTACTGTCCGCTTTAGAATCCCCGGAGTCTGTCATTCGTAGTGTTTCCAAAAACTGTTCAGAACGTCAACATCCACTGGATTAAGGAGTTGTACGTGGCTTGGAAAGTGTGAGTCAATAGTCAATAGCTTCGCATAAATTTGTTTTTAATGGCCCCTTGAACTCGGCACACTTAAACTGACATCGTCCATGATAAATTTCAATTTTCAGCAGATTCGCCCCCCCCTTTTTTTTCTTTTTCTTTTAAAAAAAAAGGGAATAATGGGGTACTTAACATTAAAAAGGAAACTGTAAAACCTCATTTTACAATAATAGCGTAAGTTGTAAGGACACCTAAAATCAGCTTTATTTGTTGTGTAAGACTTAAAAACATGATATTTTTAATAAAATAAAATTCAAAAAGACAGCTGTTAGACATGTGAACACCAATCAGAGCGCATGACGTCACAAATCAGCTCGCGCTAGTATAGCCCGTGTATTACGGCCTGTTGACAATCTGTGTCGCATATTTAAGGGTTTTAAGGTTTTGGTGCCAATTATCAATCAATTAAACTACATATATTTGAAATGAAAGTTGGATTTAGCAAGGCAAATATTTCGAATTTGTTCAAAATTGATGTGATGATTCTGGGAATGTTTTTTGCATCTAACAGTGATTTCTGTTTATCAAAATTACGGAATTTCAGAACAAGTCAGTTTTTCTATTTCTATTCCGTTAGTCATATTACTACAAAAAGTTAGAATATAAGGTATATTAAAAGCGTGTGTGTTAGTGGAGCGTTTTACTTAACACAAATCAGCAATTTGTGATTTTAGTCAGCGGGCCTACATTTTGAGTAATTATTTCGAATATTTCATTTTAATATTTTTAAAAGATTTTAATATGGTTGTTGCTGTGCAGACGCTTGTATAGTTTCTAAGCGTTAATATAATTACTACTTAACATATCCTTGAGTGATTTCTTTTAGTCTTAATTGGCGAGGCGGGAAAAGGTTAAAAGTCTCTTTACATTCATTCGACGTTATATTTCCGACGATAACGTTGTGAAAGTAAAGTTATAACAATTTTTCCCTTTTGTATTAGTGGTTTCAACTATCGCTAGAATTTTTTTTTTTCATATTTTGCAAAAAAATAAATATTCAGGTCCAAGTATTTTTCGCTATTCGTTGAAGCTTCTGTACGAAAATGTAAAATAAACCTCTTGTAGACTTCGTTCACTGTGCATAAAGTGGTTCAAACACTTTATTGATGGAACGCAGGTTTGCAACTTTGTAAAGGTATTTTAAAACCCCACAGTAAGTTATGTGCAAAAAGTTAATAAACAAATAATTTATTATGAAATTCACAACATGGGTTGTTGGAATACAACATGGTTTCCTGCGTACTTGTGACAGTGACCCCGTTATACAATAATCCATGTTATCTTCCGTATCGTTTGGCAACTGCATCAATAAAAAATTTCAACACATTTACAACGAACGACGTTTTAAACTCCGAAGTCGCAATTTATTTACCGATAAAACTTTAAGTTTTTTTTCACAGAACATAATATTGAGATACATAGCTTATTAAACATAATAAAACATCCAAACTTACGTAAAGGTGGTCTTCTCAAAAATATATTGAAAATTTTGTAGACAAACATGCCGGCTCGCATTGTGCTATTTAGTCACTTTATCCGCGTATCATCCTGGTGTGGAACATAAACAAATAATTTGTTTGGTGTTTTAAATGTTGGGTTTACACGCTGAGGCACTGCACACCACTGTCAACTGTTGAGCTCACTTTTGTCCACGAAATAAGCAAACCGTCCATTTGTTTACACTGGCTCGAGCAGAGATGTGACGTCACAAGAGACGACATGGCAGCTGCCACCGTTTTGGTGCGAATATTCAAATCAACATATAAAACTGCAAAATTTTGCATATTCCAGTTTGTTTTTTCAAGATTTTTTTTTTTTTTTTTTTTTTTTTTTTGTTACAGTTGACGCACAGTTACAATGTTGACTACTTTGCAAAAGTTAGTCAAGTTCCTCACTGTCTGAATTCCATTTACGAAGTTGCCTAGTACATACTTTATTAAACCACACTCCTTCCTCGTAGTCCAGTGTTTGCTGCTACCAGCATTCTGGCTTGTCCTGAAATGCTCTTAAAATTGAAGTAACAATCCATACACCTTTATAATGCCTTGGTGTTGATACTTCTTTTGGGTCCTAATTTTGGAAGTGTAAGTTCAATGGATCTACTTGCAAAGTTAATGTTAGCAGAGTAACTACCATTAATAACTATCCCCTACGACGTATTTCGCTAGAGATGTCATTTCGCATATAGTTTCGCATGCTCGCATTTCTTTTCACGACTCATGATACTGGAGTTTAAATCTGGTTTTTAGCTGCTTTAAACATATTCTGTATGCAGTGAATGATTCATGCATATCCCTTTCAGAAATTGTTCTACAATGTTATCTTGAGAGCAAGGGCGGATCCAGCCTTTGGGTCAGGGGGTCGAGGTCTGACTAGGACATGCTTCAAAATTATAATAGTACCTATATATAAATAAAAGATAAATTAATTTAATTGCAATATGCCAAAATAATTTTAATCAAATAACAAAATCAATTATTCCCTTCTTAACTCTCGCGAATCTTGTTATGACTTTCTCCACTTGAACGAGTATGGTTTTGTGAACGTGCAGAAGTGCCGGTCCAGTTAGGTGGTCTACTGCCAGTGATGCTCGAAGTCAAGTTTTGAGGCTTCTGAGAACAGAAAAAGATCTCTCTGCCAATGGGACACTATCTGGTAGTGTGGCAAGATTACACAAATATGTGTTTACGATGGGATATATTTTAGCATGAAATTTTTGTATTAGATTGGAAATCGACTTGCGGAATGTTCTGATTCCGTTGCCATTTTACTATCCACAGTCAATATGCAGTGTCGTCTATTACCTGCTTATAATCGAATGCGAGTTGCTTAATTGTTTCAACGTCTTGATTAGTATAGGTATAATTGACTTTCGGTACAAAAACGACTAGTTGAAATAAAGTATTTCAGGAGACAAATGGTCTTGTGGATCATTTATTATAGAATCTAGAAGTATGATGTATACAGCCCTACCGAAATACTCTTCAACTGATTGAACAGGTAGGTTATTGGCTCTATGCATTTATATCGGCACTGTTCTGGGGCATTAAATTTCCATCGCAAATTTCTCGACAAATTCTTTTGACTCTTCAAAACATTTGTTCCATTTTTTTTATCTCATAAAACTCATTTTATCATTTATTGTGTCGGTAGAACTTTTTTTAAGACAATTGAGTTCGTCTTCAATACTCTGCTTCAGGATATAGTTGTACAAGTACCAATTAATAAAATCTATGTATACTATTATAAATCTGTAAGAAACCTGCGTGTGCCTGATGTTTTGAAATGGCATCTCGCAAAAAATTCTTCAGCAATTAAGATGGTACTTTCAAATATTAAGAGCATATGTTCCAGATTAAAGTCTGCGAATACAACTTGCGACTTGTATGTACTGAGGAACGGAGAATGAAATTATAACTATTTCTAGAATGAGAAATAAGCGCACAGATCACTCTGTATTCGATATGAGCATTCAATAAACACTGACAAAAGATCGCACTACGATCATGATTAAATTCTGTTTTATTTTTTCACTTCGATTATTTAGTTCTCAGTTGTGTACACTAAAATAAACATAATACGTGGTAAAAATCTTAACGTAATAAGAATCTTAAAGTGAATAGTTTGGGGAAAGTCATTATTAATTCGCATTTTACCAGCACTAAAAACCTTCAACTTCCTAGCCAGTACTGAAACATTTACTCATTGCTTTTCAGAGATCAGAGCAAGAACATCATTACATATTAAATCATACTATTCGTTTAAAAGCGTGAAAATTAATGCAACTGATAAACTAATAGCTCCGGAGTAGGAAATTTTGCTCTTACGGCAAAGAGTAAAACGGTGATTACATGTCAGCTAGATACGAAGCCCGACAGAAAGGAAGGTTTGAATACAGTGACCAGGGAATTTATTTTTCGCAATTGCAGTCGCAGTTGTTATTAAGTAACGTTCATAACTTTTTAATGTACATTTTAGATTGTAATTTAAATCGTCATAAAGTTCGAATTACTTACGAACTATTTGACGAAAACAATATGGAACCACTGAAATTAAAAAAAATAACTAGGAATCTTAAAATCTTATGCTACATCGCGTGAATTACAGAACTAAATCCATCGTTCCTTATACATTAACAAAACGTGCTAGCAGTCATTCTGTCCAGGCTACATTTCAAAGTAACCACAACCTCCAGTAATACTGCCGTTCGAAAATCAAAGATGCTTAATTTAATTTAATTTTGATTACAATGGAGTGCACGCTCTGGTAGCAATTTCCGTACGCACCCTTCTTAGTCTTTTCATGCACCCACCTACATTTTCCCTCTCCAAATTTAAACTTTAAATTCTTTCAACTTTTTTGGTTAATTATTCATTATTTCTCTTGGTAACTTATTCCAATCCCTGATACCCTTACCTAAAAACAGAATCTTCCTACACCTTTGTGCCTGAAATCGAGTGTCAGCTTGTAGTCATGGTTATCTTTCCCCATACATGCAATACTTTTAATTCTTATGCCAATATCTTTCAATGCCTCATCACCAGTATACGCCTTGTAGACTGCTATGACCCTCTTCACCCTCCTCCTGTCTTGCAATGAATCCCATTCCAGCTCTTTTATCATAATATCTGTTACTGACTGCATTCGGCAATAATTTTCAGAAACAAATCTAGCAGCCCTTTTTTGCACCCTCTCCAACTCCTGTTTTTGATACTCAAAATGTGGGTCCCATACTACACTACCATATTCAAGCAATGGTCTGACCTAAGTTTTCTAACCCACTTCCTTTACTTCTCTCGCACATCCCCTCATCACTCTTATCGACAAGTGCAGAATTTTGAAACCTTTTCCTACTGCCCGTCCAATGTGTCCTGCCCAGTTAAGCTTGTTATCAAATGTAATACTAAGATATTTACATTTCAAGTCATTAACAAGCAATTCTTTCCCCACCTTATAATCATAATCAACCTTTAGTTTTTTATCTGTGTATCTAATAAGCTATATCTTCATTGCATTTATCTTCATCTCATGTTTACCAACCCAACTAGGTATCCTGTCCAGATCACCCTGCAGCTGTTCGCAGTACTCTTCCGTTTTTATCCTTTTATATAGCATTATGTCATTCGCAGAAAATACAAATTCTGTAGTAAACCAACACAATTATTCATCAGAATAATGAATAGCAATGGTTCCAATACATTACCCTGTAGCACTTACATTTTTACTTCCACTTCTTTTGATGCTGCATTTCCTAAGCTAACTTTTTGTTTTCTACCTTTTAAAAATTCTTCTACCCACCATACACTTTCTCATTCATTCCAATAGTTTTTACCTTATTTACTATCATTTTGTGGCTCACTCTGTCAAAAGCCTTTGAAAGATCTAGTGCTATACTGTCAATTTGGCCTCCCTTGTCCATTTAATCCGAAATATCTTGGATATATACCACCAACCAAGTTTCGAATGAATAATCTTACCTAAAGGGTACTTGAAAACAACTTACTCTCCTCACATATATTTCTCCATTAATTTACCTACCACTGATCTGAAACTGATTGACCTATAATTTTCGACTCTATTACTTACTCCTCCTTTATGTACCGGCGCTACTATCACACTTTTTCAGTCCTCTGGTATGCATAAAGGATCCAGACTCAATTTAAATATTTCTAGATAAGGTACAATGCCACATCTGGCTATCTTTAAGATATCTGTTGTAATATTATCTACACCAGCGCCTTAAAAAATTTTCGCTGGTGAGTTAGCAACACACCATTTTTACCAAGAAAATCATCGAAAGCTATTAATGGTTCTTTTATGAATCGTTTTAGAGGACTGTGTGGCAACTGAAGGGCGACACTGTAAATAAAACATAATATTTTCTGTAAAGGTCTTGGTCTTTATGCGATAAAACAAGCCAGTGAAACTTGTCAATGTGTGACTTCTAATATATATATATATATATATACTGTGGGAAAACATCAATTTGAGAAGGCAAATAATGTTTGTCGATCAATATAGCTCTTGTGGAAACGTCTAGGTATTTTCTTACAAACCATCCAATATCTGAGGAAAATTTCGATTGAGAAAACAAACTTTTTATCTGATTAGAACTGGAAGTCGACGTACACGAAATCGGCAAGCATAGAACAGAGTAATATTTTCTTCTTCATCTAAGGTTAAGGTAGTTGTTGAAGCATCGGCAGCACACATATTATGATATGCATGAGTGCTCAGTATATGTAAATGTTTTGGGTGTTTAAAAATCTCAAACCTAGGTTTCTTCATAAAAGAATGAATCTATCTTTCTAAATAAACCACTACATGCATTACGTTTCGACACACCAGCACAATCACATTTTTCGATGCATCCTGTAGTAAAAAACACCCGTGCATAACTAAAATGACAATATTTATGTAAATACATCAAACGGTTTAGTGGCGAGAAGCGGTCGAGCTACGCGGCTGTGACGTCACCGACATCGGACGCGCAGCCGCGAACGAATAGTACGACGCGCTGCGCGACGCGGCAAAATCAAAAGTTGCAATTTCGTGCACAATATTCAGTTCACAATGACCGATCGGATACAACATAAAATTATAAATAGCATACAGTCGCATTGTGACTGTCGTGTATGTTTTTGTGAGATCTGGCCATCCATTATTCAACGTAATCTTATTTAATTAAAATCAGTGAGATTAAAAATATTATCAGAGGCCAAGCCCGGGGGGGGGGGTCATGACCCCCATGACCCCCCCCTTGGATCCGCCAATGCTTGAGAGTTCCAGTTTGCTCTTTCATTCATTCTTGAAATTCGATTGTATGTTTTGCTGTCGCTACATTGGATTCATCTTTTATCCCTTCAAATGGAGAGACTACTGTTTCAAATTCTGCGCCACTGAAGACATTTACGTTGAAAACAGGTTTGAAAAATAACATTCCCAGGAACTTTATGAGATTCTGAAAAAGATAATGACTAATGCAATGCCTGAACAATAGAAAAAGTAAATACATTCACTCATTCATTAAAACAGAATCACTTCACCAACTGCACCACCTGAAAATTCACACAAGTACTGTTTTCTAAGTTACTGGGATTACTTTTTTAAAAAAAAAAAAAAAAAAAAAAAAAAAAAAAAAAAAAAAAAAAAGGTTGAAAGTTTATTTTGCATCTTTGGTATTCGACTAATCACCAGTCAGTCGGAAACAGGATAATATGTATTTAATGGTACTCATCATTGGACATAAAATTGTTGTGAATAAATAATTCAACCAACATGGGTCTCTGAAATTTAACATAATGTGTTTTCTTGTTGATTGCCCAGAAAGATTTTGGAACAGGAGTTCATGTCAGGATCGTTGCTGTGGAGTTTATGTTAGAAGAAAAAATTCACTTTTAATCAACCAATGCACAAGTGAATTTTCATTAATTGTACTCTGCACGGACCACGCGAATAAAACTTCTGTTACGCTAAATTTCACACCAGTTCTGTTATAATCTAAGTATTATATATATTTTAAATGCTTTCTATGATTTTCAAGAAAATGAGTTGCCAAAAATATTAGAAATGAGTTGCAGCACTGAGCCTCAGTTTAGGTCTTTTAAATTCTCACATAATTATCAGAGATTCGGTGGACACAAGTGCTACGAACTAAAAGTTCACGGGCGTTTCTACTGCCAGTGACTGGTGGGGACTTATCATTTAAATCGTACATTCTAAACCTGCAAACCAGAACAATAAAACTGATAGTGTTTGTCATACGTTTAGTTGTCACTGTGGCTTGCTGGCAACGTAGGCACTGTACTTAGATAATGTAATCAGTTTCCGTCTTTGCTTTTAATGTATACAGGTCTAGTCTGAAGTTACAAATAATTTGCTGTCGTTCGCAGAGTTTGTTGCTTCGAATCCCCATTCGGTCATACAGATTTCGGTTTTTCAGGATTTCCCGAAATCACTCCAGGCGAATGCCGGAATGGTTCCTTCAAAAGGCAATAGCTGACTTGCTTTCCGTTCCATGCACCCAATCCTCTCCCGCTATAAAGGACTGTGACAAGGCATAAAGCACTAAGTAAGAATAGTAATAAAAATAATTAATACAAACGGAGTGAGTTTCTTGTGTCCTAGTCTTCGTTTAGCAGCTGATGAATGTTAGAAACATCTTAATATTCTAAAACATTTACATTGTTTACCACGTCACTAACAATAAGAATTATAAGGCCAATATCCATTTCGTATACTAAAAATTGGATGTATATTTAATCGTTAGTGAGAACAACATTTTCAGGAATTATGCGTAACGGAAGTAGCTACGTCGAAAAGACTTGATAATCGACAAATATTACTGTCACTGTGTACATTGAAAAGAGATAATATAAACTTGTGTCTAAGATTTTGACAGTGAAATGACTATTCCTACCTTTTGATTGAAATCACCATTCAGTTGTGTCTCGTATACCCTCTTTATTCGAGTGGAAAGCAAGAAACTAGTGAGCGAACGTCTTTTCAATCCTGCAGGGCGTAACTGGAATATTTATGGCGGGTTTCCTCTGTTCATTGATTGAGTGGAGGAGGTCTCCTCGACAAAGTCAACAACACACACCGCGGCATTGATTCCTCAAGCTTCGCTGCGCCCTCTCCACCATAGTGTTCACTAAACAAATCTCCAAGCACCGGCATCTAACATTTACACAGATATCTCCAAATTAAATTCATACTCCTCTCTTTTTGCCGAAAGAAGGCACTGTTGTTATTACATGCATCTAATTTCAGAAGTAGGTTTAGTCTCTTGGAACAAAAAAGGCCTATGGGACGACATCTCATATAATTTTACATTCTTTGTATGACAGCCAGAGATATTATGATTACAAGTATTATTTCGTAGCTACTGTTATTTCCGTTGCGTTATTCTACCAATATTTAAATTTAAGCTGTGCAACAAGGTAATATATAAGCAATGTTTCTAAAAAAGAGTTATTTAGACATTTAATTAATTTGTGGTACTTGTTTACTGATATATAGTCATAAATATAGACCTAAAATCCTAGCTACGTCTTTGTAATAATATTTATCTTCTTTTGTGTAATGTTATCATCCATGCAAACTAGGATATATTGAATCTTTTTTGGGATCTTTAACTTGTTCAATGCGGCTTATTTTGAGAAATGAGAACTACACCAAAGGGAAAAAAGACTGAACAAAAAATTTAGACTGAATGATTATTATTATTTTTAATTTAATTGCGATGGAGCACCCGATTCGGAGGCAGTTCCCTTAATCTAATTACTCATTTTTTAATTATCTTATATAATTTGACTGCTAAATTCATGCCGCATCTACTTTTGTGATTTACAAATTTTAATTTTAAATTCCTTCAGCGTTTGTGGTATATTATTCATCACTTTATTTGGTAATTTGTTGCAGTCCCTAACACCCTCACACACATAAGAAAATTTTCCCACTCCCTTATTCATGAAATCGAGTGCCATCTAGTGGTCATGGTCATCTTTCCCCTTCCATGCACTATTCCCAATTCTTCGACCAATATCCCTCCAAGACCTACCACCAACGAATGGCTCGTACATTCCCATCACTTTCTTCACCCTTCTCCTGACCTCCAATGACTCTCATATCAGTTAATAATGGGTCTTGCGATAATTTTCACAAACAATTCTAGCTGCTCTTCTCTGCACGCCCTCTAACTCCTGTATTTGATACCCAAAATGTGAGTCCCAAACTACACCATCATACTCAACCAATGGTCTGACCAAAGTTTTGTAACCCAATTACCTACCTTCTCTAGTACATCGTCTCATCACCCTCTACAGTAAATGAACGATTTGTAACCTTTTCCTACCACCTGCCCAATGTGCTCTGCACCTATCATGAAACGGTATGCCAAGATATTTATTCTTTAAACCTTTAACGATCTATAATCATAAACAATCATTAGTTTTTTGTCTGTGTACCTAATAAGCTGACTCTTCTTAGAATTTATCTTCATTACATGCTGACTCGCCCATTTGGATATTCTATCCAGGACACCTTGCAGCTGTTTACAGCCTTATCATGTTTTGATCCTATTATATACCATCATGTCATCTGTAAATGATGGGGGAAGCTCTTATATTTTTTAAAAATGATGTTATCAAACAAAGAATTATAAATAACATTCATTACTGTATTAAACACATCAGTAACAAGTATTTTAATATTTTGAGGTAAAATAGATGTACTTAGTTTTGCTAAACGGGGCATGAAAGACACTTGTGATCGATTACTTCAGAGGCCGGAGTGGTGGTTTCTTTGCTGCCTGTGTCCAATTTCATTAAAAGAAATCCAAAACGTTCGCTTTCTTATCCAATGACTTGATACCATCTGTGCAGCATATCACCAAAGCTGCATGATTGAGAGCATTTACATTTTGTTTCGTACTCCAGTGTATAACTGCCTGCCGCAGAGATTAATATACGTAAACCCATCATTTATTTTCACATTTGTCTGATTAGGATTTGTTGGTGTTAACATGTCTAAGAATTGGAATTTCATCTTAACACGTAAGCAGATTTTGTAACATAGCCGGTTTTAAAAAGTAATTGACATGGACAATAATAAAAATAATACGAAGTCCTACTCTGCGAATCTCTTGTCTTTTAGTATCGTAAATGGAAGACTAAATTATTTTCTATGCAATTAAAATAAGAACAAAAAGTGTTAGACCCAAAGAATCAACAAAATATTTAAAGAAAGTTGTACAGCTACTATTGCCAAGGAACAGGTTTTATCTTTTTATTAGTCAAATCAGAATTTAATTAATAACAGAATGAGAAATATGGAGTTGTTATGAGATATAATAAACATAATATTCTTTAAATCATAAGCCAGTACTATCTGTATTATCAGAAAAACGCTGAGTTATGTGGTAAGCACGGTGTAACACTCTCAATGAGACACTGTTGAGAAATTTTCCTTTACTACCAGTTGTTCCGAAAATATGGCTTAAGAGGAACAATAAATTTTGCTAACACAATATTACCGATTCTACTGGCAAAAAACAAACAATTTTCTTTTCTTCAAATGATAACATTAATTGGAAATGTATGCTACTGGAGCCATTATTGAGAAGAGCATTGTTCACATGAAAAAAAATTTACTCCATCCATTATACGTATAATCAGGCTTAGAAAACCAACGTTAAGGGACAGGGATCATTTTTTAGAAACAAATTTTTTTCTGACGTAATTTTTTTTCCTTATACCTCTTACATATTTCAGTAGTGCTAATTATTAGAATATGTATTTTTGTTTTTGAAAAATAGTAACTAACCATCTACTTTATATCCGTTGCAAGCTCATTTAAATTCTTTATGTTTACTACAGTAATACCACTTAACATTATCAGTGACATTATGATAAAAATCGGTGCTGCCATAATCGATGGTTCAAAAAGAAGTACTGTATTCGAGAAAGAGAAAAAAAACAATAACAGACGAATACCGATTCTGTTGTTTCCTTATAATCTAAGAAGTTAAACATAAATTTTAATTTCCGGTAATTACAAAAAATAACTTGAATGTGTATGCATTATTATATGTGATACAGTCACAAAATAGATTAAGAAATATGCTACGATTCAACAAACTGGCAAATTTATATTAATTTTTGAATTCAGACAGAAAGTTACGAAACTGAAAAGCAAAAAGTTAATATCAATACTTCAGTATATTTTTATGAACACAATAAGCTTATGAAAAAGAATCACGTTTATTTTACGACACATGCGTTGGACAGTGTAGTTACTAATAAGGTTTGCTTGAGAAAGATATAGTCAGGGCGAATTTCATCCTAGTAGCGATGCAGTCTGAACACTGTCTAAAGTTTTCAATACAAGGAAAAATAGTACAAGACATATCTTGCAAATATTTTAATATTGAAGTAAGGTTTCTTACAAGAAAATAAATATTTGTGTCCTTGTATAGTACGGGATTGCTTATATTATTTTTCATCTTACCTCTTGACTTCTGCATATGTAAAAGGAGGGAAGTACCTAGGAGAATATTTTCAGAAATTCTGGACAATGTATTCATAATTTTTTCGTTTATGCTGTCAACGTCATTGCCATATCTTTTAAAGGCTTAAATTCTCACTATTTTCTCCGAAATTGGTTTCTGTACTATTCATTTTCTGTTAATATCCTTTATTGCTACATTTTAACTTGTCCAAATGAGGTTTTTTTCCCATTCTTCATCCTTTGAGAAACTCCCCAGAATATGAGGGATTTAATGAATGCGTACAGCACATGGCGTTTAATTTTTGGTTTTTGCCCCAGTAGGTTAATAATTTTGTAAATCAGGTGAATAATCATACAAAAAGTGCCACTAAGAAAATATATTTGTTTATTGTGCCGGTTTTTAGAGAAAGACTGATAAATCATGAAGGTTGTAAACATGTCTGCTGAAGCGATCAATATAAGATCTATTCCAACTATACCGTCAGCACATTAAAAGTCTTCAGAATGTCAACAGAAATACCATTAAGTTGAAAAAGATATAAACCACAAATACTGATCCGTGTAAAAAAAGAGATGTGTTATCTGCAGACAAAAACTTAGCATTGCGAGTACTCTATCTTTAGCAAGTTCACGCCCTTCTCAGTCTATTACTGAAGGATCTAATGAATCCAAATCGGAAAGCCACAATTAGAAACTACAGAAGCTTGTGGACGTATAGTTTATGGAAGGCTAATTCAATGTTAGGACCAGGTCTGTCGGAACAATATAATTTAAATTAACCCTAAAATATAATCTTCCTTGTTTTAGACATGATTTTATAACGTAATTAAGACAGCGCCCAACATAATGATTTAAAAAGCAAAAGGAAAATTAGGAATAAAAAAGTGATTACTGTGAACAAAATTCATTTATGCTTCCTTCTTAAACGAATGATAAAACGCGTTCCACATTTTGCAGTGCGATAAAAATTTAGACAGAGAACATAAACCTGCTGTCTGTGAATTCAGAGTAATTTTAATATTTGCATTAAGAGCTTAAGTTATATACAAAAATAATGGATGAAATTGAAGGTATATACACGCCAAACATACGTTAAATTCTCAAAATGTGAACATTCACTGCACTGTTATAGTCTTCCAAAATGTGGAAATAACGGAAGAACGTGTTCTTGTCACACGACTCGAAGAAAGTCTCGAAGTAAATTTAGGGAAGAAGTACCTGAAGTTATATCTCGCAGTAAACAAAACTTCCTGTATTAAATTTAGGGTAATGTATTAAGTTAGAAGTATAGAAAACTGGTCCAATGGACAACGTTAAGGGCTACAAAATGATCTCATATTAGAAACCAAAGATATAAAATACTTGGTTAAAAATAGGTAAAAGTTTAAATTTTCTGCGTAAAATTAAACACAACAGTCTTTCCAAAATTAAGAATTTCTTATCCCGAGTCATGTAATAATTCGTGTTCGTAGCAACAAAGACACAAACACTGACGTGCTAAAGTCATAGGAAGCTGCAAATATCGATTTGGCGGTAGCACTGTGGAAGAAACGTATAAACGTGCCGTGTTGTGTGGGAGCTTTCATTTGTACTTTCGCGAGTCGCGCGAAAGGTTTTCCGACGTGACTATTGCCGCGCGACATAAATTAACAGACATCGAGGCATTCCATTGCGGAAATTGTTCCCAAATTCAAAATCCCTCGATCCACGATGTCAAGACATGAGTGTGTAACTCCCGCAATACCCGCATTGACTGACCACGTCTGCTGAATGACCGAGACCAGCAACGTTTGCGTCGAGTTGTCAGTATTGACGTAAAGCGAACTCTGCATCAAATAACAGCAACACTCGATGTGGGATGTACGACAGACGTGTCCATGCGGACAAAGCAGCAATATTTGGCGTTGATGGTATATGACAGCAGAATATCGACACGTGTGCGTGTGCTAACAAAACACCATCGGCTACAACGCCTCTTCTGAACTCATGAACTTATCGGTTGGACCCTAAACGACTGGGATATGGTTGCATGGTCAGATGAGTCACGATACCAGCTAGAATCATCTGATGGTAGGCTTCGAGTGTGGCGTAGAGCAAACGAGGATAGACCCAGGCTGTCAGGGAGCACTGTACAAGCTAGTGATGGCTCTATGCAGGTATGGACTGTGTTTCGTGGCATGGACTGGAACCTCTCGACAAATAGAACTGACCGTTGACTGGAAATAGCTATTCAGCTACTTGGAGAAACATTTGCAGCCATTCATGGCCTCCATATTCCTAATCAGCAATGGACGATAATGGACGACACTTTCGCTACTAAGCATGACTGGTGCAGCGGAGGAATAGCTGAATATTTCTTAATGGGACTTCCCAATAATTGTTGAGTCAATGCCACGTCGGATTGTTGCACATCGCTTAGCAAAAGAGGGTCCCACACGATATCAGAAAGATTTGGCACTTTAGTGTATGTTTCTGATGTTCCTACTAATATTCATAAATAATGGCTGCAGATGGTTGTGCGACTTCAAACAAATATTTCAGCATACCTGAGAAGGAAATGATTTAAGCTTCAAAATAGTCTTTGTAGTATGTAGGCAATATACATAAGGCAAATTGGAATGGACAGAAGTTACTAGCAACAGTATTTTGTGGGATTAGCAGGTAGCAACATGAAGAAGAGCGAAAGATCGATGGAGCTTTGTTGTATTAAGACAGTCTTACAAAGAATCTAATAATAGTCTATTTGACTATTTTTGAAAATGGTTTTAAATAGTTTATTGATACACGTTATTTACAGGGTACTATTTATTTTTTGACGAAAGTGCTTATTTTACGTAAAATTCAACTTCAAAATTTAGAGTATTTGAAAGCCCGCCAAAACGCTCCTTTGCTGCATGGCGCGGGCCAACGACACTCGTGACGTCACCTGCCAGCAAGCCCTCACTCTACATAAGCAAGGTCTGGTTTGTTTCTCTGAATTTGTGTATAAACTGTTGGAAATATGGTTTATAAATAGTGTGTGGTACATCAACCTACAACCAGAACAATAAAAACTCTCCAAATAAGCATAAGTGTTCCCGCATTAGCTGAAGTAGGAAAAAAAAAGTCGCTGTGACTTACTCGTAGAAGCCCAGACGGCATTGCGACTAAGTCGCATATCATTTACTGTAAATATCATTTGCACCATAATGTCTTTGAGATAATGTAGTACGCTGTTTAAGGCGAGTATCAGTAAAGTTAGGGTTCTTAGGTTCAATCCTTGCATTGGAATATGTTTAGTTATTTGTAAGCGTTTTCCTTAGATACTAGTTGCTGTTGTAGCGCCGCATATTCTTTTTCTAAAATCCACCAAAACATTATTTTTTTCCTCGAATGTTCTCACAAATTTTAGACAGGAAGCGTATTATAAACATTTGAAAAATAACCAAAAAATACTTCAAAACTGAAACTGGACGTTACTTGCACACCAATAAGAAGTTTTTAAAAAACTGAAAATTACCTGTGCATTAAAAGTAAATACCGCCTAAATAGATGCATTTATGTCAGAAAAGCAACATGCAGTTATATCGTCACGTAAAAATTTCAACAAAAGGTATTCAAAGCGTTCCAGAACTGCTGCGAGATTAGCGTGAAATGTTATTGTTAAAATATATTCTATTATTCACCGCCGAGCACTTGGGATTTTTGCAATGATAATGTATCTATGGTATATAGCAAAATTAAAAGCGGGAGGTTATCTTTTTATAAAAGTTTTCTTTTACGACAGCAATCTGTGTTTCAAACGTTTGCATGACGTTTTATGACTTCTACGAATAAAAACATAATTATGTAAAGCAGCAAACAGAAACGAAAAAAAATATATGCACGAAAAAAATATTATCCTAATCAAGGTTGGAACACAGGATCTTCAAATTCCAATAGCATATTTAACCATGCAGCTACCTGGACACCATGGCATCATTACTTATCTTCTCGTCAATAGTGAACACTTAAACATCGCAGTTTCCACGGGTGTTGAAGTGAACGCGGTCAGTAAATATATAAACAATAAATTCAGTTTCGTTTGAAAAAAATTATAATTATTTATCTGCAGTTAAGAAAAATTGTTCATAACTTCTAGTTATTTAACTGTTGTGCTTACATTATACTACACTTGCATGTTTCTCGTAAATATCTCCTAAAACAACTAACTTAATTTAAAATTTTAGTCATTCTTATGAAGGATTTCCGTTAATCTCTAACTTCCAGTTTAAATATAAATGATTCTCGAATTGAAGCTATTACGTTTTCAAGATCCATAGAATAGAAGCTAGGGGTTGTTTCCATAGCTAACCCGACAGATAATTTCGGCATTTTTGCACTGTAGGCTTCTACAAATTGTTCTTCATTTTATATTCAACACAAAATCTCTTTAGTAACAAGAGATAACCAGCAAACAAATAATAAAAATAGTTGAAAACTTGGATAATAGGAAACGCTCCATACGCAGTCGCAGCGCCTACAGGCAAGTGACGTCACTAAAGCGATCGCCAATCCCAGAGTGGTTTCTGTCACGTGACAAGAGGCAACAAAAATCTAATTTTTATTTTGCTTTTTTTATAATAAACAATCCACCTTTCTTTTCAAATTTAACAAAAGTGGCTTCCTTAAGCATTATTCTACGCGAATGACTACAATTTGTAATTTTCTTTATGAATGCTAATTTTTTTTAAAACAATAATAATTTAATTGCAATGGAGCGTACGCCACGGTGGCATTTTCCCTATCCTACTTTCCTACACGCATCTCCTTTTTCCTCTAAAAAATTCAATTTTAAATTGTTTCAAACGTTTTTAGTAAATTATTAATTAATTCTTTTGGTAACTCAATCCAATCACTGAGCCCCTTATCTTCGAAAGGAAATCTTCCCAAACCTTTGTGCCTGAAATCGAGTCCAGCTTGTGGTCATGGTCGTCTTTTCCCTTCCATGCATTACTTTTAATTCTTCAACGAATATCTTTTCACGCCTCATTACAAATATACGCCTTGTACACTCCCATGACTCTCTTCACCCTCCTCCTGTCTTCCAATGAAACCCATTCCAGCTCTTTTATCGTATCGGTTACTGACTGTATCCTACGGTAATTTCAAGAGACAAATCAAGCAGCCCTTCTCTGCACCCGCTTCAACTCCTGTATTTGATACCCAAAATGTGGGTCCCATACTACACCACCATATTCAAGCAATGATCGGACGAAAGTTTTGTAACCCAGTTCCTTTACTCCTCTAGTACATCACCTCATCACTCTCTATAACATGTGAAGGATTTTGAATACTTTTCCTACTACCTGTCCAATGTGTCCAGCCCAGTTGAGCTTTTTATTAAATGTTATGGCAAGATATTTACATTTCAAGTCTTATTTCCATAAAGAGGGAAAGAAGTATAGGACTGAGATCAGCTATTAAATTAAAATATTGTAAGAAATATTTAGAGCAGAATGAAGCAACGTTACTGCATATAATTGTTCGTAATATAAGCAAATAGAGCAACTGTTTGTTTGTAGATTACAGTGACTTCGCTAAGAGCTTTATCTTTAAGTGGATAAAGAAAACAGGCGCATTGCTTATTCAAGTCAACTGCACAAACAGATAACCATAGTGAGACCTAAGAAAAACTTAATTTATAAATATGTGTTAGGTTATTTCATGTTGAAAAAATACTTTTACTTTGAATTGTTTATAACGAAAGAAGGCATTCTACTATAGATTTACGAAGAAAGGATCTGAATATTCTTAATCAGTAGCAAAAGAACAAATTATCAATTTGCAAGATAACTTACTATATAGATATTTTTTGCATTGTAGATCACATCAAATTATAGTAATTATTTTGTCTACATGTAAGACTTTTTTATTCGAAGACTGGCCCGTCCAAATACTGTCGCTTTGACTTAAGTAACTTATCATGACGTCACTTGTATTCAGCTGCCTGCAAATAAAAGAATTAATTATTCTGGCTATTGAGGAAGCAGTATCTCCTTTGGTTGATTCTGCAGCTGGTGCTACATAGGAAATTTTTTTGATGGTTTTCCATAATGTTCTAGGTCATCGTTTCCCCGCCGTAACTATGCATTACGTTAGCAAAATAACACAACAAAGACTTGTTTGGGTCGGAAACATTTCTAAAACAGTTGATGACGCTACATCCTTCGCGCGACTACTCGACAATACATTCAACGTACGGTCATGTGGCATGAAATAAATAGGGTGTCTTTGTGTAGCAAAATTAATATATATCTTAGTTTTACATGAAATGTCATAAATAGAGACCGGATTATATGCATTTGCACGTGTGCATATGTAATTGCATATTAAGCCCATTTCACCAGTTATTGCATATTTTACCTAAAAATAAGTAATGATGCATATTTTCGCTGTATTTAAAATATTTTTTGGTAGTGTACGAATTTAATAAACAAAATCTTACGTTGTAGTGGCAGAACCTACTAGTAGCACAGCTCTTAGTCTACGAAGACTCGCTGAAGAACTGTGACCAATGTTTGGGAATGTAAATAAACTGATTTCATCAACAAAGAGTTCCTTAAGTCACGTTCTCGTAATAATGAGTGTAAACAAAATTCCAAATGTGCCTTTGCCTCCAGAACCAGTGGTAACTCAATAGGCGAGGTGGGTTGAAGCTGTACTGTTTTACAATGAACATTTCGAGGCCATTAAAGGTGTAGTAGTGGAGAGGCTATGACAATTTGTCAGTACAAGGAAGCATTTAACAATTCTAGTATTAAAACCAAAGCTGTTATTAGCACTCATTTCTCCTACATACCTGCTAGTATTAAAAAGCTTGAAACTCAAGTTTTGATGTTGATTGAATCTATACAGTTAATTAATAAAAAATCTATATTGCCAGAGGTATTCCTGCGTAAAGTAAAAGTGAAGTTTGAAAATATTTTGAATAACAACCCAGGTTTTGAAATTTTGTGTCAAATTGATAGTTTTAGTAATGGGACGGGTGAACTTTTTACAGAAACAATTACTGCTAACACAGCACCCAACTTCAAATATTGCCCAATTACATCAGTGAATGTGGGTCGGTCCATATCCACTTATCAAAATATTTTGAGAGATCAAAAAAACAATCTTACAATTGAAATTTTTGAATAGTACCCGATTTTTACGTTTACAAAGGTTAAAGAAATATGTTAAATAATTGTTAATTATCGAATTGATAAATGTTTCAACCGCTTGCTAATTTCAAGCTGATATTGAAATAAAAAATCTAAAAATTACTATTCCTATATTATCTGATGTTGCATATTCTGACATTTTTCACGTATATTTGAAGCATTTTTCATGCATATTTCTAGCTATCTGTGTTTTATAAAATCCGGTCTTTAGTCATTAATAATTAAATTAAGTATAGTAGATTGCCAAATAGTTTTGACAGGATAAGAAAAGTATTTTCTGCAATATTGATGGAATTGAAACTTAAATAATAGATCTTAACAATTCCTGAGAATATTCTTTATTAATTGCTTTTTTTTGACAGGAAAGGGGAATTAAGTAATGAGAACGTGTTTATTCCCATATAATCAACTAAAATCTCCTGAGAAAGTAGCTTAATTTTGAATCGGTTATGGAATTTGATAAGCACTATATGGCTCGTTTGTACTTTATGTGAGGTGAATACCTAAAATGAAATAATATCAATCTTGAATTTAAAGACTATGGTACATGATGTTAGAACACAGAAAACTAGCAGAGTGATAATAATGTAATCACACTCCAGACTGTTTTCTATGCCATGGAATATAAGTTCTCTCTCAAGAGGACTATAGAAATTATTTTTAAGCATCTGTGCCTAAAAATATAAACAAGTAAGTAATAAATAAAAACAACTGAATAATCTGAAATTGGATGGAATGATAAATGGCTATTCTGCACTAGAATTAATGCTATTAAATGGTCAATTGTTTTCAGCAGGGCAATGTTTTTGTCTTTGAATAAGAGTTTATAATATCCTTATTTAAGTCTCTGAATTAGACCCTTCCCCAGATGAATTAAAAATACTTCACCGAGCATGGTGGATGAGCGGTAATGACCTGGCATCCTATTCGGTGGGACCATGGTTCGAATCCCCGTCCGGCAATCCGGACTTGTGTTTTCGAAGGTTTATCGAAATCTCTCCAGGGAATACCTGAATAGTTCCTCCAAAGGTCATAGCCGAATTCCTTCCCGTTCTTTGCTCCGAGTCCTTTTCCCCTACAACGACATTGACGTCGTCGAGGAGTAAAGCAAAAACATAACAAAAAATGTAATGGAAATATTTTCAGAATGTACAATGAAGAGAATAATATACATTACTAAAAATGTGTTATAGTTATTGTTGAAATAAAGATTGAAACTGTGTTACAAGGACCATTTAAATTTACTAAGATGATGACGTGCACACAAGTAGCAAAGAAAAATAAGCAAAACAGCTTTTAATAATCACAAATGACAAATTAAATCTGTAAATTCTAATTTACGGAATACAGATTCAAATTCCAATTCAATAAGTTTACAAGAATCACTCTAAATAAATTTCAGAACAGTTCCTCATAATACACAGCGTCCGAATTCTGAAGTTCCTTTGTAAATTTCATACTAATGACCTAAACTTTATATTACACAACAATAAAAGCAAGTGAGGAAACAGAAGCATTTAATTTCATTGCAGTTAACGATAATTTGCTACTTGATACGTCTCTATTTAACAGAAAGCGAATTTGTATTGGAACTGATTATAATTTTAAATGAAATAATAGTAACGGCAGAATATGAAATGTGGAAGTTCTAGGTGAGGAAGTTGTGAAGTGAGAAAGATTCGCTGTTTTCAGTGTGTCGAAATATAATTCGATTGAACCAATCGCGGACGGTAACAGCGAGTTCGTTTTTATCCAATCTCAAGCAGAACTGCCATCAAATAATCAACACGCTCGAAAAACAAGCAAAGTGCAATACAATTACGCCTGAATTATATATGGGGAAATTGTTAAGTTTGTAAGCACACGTTTTTATGCCGAAATACTAATCCGATTTAAAATACAGTGCGAATTGAGGTTTTTTGGCGCTTAATTCGCAAAGCTGCTCCTGTTTAATAAACAGCTCGGGAGCCACGGATTTCATGCTTGCTAACTGTGAAATTCGCACAAGCCAGCGTAAGCCGCGAGCAGAGTTCTTGTTCGCCGCAAATGCAATTTGGCTAAATTCTGACTTTATCACTCCACTCTACGTCCCCTACGCTATCACACGCTCTCCTCATTCTGCTGTCCGCATCGCTTAATAAGAAACACGCGAGATCTCCGACGATTAAACAAGCACCTTTACAAAACATCTATATACAAAATTTAAAGGCAGTTTTGACAAAATGGCATGATTTGAGCGTAACCATGTCGTAATGCTGAAATAATAAATAGTTCAAAATAATTTGAATAACAATGAATGAAATTCGAGGGATTAAAAGATACCATCTCTGAATAGTCTCTCTTGTTACAAAACAGGTAGTATGGCTCGATTTGTTGATATTATCAAGTAATTATCAGCCATTTTTGATCATGAACAAATGTATTGTTAGTTGTCTAACTATACCGTTGAGGCCCGTGGCAAATTCATCGGTACATGCTCTAGCTACACTACTGCCCTGGACGGACAGAAAGCTGTTTCTAGTGCTGGTAGGCCCCCTCGGGCCGTGAACCGGGGGCCCCCTCCGTCTGGGGGAGGGGGTTGAACCACATTATTGTTACACCCCTGCGTATTGATTATTATGAATCTCTAAGGATGGGAAGCGTTGTCACGTCTCCTTCAATGGTGGATTTTTGATCCTCCCGCTTGCCGGAAGGAATTTATTCTAATGCGGAGGGGGGGGGGGGAAACTGAGTGTTTCCATCTGTCTGCGAATCGTGTAATTTGTGTGTGTAACGGCTAGCGTTCTGGCCTCGCATTCGGGAGGACGGCGGTTCGAATCCCCGTCCGGGCATCCAGATTTGGGTTTTCCATGGTTTCCCCAAATCACTCCAGGTGAATGCCGGGATGCTTCCTTCAAAAGGCCATGGCCGAATTCCTTCCCATTCCTTGCCCCCCCCCCCCCCATCCTTTCCCGTCTCTAAAGACCTAGTTGTTATAGGAGACGTTAAGCAGTTGAAAAAAAAAGTAATTTGTGTTCTCTACGACAGGTGTATTTGTTTCTTGGAATGTATAGTTTAATATGGAGAAAATTTGCTTAGGTAACTGCGAAAAACCACCTAAATGCCACTACATGACGGCAGGTCCGCGGTACCCAAGATTTGAACCTGAGCCCATTATTCTTACCCTATTCTGAGTGGTTTCGCATTAATGTAGGAATCCACACTGGCGGGTGTTGTGTCAGGTATGATGCAACTTGTGATCTAGTAGCAATTTAGTTACATTCCTACTTATGCTCAAATTTACTTTAATACTGCATTATTCGTAAAAACACTAACATCTACCAAATAAATTCTTACAAATTGTTAATTTAATTATGGAACTACGTTTCGTGAAACTTGATAAGATATGTATCACAAACTGTTCTTATATCCTGAACAATATTCAGCTGTTATTTTCAAATTAGAATTTTATCTTATATACTTCTTGTAATATATTGTAAATATGGGCCCAGAGTAGAAACTAGGTGCCGTTTACTACATGTACTGATTTCCAAATAATATTAAAGATTAAAAAAATCAAGTGGGCCCCAGAGATTGTTTTCGGAGTGCTATTATGAGGGAAGCGACATCCGGATCTCAGAGAATTAGTATTGAAACATAAATTATTGAATTAACCAAGCAAAGTGACACATTACATGACTGGTTGGGATCACAATCTGACTTTACGATTTACTTAATAAGCACTTGAATTTTTCCACTTTACAAAATGTTACAAAGATTAATTTTCTTTTCAGAACACAAGGGTATACTTTCTGTGTAGAGCAAGAAGTGTCTCTCTCAGGGCGATCACTAGGGAAAAAAATGATGATGGTGCAAAAGTTCCTGTTTCTGACTGGTGATTACCGTGTAGGCGAATCTAGTTGTGTAGTCGGCGTGCTGACTGCCACTCCTCCCTGATGTCTCTCCTTTGGTCAACTGGGCTGCCGATCAACCCCTCTCGGCAGGCAACCAACAGGTCCCCTTTTCTCTCGTCCGCACTGCCCGAAGCAGCGTCGCTTCCCGCCCCTCATGATGCAGTACGTATTAGAAGGGACGCTCTTCCCGCTGGTTGGATCGAGACATGCAACAAACCGCCCTTAGTTATAAATATTATTAAAAATTGCCTCGATTCTTTGTTTTTGGGTTTACAGAAACAGTCCAGGCTCCGTCTTGAGTTGTGGTCCTTGTCACGGGACTGTTTTCGCCATAAGTCACTTCTAACGGCGGACATTCAGGGGATGGCGTCCCACAAACACGAGCGGAACCTCCCCTGGGCCCCAGACACACACACACACACACACACACACAAAAAAACATGTGGCTCCCGGAACATTACAATATGCAGGAAGTCTATATAAAATAAAGGCAACCACTGCGGCTATTTCCACCCAACGATACCAACCAAACAGTTGTACCAAAGATCGCACTTAACAAGAATAACAATGAGCTTTATAGCTAGGTTAAAATTAAACCACGGCCGTTTTCCTAAACACTTACTCAGACTACAATTAATATCAACTCCTCTATGCGGTTGTGACGAGACAAGCGACTGAGTTGTAAGCCATGCGATATTTTCGTGCAAAAGATACTGGCAGCAGTCCAGAAAACTGCTGGGAGACCTAAAACAACTAGGCATAAATCTCCCAACAAACACCTTGAACCTTTTAGCTACGGAAGACCAAAGAGTATACAAGGGTATTGTAAGGTTTATAGAAAACAACCAAATAAAAATATAAACCAGTCCGAGTTGGAAGTGTGATAAACAATGTACTACTTATCCAAATAGCAAAATACTAATATTATTTTGAAATGTTAGCAATGTATATGTTGTAAGTTTTACTGTTTATAATATACTATTTTATAATAATATCATATGTGTATTTTAAATTTGATCTCTGGATGTATAGCTATAAATTGCTTTGAAATTGTTTTTGAAATCCATCAGCTCTTGTAGTTTATAAGTGTGACAAACAATGTACTGCTTATCCAAAAAGCAAAATAGTTCTACCATTTTGAAATAAGTTCTATTGTCTATAATATACTATTTTATAAAAACCCCAAATGTGTATTTTAAATGTGATCTCTAGATGAATGGTTATAAACTGTTTTGAAAGATGGTATTATGTGTAATTCATCAGCTTTAATACGTCAATGTAATAACTATGTAACAACTTTGTGCTGCCTGCATGGTTTTGTAACCAACGGCCAATAAAACAAAGAAACTATGACCTATGACTATGGCGAGGTGGAGCGGATAGCGAATCAGCTGTTGATGGTCGGAGTGCCAAGACTATAAGAAGGGGTTGCGGTATCGACACTGTGTCGGAGTTGGGGGACATCCATAAATTACGTGAGGTGAAATAGGGGGGGGGAGGGGTCCGGCGAAATCTCACCAGATCTCACCAGGGGGGAGGGGGGGGTCTACGGAAATCTCACGTGAGATTTTAAGAAAAATTTGGGGACAGTAGAGCCAAAAAAAGGGTTACAATTTGCGCCAAAGTCGATTTTAGGAGGGTATTTCGTCAAAAAAATTAGGGTGTGACCTAAAAAAAAAGGTCTACAAAAGTTTCCAGGGCGATTTGTAGGGGGGGTTCTCACGGACCAGATCTCACCAGAGGGGGGGGGGGGGTCCGGCCAGATCTCACGAAATCTCACCAGGGGGGGGGGGGGTCCAGAAATCTGGAAAAAACACCTCACGTAATTTGTGGATGCCCCCTTGGTGGCCAACCTACAGCAACAACAGCGAAATGAACGCCAGGCTGCCAGCAACCTACCCAACCAGACAGTTGTCAGCCCGACCTCGCCAAACGGAAAACCGGAAAATTGAAGCAGCAAGACGGAGAGGCAGAAAATACCTATAGCGTCCAGCATCATCGCGGGCCTGCAAACCTCCTTGATTGATTGATTGGAGCTGACTCAGAAGTTGTTGGTAAGTGGACCAGTTCAGAAGGATTCGCACCTGATGAAGGCGACAGTGCAACATTTCGAATTATTAGTTTCCTGCATCTCCCTAACTAACAAACGCTGGTTTACTTAATTATACCACTCGCTGCATTTTCCAACTGTTGCGAAAGTTATTGAATTGTTTCATTATGTCTCCATTACATCCATTTAACACATAAAACAATTTACCAACAAATTTTATCTAAGACTGAGTTTTTATGTTTTACATTTGTTGAATACGGTTTTATTGTTTTCACTGTTGCCAGAATCTTTCCAAATGTTTGCGTTAATTTAAATCGTACAACTTGTCGCATATAAGTATGTATAAAAGCGATCTAGTAATTAATAAATATAATTTGTAGACTGTATTTCGTTTGTAATCTTTTGCAGTTTATTTCTTTCGTTTGTTTGCTTAAAAAGTTCTCTAATACCAATAACGACCGTGTTTGAGACAATCTTGAAATCCCAAGATTTGCAGGTTCGTTTCTACTCAACAATTCTCTCAACTTCTTCTTTTTTCAGATATCATATATCCTTTGAAACATCTCTGAGCAAACAATATTTATTAAACTTGCTCTTCTTTTTTTATAAATCCTTTTAACTTTTAAGTTGCCAATATTATGGCCTTTATCATTATAAATATATAATTTTACTTGTTTTTAAAGAGCTGCTATGTTACAAACTTCATGTACCATAATTTGATTTTAATGTTCCATTGATTATTAAGTACTAATTTTCACCTGGTTTGGTGGTTAAAAATAATCAACAACCAAAACATGATTTATATGTGAGAAACTGCATTATTCGATTATTAAGATTTTCTCGATCCATGTGTCTCCTGTTATACACAAGTGTTTCATAGCACACCGTTCAGCGTAAATTGTTGAACGTGGGGCTCCAAAGCGGACAACCCCTACGTGTTGCTTGTTGACCCAACGGCATCGTCAATTACGATTGCAGTGAGCACGAGATCATCAAGATTGGACCGTGGATCAATAGCAACGTGTCGCCTGGTCGGATGAATCACGTTTCATGTTACACTAAGGCCGGGCGCACATTGACGCGCAGTCGACGCAGCGCAGCGCAGCACAGTTTCTGTGTCTCTATGTTTTGGGGCGGAACAGCGCGTATTGAGACGCAGAGCAGGGCAGCGCAGTATTGCGCCGCACGTGGCCTGCGCCACGTTGTGATCACGACACAGAAACTGTGCCACGCAGCTAACTCGTGCCGGTTTTTGCCGTAACATTTCTTGCGTTATTTATAATCTTGCTTTACTTATAATCTTTTTCAACTATGGAATAAGAAAAATTGATTAATCTGGTGCGTAACCAACCTGCGATTCACAATATCAGTCATAAAAAATACATAAAAATTAAATTTAAACAAGAGATTTGGACAATGAGCCCAACAAGTGGCGAGTAAATTCAGCATTTATTTATCATACAACTGTCCACTTACAATTTTCACTTTTCTTTTCTTTTTTTGAATTAATTTTTAATAAAAATTCGAAAAAGATTGATATATGTAGGCTATTATCACATTATTTGTTTTCTTATTATTTGTACTACATCATTCAATAGTGTCCCCGAGAAACACTTATTTTGTTGACACTGCTTTTTTAGTTTCAAGTGTTTATGTTCTGTTATATAGTTTTCTTAAAAATATAATATGAAATAAAAGAGAGAAACATTCTCATAAATGTCATGTACCGTCAAACGCTAAATAATTAAATAAATAACCACGAAAATACAGCGAGATTTTCTTCAGTTCTAATAGATATTTGAGCTTTGACGAGAAAATAACAGGTTACATTATGCCGTGAATCTCCGCTCGAGTCATCCGGAAATTATCTTTTGAGAATTCTCTTGTCACTGCAAAAGCCAGATGAGAGTTTCTTCTTTTCATATACTCACTTTTGCATAGTTTTAACTAACTCAGCTTCTGTTAAAGTAATAACTATTTTCCAAACTCGGCATCCCAATCTGATTCAGAAATCAAAAATCGAGTTTTTACTTCGATAATTTTTTGGTTACGCTTTATTGTCGGTTTTTCGCACAACACAATGCTTTGTAAACTGCCGCACGAAACTGCGCTCTAATATGCGCGAGTAACTGCCAGTCTGTGCTGCCCTGCCCTGCTCTGCGTTGCCCCTACTGCGCCACGCAGCTCAATGTGCGCCCCGGGTAAGCCGATGGTCGTGTCCGGATACGCTGTCTTCAGTGAACGGCTGCTCCAAACACGAACAGCTCCACGGACGTAGGCCGGTGGGGGCAGTATTATGCCGTGGGGGATATTCACCTCCCGCCTCGTTGACTCTGTTATGCCGCGTTCCCACGATCTCGTGTAACGGAGGTGGGACGGGACGGGACGGGACGAATACTCAACAACACACCATGGGAACAGGGCCGCCTCTGCTAGCGAGATGAGACGCAGGTACCCACTCTGTGTCACAGGAGTGTGTAGAGGAGCGCTGTTGTCATCGGTTTGCAGCAGCGGTGCGCAACCCTACTGTTGCTGTGAAGTGCTTTGTGCCAAACGACACTAGGCAACGTGGTGGGGAAGTGACAGCGAGGTAAGCTAGGGCTAACTTACGGCGCGCGCTCATCCCTACACTTCGGCTAATGAGGTCCCGTCCCGTCCAGCCCCCGTTACAAATGATCGTGGGAACGCGGCTTTACAGCGTCGTGGTGGTATGCGGCGCTGATAAGGGGTTAGCTGGTTAGAGTCCTGTTAGTGGAGGAAATTTTCATCACCAGGACTTTGCCGGCGCGGTATGAGAGCTGGTGGTGTACAATTCCTAATCACCAGACTGTGCGCTCAAGTCCTGGGTTAAATCCCAAACATTCCGCAGTGCTTATGGAGTGTGGGCATACGACACTGCTGATGGTAATTCCCCTGCCGGAGGGGGACGTTAAGCATACCAGTCCCTTTGGTGCCTTTCGGAAGGGTAACCCTCTTCCTTTCTTCATGCTTTATTTCATACAACGCAAACAACAGTCTAAACAGAACACTCGCACTATCGCAGTCATCCACACCTACGCACGGGAAATCACCCCAGTTCATCTTTCGAAGGGAGTTCTCATCGAGAGATACATCACCCTTTGTAACCGCCTACGCCAGGAATCGGGTATGGTAGCGTAAGAAGAAGTAAGATTCCGTGGGACCTGTGGTAACGATCGAAGACACCATAGCAGCTGTGGACTACGTGACAATTATTTCGGACCACCTGCAGCCCTTCATGCTTCATGTCTTCCACGACGGCGAAGGCATCTTCGAGCCGGATAACTGTTCATGTTAGAAACGTGCTACAGTGGTTATGATAGTGGACAAATGTTGATGTCTTGGCCACCAAATTCACTTGTTCTTAACCTGACAGAACACTTCTGGGGCGCTACCGGGTTCCAGCTCTGCCCCAACAAACCATCGACCCGTAATTTAAGGGAATTGCGTGACCTGCGCGTTGACATGCGCTGCCAGAGCCCTCCGGACATCTACCAAAGACTTATCGACTCCATGGCACGCCGAATCGCTGCTGTATTGCGTTCCAGAGGTGGACCAACACGCTATTTAACAGGTGGTCATAATGTTTTAAATAATCAATGTATTTCTTCAAATTTATATCTCGGCGGTATCATGTTTATGTGAGGTATTTCTCTGGATTTTTTTTATGGCTTTACTCCTCGTCGACTTCGAGGTCATTAGAGGCGGGTAAGTGCTAGGGGCAAGGAAAGGAAAGGAATTTATCTATGGGATTTGGAAGGTACTATCCCGGAACGAGCGTGGTGGGTGAGCGGTAAGGCTCTGGCCTCACTTTTGGGAGGACTCGGGTTTGAATCCCCGTCCGGGCATCTAGATTTGGGTTTGCCATGGTTTCCCAAAATCACTCCACGCAAATGCCGGGATGCTTCCTTCAAAATACCGTGGCCTAATTCCCTCCCGTTCCTTGTCTCAAGTCCTTTCCCGCCGTATAGCCATAAGGAAAAAAAAAAAAAAACCATCCCGGTTTTCACCTGGAGCGATTTCGGAAAACCATAGAAACCGAAAAGCCGGCCTCGGTAGCGTAGGGGCTAGAGTGTTAGCTCCACGTTCCGAAGGTCGCCGGTTCGAGTCCGGCCGAGGGCATGGGTGTTTAGTGTATGTGTTGTCTCTATGTCATGACCATCGTGCTGTGTATAGAACCACTTGGAAAAATAATACACTGTGAAGCAATGAAATACACTGGATGATTCAAAATACACTTGAGTTGGCTGTATGGCCTCGAAGCCAAAAGCCATTTAAAAAAAAAAAAAGTTTTTTTTTAGAAACCGAAATCTAGATGGCCGGATGGGGATTCGAACCCGTTTCCTCTCGATAAGTAAAGTAGAAAGTTGCATTTTCTTCACGAATTGAGCAGGTATTTTGGGAAAATCTGTTTTCGCAGCTGAATGAGAGGGCGATTCCATTTATCATGCGTCGGACATCATATCTGAACTCGGACTGGGCATCGCAATTAAAATTTTAATTTCTCCTTATTTTAAGCCATATGTATGCAAATAATGCTTAATTTTGGTTAAAGTCTGTTAGGCTAGTTACTGCGTCACGAAGATCATAAACCATAGTTCAATTACCACTTGTAAGGTGTTCAGTTCAGATGAACTTAAACATGATAATGTACACTCTTAGCAAATTTGACATTCTTTTTTGTGACAAATATCGCTAAAAACCCCTAGCAATCTTCCAACTTTTCTTCTTCGGTTTTACAAATGAATACACTGTCTCTAAATGATATAAAGGCAAGCAATTTATTATGCAGTGGGCTGGTTATTACGGATCCAGCAACAATTAAGAATTATAAATTTCATGCTAATACAAAATTTCACTGATGTTGTGAATTAGAGTATCTGCTTTAGGATAACATAATAAATCGTTATGAAATATTCATTTTTCAAAATTTCATCTTTACTAATAACAAATTCTTTTATTGATGGCACACATTTTCAATCCGTCGAATTGTTCCCTTAAAACGACATTTCTTGGTTCCTTGGAAGCATTACCTGGTAACATACTTCAGCGTTATTTCAGTTTCTTTAGATAGCGTCAGCAGCAACTTCAAGCACGCATGCATGTGATTATTTAGTATCTTTTTTTTTCTTATGGCTATACGCCTCGTTGACGTCGAGGTCATTTGGGGTGGGAATGGATTGGGGGAAAGGAATGTGAAGGAATTCGGTCATGGTCTTTTGAAGACAGCATCCCGGAACTCGCCTGGAATCTTTTGGGTAAACCACGGAAAATCCAAATCTGGATGCCCGGACAGGGATTCGAACCCGCGGCCTCCCGAATGCAAGGTCAGAGTATTACCGCTCACCCTCCACGATCAGTACATTCAGTAACTGTGGCATGCTGTCATGAGGCAGGTTCTACAGTTCTATAAGACTGAGAGTTATACTATACCAGATACTGATAAAGTTTGGTGGCCAATTCCTTTGTGCGTCAAAGTTGATTTCGGAGGCCATCCATTTAAACGGCCCATTCCGAGGAACGACACGTCATTAATAGAATCGTATGCGTTTATTAAATACACAGAGAGGTCCTCTCCTGCTTGTTTCGAGTTATTAAAATTTCTTCCAGAATCAGGGATCGAACCGGTTAATCCCCTTGGTGGGGCCGGAACGAAATGAACCATAGGGGCGGGCTTATTTTCCCCCGGCAATCGGAACAGTAAAACATTAAAGAACAGCACCGATCAATACTGGCGGCGGGGTATTTGTTTGTTTTGTTTTGTTTTTATTTCTCCCACTACATTAAGAGGAAGGTAAACAAAACAAAAAATCCAACACTGTCGCTTCATTGCTGGCGCACCATCTGAAAGGGCGCTAATTTATATGAATTTTTAAAAATAACTTTCCAGTGAACCTAAAAACATTGACAGGGATGTGGTAGTTTGGGTTATGTGTGAAAATAAATTGCGACCAGGGACAAGTCAAAACAGTTTAGTATTTACACGCGCAAGAGGGGAAATAAACAGCAAATATTGACCTGTTGGGAGCGCTGGTCGAGGAAACAGCCACGAACTTCTATCACGTCTGCCTTCATGTTCAACACCATGCTATTAGACAATTTATGAATTCTCAATTTAGTTTACTGACGAACCATAACTTCATGGCTGCTCAATAACGTAAGGCAAAGGTTTTCCAGCTTATAAACCTTTACAACCGATGAAAGATCTTGAATGGGTTGATATGAATCAACTGGGAGGGTGGGGGGAGGGAGGTAATTCGGCAATAGTTGGTAATGGGTTGACTTAATTCTGGAAAAATTCAGAAAATCAAATCATTACGTGTATATATACGCCTCAAGACGTCAAGGTTATTAGATGCGGGAAAGGACTGGGGACTAGGAACGGGAAAGGAATTCCGCCATGGCTTATTAAACATATTACATGGATAAATTATTTTGTACCCCTGTTTTGAAGGAGTTAATGGCTTTCTATCAACCATTTCTTTGCAACATCGAATCGTAATTAAAAATTATTATACATTGAGCTTCTTGCGTTGATTCAATTTTTATAGAAGGTTTGCCTTGCTATTTGCCGTTCTGCTCTTAGAAACAGAAATGAGTACGTCAGATCCAGTTTTAGAAAGTGTGATATTACACTACAAAAAAAACAAAATCTTGAGGGCCCTACTGGGAATGAAGCTGGGGGTGGAGGGTTTAGGAGCATGGTGGGTGAGTGGTTAACGCTCTGACCTCGTATTCGGGAGGATGCCGGTTCGAATCCCCGTCCGGGCATCCTGATTTGGGTTTTCCATGGTTTCCCCAAATAACTCCAGGCGAATTCAGTGATGCTTCCTTCAAAAGGCCATGGCCGAATTCCTTCCCGTTCCTTGTCTCCAGTCCCATCCCGCCTCCAATGACCACGACGTCGACGAGGCTTAAAGCCATAAGAAAAAAAAAAAATAACTGGCGTCTTCTAAATGCCATATCCAAACGTCACCCCCTCACCCACCCGAGCTGAACAGAAGTTTATTAAGTCTTTTAACCATCAACGTCCTGATATAGAAGGAGGTTGAAACATTTTGTAAGTTCTACAACGAAACAAGAGTGACAGTTTTCTACTAATAACAGAAACAATTAAGTTTGGAACTTTCACTGCCAAAATCTGTGAAGAAGATACACGCCGTTAGAAGATACGGAGATAAATCTAACACATACAACAAATATTAATGGACACCTAACCCCTACGTCATAGTGAGGATAAAGTGTCTCCGACTCACCATTCATCATTAGTTATGAAATTTCCAAAGAAATCATTTTCTAACAGCGTCAAAATTTGATCCGGATGATTGTACACAGTGAGCTTCATGATCTAGTAGAGTGGAGCCCATCATCTGACACTTCAGATATATGCATTCTTATCCTTATTTTTATAGACAACATCGACTTTAATCATGATATTTTCAGTGTATACTTCTCTGCCTTCCTTTACTTTCTTAATCTTTTTTGCTTATGGCTTTACGTCTCGTCGACATAGAGGTCATTAGAGACAGCAAAGGATCGGGGGCTAGGAACCGGAATATATTCAACTATGGTCTTTTGAAAGCATTCGGGGAATTCGAATCCGCGTCCTCTCAAATGCGAGGCAAGAGCGTTAGATCTCATTCCATATGTTCAGTTTAATCTTTTAAGCTTTATCTGTGACAGAGGATATCCTTTATTGCGGTAAGTGTGAGATTCATTTACTGCTTCAGAGCAGTGTTGTAAGATATACCATTATCATTGTATCACGGGTGTGCATTGAAGAGATGGCGCAGACTTTTAATCCGCTGTAGGAGGTTGGTTGTAAACCTTTCTGCTCAAGCTTCGCTGTGTGACTCACAACACAGAAACATTTCAGCGATACCAAGAGCCAAGCGAGTTCACGTCGTAAGCTTGTTGACAATGAGGCTGCCCAGACAGACTTCGATTATCCGTCTCCCAACTATTGGCATGAGAGGCGAAATCCAGTGCAGTGTATCTATAGGCAATATTTTTTATGTAACCGTCGGTATTATTAAGAACTGCATATATCGTAAGTACAGTGCGTAACAAAGTAAGAGAATGCAACAATTATATAACGTTAACAGATTTTCTTATGGTTTTACGCCTCGTCGACATCGAGGTCACGGGAGAGGATTGGGGACAACAAACGGGAAGGAAATCGGCCAAGACGTTTTGAAAGAGCTATTCCGGCATTTGCTTGGAGTTATTGTGCCTGCAACAGCTTGGTATTTTGCCTTAAGATCTGCCGCAGATCGCCACCTATCTTACTTTAAGCCTAGGATCCACAAAGCGCGCATAGTTTGCAAATGTTTTTGGCGTTTTTAAACGTTTGTGTGTTTGCAGTTGGGTGATTTGGCTTGTTGTCTCCACCAACCAAATATTCGCAAACAACAGTTCGTGTGCGAACATTTGTCATCGTTCCAACTGCTACATACAGTGTTCAAATGGCTCCGAGACGAAAAGTTATTGCTAGCGTTGCATCTTCTGTATTATGTGTGTTTTTAGTGAAGAAGAGGAAACCTAAATTTCTGACATAGAATTTTTTAAACAAGAAATTCAATGCAACTGCTGTATGACTCAAAAACAGTTGATAGGAGTGGTTTCTTAAGATACATACTACTATTTCCCTACTTACTTTGAAATAATAATGATAATCTATAATATAAAAATGAATCGCAAAATGTGTTGGTAAGCGCATAACTCAACAACGCCTGGACCAATTTGGCCATTTTTTTTTTTTAAATGTTCGTTGGAGTTCAAGGATGGTTTTTACGGCGAGAAAAATTCGAATAATTGCCGGAAAAACCCTTAAAACAGCCCTTTTCTTTTTCCAACCCTTAAAACAGCCCTTTTCTTTTTCCCATAGAAACGTTTTCTAACTAAAACATAGTCAATTTGAGCTTTATTGCTATTGTAGCGAGTGTTCCTAACGTCAAAGATCATATCTATCAAAACTGTGCGTGTGTGCGTTGGAGCACAGAATACATCGCGTTCCGAAACTCGCGTTTCTTTTGTTTTACTATCGGCACGCGACATAAAATGCATCAGTTTTCATGTCATTACATCGGTCAAATACAAACCGCGTTAACAAAAGTGTTTTATTATTTGCCGTTGTACAAGTGTTGTTTTTCTTGGATTTTCTGTAACCTAATCTACTGAGTTTGCTTTTGTCAACTAATACACGAAACAAATTCGTATATCGTGTATTGTGCAGAGTGTTTACTTAATTAGTGTTTAGTGACACAATAATTTATATTTGATATGCCTCCTATAAGACGAAGCAATTTAGGTAGAAGAACCCGATACTACAAACCAAGCTAATTACCGATCTAATCGTACTGCACAAGAACGTGAGGACCGAAATGAACGTGAAAGAATTCGGATATCACAAACGCGTGAAGCGCGAGCGCGACATTCAACAAATAATCGCGCAAGTTTGAATCGAGCTGCTTTCAGTTACGATGTGTCACTTGACTACAGTAACTACCAATGTGTTGTTATTGGTTCTATGAACTCGGTTTGCTCATATTGTGAGGCATTGAAATACAAAAACGAAGCCAATGGATTGTGTTGCGAAAATGGTAAAGGGAAATTGATACCATTGGATCCACCACCAGAGCCATTGCACTCATTGGTTTCAGGAATAGGAACAGATTCCATACACTTTTTGACAAATATCCAACAATATTACAATTGTTTTCAAATGACTTCATTTGGGGCAACAAATGTAGTTCGGGAAAATTTTATGCCAACTTTCAAGGTATGTATTATAGCAGTTTCTCATAATTATTTTAGCGAACAAAATTTCTGTCGCCTAAGTTAAGATGTGTCAATAATCTTCAATTGCTTAATAATTAAGAAATATATCACTTAGTCACCATATTATTTGGTGATTCAGTTTCAGTGACATTTTTATTATTATTGAAGATAGATATTAATTACAACTAAATATATAATTTTTAAGAACAAATATTATTTATGTTTGATCACTGACAATCCATAAATTTATACCCCACATTGCTTATTTATTTTATTTCATGGTGTTTGGTTTTAATTTACAGATACAAGGGCAAATATATCACAGAGCAGGTTCACTGTTACCAGTGTCAGATAGCAACTACAAATTCCTGCAGATTTATTTTATGGGCAATTCACCACAAGAAATTGATCTGCGTTGTGCACATAACAATTTAGTAAAGAGGTCTATTGTAGAACAATTACAAACTTTATTTCATGAACACAATCAATTGATTATATTGTTTAAAACTGCACTGGATATGATGCCATCTGATAATCGCAAAATTGTAATCAGAGCTGATAAAACACCTGCAGGTCAACATGCAAGACGTTTTAATGCACCAACTATTGATGAAGTTGCTATCGTTGTAGTTGGAGAAAACTTGGAATCCCGTGATATTGTTTTACATCGTCGGAATGATCAATTACAACGTATAAAGGAAACACACCGCTCATATGATGCACTGCAATATCCCATAATATTTTGGCAAGGTGAAGATGGCTATGATTTCTCAATAAAAATGATAAATCCCATTACAGGTAATTAAAATATTAGTTTAGCTATGGCGATAATATCTCAGTCAATGTTATTAAAAAAATCTATTTACAGGTTCTGAAACCAACAAAAATGTCAGTTCAATGAACTATTATTCATACCGCCTAATGATACGGGAAAATGAAGACAATCACGTATAGAAATGTCGGCGATTATTTCACAAATATGTTGTTGACATGTATGTTAAAATTGAAACGGAGAGTTAACATTCATCAGGTTGAATCAGACCAAACTCCGATCTGAAGAGTATATTCACCTTCGAGATGCGATTAATACTGATGGAAATGCACAGAATGTCGGTCGGATGACTATTCTTCCAGCAACATACATCGGAAGCCCTCGGCATATGCACGAATATGCTCAAGATGCCATGTCGTATGTTCGTCATTATGGTACAGCAGATTTGTTCATCACATTTACATGCAATCCGCAATGGATAGAAATCAAGAAGGAGTTATTCCCTGGGCAATCACCCATTGATCGTCATGATATTACAGCCAGAGTCTTTAGACAAAAGTTGAAATCTTTAATGGATTTCATCGTAAAACATTATGTGTTTGGTGAGACACGCTGCTGGATGTATTCTGTGGAGTGGCAGAAAAGAGGATTGCCACATGCACACATTTTGATTTGGTTGGTTGAAAAGATAAGGCCAAATGAATTTGATGCAGTGATATCAGCTGAAATCCCTGATGTACAAGTAGATCCTGGATTGCATGAGGTAGTTATCAAAAACATGATACATGGTCCCTGTGGAACTCTTAATCAAAATTCACCGTGTATGATGGATGGTAAATGTTCAAAACGATATCCACGGACATTAATATCGGAAACAATTACTGGTAATGACGGTTATCCATTGTATCGTCGCCGATCGACAGCAGACAATGGAAAATCAACAATTGTCGAATTAAATCAACAAGATATTGAAATAGATAATCGTTGGATTGTTCCATATTCACCCATTTTATCAAAGACATTCAAAGCACACATCAACGTTGAATCTTGCCATTCAGTGAAATCAATTAAATACATTTGCAAATATGTAACCAAAGGGAGTGATATGGCTGTGATTGGAATTGGGGCAGAGAATTCCAATGATGAAGTTACTCAATACCAAATGGGCCGCTATGTTAGTAGTAATGAAGCAGTTTGGCGAATATTTTCTTTTCCTATTCATGAGAGACACCCTATTGTTATTCACTTAGCTGTGCATTTAGAAAATGGACAAAGAGTGTATTTTACAGCACAGAATGCAGTACAAAGAGCTGCTCAGCCACCATCTACTACATTAACCAGTTTTTTTGAGACTTGCCAAAACGATGATTTTGCACAAACATTGCTAAATTCTGAAATGCCAAAATATTATACCTGGAATCAATCCTCAAGGAGATTTATACGACGGAAACAAGGAAAACCAGTTGCAGGATACCCAGATGTATATTCCACCGATGCGTTTGGTCGAATTTATTCAGTACATCCAAGCAATGATGAATGTTTTTATTTACGGCTGCTATTAGTCAATGTACGTGGCCCAACATCATTCCAACATTTACGAACTGTTGATGGTGAATTGTGTGGATCCTACAGAGAAGCCTGTCAACGTTTGCAATTGCTAGAAAATGACGCTCATTGGGATCAAACTCTCAATGATGCTGTAATATCATCACACGCTCATCAAATACGAACATTGTTTTCAATAATCATATCTACATGCTTCCCATCAAACCCAATTGATTTGTGGATCAAGTACAAGGATTATATGTGTGATGATATTTTGTATCAAATACGGAATAGAATGGGAAATCCAAATATACAAATCAGTGAAGAAATTTACAATGAAGCATTGATTTCAATTGAGGACATGTGCTTGATGATATCAAACAAACTATTAATTCAATTAGGCCTGGCCGCGCCCAATCGTCCAATGCATGATGCTTTTAACCAAGAGTACCATCGAGAAAAACTGTATGATCTCAACACTTTGAAAGAATTAATTCAAACAAATCTTCCACTGTTGAATGAACAACAAAAGTATGTATTTGATACTCTTATGAAAGTAACAAATGATGAAACTGGAGGGATTTACTTCTTAGATGCACCTGGTGGTACAGGAAAAACTTTTTTGATTTCTATAATATTAGCAACAATTCGCTCACAAAATAAAATTGCACTTGCACTCGCTTCGTCGGGAATTGCAGCATATTTGCTTGAAGGTGGTCGAACAGCCCATTCAGCACTAAAATTGCCATTAAATATGCAAAGCAATGAAACTCCAACCTGCAACATTTCGAAGAACTCTGCAATGGCAAAGGTTTTGCAGCAATGTAAAATTATTGTTTGGGATGAATGCACGATGGCACATAAAAAATCTTTGGAGGCTTTAGACAGAACCTTAAAAGATCTACGGAGCAATTATAACCGATTGGTGGTGCATTGATTTTATTAGCAGGAGATTTTCGTCAAACATTGCCCGTGATTCCACGATCAACGCCAGCTGATGAACTCAATGCATGTCCTCCAATTTGTGGAAACATGTCAAAGTACTTCATTCACGCAAGAATATGCGTGTCGAGTTGCAAAATGACCAATATGGAAACATATTCTCTAAACAACTCATTGACATTGGTAATGGCAAATTCCCTATAGACACGTTGACTGGCTGCATTAACTTTCCTCAAAGATTTGTCAGTTAACTCGATCAAAAGATGAACTCATTCAGAAGGTGTTTCCAGATGTTTCTCAAAATTACAGAAACCATGATTGGTTGAGCGAACGAGCTATATTGGCTGCAAAAAACATTGAAGTAAATGAATTAAATTTCAAAATTCAAGAACAAATTACAGGTGAATCGAGGATATATAAATCAGTTGATTCGGCTACTAAGCAAGATGATGTAGTCAACTATCCACCGGAATTTTTAAACTCGGTGGACTTGCCACGATTGCCACCTCACAATCTTCAATTAAAGGTTGGATCGGTAGTTATAATGTTGCGAAATATCAACCAACCGCGTCTTTGCAACGGTACACGGTTAGCGATAAAAAATGACTATACAACGTGATAGAAGCAACTATACTCAAAGGAAAGTATAAAGGAGAAGATGTTCTCATACCGCGCATCCCAATGATTCCGACTGATGTGCCATTTCAGTTTAAACGACTACAGTTTCCAGTGCGGCTTGCTTTTGCGATGACCATAAACAAGTCCCAGGGGCAATCATTAGGTGTTTGTGGTATTAATCTGGAAAACCCATGTTTCTCACATGGTCAATTGTATGTTGCCTGTTCCCGTGTTGGAAAACCAACAGATTTGTTTGTCTATGCGCCTGGAAATCAAACAAGAAACATCGTATATCACAAAGCCCTACGATGATAATAAAACTATTTTTTGTTAATAATTATGATTCACATGATTAACAATAAAGCGATTACTTTTAAATCCTTATATAATATGTTTTATTTAATTATTTTATATTCACAACGCCCTATCACCAGGGTGACGGTTCTGTTCAGGAGAATTTTTTGCCCCGACTATAAAATACGTAGGAACAAAAAACTGCCACATTACAAATCTTTTTGACAGGACGTAGTCTGTCGGGTCCTCTAGTAATAATAATAGAAATCATAAGGCAAAATAATTTATAAAATTACACACCTTTTCCTGTCATCATCGAGTTCTTTTAACTTTTTCTCTTCTGAATGAAGAGAGCAAAGAATTTACTTTCCCCATAAGAACATCAATAGTGGTTCCCATATCTGTTGCAATTTCGCTCCATACATTGTGCTTTGCGATTTCGTTATGGTGATATTTGTGACTGCTCTACATCTGCGGCTTTGGTTTTTATGATTTAGTTAACATTAAATTCTTTTCACTATCCCAGTCCATACTTATATTATTTCTAGATTTTAAAATGCACTTAAAACTGAAATTGTTCTAAACACGCACGCCTGTTGTTGAACCTATGTCCACTGAACGCGCACTGTCCGCGCATGAAAAATGAATTCCTTTGATGTACCGACATCGGCCGGAACGCCTGCAAACACCCACAAATCTTTGTTCGTGCGCGCTATTGTCGTCTCCACCAGTCAAATTCTGAGTTCGCAAACGTTTGCGCGCTTGGTGGATCCCCACCTTTACAGAGCAGGCAAGCCTCCGACCTTGACGTTCTGTGATGAGGCGATTACGTCCACCACCTTGTTGTCTATTCGTGGTTTCACCGTCCAACAGTAGCACCTGAACAGCCGACCAACATCGCCGTTTGCGAGTTGCTCGTGCTTAGGCACTACGCCCACAAACCATCGGCCCGTAATTTAAGGGGAACTGCGTCACCTGCGCATAGACATCTGGAGTCAGATACCTACGGAAAGCTACCAAGGATTTGTCAAACCCATGCAACGCCGAATCGCTGCTGTATTGCGCTCGAAAGGTGGACCAACACGCTATTAAGCAGGTGGTCATAATGTTTTAGTTCATCAGTGTACAACCATTTCAAGACGAATCAAAAGTAAAAATTTTGAAAAATTGTGACACTTTGAAAGTGAAAATGACAAAATACATTGTTAGAAAGTGTGATCAGAATCAAATAAAAGGGGGCAGTATTTAAGCGAAACCCCTTGGTGCCAATTGAGAAAGAAATCTGATCGAATGAAAGTATTGGAGGGCCATGAACTAAACGGGACCCGACGTTGCGGGGGAAGGAGTTAGGCAACGGAGCAGCCTCTGATTGATGTCGACTGCCCAGTAGTACACAATCATACCACAATCAGTCAGACTTGACTATTTTACTTCTGTAACCTCCTATGAAACAAGTGAGTACTGACTCATTGGTAAGTTATAAAAAATACTGGTTCTTTGACATATTATTTGGCTGAAGAAAGACGTATTCATGTTAACGCTTCCGGTAATAGTTCTTATCAGTGAAGACATATATTAAAAACCAAATCAGTCCATAACCCCGAGGGCTTACAGTTTAACTTGAAATGAGAACCACTGAACGACCTGGCGTAGCTCATATCATCAAACACAATTCTTAAAAATTCTAATTGCCAGCGGGGTGTGAACACGGGACTGGAAAAGCGAACTGAAATACCAGAACGCTCAAGACCTGTATTATACAGAGTTAAAACCAGCCTGGAGAATAACTTCTGTCGGTAGTAGTGGTCTGCTGTGGCAGGTATCCAGCGTGGCGACGCGAATTTGTTTGAAGGAAGCGTCTCGTTATGTGCTTGTTCTTGAACAAACAGGAGCGCCGAGCGAAGCGATCGCTAGCCTGGGGAGTCTCCCGCCCTAGTTCGCTTCTCTCGTATCGTTAACTTTCAAAGGGCAAGCAAATGTATGCTCACGTTACGCTTCACTACTCTTTAATATCTCATCACAAAAATTTACTTCGACAGAACTGGGGCTTAATTCCAGGCGAGTCTGTCCCACTCGCGCAGTCGCGACCGAGGATTTTCCGTCACACTCGTTTACATTCATAAGCACGCCATTCTTTCTTCGCTGCTTTATATTCCGACATTAGCTGCTCAGCGGCGTGCGACACTGTTATTTCATTTAATAGCTAAAGATAGGCTGGCTGCCGGATCTTGCATCGATCCGTGTTCCGCGTGCTCGTCCATCTGTATTTCACGCCTGTTATAAGTAACGCGCTCTAACTTTTAGCGTCATTCTTGCTAACTCTGCCACCGAGGGTGCAATTCGCATTCGGTTTGATTTTTTATTTTGTGTTTTGTTTCTTCTTTTTTCGCTCCATTTTTTTGGAACGGAATAAAATTGAGAGCTTGTCTCCTTCCATGTGGAAGGTAACGCTTTTCGCATCGTGTATTTCGTGAAACAGTGGAAATTCGAAGCCGGGCTTTAGCCAGTGTACGATAGGAACAACAAACAAATCCTTTATCTATTGCTTTGCAGTACTTTTATTTATGAGCTGCGAATCGTTTCGTTCTTCGGTACATAGTGATCCCAATATAATAAATGTCCGCATGTGTTTTTAAGCACCAATTAACCAACAAAACACATGGGAGCGTTACTTTATCGTAGTCACTGAAAGGCATGGCAGTATAATTCATAATACTGTGTTACAATCTATTCGCTTTGAAACAATTAATGACTCGCCAAGTCTTACTAAAATTAAACTATCGTATTTTATTTAATATCTGTGAATAGACCCTGTCGGATAATGCAAAGCGTGATTCTTGTCATGACTTATAGTGAAGTATTTGTCCAATATTTCCACTGTGTAGTTAGTACCAGCGAGCCGACCCCGGTAGCCCGGGATAGAGACCTGACTTCGCGTTGCAGGGGTCAACGGTTCGAGTCCGGCTAAGGGCATGGGTGGTTTTAACTAAATGTTGTTTTCGTCCTGTGTTGTCCTTGCCCTTGTGCTCACGAATAATACTAGAAGACACTATATACACAATGGAGGAATAAAAGAAAAACAAAGTTGTTGGCTGAATGGCTATAAAGCCGAATTCCATTTAGAAAATAATAATAATAATAAAAGTATCTGGCATTTGCTGACGACCTAGGAATCATCACAGACAAAGAAGAAGTGGCCATCAGGCAAATAGAAATCCTCAAGGAATGCGCAGAAAAAACAGTATTACAAATTTCATTTCAAAACTCAGAATTCATAGGTAACAAAATAGAAAAGCAAAAAATAAAGACAAAATATGGTGAAATCAACAGGGTAAAACAGTTTAAATATCTAGGCGAAATCATAGAACCAACAGGACTAGAAGGGAAAGCACAGGAAGCAAGAGTACAGAAAATGAAGAAAGCAATGGGATTATTACAAAATATTTACAACATAAAAAGTATTTCAGACAACACCAAGATAAGACATTATTGCACGGTAATTAAGACAGCAGTTACATGTGCAAGGGAAACATTAGCAAGTAACACAAAAAAAGCAACAGAACAAATCAGGAAAGAAAAATTATCAGAAATATCCTGGGACCCAGAGTGAATGAAGATGGACAAGACTTCAAACCACAAAAATTACAGAGAAAATATCAAACATAGAATCAGACATGAGGAAAAAAAAGACTGAAATTTTATGAACATCTATCTGAACAGACTTCCGAAGGAAGGAATCTCAAGTCAAATTTTAGAATACACACAAACAGTAAAAACAACAACCACATGGATGAAGGAGGTGGAGAAAGACCTAAAGTCTGCAGGCATAACTAAGAGAGATTCACAGACCCAGAGATTATTAATAAGAAAGTGAATTCATGGGAAGTTATTTCAGAGAGAAAAAAAGGAAAAATCTAAACTCGTCTGGACTTCTGAAGAAAAGAAAACCGTCTGTGAAAGAATGAAAAAATATTCGTCCGACAAGAAGAACATCTCAAAGAGGGACTGAACGCATCCAGTCAGTATTGCTTCTCCGTTATGAGGACATACGAAAATAATAATAATAAAAGTACCATGGATTCTCAGTTCCTGGGAAGTTGTCATCTGTTTGACACTCGTGTAACTTGTGTTTTCTATGATATATGTATTTCTGTTTATGGAATGTATAGTTTATGAGGCGGAGATCGGGGCCCGTCGCAGTATTCTCCTAAGTGACTGCGAAAAACCTCTCAAAAAACTGCAATCAGAGGCGGAATGGGACTGGCGACAATGAACGGGGCGGAATTCGGTCATGGCATTTTTGAAGGAAGCATCCCGGCCTTCACCTGGAGTGATTAGGGGAAACCATGGAAAACCCAAATCTGGATGCCCGGACGGGGATTCGAACCCGTGTCCTCCCGAATGCGAGGCAAGAACGTTAACCGTTCACCCACCACGCTCGGTATGACCTTTTTATTGTTGCAGTATTTAAAGTGTTGCTAATTTAATCTGAAATTAACGTTAAGTGAAGAAAACATATTGCGCAGCTTCTTAAAATTAATTGCAGGGTGTAGTTCCACGGGGACAGAGAAGGCTTAGCACGGCATTACCACTGGTAAACTTTACCAAGCGATACCGATATTATCGGTGGTGGTTCCAAATCTCGCTTTTGGAATTCTGTGAATGCCGTAACTTGGAAAAACAAGTGTATGCAACAACAATTTCTCTGGCTACTCTTATTTTATCATTAGTTAATAGATAATGCTGGAGGAAAAATGTTTTCCATTTATGATGGAATAAAGGCGTTATTATTTTTTCTAAAGCCTTAGGATTCCCAAATCTTTAAACATTTCCTTATCTTTTTCTTGCATCCTGTCCACCAGTTCTGCCTGTTACAAAACTGAATATATTCATTCTGTGTTGTTACCAACACTGCCACCAATACTATTGGTAAGGTTGCGATACAATTCAGGCATCTTCCACTTGTTAGAGCACTACCTTGCAAGCTTCAATTTCAACTTTCGGCCTACAAGTTTTAAGGTTCTACCTTCATGAGGGGAAGGTACTGAAAATCACACTCGAAGTCCTGCGATTATCACAAGGTCAGCGGACGTCTAGCAAAATTGTCGGATTCAAGCATAATGGAACCTTTGGTGTAATTTTTAATCGCAGACATGGTTTACCCCTAACAAACGCTACGTTCTGTTTGTTGTTCCTCTCACATATCCATTACTTTAAGTATAAAAGCTTGTAATAGTAAGATCAGCGTTTTTATTTCGTCCCGATTAATATTATCAGCTTCCTATAAAGTTTAGCCTCTGTTACCTTTCTAAGATGGTTTATACAGATGCGAGTATCGAACAGCTCTTTCGCACGCTGCGGTTTACATAGTTTCGAAGTTATGTATAGCGGATGAATTTAGGGTTTATTCTTGTGGTATTTCCCTCCCATTAGAGGGCTCGTTTTTACATGTAATTAACGCCAGTATGCGGGCATGACACGACTCTACATATTCGGTAAAGAACTGTAATGAAGAAAACATTGGAAACATTCATCAAAACACAGTGCGCGAGCGGTAACAATACGGTTTGTCATTCGAGAGGACGCGGGTTCGAGTCTCGTCTGATCATCCAGGTTTCAGTTTTCCATGATTTCTCGTAATCCATTCAGCTGAATGACTGAATGGTTCCTTCAAAAAGCCTTGGCCTAATTTTTTCCGTACCATGTCACCAAACCTCTCCCGCTTCTAACGACCACGACGTCGATGAGGCGTAAAGCCAGAACGAAAACAAAAAAAGAAACCTGCGGAACAAAATAAGAATTACTGTTTACGTATACATTTAACATATATTGGTTATATGCATTTTGCAAGAGTATTGGCAGGTGATATAATATAACAGATATGTCAGCGGGTGAATTACAATTAGTGTACAGAGCAGATCATTAATATCATTCATTCTGTAGCAGTAAATATTTACAAACATCTTCACAATGGATATTTGAATGTTCGCTTCATATTGAATTTCCAGTATTATTGTGTGATGTTGAATTTTTAAATTGACGATAGGAAACGTTTAATGTAAATATTCATTAAAATAAGTAATTATTGAATTTAAAACTAATGTGAAATGGTTTGTCTTCCAGTTCTTTGTTGAATTACAGAAGCTTCATTAACATTCACATGTGTACTGTACATACATGCAATTAATAGACACAGCGTTTACTGTAAGTCATTTACATTGAATCCGGACTCGAACCGGCGACCTGCTATACATTGCCTTACCGCAGATTTACAGAGATCTAAGGTAATTATTTAGAATCTACATCCCGCATTGAGTCCTACACCAACGTTCCACTGTTGCACTGGCACACTGAGATTATTAACGTACTTGCTGTGGCTTCACATTATCCTGACAGCAGTAGGTATCGAGAAACAAATTCAGCCATCCTGATCTGGTTTTCCATCGTTATTCTGATCACTCCAAGTGAGTGCCAGCATGGTTCCATAAGATATCCCACATGCGTCTCCTGTCATATTCCGTATATTCCTTCCTCTGCCACACAATTTGCAGTCAATTTCTGACTAACAGTAATAGAATAAAGTGCAAACAACATAAAACTTCTTCATATAGCTCAGAAAGCAAAATAAGGTTGGATAAATTTTCTGGCCCTACGTTGGCATAGCCTTGTGTATCAAAGTGTCTTCAAATTTGTACAGTAGTTCCATCATTTTACAGCTTTATTAAACTTTTTGCAACAAAGGGAGAAGGCTTAGTTTCTCTGATACGATGATAATGAGGAACTTCCACGAATAACGCAGAATGATTCGGAGGAAAAAGCTCAAACGGGCCCATTATATTAGTCGGCATCTCTCCTGAGCTGAGCGAGGAAGGAAAACGATTCGTCGAAAAACGAAATGGTGATTAAGAGCACACCGAGTGGCCTTTGAGCAAAGTATTTCGTAAGAAAGTGGAAGCAGAACCTATGGGACGCAAGTAGAACTGAAGCAAACCGCCTTGGAAATGCCGACAGGTGTCGTCTTTACCGATTAAGCAGGAAAACCGAGTGAGAGAAGGCCATGGGGAAGCACGAAATTTGCCAAGTCGTCGATGAGCTGCGGTACCCACCAGTGCGGAGAAGGGAGTTACTGCAGTGGAACTGCCTTCGATGGACGTGACCAAGAGGAATACAATGACATCCTCAGTTAATCAGCAAGGCCCTTTTTGATTGTGTATACCTCCTCTGAAGCACATTTTGTAGCAGTTAAGTACTGAATAGTGGTTTCTCTCTAAAATGTTTTCCGTTTAAGTACCTGGCAGTAGTTTCATTGCATTACAATACAGAAACGTTCAAAGCAATGATCCCAAGCAAACCCTCATTTTGAATTCAGGTACTTATTATGCATTGTTTGAGTTGATCACAGTGGTCTTACATAATATGTTCCCTCAAATTATGTGTTGTTTTTAGAATTCTACTATTTTAAGGACACGGTATTAATTAAGTGCTTATGACTGATAATTGGAACGTTTCGTAAAAATTCTCGATTTCAAACGAGAATTTTCTTTCACATAGTCCGAATACATTCACATATAACAATAAATTTCTTTAAGCAAACGGAACTTAAGAAAAAACAAATAACATGCTTGTTCGATGTATGAAGTTTACAATAATATTACTGTATTTCAGAAACAATAATATAGCATCTACTCAAAAGATATTTTTCCAGTACCAAACATGCATAGTATGTTACTTTTGAGCATACAACGATTACGCTTCATTCGATTTCTCAATGTCATCAAGTTGGCTTATTAATATATTGTTCCGGCCACATTTTTCTCTGAGTTTTAATTATTCGTACTATGTTTCTTGATAAGAATTTTGTTTCTATTTTTTTTATCTGCTTAACGTCTCTTAACAGCGAGGTCTTTAGAGACGGGAAAGGATGGGAGGGCAAGGAAAGGGAAGGAATTTGGCCATGACCTTTTGAAGGAAGCATCCCGGTATTTGCCTGGAGTGATTTGGGAAACCATGGAAAAACCAAATCTGGATGCCCTGATGGGGATTCGAACCACCGTCCTCCCAAATGCGAGGCCAGAACGCTAACCGTTACACCACCCCCCTCGGTTTTTGTTTCTAAACATTCTGATTGGCTTTTATCAATAATACTTATAGCCAGAACAAGTTGGTACACTAGACTTAACTGTGCTGTGGATTCTTGGCTCTTTTTTTTTTTTTTTTTTTTTTTTTTTTTTAAATCAAGCAGTTTGAGGGCACAGTGCTTCAATAGTCGTCATCCATCTGTGAACTGCGGGACACCTGAAAAATGAGTAAGACAAAATATTTCAGATGTGACGTATTTATGATGTAGTACAAACTCTAAGTGACAAGTTTTCATAAACGCTCTGGGATGATTCGTTTTAATTTCCAATCTAATTTCCTTTATATTTTTTTATTTCTTCGTTACCTTTTTTATTTGCACATTTAACAGATTCTAATCACTTCTTAGTCTTGATTAAACTTCTTTATTTTAAAGAGTAATGTGATGCCCGCAAAGTGAATTCTTAAACTGCTTCCGGAACAACACTGCACTTGTGAAGCTTCCGCTTTTAAATGTTAGTAGCGATCAGCTAGGCTAAAGCAATGTTTCCAAGACGTCCATGTTCCACCTCAGCCCACTCCCTTGTTCCCAAAGAGAAGCCATTAGTTTCAAATGCAATTAGATCTCCGCTTGTAACAGTACAGCCAATCAGCATAGAGAACAGTGAAACACTTAAAGAGACTGTCTTAATGCAGTAACCGTTGCAGTTGTAAGGTTTTAGCAGGCTACGACCACGTATGCCGATTTGCTCTTTGATTCTTATATCAAAAAAGCTCATAATTTAAGTTTTTTATGTGTCATAAAATTTGTTTTACACCGGGTTTATTTATCGTTTCATACGTCAGAGATAAACAGAATATTAAATAGCTGCATTAGAAGTTCTGCTTATTTGTAGACCTTACTCTGAAATTTTTTTATAATGCAATTAAAATCACTTAAACCAAACAGGCCGGATTTGCTATCTTTATTTTTTCATTTTTTTTTTACTTATGGCTTTACTCCTCGTCGACATCGAGGTCATTAGAGGCGGGGTAGGTTTTTCCTTTTGAAGGAAGCATCCCGGCATTCACCTGCAGTGATTTGGGGTAATCATGGAAAAAGCCCAAATCTGGATGCCCGGACGGGGATTCGAACCGGCGTCCTGCAGAACGCGAGGCAAGAACGTTAATCATTCACCCACCACGTTCGGTCCTATCTTATAGCTTTATACCTTTACATATCACCACCGCATGGGATGAACGCTGGAAAAATCATATCCAAAACCCAAGAAGGCAGGTTAAGTGAATTCTTTTTCCACGCCGTAAATGTCCCAACTCAATGGAAGTATGGCTACAATCTTAAAAAGTGGGTTTTCTAACAAAGAACTCAACGTTATTGCATATCGTAGACGACTGCCTAGTTTCAGCATATGAAGTCTGGTTGTTGAAACCAGATCCTCGGATGTAATTTATAATTCTGCTGTTCTAATAAAAACAGTGCCATACTAAAAAGCGAAACACTACAGGCTCGGATACGTTTAAATACGTTAAACTGTCTTCGCAACTGGCAAAGTTTCGTTTCCGTATATCAAATACGTTAAAACGCTTCCGTGGTTCGGATTCCACGCATTACTTTAGGCTGCATTTATCCGAAAGTCTTGTTAAGATAGACGTAAATTGCTAAAACAACAGAAACTTTGTAAACGTTTGTTAGGCAACTCGCAATTTAATTTGATTTATGTACCTACCGATCAAATGCTACAAAGAAAGCAGGTAAAATTATGGACAGATTGTATCTTACTTAATGTTCTGAAGTTCCGATAGTTAAAGCGAAACATGAGCGGTGAGTCACAATACGATAAAAGAGATTACTTAGAAGAGTAGCAAAGACATAAGCGGCTCGACCATATCACTATTAAAACAACAAATACATTAAAAATATTACTCGATTATGTCTAGCAGTATTCGAAATGTGGCTGCAGCATGTGAATAGAATTGAAACAAGTAGACCGTATGAGGTTTTGAATTGATGTGCTTAATGTGTGATATGGCTGGTCGTTAGCTAACCCGCCTGTACAGCTTATTGCGGTGGGACGGTGAGGTACGTGGTTGACGTTCTAGCCTCGTATTCGGAAGGACGGCGGTTCGAATCCCCGTCCGAGCATCCAGATTTGGGTTTTACAAGGTTTCCCCAAAACACTCCAGGCCAATGCTGGGATGCTTCCTTCAAAGGCCATGGCCGAATTCCTTCCCATTTCGTTGTCCCCAGACTCAACCCACCATTAATGACCTCGACGTCTACGAGGCGTAAAGCCGTAAGTTAAAAAAAAAAAAAAAAAAAAAAAAAAAAAAAAAAAAAAAATTGGTGGAGTACCATGCGCAGGCCGTCCTGACTACTGCTCCCCGTCTCCGCTTCATAAACTACACATTTCACAAACAAAATATACACTTATCACACGCTGAACATAGTTCCAAGTATTAGAGACAGATGGAAATACCCACTACACATAAACTGGCAGTAGGTATAATATGCTTGGTATAAGCAAGGACATGCGACCGTAAAACTGAAGCTCCAACTGTGACCATGCCAGTGATGAGTATATCTCACCAAAGGCAGCCGACCCAAAAAATGATGGGAAAAGGTAGTGAAGGAGAAGAAGAAGATGATTGGTCACCAACTTTGAGTACAGCCCGCTGTGAGATCTGACGGTTTTCCGCCGAGATCAGACGCTGTTTGGTAACCTGTAAAATAAATCTGAAAGAAAAATTACAACATAAATGAATGTTAGAAAAGGAATCCATATATGAGCACACACAAAAATTACGCTGCTTGATACCTCGCTTTGGTCGGCCAATAATAATTTCACATCCTATAATTGGTCAGATCTCTTTTACGCGTCCACGTATGTTCAGCAAATTTTCAGAATTACTTCATTAACAGACTGGCTGTTCGTTTTTGTTAGTACGTCTTTCAACATCAAAAATATACAATGCTGAAATCGCTTCCTATAGCTACCAAGTCTCCATTGCTTGTACCCTGATCACTCCGATCTGGCGGCTCAAGGTCATGTTCCCTGGGCCCCGTTCCTCACCTCATTACCTATCTCTTCCTATATCCGCAAACTGACCACTGTGTCTAGGTATCCGTGTGGCATATTTCCCCTTCGTATCTAAGGGCAAGGGCAGTGGAGTGGGAGGTAGAGTAAGCTGACCTTGAGCCGCCTCTGTTAACTGAACAGACTGTAACTAATAGTTATATTTGTGTCTGTACTTTGGTCGACTTTGATACAAAAGTAAGGAAATAATGAATATTCAGTAGAATCATTTTCTAATGAACCGTACCTTACATCGTGTTAGAAAAGGAAGTGGTATAAATCTCCCTAACTTTGGGCACCGAGCCTGGTGGGTGAGCGGTAATGCACGGGCCTGTCGTTCGGGGAGAAGCGGGTTCAAATCCCCGTCCGGGCATCCAGATTTCAATTTTTCATGGTTCCCCTAAATCACTCCAGGCGAATGTTGGTATGGTTCCTTAAAAAGGACACACAGAGGGTCATATCGAGCTCATATTGTTCATTAAATAGAAATGTAAGCTGTGTTAAAACGAATTTTATAAGAACATTCACTGTGTCAAGTATTGTCTTCAAAACTCCGCAAATTATTTTAGACGATAATCAGGGTCTCCTCCTCCTTCCTTGCACTTATCACGATATTGCAAGTTGCGACGTGTTTGGGATTGGACCGGCTTGTAGCTGACCTTGACGTCTCTGGGGAGGGAAGTTGTGTTGTCATCTGTCTGCAAAGAATGTAACGTTACATTTGCTCTACGTGTATTTTTTGTGTAATGTGAAGTTCATGAAGCGGAGATTAGTGGCAGTGTCTATAGTTGCAGGAAACCACTAAAACACCGCAATAAGGACAGCCCGTATGCTGCAACCAGGATTCCATCCTGCCCTCTTGTACCCCTGATACAATGTGCGACACCTTAGCGCACTGAGCCACACTAAGGGAAGATCTTCAACTGAGCTCAAAAGGCAAAGACATCGTGCATACGTTTTCTTAGCAGAAATCAGTTCGTATATACAGCATAGAAGTAGTGGATTGTGATGAGGATGGTGTTATAGAAGCGAATGTCCTGTATAACGCCAACCACAGGACAATACACTATGTTCGCCTGATAGCAATCGTATAAGAGCCGCTTAGAACCAACTATAAATCCTTTCAGTTGTGAACCGAGCGTGGTGGGTGAACGGTTAACGTTCTGTCCTCGCATTCGGGAGGACACCGGTTCGAATCCCCGTCCGGGCATCCAGATTTGGGTTTTTCCATGGTTTCCCCAAATCATTTCAGCCGAATGTCGGGATGCTTCCTTCAAAAAGGCCATGGCCGAAAGGGAACAAAAAGAGCTACTCTATCCAATTGAATAGTCGCTTTTGCACAAATAAATAGTAAGTCTAATAAATCATGCTGTTATTTTAATAACCCAACAATATTTCTATAATTTAAAAACAATAGAATTTAAATAAGAACTAGTACTTACGCCTTGTCAACGACGTCGAGGTCATTAGAGGCGGGAAATAACTGGGCCCCAGGACTGGGAAGGAATTCGGCACTGGATTTTTAAAGGAACCGTATCGGCATTCGCCAGGAGTGATTTGCGAAAACCATGGAAAACCCAAAACTAGACGGCTGTACTGGGATTCGAACCCACCTCCTCTCCAGTGCGAGGCCAGAATGCTTATGCTTTCAGCGTTGTGGTGATGAAGTTTTAATGTATTCATGTGAACTTAGGTGAACTGCAGAACTTGCGTTATGCCACTTGAGAACTTATATTGGCGCGAGGGCAACGTACGGAGGTGGTGTGTGTGTCTTGCCTGGTTTGTGTAGGAACAACCTGTTGGCCGATTAAAAGCTTTCGGTCAGTAGAAGGGACTTACAGGTTTTCAAGAGACAGACATTTGGTTTAATCCGCAACCAGTTGGGCAATATGATGGCAATGTAGTTCACAAATGGACTAATCAGTGACATGGTGTCTCACTCGCTGTCACTGTGACCCAATCTTATCAAAAAGTAATGACCGAAACGCGAGTACAGTACGAAAATGTTACTCTGAAGCGTAACTTCAGTTTCTCCATAATCTTCTTTATTTAATTTTTTATATCAGATATAACTATTTCACTTCAGGTGTAACAAAGAGGTAATTTAAGGTTTTTGGTTACAGGTATTCAAGTACATAATGTTCGAGTGGAGAGTCAAAAGTTTTCCCATAATTATTTCTCCTTTGAATATTAATTTTATAATTATTTGTTGTTTCCGTAAGAGAAATAGGAAGTTGTTTTATTTTGCGTACAAAATACAGAACTTTCCTAGGCCCACATATTTCAGATTCTTAAGTGAGCACCAGGCAGACTAGATAGAAACAGTCACAATAGCTACTCTTGTTGCTGTCTTACGGTACGAGCCATGCATTTAAAAAACCTAAAATAAGCTTAATTATGTAACACACAGTCGAAAATGTTCATTCTTCTACATTTTGACAGTACCATCATTACTGACAGACAACAATAATCTATGTAAAGGTATTCTTCGACTGTAGTGACTTATCACGTTGTCGACGCTGATGTACACCAGCTATAGCTTAACCGAAAATCTGTGGAGTTAAAAACACTGCATAGGTTACAAGTATTACCCAAACAGAAAGTAGGTCTGCAAGTTAATGTAGATTTGCTGTGATAGGAGTTAGCTAAATCTTTAACCATATTTCGCTTCCCATTTGTTTTTTCTTTATTTGTTACTTTTCAATATTTATTTTCTTTCTCGTGCGAGAGGAAAGGAGGTGGAAGGGTCGAGTTTAGAGGAAGTATGGAACAGTTCCGATGGGAAACGGGTTGTCAGTGCTGAAATAACTACTTTGTATACTTTGGGAAAAGGAAGTAAAACAGATGAGGGATTTATCAGTGTCAGGCCATTAAGGCATTAAACAACAATTCAAAAGAAACTTTAAACAATGAACTTATGAATTAGGATTGGAACAATGTGTTGAAAATGACAGAGGTAAATTTTGGAAATTAACGAAGGTGCCTACCTGTAAGACTAATTAAAGTTGGTCAAAAACGAATAAACAAGAACTGTATAAGACTAGGTGTAAAAACATATAGCAAGCATAAATGAGAACTTTATGTAGAAGCTAGACGGACTAAAAAAATGTTCTTCTATATAGGCATTACAAAACTTAATGTAGAATTTTAACCAAATTAATTGAAGAAGCTAAACACTTGGCTATAAACAGGGAGATTAGTAGGTCACATAATAATATAGAAAATGTTGGGAACATTATTAAAACAGGAACCACTGCATCATCCCCTGTACATAAACCTATAACTTTAAGCATTAGCAATATACATGTAAATAACTCCTCTATTTCTTAACGGTTGCTGAAAAATAAAAGGAGCATTTATTGGTGATATGGATGCTGTAATAATATTTAGATCATTTTCATAAGGATCAGCACGTATGTCTCTATTTCCTACCAGTCAAAATAAAATAGAAAAACTTATTCAATCCCACAAAAATAAAAATTCATTTGGTTACCATAAGTGTTCCTCCCATATACTGAAACAATGTATCACCAACATTAGCACAGTTGTCAGTCATATGTGCAATAATTCTTTTGAAGAATGTATTTTTCTGGCTCGCTCGAGAAGTCAATAATCAAAAATGGTGATACTTCGAAGACTGAGAACTAAAGACCCATATTACTTTGTACCAGCATTTTCAATGACCTTCTAAAAAGTAGTTTACTTATTATACGGTTAAAACAAAACTGAAGGACAACGCTAATAATTTATTAAAATTATCGAAAAGTAGGATCAATATCAACTTTCCCTCATGCAACAACTATGGCTTTTTAGAGAATGCGTATGTTTCCATTCAAATAAACTTCTCTTTGACTGTGGTTGGAAATAATAAAAATAATTCAAGGGAATGACTACACTTTCTGTATTCTCACATCTGGATTTTCTGCAGTATTTCTGTTTCTGCAGTGTGGAAGATATGATTAGAAACTAATTTAGCTGGATAGTATATTCTTAGACACCATTGCGTTGACGAGAAAATTTCTTAAAAATACTTCTAACTACAAACACTTATTTATGAAAAATATATCTCACGAAACATATGTGTTAAAAATGTAGTATTAACGAAAATATATTGTAATATACGGATAACAGCTGATTTTAACTGCGTATTGATGTATTTATTTCAGTTAATTATTCCTGAATAAATTAAATTTATAAAGAAGAAGCGCCAAATTATTAATTTTATTAGTATTTTATTCTTAAGCAAAAACTGTTCAATAGTGAGAGGTAACGCTCTGGCCTCGCATTCGGCAGGACGCAGGTCTGAATACCCGTCCGGCCATCTAGATTTGGGTTTTCCATGGTTTCCCAAAATCACTCCAGGCAACTGCTGGATTGGTTCCTTCAAAAGGCCATTGTTGAATTCCTTCCCGTTCCTTGCCCCAAGTCCTTTACCGCCCCTAATGACTTCGACGAGGCATAAAGACATAAGAAAAAAATAACACCTAATTTGGTTTTATAAAGTTTGGCCTTATATATATTCCGCTATAAATACTTAGTAATGTGCATCACCTGCTAAAATTTCTTTTCGAATGATACTATCAAGGTTTCAATCCTAGAACATTTGACATAAGGTCGTGCGTATAAAAATTATGAGTACTTATCGCATTTTAGAGTAAAATATACCCATATATTTTCTGTGCATCATAGACAAAATGGCTATGGCATTTTTAATACAGAAATAAAAACTAACTCGAGCTTAATTTTTTTTAAAGAATAAAAAATCCGCATCATTAACATTTTATGAGTTGATACTAAAAGTAATAAATTGATAATACAATACTGCAGTGTGTTTCTTACTTTTTTTTTTTTTTTTTTTTTTTTTTTTTTTAAGAAAGGCTGTGCATGGTTATTTTCTTTTCACTATTTGTTTCGCCATTCACGCTTAGTTGCTCAAGGATAGAATAAATAGTTCTCTAGAGTTCGTCACTGAAGTACTGTAAAGAATCAGAAGTAAGTCACCGAATTGCAGATTCTTCAGAAATTTGTATGGAAAACTATTAAGAACTCATTCACTTTGTGCTTCATCCAGAAAGGCCTTATCTATCTGGTCGCGACGTCCGCTTCTATCGTGGCCACGTAGCCTAGTCCGGTACTCTCAACTGTTAAAGAGATCAGTGGGAGCATAATTACATACTTCATGTATACAAAGAAAAGCTTAGGTCTGGGTAGAGACTTTCCCTGCGTACTGATGCAATGAAATCCGGTCGCGTGTCCAGCCGGATGGTGTTGTATAAACACGACGTTTCGACATTTAGCTCTACTCTCTTCATCAGGTTTCAAGTGTCTTCTAGCTGTCGTAAGCTGACTGTCACCGGTTGATAGGAGGCTAAGCCAGTCTAGGTGGTGACAGTCAGCTTACGACAGCTAGAAGACACCTGAAACCTGATGAAGACAGCAGAGCTAAACGTCGAAACGTCGTGTTTTTACTCTCTTCATCAGGTTTCAAGTGTCTTCTAGCTGTCGTAAGCTGACTGTCACCGGTTGATAGGAGGCTAAGCCAGTCTAGGTGGTGACAGTCAGCTTACGACAGCTAGAAGACACCTGAAACCTGATGAAGACAGCAGAGCTAAACGTCGAAACGTCGTGTTTTTACAATACCATCCGGCTGGACACCCGAGAAGATTTCATTACAAGAAAAGCTTAGTTAAACCCCAAGAAAATGGCAATGCCGTCTGAGAACCCCATCCTATACTGGTATTCGAAGCGAGTACATTCCGATCTTAGTAAGATACCCAACACCACTTTGGTTTAACCATCACTTAATAATCGGAATGTATACGTTACACAATTCAACCCAGTTACGGCTACAGAAGCAGTTCGTAGAATCTTACCCCATTGTTGCTGTGGCTGCATCCAAGTTGCTAACGCACGGAATATTTCAACCTGAGATGTAGAAGAGCTCTGATACATCATACGGAACACAATGCTTCGACAGACAGAATTGTATGGCTTGCCGTTCCTCGTGGATACACACGGATATGGAACCTGTGGCACTCACAGTGCATTGTCCTGGAGTATCTAAACCGTTTGCGAGCAACAAGCATAAGTAAACACAAAGAGGAACTCTGACAATGTCTAACAAGCGGGATAGCAAGGATTAGCTGGTCTAATTGCTGTAATTTACCATAGCTGGCTGGCGTCTTGTATCAGTTTCATCATCCTGCAATATTTGTGATTAGTAAGAAAGAATTTTCAATGCATGTTCATGAGGAAGACTAAAGTAGAAAGCGGAATCTCTACTGTACTGAACATACAGGGTGTCCAGAAAAGGACTCCCTGATTTCAAAATTAAATATCTTGAAAACAAAGATCGATAGAGGAATGCAGTAAACGGTATGTTTATTGTGACAGCTGTAAGAAGTGTATACAGCAGTGTGAAATAATAGTTACAAAAGCTGCTAACAGATGGCGCTGTACGCTGTACAGCTCATATCAGCATTCATAAGTGAAATAATCGTATGAAAACAATCTTTGCAAACAATCACATCACAATGTTTTCAAAATGTTAACCTCCTTTCACGTTTCAATGGTGGAACTGATCGCCCTGAGCTTCGGATCACTATTTAGGCATTACGTATGGCGATTACAGCGCCATCTGTTAGCAGCTTTTGTAACTATTATTTCAAACTGCTCTATACACTTCTTACAGCTGTCACGATAAACATACCGTTTACTGCATTCCTCTATCGATCTTTGTTTTCGAGATATTTAATTTTGAAATCAGGGAGTCCTTTTCTGGACACCCTGTAACAAGGTGACGTACTGCATCCTGTTCTCAACACAAATTATATTGTAAGTATTTCTCCAAAATTTAAATAATCCAAATGCTTAATCATTCGTACATGAATAACGGTCATGACAGAAGTGGTTTTGTGTACGCTGCATTCGTTCCGATGAATGTGAGTGCAACAGCTGATCCTCGAAAAATTACGCACAATGTCGCCAATTTGTAGCAGAGAGGTAACTATATATGGCAACTGTTAGTTCGTACATTATGAGATCTTTCTTTGGCAGATCGAGTTACAGGAAAGTATATTACGATACATAGTATTTTCTGAAATGCATGTAAGTAGCGAAGTTAGACGATGCTTGCTGAATCAAAACATGCATCAAATCAGTGAGACTGTGATCAAAAAGTGTAGAGAATAATTAATTTTTTCAGAAGTTATTTATTTATTCATCAATGTTTATCTTATCTCCTTCAAAGTATTTCCACTATTATATATTATGCTCTTATTCCAGCGAAGTTTCCAATTTGAGAAACACTGTTGGAACGCCTCTTTAAGGATCGTCTTGAGCTCGGTTTGCGATTTCGCCTCTATCTCAGGTGTTGTTGTGTCCTTATGAGTCTGGGAAATAGAAAAAAGCACATGATGTTATGTCCGGAGAATAGATTGGTTGTTAATAGATGACAGTGTTGTGTTTCACCAAGAACTCATGAACTGTTGGATAAGCAAAGAGAATTGCGGCGGTGCTCACCAGCTACTATAGACAATTTTCCACCCCGTAATGTTGCCATTATCAATGAATGCCAATGTCAAGTTCTGCAAGAACTATATAATGCTCTCAGGAATCAGCAACGTAGTTTAACTAACGAAGAGGTTCTATTGTCATCTACGAACATTGCACAAAACTGCGTACTATAAAACTGGCTCATTAATCGAATTCTACTGTGAAATATTGCCACACCCCATTCCGTCGTAATAACCGTGTCCACTGAGAGAATATCTCGGACGCCAACGGTTCAAAAGCCAAGTTACATGAAATAAGAGTTTCAGATTGTTGTAATTTATAGTAATGATTTTTAAACAGTAGCGAAACGTTAGAATAAATGCATTAGCATGATAGCGGATTACGAGGAGGCATAAAAGTCCACTCTTATAAATGCATTCCTATATTCCACAGGATCAACTCCAGTTTTAACGCTCCTTCTCAATATACACAATGATATCAAATGAATGTTAGTGACGCAGAATTGTACCATTCACAAGGTTTCATGAAATTGTAGGAACTACAATATCTTCTCCAGCTGATGAATATATCGCGTATGCATTGCGGGCTGCGAGAATTCAAAAAGCACATCAGCCGTTTGAGTGAAAATTTCAATTGGCTGCGCAGTCCACGTCTATACCAGGGGTGGCCAACCCAAATGATCTTGCGGGTCACTTTGGAAATGCATCATAACTCCGCGAGCCGCATATAAAATTATACTGTATATCCCGATATTAGATTTACTCCCACTATGAACATGTTTTTGGAGTGAAAAATTGAAACATAATTAGTAATTATTATTGTCTTTACTATTATTCTTGCATGTTAACATAGATAAAATAATAATAATGACGCTAACAATATCTGTTCTATATTCGCAAGAATATTGTTTTGAAATTGTTTCTCATAATTTCGACAGTTAATTTTTGAATACATGGATGCACAAATAATTTTTTTTTATATATATAAATTGGTTTTCACTAGTGTGTCAATTATAAAATAAATGTATTTTGTAAAAGTGTAATAAATCTCGCGGGCCACCGGTTGGCCACCACTAGTCTATACTAACCCCGTAATCATTCTGTAAAATTGAGATTCTCAGTACCTAGTGGAATACAACTGAAGGAAGCGATCTAGGGTATTTCACATACAAAAAAATGCACGGCTTTTCAGAGGTGAATGACACGTTAAGGTCGTTCAAACATAAGATAACTCACGTTAAACTATCAGATTACTCATCGTCGTCTTTGTCACCTGATGAAGGACGTCTATCTAGCTATAAAGAATCTTGTTGTGATTGCAAAATTCGACTCAATCTCCAAACTTTAAAAGGCATTAACAACATTGCAACATACGCATAAAACCAGAATTCTAAAATTTCATAGTAATTTCAACGGCAGTGTTAATATCCTTCCTTCTCTCCAAATAATAAAAGGAAACATTAAAAAAAGAACCCAGTAGTAATAGCAAAGGGACTGAAACGTAGAACTATTACTATAAAAGAAAAATATTGAACAATAACTCAACATGGATCGAAATTCTTTTAGTTGTTTCATAAAAAATAGAAAATATCACCACATTGTGCAAACAGTTAAATTGTTAAAGATTTAAAATTTTTGCTTCACTTTTTCTGGCAGTAACAAAACCGTGGGAGACTTTACCATTATTAGAACTCGATATAGTCGCACTTTTTTTTTTTTTTTTTTTTTTACTGGTTTGATGCATTCCTTCATATCTTGAGCTACCCTCTTCATCTCAACAACCAACCCACGTCTTCAATTATCTGCTTCATATATTCAAATCTTTGTCTTCCTCTACAGTTCTTACCATCGACTGTACCCTTCACTAACACATTAACCAGTTCCGCATGTCTTAAATTGTAATACACCATCCTGTCTCTTCTTTCCATAAGATTCTTCTACAAGTTTCTTTCTTCACTCACCATTTCCAAAACACGTTAATTTGGTACTTTATCTGTACACTTAATTTTCAGCATGCTTTTATAGCACCATATTTCAAAAGCTTCAATTTTCCCGGTATTCCTAAAGTCAATGCTTCGCTACCATAAAGTGCTATTCCCATAGTTTTACTTCCTAAGTAGCAGAATTCATTTACTTCACCTATAGCATCCGATCCTATTTTTATATTTACTCTACTGTTTTTACTATCATTTCTGCTGAATTTCATCACTTTCGCCTTGCTTTAGTTTATTTTTAGTCCAAATCTTCCTTCAGTATTTTATTCATGACATTGAGTAACTTCTCAATATCCTCCGTCCGTTCTTTTAAGAGGACAATGCCATCAACAAATCGTAACTTTTTTTTTTTTTTTTTTTTTTTTTTTTTTTTTTTTTTTTAAGGTGTTTCACATGCTGTTCCATACTGCATAGCACAATCTGCATCCGTTTCAGATTCTCTTCGTTGTGATGAAAACCGGCAGGCAAGTGGACCTATTTAATTGCAGTAATTTCGTGTTAAATTAAAGGGAACCATGAAAGAGTAACGAAAATAGTAATTACACTGTAACATTACTCGAAATGGGCCAAGCATGTAACTTGCGACCGATTAAAGCACCAGCAGTGCCCATCAAACTTATTTGCTACATAAATCATCACCACTCAGTGAGGTTCAGTACTCTCATCATAAAGTACAGTGCTGTAAGCAGTCTTCAACTGTATTAATTAAGCGGCTAAAGCAAAACAAATATGCTTATCAATGCTGAAAGAGTGATCGTATGTACGAATATTAGGTTTAGGAATTTTGTCAAACTTGAAGAACTCTATTTAATCATTTACTCATAATGTTATCATGCCTAGTGGGTGAGCGGTAACGCTCGTGCTAGGTATTTGGGAGAACGTGTGTTCAGAAACCCGTCATATTACCCACATTTCGGTTTCCATGGTTTCCTCAAATCACTGCAGGCGAATACCGGGATGGTTATACCGATCCAGGAGGGTTACCGGTAAGGCTCGTTGCAACAGCCCTCAAAGCTAAAATTAAATGAAATTGTATTTTGTGAATCATTTGTGGTAGGTTGGAGTTTGGTTGAATATGATCCTGTATGTTTGTTTTGCAATTTCCTGTAAATCAATGTGTATAGACTTTGTTTTATGAAAAGAAATTATTTAAAGGCCATTTAATATGTTTAAGAACAGAATTGTGCAAGAAAATTGCTAAAATGTTCGTAATTCAAAGTATTACTGCAAGTTACGATGTCTTAAGGACAATTTGCTACAGTTTAAAATTATTTCTGTGAACAATTTTGTGTTTAAATATCTTTAATTTCAATTTATGACCGTTTTGTAATGATGGTAAATGATTATGTATCAATTCTGATAGTTTTTAATATGTTTCAATTGTTTAAGTATTGTGGAAGAAGTGTTGTACGCAACCTCTGGATTGTATCTATGCATGTAAACAGTATCGTTGACGTCGTGTTTTCTTGGTGAATAAAAACAAATGTTAAACTGAACTTTATGGTGAACTGATTATTTAAACTACCAACAATCTTATATCGTGCCTTGTATTCGTGAGGGCATAGGTTCAAATCTTCTTCCGGCCTTTCCAGATTTCAATTTTCAGTGGTTCTGTTTCTATTAATATTACACGAAAATTCAGTAATAGTGGGGGGTGAAGGGTGCGATGTACTTTTCATAGCGTGTCATATTTTATGCATCGGAAGGGATTAACGGAATACAGCAGAAGCGCGTACGGGCTGTTTGGAGTAACCATCTTGGCATTCGCCTAGAGCGATCTAGGTAAAGCATGGAAAATCTAGATCAGAATGGCCGGAGCGTTTTCTCAAGACCTACTCCCGTAGGGTACTCTTTTCATTCCATAAATCCTTCATATTTCATTCCTTAAGGCCGCGTTTACACGATGCGAGTTGACTGGAACGACAGTTGGCCGGACCGTCGGTGGTGGGGGTAAGAGATTGGACTAGCATGCTAGTAATAATTAGAAGACACTGCACTCTCCACTGAGAGGACAGTTCTCTACTCCTACATTGTGATCTTATTGAAAATAGTATGTCCATATTACAGAAAGGAATTAACATCGTAGCCAATTTGTTGATTATAATGTTGAATGATGTGAAGAATAATAATAAAAAAAAGTAGAAAAATGTTAAAAGAGTGGATAATAAAAAGAAATGCTTTAAATGCCTCAGCGCCTTTTGAATGACACCGCTATGAAACAATTTTTTGTTAGCAGAGTCTCTAAAATCCTTGTCCTTATAATTTTTATTCTTAAAATTCCACAGAATTTCCTCAATTTCATGCAGTTCTAAAGATTTTAATGCCTCTGCTTCACTCCGCTCACGCGACTTGTTAGTTGTCGCCATCTTGATTGTTGAACTCGCACGCCAAAAGTTGTTCGTGAACCGAGTCCACTACCGTCAGTCATCTGTCTGTCTTGTACCTGTTCACACGCACCGTGTAAACGGGGCATAATACTCGAAGAGCCAAAGAAACTAGTACACCTGCTAAATATCGTGCAGGGCCCTCTAGAGCAGTGGTTCCCAAATGGTGGTCCGCGGAACCCTGGGGTTCCGTGGCAGGGTCACAAGGGTTCCGTGTTCCGTCCGAGAATTAAATAAATTATTCGTTGAAACGAGTCATAACCGCGCCGTGCGAATGGTATCATGGTTCTGCTTCCATTTGTGACGAATTACCAATTTGAGACTGGTTTTTCCGTTTACGCTTATAAAAATGGGGATCCGCCAAAAATGTATAATCAATTAGGTTTCCGTGGCCAAAGGAAATTGGGAACTGCTGCTCTAGAGAAAGCAGAAGTGACGCAACACGACGTTGCATGGACTCGACTAATGTCTGAAGTAGTGCTGGAGGGAATTGACACCATGCATCCTGCAGGACTGTCCATAAATCCGTAAGAGTTCGAGAGGGTGGAGATCTCTTCTGAACGGCACGTTGCAATGCATCTCAGATATGCTCAATAATGTTCATGTCTGGGGAGTTTGGTGGCCAGCCGAGGTGTTTAAACTCAGAAGAGTGTTCCTAGAGCCACGCTGTAACAATTCTGGATGTTTGGGCTGTCGCAATGTCCTGCTGGAATTGCCCGAGTCCGTTGGAATCTACAATGGACATGAATGGATGCAGGTGTTCAGTTAGGATGCGAATGTACGTGTCACCAGTCAGAGTCGTATCCAGACGTATCAGGGGTTCCATGCCACCTCCAACTGCAAATGCCCCACACCATTACAGAGCTCCCACCAGCTTGAACAGTCCCCTGCTGACATGCAGGGTCCACGAATTCAAGAGGTTGTCTCCATACCCGTACACGTCCATCCGCTCAATACAATTGGAAACGAGACTCGTCAGACCAGGCAACATGTTTCCAATCAACAACAGTCCAATGTCCGTGTTGACGGGCCCAGGCGAGGCGTTAAGCTTTGTGTCGTGCACTCAGCAAGGGTACACGAGTGGGCCTTCGGCACCGAAAGTCCATATCGATGATGTTTGGTTGAATGGTCCGCACGTTGACGCTTGTTGATGACCCAGCATTGAAATCCGCTGCAACTTGAGGAAGGGTTGCACTTCTGTCACGTTGAATGTTTCTCTTCAGTCGTCGTTGATCCCTTTCTTGCAGGATCTTTTTGCAGTGATGCCGGAGATTTGATGTTTTACCGGATTCCCGATATTCACGGTGCACTCGTGAAATGGTCGTACGGGAAAATCCCCACCTCATTACTACCTTGGAGATGCTGTGTCCCATCTCTCGTGTGCCGACAATGACACCACGTTCAAATTCACTCCGCCACACACTTTTAGTGAATCGCGGAGTAATAATAATAATAATAATAATAATAATAATGAATTATGATAACTTGTCATTGAAGGGGCAGTAACCGATCTAACGCCTGCGCCAGACACCTGTTGCCTTATATAGGCGTTTGCCGACCACAGCGCCGCACTCTGAGTGTTTAAATATCTCTTTGTTTAAATACGTATGCCTATACCAGTTTGTTTTGCTTCTCAGTGTAATGTCAATATGATATCTTGAGTTGTTTGTCATCGTATTTCAAATAAATAATTAAATAATTATTATTAAGAAAGCTGCAACCAGAAAAACGACTGAACAATTGAGATTTACAAAAAAAAAAAAAAAAAAAAAAAAAAAAAAAAAAAAAAAATGTGTGTGGGGATACTATTAATAAGCTACGGTGAATTAATCAACTGTCTTTTAAATTTGTGTTTGTCTGTATGCTTTTCAGTGAAGGGGATTAATTCAAAAACCAAAGTCCCGATTTTGAAGGTGTTTCGCTTAATGTACAGCTCATTGTCTCTCGGGTAAAATAGGACATGTATCATTTTGATGTGATGAAAAAAGTCTGAGTAATTAAAAAAATGATAGTTTATTGTTGATGGCGGTTAAATCAAAAACTACTGGTCAAATGCTGACTAGATATCTGTTAGTGTACAGCGCAAGGTCCAGTGGGTAAAGCAGGTTAAAAGAAAGAAAAAATGTTTGGGCAATTTTTTGCTGAACGCTGTTCACATAAAAGTTACTGGTAGTATTGTCATGGGGTTTCGATTAATGTGCAGCGTTTGATCCCGGTTGTTAATTGTGTTACGTTTCTTTTTGATGTGACTTCGAAAAAATGAGATATTATAGATAATATTTTCTTTAACGGGATTCACGTAGATATTACTGGTTCTGTATTGATGCTGTTTTAATTCTAGGTCTCACTGGAATAGTAGGGTATACTACATTTTCATGTGGCATCTTAGAGTGATAAATTTAAGATAGTTAAAAAATCTAATTGTTGGAATCGATGGTGTTTCTATTAATGTGGTCAAACGAGTATAACAGAGTTTTAATTAAATGTGATACCATAATTTGATATGTTTAAGGTGTTTCATCGTTGAACGCAATTCACGAAAAAACTACGGGTTGAATTTTTATGGGATTTGGATTGGTTTACAGGCTGTGGTGATGTGGATATAAGAGAGTACGTTTCACTTCGATGTGAAGTAGGAAAACTGAGAAATTTACCAATTTAACATCATTTAACAGGTTTAAAATGAATACTAAAAGGATTATGATTACCTTTCGATTAGTGTACAACCAGTCGGCGTGGATGTGAAACAGGATATGTTTCATTTTGATGTGACGTCAAAAAAAAAAAGAGAAATTTACTATAATTTTTTATTGAATGTAAAAACTACTGGTTGGTATTTGATGGGGTTTCGAATACTGTATAGCTTGTGATCCCGCTGGTAAAATACTGTATGTTATATGTAGATGTGATGTCATAAAATTGATAAGATAATTTTTCCGTGAACCCGATTTTTTTAAAAATAAAACTGCTTGGATTTTATTAGGGTTTTGATTAATCTGTAGCCCGTGTTGTCGGGAGTAAAATATGGTATGTTTTCATTTTGATGAGTCAACGGAAAGACGAGGAATGAAAATAAAAGTTTACCCTAATTAGTATTCCTTTAACGGTAAGATAATTCCTACAATCGAAATGTTTATAGTGATTTCGTGCTATTCGGAGATTTCTATGGAGACCGTTCATTTAAAAAGATTTTCAGTTCATTGAGCCAGAGGGCCGCGTATCATGTTCATAACGTTGATTCAAGAGTTCACATGAACGAAGTTGCGGGCTACTGCTAGTATTTAATAAGACAGCAAACACTGCAACAATAGCAGGGAGTTCGCTGCTAGCTGCGAGCCGAGAAGGAAGTCTATAGAGTGCGAGTCGTGAAGTGTTAGTTGTTGACAAGGCGCGAGTTTTAGGTTACGATTTGGCTTACGGTTTGGACAATTGGAACTCAGTATCGACGACCCGGCTATCCCATCGGACAACAGAACCAGGACTACTGACGACAACCCGGCAATGGACACGGCAACGACTAACCAAGCGGGAAACCACTCAGATGTCGACATGGCTGAGCTGAACTCCAATACTGATTGTGAATCAGAAGACTGCGACACAGAAGAAGACAGCCAAACGGAAAGTACAATAGAGCAGAATGAAATGACAACCAGTACGATGCGACACCATTTCAAGAAGTAACAAGGAAGAGAAAAATAGAAGGAAGGAGGAAAGAGAAACGCAAACTAATACGCGCAAACGATGAAATACCAACAAGGAACAGATTCCTACCACTGCAGCAGGAGGAAAATAGGACACCAGCCGCAACAACCGATGAGAGCACTGTCGCGAAGGAAACATTCCCACCAATAGTAATACAAATGGTTACAGACTTCATAAGGATGAACCAAGTAATAAAAGAGAACTTACAAGGAAACTTAAAAGTTGTATACAGAGGAGACAGCCTCAAGTACCACGTGGAAAACAGTCGGGATTATGAGTTTGTGCATACGTTTTTTAAAGAAAATGGAATTCCTTACTATACCTACCAGCTACCGCAAGACAGACCACTAAAAGTAGTCATCAAAGGATTGCCACCTTCGGTGGAACCTGCAGACATAAGTGAAGAACTAAAACAGAAAGGATACCTGGTACAAAGTGTCCACCAATTCAAAAAGAAAGACAAGGAAACACGAGAGTTGACGCCCATTAGCGGTATTTCAAGTGACTTTAGCCGCAAGTCCAGCGTCTGAGAAAATATACAATGAGCGCACCATCTTGTATACGAGAGTACAGATTGAAAGGTACAGGAGTCTTATCGAGCCTCCGCAATGTATAAGATGCCAGAGAATAGGACACACGGCGAACTACTGCCAACTGCCCTTCCGATGCGTAAAATGCGCCAACTACCACTCACAAAAGAATGAAAGCTACCAGGCGAGGTAAAAGCAAAGTGCGTAAATTGCCAAGGTGATCATCCCGCATCATGGAGAGGTTGTCCTACCTTCCAAGCTGCAATGAAGACAGGCAGTGGCTAATCAAAAGAGAAAACCCAAAAAAGAGTCGGGACCACACGCAAGAAACAATCGAAAACATTGGAACCAAAGAGGATAAAACTGAAGGAAGAGAAAGCAACAAAAAACTAAAAGGAAACCAGAAAACCTACGCAGACATCACAGCAGGCAAATACCGCCAAAGAAACAGAAAAGTGACAAACACAACAAGAGCGAAGATGAGGGCAACGAAACCAGAAGACATGGTATCTGAAATAGCAGGGCAATTAAGACCATATTGACAAAAATGAAAGAAGTTACAACAATAGTGAAAAACACCAGAGGAACATGGGGGAAAATAATGGCCCTAGCTGAAGGAGTGCTATCATTGTTCGAATAATGGCCAGACACCCAAACTACAAACTACAAGACGCAAACTATATACATATGGAACGCGAATGGAATGAAAAATAAAGTTGAAGAGCTGAAAAACTTCATCCACCAGAACCAAGTTGACATAATGCTCATCAGTGAAACCCACTTAAAACAAAAGGACAATATCAAAATAGGAGGAATGACAATTTACAGAACAGATCGGCCCAGAATCAGGGGAGGAGGAACGGCAGTTATCATACGAAACACAATCACTCACCAGCTAGTCCAAATACCAGCACTGAGAGAAGCAGAAGCGACTGCTGTTAAAATACAATCCCGAGAAGGACACGTAGTATTAGTATCAGCATACTTATCACCAAGCAGAAACCTGCTGGAGCAGGATTTAGACGCCATACTCTCCACAGGCGTGAAAGTCCTAATAGGAGGAGACCTGAATGCTAAGCACTGGCAATGGAACTCAATTAGAAATAACTGGAAAGGAGAACAACTGTTCCGCCTGGCGGGAGAAAGGAACATAGCAGTGATTGGGCCAACAGAACCGACGTTTATCCCCTACAATAGCCATCAAAATTCAGACATCCTAGATATCGCAATAACTAAGAACATAACGCAGGAAGTAAATATGCTCACGACAAACGATCTTTCATCAGACCATCAACCGGTGAAAATACAACTAACAAGATGGATTCCTAACCACAGTTCACCAAGGAGAAAAACGGAGATAAACTGGAAGCAATACAGCAACATAATCCAAAATCAAGTAAGACCAAATCTCCCGTTAAATACGCCGGATGACATTGAGGCAGCCGTAAAACATCTAGAGAAAGCAATCACGGAGGCAGAAGCCAAAGCAACAACAACAACCATCTATGAAGAACAATACTTAACAAAGCTTCCTCCCTGTTGGAAGACTTAAAGTATCTGAAAAATAGACACCGCAAGTTATGGCAAAAGTATAGGGACCCACACGACCGTACAGAGTACCACCGTTTAGCCCGCAAACTCAAAAGAAGACTAACCGAAAGGAAAATTGAGAATGGGAAGATAAAATGTCTAACTTGCTTCTAGAGAAACGAGAAGCATGGCAGTTAATACGTGCACTAAAAACACCAAAACAAGCGAGAACAGGAATAAACGGACCAGATGGTGTCACCTTCTTACCCATGGCAAAAGCAGAAATACTAGCAGAGACATTCGCCAAACGGTTTACAACCCCTAACTACCAGCTAAATGCGAGAGAAAAACAAATAGAGGAAACAATACAGCGGAGAGCAACAAACATCCGAGTGGCTCCAACTAACAATATGCCACTATTAACCACACCGAGAGAGGTCAGCGAAATCATTAAGAAATTGAAAAGCAAGAAAGCTCCAGGATTAGACAACATAACCAACAACCATCTGAAGAACATGCCAAAAAAGGCGACAGTGCTCCTAACAAGAATAATAAATGCAGGAATGACTTTAGGCCACTACCCAGCCCAGTGGAAGACAGCAAAGATTATCACTATCCCCAAACCAGGCAAAGACCCGGAGAAGCCTGATAGTTATAGACCAATCAGCCTCCTAAGCTCTCCAGGGAAAGTAATGGAGAGGATAGTACTTAAGAGGATTAAAGAAAGCTTAAAGGAAAACTCGACAATTAGAAAAGAGCAATTTGGCTGCCAATCAAGGGTTTCAGCAACAATATTACTATTACACCTGGCTGAGAAAACAATGCAGGCTTTCAACAAAGGGAAGTCAGTAGCAGCTATTTTCATAGACGTGGAAAAAGCATATGATAAAGTGTGGACAGACAACTTAATATGTAAATTACAGCTAAAAACAAAAATCCCGAGCTGCTACATAAAACTAATAGGAAATTACCTAAAAGGAAGAAGATTCTTAGTAACACATGAAGGAGCAAATTCTTCCATTCTTGAAGCCACGGAAGGGATCCCCCAAGGGTCGGAACTATCACCAACACTCTACATCATATATGCAAACGACATCCCACTACCAAAAGGAGTCTTCCTGGCCCAATTTGTGGACGATAAAGTACTTTTCACTATCGGAAACCAGCATGAACATAACATAACAAGACTACAAAAAGGAATAAGGAAGCTCGCCGAATGGTGCAAGACCAACAAAATAACAATCAACACAGCGAAATGTGCAACAATGTATTTAACGAAAAAGAACCCCGATTTTGATAGACTACCACGATTGGAAATAGCAGGGCAGGTAATTCCATGGACCAAAACACACCGATACTTAGGCGTCCAGCTGGATCAGAAGATGATCTTCAAGGAACACATCAGAGGAAGAGTCAAGAAGGGGATAGCCATAACCGCAAACTTGTACCCAATACTGAACAGTAAAGAGCTAACAACCAAAACCAAACTCAGGATTTATAAAACAGTGATACTGCCATTTCTACTATATGGGTGTCCAATATGGGGAATTGCAGCAAAAACAAATATTGAATCACTTCAGAGGCTCCAAAATCGATGCTTGAGAATCATTCTTGGCGCCCAAAGATATACACCCATCAGACAACTTCACCATCAAGCAGACATAAACAATATTGCAACTGAAATTAGAAGACAAACTAAGAAATTACATGAAAAATTAGACAAGGACAGAAACACAGATGATCGACTAGAAGATATTGGCACATGCCAACCAAAATCTTGGCACCGGTACAAAGTACCTCTTAGTATTATAAATGAAGTAGAATAAAATAAAAATGTAAGGGTTTTCCACAAGACCACTCGAGAAGTGGTCATGGTTTTTCCCCTAAAGAGAAACAATAAATAGTGACCCCAAACCTAAACCTAATATCAACAAGCAGAGCTTCTAAAGGAAGCGGAGCTTTAGTCTTAAAGTAACAAAAAAAAAAAAAAAAAAAAAAAAACTGCAACAATATTACAAGGTTGTTAGGTAGATGGCGACGCTGTTATGGAGCTTATCACTGGTATCGCCATCTATAATCTCTTAAACTTAGAGATGCATGTTTCACGTAAATCAATCCGCGAAATGCAATGTTGTCGTAGGCAATTTCTCCGCAGTTGTTCAGTAAATTAAATTTTTTTAAATAACAATAATTAAACCTTTTTATATGGTTTAATGCCGTACGCGTTTCGCCTCACATCAAAGCATCGTCAGCAACGAATCAATATTGAAGTTTGCATTCAGTTTACAAACTTATTACATAATGATTAATTGACTTTCGGGTTTTGCCGCGTTGTTTATTTCATTACCTAAGCTTTCGGCTGCTATCCTCCAGCCTTCGTCAGAGATACTGTTTATGTTGGCATAGCAACGAGCGCCAAGCATCGCAGAGTAAGAGGCCGCTATCTTCGTTGATGTTGTTGGTGTTTTTTAAAATTTCTGCTGCCTCTTTCACCCGTCGGGGCCACCACTGGTCCTAAATTGAAACATACTGTTTTTTACAACATATTATTTACATTGGTGTTCTCATGGTTCGTAGCCACACATCACCGCTTTTTCCCTGGCAACGTTTAGCACAAATTGCTTTAGCCGAAACATGCTTTGGGGAAAATGCGGCAATGAGTAGCCACTAATAACAAAATAACACCAACGTAGGCCTATATGGTAAGTTGTAAAGAATCACTAAATGTTTCCATTCAACATTATGTAATAAGCGATGTACACTACACAGTAAACAAATGTAAGCAATCATATATCAATACATTACAGTGCAGTGAAAGTGCTACGCAATTATTCATATAGATGCAACCATCACCTGTAATGCAAACTGCTGCTACAAACATAACTGATACTGAAACACTGTACAATTACAAGCATATGTGGCTAATGAAAAATACAGAACTGCTGAAGATACTTCAGAGAATGAAGTAAAACGCGTTCGGGAAATAAAACAACAAATTCCATTGCATTGGAGTGAAAATTATTTATAAAAATTTTGTTATGTAAGTTTGTAAATTAAATGTAAATTTCAACATAGATTCGTTGCTGACGATGCCTCGGCGAAACTCATACGGGATTAAACCATGTAAAAACAGTTACATCGGCGTTATTTATTCACATTTAATTTAATCTGTGAAATGTTAATTTTTCCTACGAAAATTGGGAACTGGCCCGGAATATGGCGACGCGTGAAACAACTACAGTTACTAAACCAAGCTATTGATATGACGTAAAGCGTTACTTAATTAGAAAGAAATAGTTTTTGAAAACCCGTTTGTTAAGTACTTTCAGTTCACCACTAGTGCATAACTGACGATATTTCTAGCCAGTTAAATAACTGGTGATGGAGGCATGTACCACAAAGTCTTGCCCGAGCTCACGAATACTGCTTGTTCTATGGCCAGAGCTGCGTTTGTTTAGCTGAAAGATGAGAGCGAACATATGTATTGGATGGCGTGGTGTTCAGTATAAATACCACTAAAAGGTCAGAAACAGCTATCCCAAATGTTTTAATCCTGTCGTTTACAAGCCAAGTATCACAAATTATTCATTTTAGTTTTCAACGCTTTTGACATTTCTTTTTAGTCTCCATTTTGTGAATCTGTTTCAGAGATTTTTTGTTGTTGTAAAATCCCAAGCTACGTTTAGAACGCTTTCATCATCATAAGTGAATCATGAGGATAAAAAGTTACTCTCTGACGAACGTTGGTATTTTGGATTAAATCCTGCAATCAGAAATATTGTTCTTAATGGCATTTTCTTTTAAGTTGAAGCAGAAAATATTTTACCAGGTAGTTGACAAATCAAAGAGTAATTTTTAAAACAATCAGAAACATTTTTGCTATCGCTAGTTTAAATAAATGTTTTATTAAATTTTAAAATCGTATTGTATACCATTAAATTATCATTTCTTTTAATATTTCAAACAATCTATATCGAATAAGATGGGAACATAACTGAATTATTGTAAAATTAATCCAATGGCTCATTAGTTATTAAATAGTACAGATCACCTACGGTGGAGCAATTATCAATACTATATTATGTCTCCCATTACTGATAAAAGTGTTATGGTGTACCATATCATCATGTTGATGAGAAACTATTCATTTATGATTATTATAATTTTGATTGACTGTCTTGTTGATATCATTTATTTATAATTTTGAACTGTGTAGAGAATAATTATTATGAATAACGATCAATTTGACATATAAATCAATAAAACTAATTCTCTAAAAAGGATGCGAGATATGATATTACTTCTACATGAACAATAAACAAACTGAAGTGATCCAAATTCAAAAATAATTCATTAACTTGAATGTTATCCTTCAAACTGATATATTTAATCATGTTATTAATTAGGAAAATTAACAAACAGTTGCCACAAGAAACTGAATTGATCATCATCTCAGTGAAACCAATAAGCAGAACATGAAATATTCCTATCGTGTGATATGCATCTCCAGGTTGAGATTATTATTATTATTATTATTATTATTACTACTACTACTACTACTATTACTACTACTCCACGATTCACTAATCGTGTGTGGTGGAGGGTTCATTGCACCTATCCAAAAAGGTAATAGTTTGGAAGGGATATACGGGATATGGCATGGAGGCGCCCATGAGCTAATGTGAGGAACCATCCCAGAATTCGCTTCGACTTATCCGGGAAAACCATGGAAAACCCAGATAAGGATGGCCGGAGTGCTTTATCGAAAGCTACTCATGTCGAATTTTAAGTTTACTCGCCCGGCATATCCTCTCTATTCCATTCCCTAATCACTCGTGGGAAAAATTAGTACATAAATGAATCGGCTCCAGCCCTGATTTCTCTTATCTTTTTTTCGCGGTCATTTCGAGATATGAATGTTGCTGGTAGCAATATTTCTTTGCTGTCATTCCGAAATAAGTGAGTCGTGAATTTTTCATTTAGCTTCTGTCGAGAGTAACGCCTTCGGTGTTCCAGGTCTTCCCAACCAAACTCATTCAACATCCGCACTTACGCTTTCCTTCCAACTATTTATACCTGTCACGAATCGGGTGGATCGTCATTGGACCTTCTCCAATGCATCCATTGACCCCTTTCGATGGGGCCCCCGTACAGAACAATATTCTAAGCGAGGAGTGCACTTGTATGCAATCGATTTAACATCCGGAGTGCATTGGTTTAAATTACGACCCAGAATTAGGAGCATACGATTTGCTTTCCCAATTACATTCTTGATATGCTCATTCCACCACAAATTATTACAAATTGTTTGTTACCCCTAGGTATTTAGTGGAATCTACCGTTCTAAGGACAGTACTATTAATTGTACATTCAGAGCTAAATGGTGTCACCTTTTTACTTACACGCATGACTCGGCACTTTTTAGCTTTTAACTCCAACTACCAGTCCTTACTCCACGCAATTATTTTCATAATATCGTCTTGTAACAAAGTACAGTCATCCTGGGTTTTGATTTCACGATAAATAGTAGTATCAATAGCAAACAATCTTTTCACCCCCTTATTATGTCGGACAAATCATTAATGTATATGAGAAACAACAGAGGCCCTATCATGCTTCCCTGGGGAACCCCGGACCTCACTTCGGTCAATGATGAACGCTCACCGTCGAGAACTACACACTGTGTCCTGCCCTTCAGAAAGATGTTATAATGTTTAGAATTTGAGATGGTGCTGGGAGGATGGTTTTGTTATTAACATATCGATGTCTTCAGCCGGCAGCATGATGTCGGAGCACTACGTAACATGTTCTTCACTGTCACCTGACCGGACTGCAATACTTCTTCATACAACGGCCTGGTAATCCCTGCATATAGCGATACTTTCTCACTATTCATAAGCATAAAACATACTGGTATATCACAAGTACCAATACAACACTTGGCAACTAATTCTCGAACAAATTAAGTTCGCTTTTAATTACAGACCTGCTGTGAAGCACAATTAGAACCACAGAGTACATCATAAATATTTTACGAGAAACCATTTTACAGAAAAAAGTACGTGCCAAATATTTCAGCTTTATACGAGACCCGCTGGTCTTAAAAATATACGTGTTTTGCTATTTTTAATGAACATTTTGAAAACGTTGTTAATGGAATTTCGAATGTTTCTAGAGAAGGGAATGATGCGGTGCGGATAGGTGCTTACCACTTACAGTGCGCTGCTACTAAATCAGAATTTATTATATGTGTTGTATTAAATACTCAGGATTATTGGAACCATGGAGGAAGAAATATAAATAACGCTAAATACGTGAAACCTCATATAAAAACTCTTCTTCTACTGCGCATGCGCGGCGGCCATAGGAATAACTCAAAAACATTGGGCTGTTTGCACTGTGTCTGCTGCTGAGAATATTTCATTATTTAATATTCTGAAGTTTTCTATAATGCCAAGTTGTGTTTCATACGGTTGCATAAACACACAAGATAGGAAACAGCCTGGAATAACATTTCATTACTAAGTCACATTGTAACTATTGTTCTTGAAGTGTCTGATAGGTAACTGTAACATTAGGGCCTATCGTTGTAAATTTATTCATCGCTCTCAACAGGATTATGTCGTTCTTAAATATTTGTTGGTGTAGCGTAGACAATCAGCATATGTTATTACTTTGCACATAAAAGTCTAGCCTTATTCTAAACAAGTGCTGGAAGTCTAATTTGAGCGGGTCAAGCTTACATCGCGATACAATGAACATGATATTCTGCATGCTTTAGTCCAGTTCTGTTTACACTGAAAGTGTATGATGAAATTAATTCTGATAATTTGTGCTGTGTGAACTATGAAACGTGATGAAGCAAACGTTGTTGTTACCAGAAATTTAGTTCGCGATGCATTTCATGTGTTTAGGTGTGTCTACATATTTTGATTTTGTAGCGACAATATTAATGGAAATGTGGGTAGGTTTAAATGCAGACTGTACCAGAAGGGACAAACAATTTAAAATTAGTTGTTAGTAATTTCATGCGCACCTTGTTAGAGACACAACGTGTACCACATATCGCAATGTATACTACTCCCATTTAAGCTTCTGACTTTTGGAGACAGCATACCTCGAGAACTAATCGAGATATCGAAAATGTTTATTTTTGGGGATATTTTTCTTCGGAATTTCAACCTAAAACACCTCACTTTTGAGACTATATCTCGAGAACTATGCGAGTTTCTGAAAAATTTTATTATTTTTTTCGATTTGTCTCGTCGTGTTACATAAGAATAAAACACCAAATTGGACCTTGTGGAAATGTTTCTACCGAATTTCAACCCAATACATCTCATTTTTGAGACAGTATATCTCGAGAACTAAGCAGGATATCAAACAAAATTATTCTTCATTTTTGATCTGTCTCGTCGAGTTACAAAATAATCCATCATCAAACTACGGTGCCACAGTTGTCGTACAATTCCCTTGAGGTTTTTGTACCTATTCCCCTTGTTTCTATGGCCGACCAATATGGCGACCTCCACACCCCACTTCTCTTTCGCTGGCTTCATTCACTCCAGTGCGTGGTGAAGGTCCCTTGCGTCGTCTCCATATATTCTTTCCTCAATGATTGGAACCTGTTGCCACTGCGTTGCAATCAAAGACGATCGATATGTATTGGTCTTATTAATACAGTAATATCTGTCATAAAAGATCATCGCAGCAACGCGGACACGAAGAGCTAAAATATTTTAAACATATCTACCAGAACTGCAGCTGCCATGGAATCGATATAAAAGTTGGCGCATTGTATCTATCCAACAACGTAGTTCCAATCACCCTGCTGAGTATACGATTTTTGAAAGAGATCTATTTTCATAACTTATTTAAATTCCTTGATAGTGTTTTGGGATTATGCATTGCGTTTTTACGCGTTTTATTTCAAACCTAACTCCACCAAACAAACCAAACCTATTTAGTAAATATTCAATTATTGTAAGTATTCAGTTTTAGATCACATTACATGCCTTACAGTAAATCACGTTGTAGGTTAACTGTCTCTATGACGGCTATCTGTCGAATACTGATTTTAAATTATTCAGTCACTTATAGGTCACATACGTGCTCATTAATTAAATAAAAGGTTCTTTTGCCGCGGTCGCCATTGTTTAGGTATTATTCTATCACCAGGTTAATTAAATGAAAATAGTTCCACAGTTTATGAGCAACTTCTAAACACAAAACTTTATTCTAGTCATTAAATTCAGCTACTACAACCCGACGGAAAATACCACCACAAATTAATAATTAAGATAAGGAATCGAACTTCTCCGAAGATCACAAGTTCGGGGGATACAAGAGTTTCAAATACCAACAAAATCCTCCACACTCAATAATGTTCCTTTAACACCATGCAGTCACTTAAAAAAACATTCTATTTCAAATCATAAGTTCCCCTTGCTACACGTCTACATAATACACTTTTCCAAGTCCGCCACACTTTCAACTGTTAGACCGAAAATGTTACTCCGTGCGACCTTCTCTGACGGAGGTCAAAGACAGACTTCCTGCTACTCACAGATGATATATTACTAACAGATAGCGTCTGCTACAGATATTACATGGCACAGACGCTTGTTATGTTACAACGTTAGTTTGAAAAATAATATATTCAGTTTTAGTTTATATTACATGCCTTACAGTAAATGAAGTCAGCTTTAAAAATAATCTGTTTAGGTAATAAGCACTGAAACTAACAGTTTATTTGCAAAGAATTACATATATAGCTAGCAGCCGAGAACTTTCTGCCTCCTCGTTCGTTGGTTTGATTGAAATGATCATAAATAAAAAAACATTTTGGAAAAACTTAATAACTTTCTACACTTTTTTGAAGTCATTATATCTTGGAATCACCTCAGTACGTGGATGATCCAGTGTTACGGAGACGTTTTGTGCTTCAGTTGTGGCGTCCAGGTCTTCGTGGTCTACATCCGAGTCAAAGTTGTTTCTGTGCACTCAATTTCTTTAAGTTTTTTTGGGGGGGGGAGGAGAGGTATAAAACGGCGAAAACTGCCAATTGTGTGCTGTGTGAAAAGTACAATTGCAGGTACCAAGTCAGAACGCTTTCCATGACGCTTGTTCCGACAGATATTTTGCCGATAACATCAGATTCAACAGCAACACCAAAGTTTGTCAGTCGTTCTTTGGCCAAACAGATGCAATTCTCCGTGGTTTATGAACCCTGTATTTGTTTCTTTGCAATGATCGTAATATAGGTGATTTTTTTGGAACTTTCACTCGTCAAATACTCAACGAAAATCTTTGCCATTGTTTCTCTAAATATTCAAACTGAACAATTATGTCAACCTTTACGGTATTTGAAAACTTTGTTATCATAGATCTTATAGAATTGGCAGAGTTAGGAAATTTAATTCCACTTTTTGAAAAGAAATATCTTAAATACAATGAAGTACAGTTTATGACAAAAACGTTTTAAAACATCATTTATCCACTAGATTTTGAAATAGCTGTCAATAGTTGTAACCTTCTTTTTTGTATCGTTTCTACTTCCACCTCAGAAAAAACTCTAGTTGTATCTTCTTTGTGTGTACCATCTGGGAGCTAGTTTTGCAATAGTATCACATAACACAAATTACAGTAATGCACACAACTAAAATAAACTGGAGTTAAAAAAAAAACAACGTAAAAGTGAATGTATTTACTTATGATCAAGGACGACATAAACACACATTTGTTGCCGTGAGTCAAATGTCATCTTGGCGGGTACAGGTGAGCGAGGCGATACAACCTGTAGAGAACGAGTCTGACCGGAAAGTGACGACAGGGAGACAAGGTGACGAAGACTGAAACATGTTTTCACCGCATTTTACGGATTGCAAATCCGCTTAATTAGGTACTGGATCCGCAAGACTGCTAAATAATGCGCGGTCCCGCATTGCTGGATTGCAATCCATAGCTACATCCCAGCTAAAGTTTAACTAAGTCATTGGTTGATTTAAAAAAAAAAAATAATCACGTAGTTTCTGTTAATGCAACAACTCAAATTTTTTTGATTATGAAGTCATAGTATGGTATAAACTATGGAAAGACTAGGGTATGACAACAGAAAATCTTAGAGAACTAGACCTTACTAAAGAGTTAAATGAGGCGGAAATATCCTAGAGAACCATCTAAAGTGTCTGTGTGTGCTTGGTGTACACAGAAAAGTTTTACAAGAAAATTGTGATAAAATTTCAAATGAAGTAGCTCGAAAATTATTACTGGGGTAATTATATAAATATTAATTAATTAAATTATAATTAATTAATTTAAATATAATAATATTAATTAATTGATAGAATATATATGTATTACGTTAATAAACGTTTTTGTAGCATGCCTATTATGTTTTCGCTTGCCTGCCCCCCCCCCCCTTGAACAAAATCCTGGCTACGCCCTTGGGGGGAGCCACACGCAAGTGTCTTCATGTGTCGAGATTGTAAAAATAATAACTAGCGTTTACTGCTCAACCAATAAAGCAACCTCTGGGGCCACCAAACTTCCATTGAGCTACAGGGTTTCACATGCCTGAGTCGAAACTCACGCTTCCATCGTTCAACAGGAGTGTTGCGTCATCGTCTGGTATATAAATCACCGCTTCGCCCAGACAGAAATCACTTCTGCTTCGACTCTTGAGCATTTCTTTTCGTTTCATCTAGTTCGACTTTAGCTTTTAATGTGTCAAGATTTTATCGTTTTCAACGATCAAGGTAAGATGAAAAACACTTGTAAACCATTAGCAAAGTTCCCTCTTAAATAGCATTCTATTTAATACGTTTCTTTCACAGAAGTTTAGTAATTATAGGACACATTAATTATCTCAATGACTATTGCTGGTAAGAGAAAAATAGATACCTATAAACTGTTCACGTTTGTATCTAGTGTTCATAATGTAAATTATAACTTTTTATCTTCGATAGATCAGAGTTTGACCCATTTTATGATGATAAGAATTTTTTTAGTAATTGCTCATTAACCTCTTAAGTATTGTGAGTTTTCTGGCTATACCATTTGTTGTTATAGGTCTTAAAGATCTAATGGGTATCCCATCGAAATATCTTTTCGATACCCAGAAGAATTTTATATAAATAAGTACTTATGTTCTTTTGTTTGTGCACTTATTAAACACTTGGAGCAGTATCTGTGTGACGGTGAATAGTTAACTGTTTTAATTTGTGTTTTTTATATATTTCTATTTATTTATACTAATGTATGCATCTCTTTCCTATTTCCTATTGCAAAGTACCAAACGTAAATTGGCTCGTGTTCTTCCGAGCTCTAAATATTACTAGCGGTAAGTATTAATTTTTCTGATATTACCAAATTAGTTTTTCATGTTACTAAAAACCACAGAGTGAATGGTAAGTACAATCGTATCATGTTATGCGTATTTAACATAACGGTTATATATCGTTATATCATTATTTTCTTATTTCTCATATGACGTCAATGATAATTCATTTTTTATGTTACTGTTTGCATACTTAATCTTATGCCATTATTTTATGATACTAAATTTTTATCTTTTTCTATTTCAGGTTTCGGTTTACAGGGGTTGGTAGTCAACAGGAATGAAGCTGCTGTCGGCAGGAATAAACCTGCGCCACCACCATAGTGGCGACTTTGGAACTCGCCAACAGTTTCGGGACCAAGCAGACCACTCGCTGCACTCATGCACACTATTGCGGGACCAAACAGGCCTCTCACCGCACGCTGCAGGCCTGTCAGCATACCCATTCCCGCGTTGCGGGGCCAAGCAAGCCTCTCGCCCCACCCGTGCCCATATTTATGGGACCAGGTTGCCGCACTTCGTCGACCTCTCGCAGCACATCGTTTGCCACTCGCTACCACATCTGCATGGTGGATGACGCCAGCAGCCAGCAACAATAACCAAGTAGCCATAGTCCTGTAGTATAAAGAAGCAGGCATATTCCAGACTATTCAGTAAATCAGATCTTTATTAAGAAACCATCATGGTACAATGCAAATTTGAGACAGATGCCTGCAATATTTTGGACGCAAAGATCGTCGGGACCGCCATTAGATTGTTTGTGCATCTTGTGAGAGTGGATTTACCTGGCGACGATAAAACCTTAAAATTTAGGGATTTTGTGCACCAGCAACGTGTACCCGTTGTCGTTTACGCAGAATTTGAAAGTTTATTGCATCCTTATGATTAATGCAGTCCTCCGCCCAACGCCTCTCACACAACCAGAGTCCAGAAACACACACCATGGCTGTTGCATACCAAATAGTGGTCCAGATGTACAAAGTCTGTCACGTTTAAACTCCTTGGGTGTAAACCCCTAGAGATAGCTTGTTGGCGAACTCGTAAAACTTGCCAGGAAAATTGAGAACATTTACAAGTGGTATATTCCTCTTGTAATAACAGATAAGCAGGAAGCAAATTTTTCTGATGTTATGGTATGCGACATCTGTGAAAGAGACACTGAACCAGGGAATGTCAACTGCACGAGCAATGTCATATAAAATGTAAATTTAGATGGTCTGCACATACTGACTGAAATTTAAAGTTTTAAACCAAAAGGTACATACCTATTTTATTCTTTATCTTTCTGAGTATGACGCACAATTTTTAAATAATGTATCTATTGGACCTCGATAGCAATTGGCTGGGTGTGCTTCCCATAAATACAGATCGTTACATATCTTTTTCTAAAATGGTTGAATATACTTCAGTCACTTTAAGGTTTCTGCGCTCAAATCGTTCATGGAGGCCTCATTTGACATACTGGTTTGCACCCTTGAGGATGGCGACACGCGCATTACCACTGCTCATTTCACCGTCCCCGAGAAGTTCCAATTAGTTAAAGGTCAGGGTGTCTTCCCCTACGAGTACATGGAATCGTGGGATAAACTCAACGAGGACACACTTCCTCTATGGTCAAAATTTTATAGCTCATAGTTATTATCTGAAATTTCGGATGCCGATTACCAGCACGTGGCAAATGTGTGTAGAACTTTCCAAATCAAGACTATGGGTGAATATGTAAGTCCGTTTACGGGCATTGATGTGCGGCTACTTGTACATCTGTTAGAAAAATTTAGGAATGTGCATGTATGTTTGGGGAAGTAAACCCAGGACGCGATTCACTAGTTCACTTGCCCAGGACTTTCGTGACACGCTATGTTAAAGAGCACGCGTGTCGAACTGGACTTTCTGAATGATGTCGACATGCTGTTCCTTTACGAACGGGCAATTCGGGGAGGTATTTACCAGTGAGTCCACAGGTATGCCAAGGCATGTAACCAGTACATGCCACAGTACAATAGCGATGCGCCGGAAGATTTTATAATGCACTTCGACGTAAACAATCCGCAAAACTGGGCCATATACGAGTATCTGCCCTATGGCGGGTTTCAATGGCTACTGAGTGCGCACATTTCTAGCATAGATTTTATGAGCATTGCAGCCGACTCGCCTAGGGAATTCTTAATGGAGGTTGAAGTGTTCCCTATGTTAGGAAAACGACTTCTCGACCTCACTGTGGCCGTTTTCTACCTGTCATTGATTTCAAAATAATATTAGGTACAAAAAAAAATCAGGTGGGTGCCAGAGATTGGAGTATACCCTATTCTGAGGGAAGCGACATCCAGATCTCAAAGTATTGTTACTTAAACATGAATTATTGAACAACTAGAATTATTAATAAAGTCAACTGACACATTACATGATTGGATGGAATCTATTGAAAACAAGGTTCACAATCTGACTTTACGATTTACTTATGTATTTTAATTGTTTACTTGACAAGATTTTACAAAGATTAATTTTCATTTTGCAACACAAGGGTTCATAACTTTCTCGGTGGAGCAAGAGAGTTTGTCTCAGGGCTGACTAGGGTTAAAACGACGATGATGCAAAAGTTCCTTTTTTCTGAATGGTGGTTACCGTGCAGGTGAATCTACGTTGTGCAGTCGGTGGGTTGACCAGCTCTCCGTCACGGCCGGCTGCCTCACTGCTGTCCCTCGTAGTCAGCTGATCGGTCGATCTACACCTCTCCGTCGGTAGCCAACAAGTCCCCCTCTTGCGTGCTGCCTCGAAGAAGCGTCGTTTTCCGCCCCCTCTTCATGACGTCTGCCAATGTCTATATTTGGAGGGAAGTTCTTCTTGTTGGTTGGCTTAGGACATGCAACAAAACCGCCCTTTTTTTTGTAATAAAAATACACATTTTTCCTATTGGCTGTGTACTCCCTGGCTTCCCCTCACCCTTCGTTCTTGGATACAGATATACTTTTTTTATTTTATTTGTTTACCGAAACATTCCAGGCTGCTCTTTAGCTGTGGTCCTGTCACGAGACTGTTTTCTGCCATCAGTCACATCTAATGGCAACACCCAAGGGCTGGCGTCCTCAAACATTAGCAGAACCTCCCATGGGACCGACTCACTCACGACGAGAAAAGAAACATGCACACATGAGTTTCATCCGGATCATTACAAGGTAGACCTTACGATTCCTCAGAATAAACACGACATTCTAGCAGACCTTCCGCCATGTCAAGATCACAAAGCTCTTGTAGGTTGTTTCCTCCCCAAGCTGATGAACACACTGGAGAACATAGTACGATATATTCTCCATTACCGGCCCCTTCAGCAAGAGTAGGCTAGGGGCTGCAGTTGACCAAAATATCCCAAGTAATATTTTTCAATTAGTCCCCGAAGTTGAAATATTACATCTCTCTCAACTCGTGTTCTCATCGTTAGGCCAAAACAGATTTCGAATGAGATTTCTTTAAATTGATGAACAATTCCTTTTCTGGTAAAACTATGGAGATCTTTCGAAAACACCGCGACGTGAAGTTGTGTACTAGCTGGACAGACCGCCACCGTGTTCGCAAACACATAGCTTCACCACACATTAAAGGGACAACTATTTTCAATGAATATTTTGTGGCTGTGGAGATGGCGAAAGTTGGGATTCTTTCAATAAACCAGTGTATGTCAGAATATGCTTTCTCAACCTTTCTAAACTGACGATGTACCGATTTCATTACAAATTCTCCAATCTTCAATTTAGATGTTCTAAATTAGTTTCTATAGACACAGACAGCTCATTTATTTGCTGAAGGACTGTAATCCATATGAAGTAATGAACCGCAACAGGGATGGGATCTATATGTCCTGATACAGCACCGGCAAACATTTCGGGATAGAGTCCCATAGTGAAAGGTTATCGGTGTTATAAAGTATGAGGCGAATTTCACCACGATTGCGGAGTTTGCTGGTTTACGTGCAAAAATATATTCCGGCTCGGGACTGATCGAACCTGTAGATGGGCTAAGGCTTTGGCTGGCTCCATCACTAGAAAGCTGTAGATGTAAATTGCCTCCATGGAGGAAACTCCCCATTACCATCAACAGCAGGGTATATCATCTAACCTACACATTGTAAATACCGTTCAAATCTCCAAACTGGGTATGTCTAAAACTGATAATAAACAGTATATTTTCCCCGACAGGCTAGAGAACCTACCGTGAGGGCACAAATCAGTATCTGGGTGAATGTTTGTGTAAATAGTCTGAGTGAAGAGGAAATATACCGCAAATCTGGTTGCAGGCCATCTTCCGCAGTTGTTCGTTAATAGATTATAAATCAAAATTCCGTCTGGAAACAATTGTTGATGTTAATGTTACTTTATTACCATACGCGTTTCGGCCTTATGGTGTGGGGCATCGTCAGTGGAGCTAGGGTGATGAAATTTACATGCGGTCAGGAACAGCACTTTATACATTTTACAGATCTTCTTTTTCACAAGTAGAAAACTGTTTTACACTTATACATATTTCTGACTAAACGCTTGGCATTATATCCATTGAAATATTGACTGTAAGCTTCTTGTTGTATTTGTCTGCTACATATATGCTATAAGATTTACTGTGAGTGTACAGAAAAAAATCAATGCTGTACATAGACTTAACCCTACCGATTTCACACTGAAAAACATAATAAATATACATAAATTATTACTGTATGCTTGCTGGCGCTATATTCATTTGTTTTGTATAAAATTCAATTAAGAAAAAAAATAACATTGTAAACGAATAACGAAAAAAATTTACATCTTAAATAAGTCTTTTTTATGAATCTGTGTGCCACTTCACAAAGATGTTTTTCATTCTCTTTATCACTCGTTTAACCAAAAAACTGCTTGTTAATGTTGTAATTCTTTCTTCAATGTCTTCACTGACGGTAAACACTTCATTTCGGCAAGTAGTCTTTAAACTGTTGTTTCGGACACCGTTCACTAAATCATAATCTTGCTCACTTCAACTTAGTGACTACAAGATCAAGCCAGAAGAGGAGGAATGTTGATGTTGCTAAGGCAAAAAAACTTTCTCTGTAGTAACCATTACGGGACTTAAATTTTTTCATAGTGGAATTGCATTTCTGACCTATATGACGCCACGCTTTAGCATAAACGTTTATAAAGCTTATGGGGGGTTTACTGTGCCACTGCATTAATGACGTGAGGTGTTTTTGCGGAATTCCGGACCCCCTCCCCCCTTCCTCTGGTGAGACTTCGTGAGATCTGGTCGTTCCTCCCCCCCTCTAAAATTACGTTAGATTTTGACGGAGACACCTCCCCTCCCCCGTACTAACCGCTACTAATCGACCTCGTAAACCATTTTTTTCTATTTTTTTAGGTCTCATACCCCCAGTTTTGGGCGAAATACCTCCCTAAAGTCGAGTTTCGCATTATTTTTTTTAGCTCTGCATTCCTACAAGAATTTTAAAACCTCACGTGAGATTTCCGTTGACTTCACCCTCCCCCTTGGTGAGGTTTCGTGAGATTTTGCCGCCCCCCTATTTCATCTCACGTAATTAATGGACGCCCCCTTATACCTGATAGTTACACGCACTATGGTGAATGCCTTGGAGTTAAAGTTTATCAGATTTATTCACTCTTACATCTTTCAGAATGTTTGTTGAGATGATGTTATAATAATTTATACCTGTACCTAGTACAGATGAGAATGTTTTAAAATGTAATAGTTACGATCTTAGTATCTTTTGTCTGTTTTAATTCTTTCAGGAGTATAGCCGCATCGACCATGTATCGTTGAGGTATATTTTTTAAAAGTATTCTACTCTGTCCAAACTTCCTTCTTCCGTAAGTTTCATGTATATAGTATGCCTGGTACCTAGCGTACTGGGCTGGTTGACTTTAGCTTTTTTTTTTGACGTGACGTGTTAGCTTTTTTACAATTTCATTCCTTCCAGTTGAAGGCTACTGTAGGGTCTCGGCGACCGTTTTCAGCCGAACTAAACTACGGGGAGGGTAGAGGGATGGAAGTCGGCCGTTGCCTTGTAGGGAACCATCCCAGCACTCGCCTTGAGAGACTGGGGAAAACCACGGAAAACCCCAGTCAGGAAGGCCGGACGGGATTTCACCCCCGTCCTCCCGAATGTCAGGTAGTAGTACGAATTCGCACTACTCCATACTCGGTCGACGAGTTAGCTTAGAGTTTACGACTCTATCCTGTTCATCTTGATGCACAAGCGTTGAAAGAAAGAAAAAATCTTCCATGTAATTTTAGCACAAGTACCTTGGTTTATTGGTACGGTAAAGGTATACATAACGGCTAATCGATGTTAAGATTTTACATACTTAACTTCTTTCATGTAATGATAGCTTATGCACGATGATACCAAAATCTTAACACAAAGTTGGGGTGGACTTTGAGCAGGAAAGACAAATGAGGGCACAGTAAAGTTACGTCATATTTTTCTTTTTTTTTTTATTTCTTTTTTTTTTTTTTTTTTTTTTTTTTTTGCTAGATCACGAATAATTGGTAGAAATAACAAACATTATTTAAATTTCCTCCCATGAAGATGTAATCTGTATCGGTGTCATTGGTTGACACGATGCCAAATACAGTTCCCTACATCGTAGAGCACGGTAACTTGCAGTTTGTAACAAATACTCTATCGACACATTACGTTCGCTGCCCAATAAAAGCTCTAACAACTTGATTAGTACGTTTCTTGATAGACACACTCATGTAATGAAGCTGAAATCAATATTACGTTCTTAGCCATACCGTGCAAAGGATGACTGCAACACGTTTCATTAAACAGTATGTTAACAGCACATATCTCCACACAACCACGATTTCCATTTACAAATATTACAGTTCTGATCTTGCGCGATGGAAATACAGAGTTTATAGATCAAAAAACACATGAAAAGAGCCCTACTGTTTAACACAGATATCCTATAACTCAATCAGACACCATCAAGGTGATCCATTGAGGTAGGTATGACATGATATTCTAGTTTCCCTGATTAATTTATTAATAAGAGTTACTGAAAGTATGTTTTCAAATATGTTTATCCACTAATTACTTACCATCAGTTTATTTAACATGAGTTACTTTTCATTTCGCTTTAAAACGATCCGTTACTCCCTATTTTAGGTGTCTTTTTGCATATCTATTAGGGTTTTTTTTTTCAAAGTATTTTACTCTTTAAATTTATTTTCCCTATTTCTTCATTGTCTTACCTCGTCCATTAGATTTGAGGTTTCCTTAACCGTTCACATTTGTATTTACACTTGTCTACCAGAGCGGTTCACCATTTATAGTTCTGGTGATATTCCTCTCTATCGATTCCTCTCCAACTTCAATTTATATCATTTTTCTCATAAAACAATTACATGTATTGTTCCACTTTCTTAAATTTCTTTTCTCTCTACGTTAGCTATTTCTGACACATTTCGCAATTTTTGAAGTACTGTTTATTTATTTTTTTAAGTTTAGTAGTAAAAGGTTTTCTAACCTTGAAACAGCAGTTTGAATCTTGGCGGTTTTCCCCCACATTTTTCCTTTTCAGATATCCGAAAACTGTTTTTGTAAAATAAACTCTTTGAATATTCTAAAATCAGAACGTCTTTTTGCTCAAGGGCTTAAACTTCATTCCTGATCTTTCGTACCAATCATTGGTCAGCCTTCCATTCACCTTTTTTTATACTCATTTTCTCCCCGTATTTCGTTCAGAAACATTCGTTTTCACTAATACCGGTATGTATAATCGCAAGAGACAAGCAACAGTTAAAAAGGATGTAAGGCAGGTCTGTAGTCCGTAATCAGTAGTATTCAACTTGTTAGTCAAGGAAGCAATTAAACAAGTAAAAGTAAACTTTAAATGTAGCGTAAGTGTTCAAGGAGAATCAATGAGGATGCTGTGGTTTGCCGGTGACAAGGCCAATCAACAGAGACAAGAGTGAGTATATTGAAAAAATTATGGAGTGCATGACAAAAATATTCCAGATAGGTAGAGGTGGAGGGCTGCATAACAATCGAGATACAAATAGGCAAAAAAAAAAAAAATTAATAGTAGATTATTCTTAGATCCCTCTTATGGATTAACAGAAAAAAAATTGCCGTATACATTAATGCGGTTGATGAATATCGCCTGGAGTGGTCAAATGTCAGACACTTTTTCTGTGAATGTTTCTCAATAATTTTAAGTCTTTATTCTGCTTCCAATTCTTCTTTCCAATCTTTGCATCGTCTAATGATGAATTCCGAAATCTCTGTAATGGTCTTGAATAGCATTTCCATGATAGAAAAATAAATAAATACAAATAAAAAAATCAGACAGGGATAGTCTTTAGAGACTATTCTTGCTTTCAGTTCGAACAACTTGTTGGAGCTGATATTCCTCCTATCTTCCATCCTAACAACATTGCAATTCACACAGATAAACTGAAAAGTTATAAATAATCACGGCTTTTGTTGTCATGTAGCGGCCTCCGCAAGTTCTGCTCGTCTATACACACTCGTGGCTTATAAATAATTTTAAAAAAACAACAAAAAAACACGAAGGCATCGCTGAGTTGATAACATAAGTACTGGTCTAACCGACAATCCGAGTGGAAATCAACCTACTCACCTAGCCAATGTTAATCACGTCCAAAGTAAGCGAACTATTTCATTATTTTTTGCAATACCAGTAGCCTTGAAAACAATGCGCCTTGGAAATCCTACCATACAAAAACTGTTAATTACTCTTCATGTCCAGAATAATTAAACTTCAATTACTCTTCAATAAAAAATTTCTGCTGTGTAGAACTGAATATTTATCCTAACATGGTCATATCAGTGAAACGGACTTCTGTTCAACACATGTCCACATGTGTCTATTCAAATTATATTTCAGATGCTATCCACACCTGAACAGTTTCCTTAATCTGTGAGCTCGTCAATAAAGTTTACAGCAGTATCGTAACTGAATTAAAACTTGGTTGCTGAAAGGGATGTATGTGATGACGCCCCCTTGTTTCGTGGCCGTGTTTGCCCTTCCATACTAATACTATTAGCATGTCTACATGGTAACGATTTGATCTGACAGTTGGAGAATGGACTTGAGAACCTTTCACTTCCCAACAAGCAGCCACATTATATTCTAATTTCATTACGCACCCAACATTTGTATGGGATTAGTTTGTCGTGTCCACCCCCTCTCTCGTGCTCCTATTGAAACGGACTACAATCGTACTAGCAAAAAACTACGGGAACAACTGGACTTCGTCGTTCCCCCAGCCGTCGCCAGGGGGCAGGGCGCTACGCCTGCTTCTGCCATCTAGTAGCAACAGATTAAACCAAGCAATGCCGGCGTCGCTTCAAGACACCGAATTTTCAGTCCAATCGTTGTTATTACAAGTTATATCGCATTTTTTGAAACTCTATATTCAGTCACGTTTGATATAACTTATATACATTGTGCTGATAACATTTCTTTGATAATGTCAGTAAAATTCATTCCACATGTTGGTCTAACATCGCCCATACTTTTATAAAAGACGATTTAGTCTTATAATTGATTTTATTGCTTTTATTATTTTTAAAGGTAAACAGTACGTTCATTTAATTAAATTTCTAAACTTCCGCTTACAGGTTGGGATGTTCAATAAAATTAAAACTAAGCTATTTAGTTTTGTGAGGTTATCATTGCAATAAAACAATACAAAAAGTTATACAAAAATTTAGTCGTTATGTATATAACTGCTTTTTATTGCATATAATTTATTCTGAGAAACAATTGCTGTTTAGTGGATTCATAGATCCACAAACATTTCACTAGATAAAATTTAATTTTATTTCTACACCAGAATTCCTCCCACTATAACCCAAAACCAGCACTGGGAAATGTAACTTACAACTGTTTGCACTTCTTTTTGTTTAAAATGTCGGTATTATTGTTCTACGGAAAAATAAAAATTAAGTAATTCACAAGTACCACTTTTTATTTCTCAGACCCATTTTCATTAGTTATTTGAACGCGAATAAAGATTTAACCCACTTACATAGACTGTGATTGCAAATCATGCCAAAATCAGATGTAATTAACATTTACAAACACAATACACAACTAACTCATATACGGACACGTCATAAATGTTCCCATTGAATTCTCAAAAATTAACAATGCGGAACAGAGAAGAAAATGAATATCAAGTATAGGAGAGAACAAAAGGAACAATCTATTAATAAGAAAGGTTTATAAACTCCCCGGATAGTTTTTGAATGCAAAAACAGTGCGATATGTTTTTCTTCAAAAAAGTAAGAGTATGGAGAACGAGGTCTGAGAACCGTTCAGGAAGTACAAACATTTTATAGATGGCAAAAGGAGTATGCGTTGGGAAGGTATTAAACTATTTGCTTCATTCAAATTTCCCGAAAAATGCTTGGGAGTTTAACGAACCATATCTAATACAAATAGAACAAGATGATATTGGGTTTTGTTTAATTAGACTAAAATTATTTTCTCTTCGAAGGCTTGTGGGGATGTCCTACTCTTGCAACAACTTTATTCACGTTTAAAATCAGGTCGCATCAAAACACTATAGTTCTTAGGGAAATCGCCAAGTCATATAAAAAACCACTTTCCAAATGCATCCAGCTAAACAAAGCGTGTTTTTCGAACACTGGTGAATAAATTCATGGAACCTAATAATCCACTTCAAACATAAGTTGATTTAAAATACTTAGGATGTTTTTCTAGTGTCTTCAAAACTTGAACAACCCAAAACGGATCCTATCAACATGGTGCATTACACCGAGACCTTGTCTGAATCGGTCTGCTTATTAGACAACGATATGCAACAATGAACTTCTACTGGGTAATTAAAACAAACTGAAAACAAAGAATTAAACTCTGCAACAAAATACTTACGCCACTGACTGTGATCTCAATGGAGTTTATACTTCTAAAATCAGTAGAATTTACCAATGCGGAATGTGTTACCTAGTTTTGACATAGCGTAATTAGTCGAGAAGAAAACGATGTAGACATACAATTCAGATGTATCACTAGTTGCGTAAAAAATCTGTTTACCCTAGTTTTAAGACTTTAGAAAGGCAGCGAAGAGCGAAACTTGTCTTCGTAATGCAGAAAATATACGTAATTAAAAGCTATCTAGCATATTCAGTATGAATAATTTCAGTATAATACAGAACTACCGTGAGATATACAGTATAACATAAGAGTTTTTAGTATTTGTTATAGGAATATCTCCAACTGCAACAGACAGAAGTTTTCTGCTAAGTAACTCCTCTTCTTCAACACGTTGTGAATGTATTAATGTAAATCCTTGAGCCGATGTACAGTAACCATATGAAGTTGACCAAGTGTATAACCGTAATTTGCAGCAACAAATTCAAATACATCAAAGAAAAATACTAAATTACCTTTAGTTTCCTTTCATAGATTCCTAACTGTTGCTATAATCACTATTATTACTTTCCATCAATCTTCAGCTATATTTGATACGATATAAAGTCAAGTGTACATGGTTGAATGACCTAGAAATCTAGATAAGCTGTTATCATTGTACATCGGAATATGCACTTTGCTGGTTGAGATCAGAGTGGAAAGAAAACTAAGTTACAATTGAAGGCATCAGTGGTCGGAATAAATAGTTTCCTTGCTTCTCGTCCTTAAATGCCTAAAAATGGTTATTTAATACCAGGACGCGGTTATACCCGAGAAGCGTGGAAACTAAACAAAGGTAGCTTGTCTGAAATAACGGACTCAGCTACTCAGATTCTACGATACAAATTATTTTTATCAAGATCTTAGCTAAAATAAATCTATGCACAAGTTTTCTTCGTTAATAAGTGCACTCGAGCTTCCTTGTGTAATGGAGGTGTCTTTGAACGACTATTATGACTTCTGTTAAGGTTATTCCTCAAGTTTCAAACTTCCAAAATGTGAAAGCTTATAATTTATCTTCACCGCCTCTCCCTGTTCTACTTTCCAAACTTCTCTAACTCTCAATCTTTGAACATCCACCTAGATTCCTCTACATGTCATTCTTCTAACAAACAGCCTATATCACTTCTGCAAGTCTTCGTATTCCTTCTACCTACCAACGAAAATAACGAATAAATATGTTGAAATTGACAGTTGCAAAATATTTTAGTTTGCTGAAAAGCACCAGACGGAGCACAAGACTTAACTTTTGTAGGAGATAACGCCGTCCTCGCGTTGCCATGGTCGCCAGTTCGAATCCTGCATTGGATATGGTTGTTGATTTTTGCTGTGTTCCTCATATAGACAGAACTAACCAAGCACACAGCAAAATAAAAAAATATAGATGTTAATACACTCAAACATTTCTACCAGAATTAGTTGCTGCAAATTATGAGTTTCGTATTTAATACAGGAATACATACGTGGTAACTACACATAAGTTCGGTCGTAGGTAAAGCTAATTCTAGATTGCGGTCACAGGTCGAATTTTGATGAACTGTAACGCACATATAAAGAAGACGGCGTACGAAACTCTTGTGCGTCCACGTTTCTACTACTACTGTTCCGTTTGGGATACGTATCGCTAGGGATTGATTGATAGTATGGAGAAAACATCAAGAATTATCGTTAGATTAGTGACTATTTGCAACAGAATTTACGAAGTATTCATAGAATTGAATTACAAATTGGGCTGTGATTGTCTGGCAGACAGATGACGTTTAGTTTGAATTTACTTGAAACATGGTAACATCCACTTTCATTTACGAGGGCGATGAAATACGTCGTCCCCAACCTATTTGGGTAGCATTGACAGGAGCGATAAGATTAGAGAATTAATGTGCAGTACTGATGCTTATATGAATTCATTTTTCCTTCACGAAACTCGTGACAGGAATGCATGGAGTATAGATTTGGTGCAAAGCACTTTATTTTAAACTGCATAGTGTAGATGTAGCTATTCATGGAAGGGATGGAGGAGGTTCATGTGTACTAACTGCATAAGCAGCAGATTGAGGCTTAGGTATTGTGATTTTTCCATATACATCCCGCACTCTTGATCAAGCACTAGTAGAAGAAAATTGTTTCAAAACTTCCTCTTCTAGGATATACATAAAATTCAGGCATTTGAAATGTGGTGCTACAGAAGAATGCTGAGAAGTAAGTGGAAAAAGTACGAAATGAACGAGTTTTGGATATAATGGGTGAGGAAAGAAGTTTGTGGAAGAAGCTTACAGAAAGAAGAGACAGGCTGGTAGGTCATATTTTCTTGATACAAGCTGGGTTGGTTAATTTGTTGGTGGAGGGAACAGTCGAAGGTAAGAACTGTAGAGGAAGACAGAGATTAGAATATAAGTAGATAATTGAGGACGTGGGTTGTAAGGAATATGTAGAGATGAAGAGGTTATGACACGATAGGAAGGCATGGGGGATTGCATCAAACCAGTCGAAAGACAGCAAAAAAAGAAAAAGAGGGATACATTGTTAGTGTCACATACTTCACCATATCTTCAGACATCGCATGAATACCTCCACATTAGATTACATTGTTTCCTTTCATGTTATTAATCAATGCTGCTATAAAGAGAGTAGAACGTACTGCTTTCTATGCTACAAAATTATCAGCATGTTCTTTCGACGCACAAGAAATATAGATGCAATGAAAAATTCATCATTAGTCCATACAGAAGAAGCAAACTGTTCCGTGACTGGAGCGAATTTTATCTGCAGACCTCCATTACAAGACTGCTACGAAGAAAGTAATGATGTATTTATCGACATCCGAGTAAAGTTTACAAATACTTCTCAGAATTTATTCACGAATAAAGGATATATAAATTACATTATCTACTTTTTATCAATTTTATAAACGGTGATAACGGACTCTTCCCATAATTACGACAGTTGATGGTAAAAATAAGCAATGACTTACCTATCAAAATAACGACAACCTACGTTCAATTATCTACAGAAAATTCTTAGATAACAAGTATTTCCCTAAAAAATGTAAATATAAACCCAAAAAACAAAAATCACTTGTGGCAGTAGTAATGTCATTTTCGATAAACGTGGGCAATCTTATGCCCCCAACTCTCTCAGAAACCACGTCGTTTGAAAATGTTGAGGAATGTGAGGTCTTTGCCTTCTGCTCGTAAACATTCACGGAAAAGGAATGTCTCCATATTTTGTCTGTAGTCTACGTGCGTTTTCTGCAACGGCTGTGGGCATACAATTTTTTAATATAATTCTTTTCAAGTCAAACTTGCGGAAATACAGTCGGGATTAAAATTCATCGTTTTACTCTAGTTATGAAGTGACAGGACGATACATACCGATATCTACTTTCTTTTCATGTAAAAGCGAGATCAACGAGTTTTTGATGGGTTTAAGGAATAATTTGAGACAAAATACGAATTATGTTCACAGCTACTTTGCTAAAAATTAGTAATATATTGCTGAGAATAAGTAATTTAGTATTTAATGTCTTCCTAAAAACACAAAATAAGTGAACCAGGTCTATACTCACGTGTACAGGGTGCTAAAACAATAGTGTCTAATATTTTAGAAGGTAATAGTATGAATCTAAACAAGACAACAATGTCCTAAGTTTGGGAGTTATTACGTAGCAGGTGCACAATGTGACTTCCTTCCACGGCAAAGCATTTCTCTGTCTTCGGCGAAAGTAATAACGCGTCGATTGAAACTGTCCTGGTTGGCCCTGAACTAGGATTGCTTCTTCAGTGCATGCCTGCATGTTCAGGTCAAACCATAACAGTTTCAATGAGTGCGTGTGATTCCTTTTGCCGAAAGTCTGAGGCATGCATTACCGTGGACGGACATCACAATGCGGACCTGTTATTAACTCAGAAAGTATGCGTTTGCTGCCCAATGTTTATTAGACATATTTATCTTGTTTTGATTCATACTATTAACTCCTAAAATATTCGATACTTTTTTTCACCCAGTATCTAGCCTTCATGGAGTGTATAGATGTGCTGTATAACAGCTCAGACATTTTACATGCATGAAGACATTGAAACAGATAAAATAATGCATTAGGTAAAATTATATTAATAATTTTCATTTTAATGTTGCTATTACACTCCGCTAACAGCGAAAAAGTTTCTCGATATAAAAACCATTTCAAAAGTAATTAGTAGACAGTTATGTGAAAAGAAATCTTTAATATACATATGGCCATGCAATGATTATTTTTTTGTTGGATTATATATTCTGATCAACGGAACAGAATATGATCATTGTTACCAAATTACCTGTTACTACGATAACAGTCGTCATTAGGCTGTAAACAAATAATTATACTCAGAACTAAACGTATAAACTGATTCAAACTCGCCGATAAGCATTACTAAGCCTGGTGGCTGAGCGGTCATGTCACACTTGACATTTCGGAGGAAGTGGGTTCGAAACTCCATTCGGCCATCCATGGTTTCCCAAAACCGTTCAAGGCTAACGCCAGGATGATTCCTTCAATAAAGAAGTAATTCATGGCTGAATTCCTTCTCGTTCGTTGACCCACCCTCTCCGGGCTCTAATAATCATGATGTTGACGAGCAATAAAGCCCAAAGCAGAAAAGGGAAAGAAGTGATGCATCTTAAAACAGAGGAAATATTCCAAGGGTCTGGTGGGTATTCCGGAGAACCCAAGCCAGATTGCCAAAGAAACAACCCCGATTTCGGTATTCCGTAGTTTTACAACATCACTTAAAGACATTACCTTGATAGTTCCTTTTATGACAAAAATCACCGATTTCTTTCTCAACAATCCTGTCCTGTATCTAACGACCTCGCTATTAGTAAGCTGCGAAGCATTAAATAAACAACAAATTAGTTGTAGCGACTGGATAAGATTATTCGGTCAGCAGATAGTGCCACAATAGCCATGGAATAATCCAGAGAATTGGACAATACTCTGGAAAAACTTCACATGCAGTTCGAGCAGCATCGTTCGTTTGACACGAACGTAAAGTATATTCGTATGGCTTTTACACTGGTCCACCTGCCTAACATCGTGTAGGGCCCCCGCAAAAACGCAGAAGTGCCGCAACACGGTGTGGCAATGACTCGACTAATGTATGAAGTATTGCTGGAGGGAATTGACACCAGGCATCCTGCAGGGCTGTCCATAAATCAGTAAGAATACGAGGGTATGGAGATCTCTTCTGAACGGCACGTTGCAAGGCATCCAAGATATGCTCAATAATGTTCATGTCTGTGGAGTTTGGTGGCCAACGGAAGTGTGTAAACTCAGAAGAGTGTTCCTGGAGCCACTCTGTAGTAATTCAGGACGTATGGAGTGTCACATTGTCCTGCTCGAATTGAGTAAGTCCGTCGGAATCCACAATGGACATGAATGGAGGCAGGTGATGAGCCAAGATGCGTACGTACGTGTCACCTGTCAGAGTCGTAACTAGACGTATCAGGGGTCCCATGTCACTCCAACTGCACACGCCCCACACCATTACAGAGCATCCACCAGCTTTAACAGTCACCTGCTCACATGCAGGGTCCATGAATTCATAAGGTTGTCACCATACCCGTACACGTCCAACCAATCGATACAATTGGAAACGAGACTCGTCAGACCAGGCAACAAGTTTCCAATCATCAACAGTCCAATGTCGGTGTTAACGGGCCCAGGCGAGGCGTAAGGCTTTGTGTCGTGCACTCAGCAAGAGTACACGTGTGGACCTTCGGTTCCGAAAGCCCATATCGATGATGTTTCGTTGAACGGTTCGCACACTGACACTAGTTGATGGTCTGGTCCAGCATTGAAATCCGCAGCAATTTGCGGGAGGGTTGCACTTCTGTCACGTTGAACGATTCTCTTGAGTCGTTGTTGGTCCCGTTCTAGCAGGATCTTTTCCCGGCCGCAGTGATGTCGGAGATTTGATATTTAACGGATTCCCGATATTCATGGTGCACTCGTGAAATGCTTGTACGTAAAAATCCCCACCTCGTCGCTACCTCAGAGATTCTGTGTCCCATCCCTCGTGCGCATACTATAACACCACGTTCAAACTCTCTTAAATCGTGATAACCTATCATTTCAGCAGCAGTAACCGATCTAACGCCTGCGCCAGACACCTGCTGCCTTATATAGGCGTAGCCGACCGCATCGCCGTACTCTGAGTATTATGCATACGTATGTCTATACCAGTTTCTTTGGCTCTTCAGTGTATATATGAGATTATTTGTAGCTTAAAGTGAAATCAGAAACAAGGAACGTTCATTAAATAGTCATAATCACACCAAGCTTTGCGAAAGGCGATTGTCACATTAAGAACGCCTTTGGGGACATCCATTAATTACGTGAGGTGAAATAGGGGGGGGGGGTTCCGTCGAAATCTCACCAGATCTCACCAGGGGGGAGGGGGATGTCTACGGAAATCTCACGTGAGATTTTGTGAAAAATTTGGGGACAGTAGAGCCAAAAAAAGGTCTACAATTTGCGCCAAAGTCGATTTTAGGAGGGTATTTCGTCAAAAAAGTTAGGGTGTGACCTAAAAAAAAAAAGGTCTACAAAAGTTTCCAGGGCGATTTGTAGGGGGGGTTCTCACGGACCAGATCTCACCAGTAGGGGGGGGGGGGGGGAGGTCTGGCCAGATCTCACGAAATCTCACCAGGGGGGAGGGGGGTCCAGAAATCCGGAAAAACACCTCACGTAATTTGTGGATGCTCCCTTTTGGTTCTGACTGAGATGATGTCTGTGTTCCAGTGAGCAGAACTAGATGGCTTCCTATCACGCTGACTGCTAAGATGACTTCCTCCAGAGAGATATTACCGCGGAGAAACACAGAATTGTCAAGAGCCGGGGAACCACGCAGAACTTGCAGGCAGTAGTTTACCGCGATCTGTTTTTGTCTTGGTGAGAATGACTTGGCAATTCCTGCGCAGGAGCACTCTGACGGGTCCTAAGATGGCAGGTTCTGGTAGAACCACAGAGTTGCAGAAAGCATGATGTCGTATAGATGATTCGATAAACAAATACTCGTATCTTTTGAATTTTTCTGGTAATTTAATACTTTTTCCATACGTTGGAGGTGTCCTGCAATTAATTGAACTGCCTTTCATGGCACTATTTCCTATGTAATATAGTTCTATAGCACACAGCTGCGAAGTTTTCAAAACGTAATTTTTTTTATTTTCCTTAAATAAAAATCCGTCACAGGTAAGAAAATCTGATACATGGCTTGCGTGGTATCAACAACTTCCACTGCGTGACAAATACGAAAACTTTGCGCGGGACCGCTAATTTCCTCGGTGAAATAATTTGCGATGTTTCTCTAAGAATTTCTCCCTCAACCACATAAGACGAATCCTGTCTACTAACAGAGAAACATGAAATTTGACGTAAAAATTAGAGAATAAGCACTTCCCCAAAATTTAAGTATACACGGATATTCTGTAAGTTTATTTAGAATTTTCCCGCTACTTCGCCTTGATGTTTTTATATTTTTTTTATATTTTTTTATGCCGGAGAAGGGAATAACAGTGAATGTCGTGTAAGGTGTTTGTTCTTATAGCTAATTTCTTGTTTCCTGTGTACCTACAGCTACCAGGAAGTTTTGGATTTCGTTTTTGTGTATTTTGACGTAACGCAACTTAGAAAATTAAGAAATTAAATAATCACATGTTCATAAAGCAAAGTGAAAATTAGGTACTTTTATACAAAGAGGAAATATCCTACATAAATATTATACTAACCCAAGCGAAACGTGATGTATTATAGAAAAATTTATATATTAACTAATCAAACGTTCATAACGCTACGTAACTGTAGCTGTTTATTATTAAGATTAAATATTCTACATGAATATTATCCTAACATACGGAGCATAATAATAGAAAGTGTTTTACCTGTAGAAATCATGTTTGAATTTGTAGGTCTGACTGACTTTCATTTAACCGGTGGAGGAGCATTTTATTTTTAGTTTTTCACGTTGATGCCGACAGGTTAGTATAACAAAACAACCAGGTAACAACATCTGATCAAGTCTTAGTATCGTCACCAAGAAGAAACTTGGCCAGGATTCTATCTGTATGTAGTAACGTTATTATTATTATTACTCCGTGATTCACTAATGTGTAACAGTTTGGACGTAGGAAGGAATATACGGGATATGGCAGGAGGCGCCATGGACTATTTTCACGAACCATCCCGGCATTCGCCTGGAGTGATCCTTTGAGAGGTCAGGATTGCCGGAGCGGTTTATCGAGACCTATTTCTTTCGGATTCTAAGTTTTCTCGCTCGATGAATCCTTCCTATTCCATTTCCCGATGGCTCGTGGAAAAAAATTAGTATATAAATGATTTTGTTCTGGTCCAGACTTCTCTTACCTTATTTTCTCGGTCATTCCTAGATATGAATGTGATGGTAGTAATATTTGTTTGCTGCCATCCTGATGTAGGTCTTAGCTTCTGCCGAGAGCAACACGTTCGTTGCTCCAGATCTTCCCAAACTCTCCTTCAACATTGCATTTACGCTTTCCCTCCAGCTATATTATTTACTTGTCACGAATCGGGTGGCTCTTCTTTGGACCTTCTCCTAAGCCTCTATTAACCTTTTGATGGGGGCCCCATACAGATTAACAATATTCCAAGTGAGGACGCACCAGAGCGTTGTATACAACCGATCAAACTTCAGCTGTACACTGTTTTAAATTACGATCTAGAAATGGGAGCATATCATTTGCTTTCCAAATTACTTTCTGAATATGTTAATTCCACAACAAATTATTACGAATTGTTACACTTAAGTATTTAGCGGAATCTACCGCTCTAAGGACGTTGTAACCTTTATCATAAAGTTATTTATCACAATTGGTTGTGGTGTTGCTCTTTGATGTAGTGGTTCGATTTACGTTTTCTGTGTACTCTAACGTACTATATTTCTGAAAACTGAACAAATTATAAACCAAAGTTACCTAGTGAAAACAACATTAACAGAATCCAAAAAGTGGAGTGTTTATTCGTGATGCAGTGTGATCTTTGGTGAATATCCTTTGAGTTTAAGAAAACAGCGTATTTCTTGATGCTATGTGATCTGTGGGCCTATTTGCTCTGGTTACTGATTATCATTTCTTGCTACGTCAACCGGTCATATAGACCGACAAGGTATACTGCAGGATTTAAGTTAGTCCATAACATTTCAGATTGTGAAAACCACATCCAAATCGATTCCGTAGTTTCTGCGTGATACTATAACAAAGGGATAGACAGACAAAACCCGCTCGCAGTTTGATATATAAGTGGATATAATGTATAGCATAATCCATGCTCGGGGCCTTAAACGTAATTGATCTCTCTTGTAAGCCTTTAAGAGTGATGAAAGAAGCAAACACAGAAATACAGCATAATGAGAGATATCAATTTTTCGTGTGTAGCTGAATAAATAATCAAAAAATTTTAAGCAAATTTAGTAACTGGTTGTCACTGGTAATCTGAACCTGCCGAATTTCACTCCCTATGACATTGAGCACTGGTCCGGCGACGGAAGTATCCAGCAATATGTTTCGCCGTCCAAGTGAGCGCTGTTCGGGGGAAATGCGTGACACCTTAGTAGGGTTCTAGTTAGCACGCGTTCGCTGTAATTTCCGAGTCCAGCTCACACCTGATTTCCGCACCCAGGGTGTATCCGGCTGACAAACTCGATTCGCTGCCGGGGGAAATTGTTCCCCGTCCCGCGCGCAAAAATACGCCGCATCCCAGCGTGTCCACGCTGGCTGTACTTTATCAAACCCAATATTTTAGCCGTTAAAACTATACTCAAACAGTTTCCCTAATTCTTCTTCTAGGAAACGCTATCCCCAATTGCGAACTAAGGACGTATGTATATAAAACTTTCTTCTCCTACTAATACACAGGGTGATTATAATTAAAGTTTAAGTTTCAAAATACTCTAAAAAAACGAACAACTGATTAGAATGACGTCAAAATAGAACGGCGTATTATTGAAGAAGGGGGAAAGAACATTGACGGTGATTCTGCACCAGTAGCTCTGCAGAAGTTCAGGACCCTCAAGGGTATAAAAAAGGCGTTGGACCGATTACTGTCATGGATATGGTGAAAATGATGAAAAAATTCGAAAATTCAGGTTCGTTTGATGTACAGTCTGGTAGAGGAAGGAAAAGATGTGATTCGGCGGTAGTTGAAGAAGTGGCCACAGCAGTTCAGGAGGCGTCGAGCGGAGGTGTGCAACCATGCAGTGCACGCAGAATTGCCCGAACATTAGACAGGCCTGTGAGCTCGGTGCATAACATTCTACGAAACATCCTGCAAAGCTATCCGTATAAAATTTGCCATGTGCAGGAGTTGTTTCATTCTGACCTGCCAGCAAGAGAGGGGTTTGCTTTGGAATTTCTTGATCGCATGGAAGTGGACAATGATTGGCAGTGGAAAATTCTGTGGCCGGACGAAGTCCATTCCCATCTGACTGGATCTGTTTTACGATTTGTCATTTGTAGACGAAATTCTGATGCTTACAGCGCCATCTGTCACTAAAATTTGGAACTTTTTTTTTTTTGTTCATGTTCTTTCCCCTTTTTTAATAATACGCCGTTCAATTGATGCCAATCCCGTGGTGTGCAGGGGTTTTTATGAGTTGTATTTGGTTATAAGAGCTACGCCCGGACTTTCCGTGGTTCTGATTCCACGTTAAAATGTGATTATATGGTGTTGGATACACAATTGTTATAATCAAACGTTGCCAACCATTTTGGTGACTGTAATCATCAGATAAGCGTAACATCTCTCTTTTAACTACTATACATACTTAAAAATAAACAACATTAACTGAACAAATCCGAAAGGTGGATAAAATAGTAGTTACAAAAATAACAGATAGTTCCTGATGGGGAGGATAAAATTGGTTCATTGCTTGCATTGATATTGAACACTATACAGAAAACGTATATAATCAGAGTGACATATACTATTTTTCTTCTTTTCAACAACTTTTCTCAATATTTTGTGGTCTGCCTCCTTCAATGAATTGAGCGCACTGAACCTCACTGGGGGTTGACATAGATAATTAAATCAGAGATGACTTAACAGAATTAATGAAAGTAATAACTAATAAATACCGATATCAGTTACAAACATAGGACAGTCAAAAACTCGTGGGTTCCTTAAACCATCAACGGCTTCTCAATATCATCTGAGCGGTCTGGTGGCTCCATGGTTAAGGCCTCTTACTCTATATCGAAAAGACCCCGGTTCGAATCCCTGTCTCGGCGGGAATTTTCATCGGCCCTTAACCCGGCGTTCATCTCTGTCATAACTTGCTGTGTAATGTGAAGTACGCCAGAACGCTTCCCTGGTTAGGATTCCACGTTAAACCGAAAGTCCGCCCTAGTACCTGGTAGGACTAGGTTAGGTTGCTACGATAGGGGCGGAATGCGCACCCAGCGCATACCCTGTCACCAGGCCACTACGATTACACAGAATTGTTATTACAATATCATACAAACCATATAATCAAAAAAGTGCCACATGACGTTGCTACCGAGCGTGGTGGGTGAACGGTTAACGTTCTTGCCTCGCATTCGGGAGGACGCGGGTTCGAATCCCCGTCTGGGCCTCCAGATTAGGGTTTTCCATGGTTTCCCGAAATCACTCTAGGCGAATGCCGGGATGCTTCCTTTAAAAAGGCCATGGCCGAATTCCTTCCCATTCCCTGTCCCCAGTCCCATCCCGCCTCTAATGACCTTAGCCGTTGACGATGCGTAAAGCCGTAAGTAAAAAAAAAATGACGTTGCTCTAGGGGAAAATATTTGAAGGTTGGTAACACTGCGATTCTCGACATATCTTAATAAATTCAGATCCTGTATTTAAACAGTATTCGATTTAACACATAACGCAGCAGGAATGGGAGCAACGTTGAGTTTTTTAGGTTTGTTTTATCATCATCTTCTTTTTCACCATAATTTGTCAGGAATCAGTTTTTTGATCGGTAAGCGTATTCGGTTTCCATCGGAACTGTGAGCCTCGCGAAAAGGCAATAATCGCGGAATGATTTTCCGATGTTAAATGAGGCGTATGACATTTCGCTGCTCTCTGCTCGCCCCGCTACAAACAGCGGGAAGGCGGGCTCCGTGCCAGCATCGATTTGTCGGCACGCAATAACCGTTAACGATCCAGTCTGCCACAGAGGCGGTGCATGCTCCCACATCACGCTTCCTAATGAGTAACACCACACAACTGAAATACCAGCACCAACAAAGGGTTGTAGTACGAAAGTTGTTCAGTAAGTCGTGGCATCAATGTTATTTCTTCCAAACACATAGGAACAGTGAAAATCAAGTATATACGTTTTGAAAGAGGAATTTGCTTCCCATTAACATTGTAACATTCGGACATAGTGAAACGGTTACCGGCACCACGCATGGTGAGTGAACGGTAACGCTCTGGCTTCGCACTCGGAAGAACGCAGATTCGAAACCTCGATTTCAGTTTTTCACGATTAACCGAAATCAGTCCGAGCACATGCCGTGATGGCCTTCTTCAGAAGGCTATGGTGGAATTCCTTCCCGTTCTTTTGCCGCATTCCTTTCCCACCTCTGATTACCACGGCGTCTACAAAGCGTGTAGTCATGTAGGGTTGGGATCTTTGTGGCCAAAAAAAAAGAGAAATTTGCAGACAAATATGACCTTAAAAATGGGTAAATATGACCTAAAAATGGCAATATGACCAAACATTTAAATTTACTACACATCAAAACAAGCTCAATTATACATCATTTATTTTATCTAGTAGTGTCGCTTTCATGTAGACAGCATAAATTGCTACCGTTCACTCGCTGCACAATTGGGAAATTAAATTTTAAATCGTTTTGTTGAAGTCACTTTAATTTGTGACACTTTATAGAATAGAATTCTTTCATCTGTACTAAAATACTCCTTTCTAAATTCCCTTACATAACGTCGCACTTTCAGAAAATTTTATCTTCGGCATGGCAGTAGGTCTACTCACAGATCCAATGCAGATTTAACGATGACTGAGGATATTTCATTGAGATAGTGATTGACGCTGATCGACACACGCATGCTTCTGCTGCATTGTTGAGATTAAAAGGCGGGCGGAATATTACGTTTAGAGGCTGACAATAATGTATAACTAATTCTTGACTGGTGAATTCTGACCACAGTGAATATTAGTTTTGTTTTTCTCCGCACCTATATAGCAGAAGTACAATTCTGTGAATAATTATCTTAGTTTCTCCTCATCTATATCTTGTGAATTCCCGGTACTATTAAAAAAAAAACTACCAAATTTTTCGTCAAAATATGACCACATGACCATAAATATTATCCAAATATGGCCAAAACTAGGAAAATGGCCTGAATATGCATTTATATGCCATATAAAATAAAATCATAAACGTTGAATTGGTGTTTAATTCAGCACTTCAACACTTCAGCTCTTCAACTCAAAAAGAAGGAAGGAGAAAAATATGACTTTTCCTAAAGTGAAATTATTAATCATACAATAGCAGCAACGGTCAGTGTTGTTGTGTTATTGTAATGTAATTTTTACAATTAAAAACTATTACCTACAATTATATTTCAAAACAAAGGTGATCTTAAAATCATGAAAAAGATACTGTGAAAATTACATTTACTAATACTCTTTGAATTAATTGTAATCCAAAGCAAATCTAAGGCAATTAAATAAATCAAAACATTAATTAAATAATCTAAAATGCAGAGCACAGACTCATTCCCTGTGTGTCTTGAGTTTTTAAAATTCTTTATCTCACGGTTTATTTAATTGGTGGATGACGTTCGTTGGTGCAAAAACACGCGTGTCGTTTCCATTGGGATTAAGGTCGTTGATGTTGAAGCGGCTTATGGCTTTACGCATATTCGACGTCGAGGTTGGCTTCGCATTGGGGAGGACAATGCCAGGATGGTTTCTTCAGAATGCCATGGCCGAATTCCTTCCGTTCTTTGTCCCCAGTCCCATCCCGCCTCTAATGACTAGGCGAACAGCCATAACTAAAAAAAAAACACGTCGAAGTCATTAGAGAGAAAGGACTGGGGTCAAGGAAGGAACGGAAAGGAATTCTCCTATAGTCTTTTGAAGGAAGCATTCCGGCATTCGCCTGGAGGAATTTGGGGAAACCATGGAAAACCAAAATCTTAATGGCCGGATCGGGAATCGAACACGCGTTCTCCCGAATTCGAGGCCAAAGCCTTAACCGCTCACCCACCACGCTCGGTGTTGATGTTACCATTTCGTAGTCGGCCGGCAACTTGCAATCACCACCAGTAGCAAAGGGCCCAGTCACACCAATTGCACATCTAGTCTTTCAAGCCTCATGCCCACGCGAGAAGTGATTCTGTCCATCAAACTTTACACTATTATGATTGGTTGCAAACAGTCCACGTTTTCAGAGCGTCATTCAGTATTACGACATAGCTAAGGAAACACACAGTTTTTCTTTCAGCGAAACAAGTGTCTTGTTTCCCCCAAGAGCTGCAGTCCCAGTCTCCTTTCCTAGGTACAGATGCCAGCGAGACCAGCGCTATCCAACCCGTTTGTTTTCAACCTGTTAGTTGATAGCTAGGGACTGGTGATTTCACGGTCATCGCTGTTAGGACTCTTACTAACAAAATAATCTTAATGCCTGCACCAGGGCGGTCTTTATTTTGTATAATTACTTCAGTTACGTAACAATTTCTTGATTCTTATAGTTTTATGCAGGCACAGACAAGGCAGAACGGCGACGTCCACATTACCAGTGCACATTTCACCGATCTTGAAGAGTTAAAGTTGGTTATACGTAAATGATTCTTCTCATATGAATATATGGATTCACCGACCAAGCTCTCCGACACCACACTTCCTGAAAATTCCAAATTTTACAGTTCGTTGTTAGAGTATGAAATTTCAGTTTAGATGCAACAATCTGTTTTATTGGGCACAGACTGTTTCATCAATTTGGTGGATCTCTGTGATCCATTTAAACTGATCAAGACATAAGAGGGAATTGGACACCTCCATCTACAAAACCGAGCGTGGTGGGTGAACGGTTAACGTTCTGGCCTCGCATTCGATAGGACGCGGGTTAGATTTTTTTAACTGTTTTACGTCTCTCAACAGCGAGGTCTTTAGAGACGGGAAAGGATGAGGGGAGAGGATGGGGGCAAGGAATGGGAAGGAACTCGACCATGGCCTTTTGAAGGAAGCATCCCGGAATTTGCCTGGAGTGATTTGGGAAACCATGGAAAATCCAAATCTGGATGCCCGGACGGGGATTCGAACGGCCGTCCTCCCGAATGCGAGGCGAGAACGCTAACCGTTACACCGCCACGCTCGGTCGCGGGTTCGAATCCCCGTCCGGGCATCCAGATTTGGGTTTTCCATGGTTTACCCAAATCACTTCAGGCGAATGCCGGGATGCTTCCTTCAAAAGTCCATGGCCGAATTCCTTCCCGTTCCTTGCCCCAATCCCATCCCGCCTCTAATGGCCTCGCTGTCAACGAGGCGTAAAAACCAAAAAACAAAAAAAAATCCAGCTAAAAAATCGGCTACCCTTTCGGGATAGAGTCTGTGAGGTACACAACCTCAACATTTGCGATTTTTTTTAATGTTAGTAAAATTTTTTTTTTAATAGTTATGATTATAAATACTAACATTGAGTTTCTAAGGTCACAGAGTGTCAAGAGGGGTATTCGAGATCCTTGGTGAATAAGAACAGTTGAAGAAAAAAGGTTGTTGAAGAGAAAATGAAATTAGAGAAGGTGTGGATGGTAAAAAGCTTAATGGAGAAGCTGTAAAAATCCTGGCGGGATTTGAAATGGAAAATATTAGTCTGAGTGCAGCAGATTAGTATAATGATAAAGTTAGTGAAACATGAAAGTTGTATTATATAACTACCGAGCGTGGTGGGTGAACGGTTAACGTTCTGGCCACGCATTCGGGAGGGCGCGGGTTCGAATCCCCGTCCGGGCATCCAGATTAGGGTTTTCCATGCTTTCCCCAAATCACTCCAGGCGAATGCCGGGATGCTTCCTTCAGAAAGGTCCGCATTCCTTCCCGTTCCTTGTCCCCAGTTCCATCCCGCCTCTAATGACCTTAGTCGTCGACGAGGCGTAAAGCAATACAAAGAAATTATGTAACTGATTGTCATTTGAAAGTGGAGGATAATAAGATAAGTGGAAGACTTTTGTTTCATGTTGAGATTATAATAAAGAAATTGGAGTTATTTCTTAAAATACCTTTGGTATGACTTTTTAATTGTAGTTTGATTTACAGCTGTAGTATCTAAGAAAACCCAGCAGTGGACATAGAGTGTCAAATAAAGATCCTATTTAAACTAATCTGGCGCTGGAAACTTAAGGAAAAGTAGTATAATTTATGTTTTAAAGTTAAAATTAGAGATGAAGGTAAGATCGTAAGGAAGAACAGAAGATGAAGTACATTTCCATATCGTTTCAAAAACACAAAGAAACTTACAAGACCTATGTCAGAAAACCTTATCGGTCTTATAAAGGACGAGGCGAATGGTTTGCGGGTGTATCGTCGAAAATGTACGCATTCCAACCATAGTACAGTCATACCTCTAGACGGACTAAGGTTTTAGCTGTCTGCCACTGTGTAATTACAGATACAGGATTATGTCAACTGGATTAAAGGCGACCCCTGTAAGACTCATTTACAGAACCGCATTCATTTAGAAATTGTCGCAGTATCAAAGTTGTCTCTTGTTAGTTTGGATGATTAGTAGTATATTTCCGCTGATTAGATATGGACCCTGCTATAGGGGAACAAGTCAGTACTTGAATCAGTGGACGAATGTGTGGATGAATGAATAAATATATATATAAATGTGCGTGCATGAAGATGAATACCACTTATCCCGTGTTAGTGTAAGCACTGCAATGCACTATTGTTTATTTTTGATAAATATTTTGCTGTTGATGTAAATAGTAGTTGTAGACTGCTGCTTTGTAAAAAAAATATATTAAAAATGATCTTTTTGTAATATTAATCCGTGTTTAGTTGATTGTACAATTTCCAATCAACCTTGTAAGTAGTAAGAGCTAGTGCTAGGTTAGTTTTAGCAATGCCCTATAAATTTATTACATTGTAATGCATGTTCCAACAGCAGTGTTTTGTATGTAATGCAAGCTTAAAGGTTGTTTTTACCACAATTTCCAACAGCAGTGTTTGTTATGCGGATATGTCATTAAAGACAAGTATAAAATGTAACAGTTTTTAAGGAAGTAGGTATCAACTTTATATAAAAATATTCTTTGTATCATAGATAAAGTATTCTTTGTTAAAAATGTTGTACATTTTACAATTAAACAAAAAACTCATCATGTATCCATGTGTTACATGTTTTAGCTACATCACGAACACAATATTTTTCCTTCTCTTTGTCAATCATTCAGTTAGGAATGTAGTTGGAAGTTTAGTTAATTGTAACTTTATGGAAATATCATTATCCTGATTATCTTTTAGTAAATAACTTTGCTGCTAGTAAAAGGGTCTATCGACCAGTTTATCAGATAATCTCCTTCCGTGTGTTCTTTAAATTTACCGACTCTGCCACTACGCAAATATAGAATTTTGTTAAGCGGTAGTCTTAATTTCACTGTACAGCCTATTGTTGAAACCATTAAGATTTGTTTAACGTCACACATATTCATCTTGAGAGGGTTATGAAAAGTTGGATTGGAACTGGAACTAACTTTGGAAGTAGTTTAAGCGAATGATGTCAGCTACGTATGCTAAATTCCATCCACCTTTCTTTCTTTATAGTTCTGCTGAGCCATCCAAATGCTGAAACCTTTAGATTAATATATAAATTTAGATTATTATATTAATATATAAAGATTTTGGTGTTACCTAAGTTAAAAAGACAGTAAGCAAAAGTGTATTTTAAATAGTCTTCTGGGGTGACTAGCCGAGAGAGCACGGTGTTTCCACACGATATTTCGGCGATCGGAACTCTGTCGCCATATTCGTCAGAAAATGGCGACAGAGTTCCGATCGCCGAAGCATCGAGCGAAAACACCGTGCTCACTCGGCTAGTCACCCGAGAAGACTATTTTAATTCTCAACGCCCAGAGAAACTTCGATCTTAAAAAGTGAAATTAATTTTAAAAAATACATACTGAGCTCCGTTAGAACTTTGTACTGGCGAGAGGCTTGATACCTGGACACAGTTCGAGACAATCCGCCGCATTACTAGACATGCCGGTAAGCCGTCCCTTAAAACCAATAGATTGGTCACACTGGATGTGTCAAACGCCCAAAAAAAGAATGTCGTGTACCTCTGAAAGCCTCAGAATAGCCAGGAATTAGTTTTTCATCTACATCTATATATATACTCTGCAATTCATAAAATTGTGGGTGGCAGAGGGTGCTCAGCACCAAAACTAATCTATTTGCTGTGCATTATATTCTTGAATGGTACAAGGGAAAAAGGAATTCATATAAGAATCAGTGAGGCACCTTATTTCTTCAATCTTATCTTTCCCGTAGGTTGGTGGACGAAGTATTTCACCACACTCCTAAGTGAAAGTGGGAGTATACATGTTTACCAATAAGTTTAAACGTCGACTGTCTACCAGAAACTCCCAGCCCAGTCTGCTAAACAGTTCTGTGACGTTTTCATAAGGACTGTAGCAAGCGGCCACGAATCGAGCGGCTCTTCTCTGTACTATCCTTATACGGTCAATTAACCCCTTACGAAATGGATCCCAGATGGCACAACAATAATCCAAATGTGGACGCACAAGAGATTTGTACGCTATCTCCTTTGTTTGTTAATTACAATTTTCCAAGATTCGACCTAGGAATCGCAGCCTAGAATTAGCTCTACCTACTAACGAATTAATGTGTAACTCCCATTTCATATTCCTTTATACTGTTACTCCCAAATATTTAACAGAATCGACCATATCAATAACAGAACTGTTTACCTCGTATTTCTGAACAGTCGGATTATTTTTTTAAGTTATGCACATTGCCTTGCACTTTTTATATTTTAGTGTAAGTTGCCATTCATCGCACCATGCCGAAACAACATCCAGATCGCGCTGAATTTCTAAACAATCAGCCGAATTCCTTACTTCCCTATAGATAAACGCATCAGCAAACAATCTAAAAATGCTTTTCACTTTGACTCCGAGATCGTTTATAAAAATTAAGAAAATAAGAGGTCCGATTACACTTCCTTGAGGTACACCCGATGTAACATCTAGATTAGAAGAATTTTCTCCTTCAACGACGACATACTGGGACCGACCAGTTAGAAAATCCTTTATAAATTCACAAAGCTGATCCGATATACCGTACACTGGAAGCATCGCTAAAAGGTGTTTGTGTGACACAGAGTCAAAGGCTTTCTGAAAATCTAAAAAAATTGCATCTGCTTATGAACCTGCATCAATAACTTTCATTACGTCATATGTAAATAGGGCCAGCAGTGTTTCACATGATCTTTTCTTCCGAAATCTGTGTTGATTTGTTGTAAGCAAATTATTTTCATTTAGAAAATTCATAATGTTCGAGCATATAATATGCTCCATAACTCTACTATAAACAGATGTTATAGATATGGGACGGTAGTTTCTAGGATCACTTCGATCAACTTTCTTGAAAATCGGAGTTACTTACGCGATTTTCCAGTCGGGAGGTACTTTTCGCTTTTCTAAAGTTTTACTGATTTACAGAAATGGTCTGATTTCCGCCGCTTACTCTGAAAATAATCTTACTGGAATTCCATCCGGGTCCGGTGCTTTCCCCCACTTCAGGAGCTCTAATTGCTTTATGATACCTGCAGTATCTATTCGTAATGATTCCACCACCAACTCGACTCTACGTGAGAAAACGGGAATGCTATCCTTATTTTCATCAGTAAATGAATTTTTGAATACAGTATTTAGACGTTAGCTGTATCGCGGCTTTCATTAACCTCGGAACTTCACAAATTAGTGCTGGAATATTTTTGTTGGTACAAGTGACTTTTCGTACATACGACTAAAATTTCTTTGGGTTTTCTGTGAGACTCTTAGAGAAAGACCAGGAATGAAAATCATTGAAGGCCTCACGCATCACAATTTTAACACGACCTCTTAACTCAGCTAAGGTTTCTAAATCGCTACGACACCCCTTCCTCCTTGAGCGTGCGTGTATCCTCCTTTGTTTTTTGAGTAATATTTTGACTTCGCGTGTGTACCACGGTGGATAATTCTCCCCGTTTATTGTCCGCTTCGGTATATGTATTTCCATACCTTCCCTGACTAAACGTATAAATCGTAGCCACGTTTCTTCAACGGTGACCCTCGTCAACTTGAAGTTATGGTAATTATTCCTCAGGTAGGTTCTAAAACCCTCCTTTGAGGCCTTACTGAATCTGTATACAATCCGTCCATTTCCCCTTTTTCCCTTGGTCATTAATTTGATAGTCGCAATTACCGCTTTGTGATCGCTTATTCCAGTGGTCGTTGAAATGTCGGTGAATAATTCTGACCCGTTAGTAACTAGCAAATCTAAAATGTTTTCACTACCGTTATGACAACGCGTAGGTTCATTAACTAGCTGCTCGAGATGATTATCGGAGAACAAATCGAGAATTACTTCAGAAGCTGCCTTATCCCTGCTACCTGCAATGTGATCGTAATTACGCCACTCCATATAAGGCAGGTTGAAGTCTCCTCCTAGAATCATAGCATGATCCTGAACATGGCTAGCTATACTATTTAAATTATTTCTAATCTCATTGGCCATGGTTACGTCGGAATCGGGTGGACGGTAGAAGGCGCCTATAACGAGTTTTGACCCAGCAACATTGAGTGTAATCCTTATGATTTCACAGATCATATCGAAGTCTATTTCATTACATGGGAGGAATTTATTCACAGCTATAAATGCCCCACCTCCATGAGATTGTCATCTATCTTTACGTAAAATGTTCATGCCATTTTTAAAAGTTTCGGCAGGAACGTATATCCGGTTTTAGCCAACTTTCTGAACCAATGACGATATCCGCTTCTGTGCTACAAGTAATGCTTTGATGTTGTGGTTGTTTGTTACAAACGCAACGTTTTTAATGAAAAACGTGGTATATTACAGACAATAACGTTAATATGAACGATCGTGTCAACAAGGACTATTTATTAAGATTCCCGGTGGAGCTTATAAACTTTAGTATCTTGGAAATTTCAAGGAACCATTGCTGGAGGAGGGAGGACATGAGGCAATGAAGAGTGTGGGCATATTCAGAGAATGCTAGGGAACAATTTTAGCGCACAAGAGAGGACTATCTTTGAATTTCCTTAAGAATGATGATGAATTTGATTATTTCATATCCAATATCAAGACAAGGGATTTTGCAGTGTTTACTTGTTGCAGAAGGTTAACACCCTAACACTTCAGTTTCGACGAGCCGATGTTTCGTGGACGGAGAATATTGCTCTGATCGCGAAGCGTTCTTTGACGTCATCCGCGGAAGCGAACGGTAAAACTTAAAATTTGTTCATCCTCACGAGCTAAACTTGTAAGTTTCACATCACAACTACGCAGATGGCACATGAAAAGTCAGCTTCCTTAGACACATCACGACGCTACAGACAGCTTCAAGCAATGGTTATGACCATTTGGTCTCCGACGCTCCCAACCGCATTCACCATTGTATGTCAACAACTGAACTGTTTCCAAGTTTCATCTAAGGCCAATTATGCCCTGTAGCATAAACTCTAACGAATTAATTAATATCTGAGCTAAGTAGTTTATTTGTCTGTCTGTTTAAAATTTTTACTTCGTTCCATATTTTTCGATTTGATTTTTTTGGTATTAATGAAAATTCGTCTCTTTGCAGTTGAAAACAAAATGCAGTTGTATCTTTCATTATAATTTGTGGGTTTTTCATTCACGTATGATAGTGTTATCATTGTGCACCATATGCTATATAATACAATCCTCTCTGGTGTCCAGCCGGATGGTGTTATATAAACACGACGTTTTGACAGCTAGCTCTGCTGTTTTCATCAGGTGTCAAGTCTCTTCCAGCTGTCGCAAGCTGGCTGCCGCCACATAGAAAGATAGAAGAGACCTGATACCGGATGAAGAAAGCAGAGCTAGCTGCCGAAACGTCGTGTTTATACAACACCATCCAGCTGGATAGCCGAGAGGATTATATTGCATCAGTATGCCGGGAAAGTCTCCACTAACACATAATATTGCTATAATAAAAATTTAATAGCAAATTTTTACTTCAGTATAATGTAAATCTAACTCCACTAGCGTCCAACTTGATTTGATATTCAAAAATATAATAGCAGCCACAATAAATGCCAAGCACATAATTAATTACACTGGCTGGCAAAACAGTAAGGCATTCAGAAGGGGAGGAGAAAACGAAATTAAACTTTACGGGATGAGTGAGTATATGAAGTTAGTTCAGTGGTTACAAAATTTCGTCAAATTTACAAAAGCGCACTTACCTGTATGACGTTGCGCCTTCTCTAGCCTGGAAGCATTCACTGATTCGTTTGGTGTCATAAAACCATTGTATCCTCTCCCAGGGTAAATTAACACACAACTGTTGCAACTAGTCACTTATATCCTGGATGCTATTTTATGCCATTTCATTTCTATATCAGAGTAAAGCTAAACCTACTGGGTTTGCCCGTTTCATTGAATTTAAAATGTTGTATAGTTCTTATGGCTTTATTCCCCGTAGACTTACAGGTCATTGCATATGGGAAAGTACTGATGCAAGGAACGAGTAGTAATTAGGCGATGACCTACTGAAAGAACAAACAAAATAATGTCATCCTGATCTGGGTTTCCCATGGTTTTCCCGGATCACTCCTGGCGAATGCTGGGATGGTTCCTCACAATAGCCCATGTGCACCACCTGCCATATCCCTTATACCACTAGAAACTATTACCCTTTCGGATAGGTGCAATACACCCACCGCCACACACTTTTAGTGAATCGTGGAGTAATAATAATGATAATAATACTGGCACTGGGACGTAGTTGACATCCAAGCTGACCCTACACATGTTCTATCGGGAACAAACCTGGGGATCTTGCTGATCACGATAGTATCTCAAGACCACACATATAGTTCATGCATTGTTATGTTGAAAAATGGCACCATGATATTGCCGCATAAGTTGTAACACATGAAGATACAGGATGTCCGCGACGTAGCATTGTGCCGTCAAAGTTCCCTCAGTCACTACCAGCCGTGACCTCAAGTGAAACCCGATGGCTCCCCACACCATGACGCCAGAAGTGACACCATTTTGCCTCTCCAAAATACTTGAATAATGGTATCTCTCCATATGTCACCTACATACTCGCAAGCGATGGTCAACCGAGGTATTGAGTATCGCGATTCATATCTGAACACAATGAGATTACATTTATCAGCAGACAATGTATTCCGCTCAAGGCATTACTCAAAAGGCAGCAGCTTGTGTTTTGGTGTTAATGGCAGCCTACGCATTACAAAGTAATGACCCGGTCCAGCTGCTTCTAATCTACGACAATCTGTGAGAGATACCACTGAAGGTTGCAAGGTGTCTATTACTTGTTCTCGGATTGCTGGCGTAAAACTGAAGGGGTTACGATGTACACAATATGGTGAACCTCCCATGCGGTGGTAAGATGTGGTCAACCGGAAAGTTGACGAGTATGCCTGCCTCTCCCGTTCCAATGCGGTTCACCATCGAGCCAGTGTCACATCCCAATGCACCACAAATTTGTAAATTACACGATTCAACCAGCCGACCAAATTAAGACCCACAATGAGGTAACTATCAAATTTTCTGCTGCTGATAACGCTGTCTCACACTAGGACGCGCCGCCTCCGTGTCCTTAACAGTGATCACTCAACATCTGACGCTTATATACCCAACCAGGTCTGGCAACAACACATAGCACGAAAAATAAAAATGCACTCTGGTGACCCTTCTATCTGTAACATACACTGAAGAGCCTAAGAAACTAGTATAGGCATGCGTATGCAAACACTCAGAGTACGGCGATGCGGTCGGCAACCCCTATATAAGACGATAGGTGTCTGGCGCAGGCGTTAGATCTGTTACTGCTGCTACAATGGAAGGTTATCACGATTTAAGTGAGTTTGAACGTGGTCTTATAGCCAGCGCACGAGACATGGGACACAGCATCTCCGACGTAGCAATGAGGTAGGGGTTTTCCCATAATACCATTTCACGATTGCATCGTGAATATCGGGAATCCGGTAAAACATCAAACCTCCGTCATCGCTGCGGCTGGAAAAAGATACGGCAAGAACGATACCAACGACGAATGAATAGAATCGTTCAACGTGACAGAAGTGCAACCCTTGAGAAAAATTCTGCGGATTTCAAATCTGGGACATCAACAAGTGTCAGCGTGAGAACCATTCAACGAAACATCGTCGATATGGGATTTCGGAGCCGAAGGCCCAATCGTGTACCCTTGCTGAGTGCACGACACAAAGATTTACGCCTCGCCTGGGCCCGTCAACACCGACATTGGACTGTTTATGGTTGGAAACATGTTACCTGGTCTGTGCAGTCTCGTTTCCAATTGTATCGAGCGGATGGACGTGTACGGATATGGAGACAACCCCATGGATTCATGGACCCTGCATGTCAGCAGGGGTCTGTTCAAGCTTGTAGAGACTCTGTAATGGTGTGGGGCGCGTGCAGGATGAAGTGACATGGGAACCCTGATACGTATAGATACGACTCTGGCAGATGACACGTACGTATGTACGCATCCTGGTTGATCACCTGCATCCATTCATGTCCCTTGTGCATTACGACGGACTTGGGCAATTCTAGCAGGACAATGCGACACCCCATACGTCCAGAATTGCCACAGAGTGGCTCCAGGAACACTCTTCTGAATTTAAACACCTCCGCTGGCCACCAAACTCCCGACAAGAACATTATTGAGCATATCTAGGGTGCCTTGCTATGAGCCGTTCAGAAGAGATCTCCGCCCCTGGTACGCTTACGGATCTATAGAAAGCCCTGCAGGATGCATGGTGTCAGTTCCCTCCAGCACTACTTCAGACATTAGTCGAGTCAATGCAACGTCGTGTTGCGGCACTTCTACTTTCTCGCGGGGGTTCTACACAATATTAGGCAGGTGTACCAGTTTCTTTGGGTCTTCAGTGTAGAATTGCAACTCTAAACAATTACCTACCCCCGATCATGTGTATGTGTACGAGGTTACATGGGCATCCGATTATATCTTCTAGGTGTTTTAATTTGATTTTGTCGGCAGGTTTGTTTATTTATTAAAAGTGGTACTTCGCAATATGTCTCTTAACATAAAACGCTTTTTAGAAAATTAAAGAATTATCAAATGTAAATTAATATCACGGCACAACATGATTAACACCATTGCTAGTAATTTTTGTCTTAAACATTGAACTACCGAGTCTGATTGGTGAGCGATAATACTCTGGCCTGGCATTCGGGAGGAAGGATGCAGGTTCAAATCTCCTTCTACCATCCATATTTGTATTTTCCGTGGTTTCCCGAGATTATTTAGATGAATTCCACGATTGTTTCTTCAAAAGGCCACGACAGAATTCCTTCTTGTTCCTTGTACCCAGTCTTCTCCCGTCTCTAATAACCCCAATGTCACCCAGGTGTAAATCTGTAAGAAAAATACATTGAATTGAAAATTCCCATCCCTTGTCGGTCTGTAAATTTGAAGGTACACGGTAACGACTTAGAATACTCTTCGTAGCTGCGACAAGCACATTGGTAGTCTTACTCTTGATTGGTAAAGCCCCCATGAACACTTCTTTTGATTCTTTTTGTGCTGGTTTGTGGAGTTCTGTTACAACATGGTCCTAGGTGCAGTGTTGTATCTCCTTCACGAACTTTTCAGTCAGTTGTAAGAATACGTTGTCCGTCCTGCTTGTGATGCTGGAAGGGACCTCAATCGCCCCGGTACACATAATAGTTCGTGGTAGAAGGCCAGAACTCAACTAACGATCAAGTCGTGAAATTATATTTTTATACTTTCCACTCCGAACAGTTCTGAAAACTGTTGGGTAGCCTGTAATACGATCTGTAGGAACTCGTGGACTTTGATATATCAAAATACTTTTCCAAGTTTTCACACATATAATTGGAATTTTTTTTAACAAGAACAGTTACATTAATCCTTGTATTCTTTCATATTCAATATCACCGACTAGAATAACATCTTCACCAATAGTCAGGAGGCAATTTCCAATTACTAATTATTCCCTTTGGCACCATATACAGGTTCATAACTTTCATACTTTTGTTTAGTGACATACCTTGATAAAATGCTCAGAATTGTTACTACCCTTCTTCATTTCAAGCAAGTATCTTCGAATAGCATTTATGGCCTTAATACTATCACGCTTAGTTTCTGAAGTTTCCAGGTTTATTCAGCGAATTAAGTATATGGGTGGGTACCATTTTATACTTGAGAATTATGTAGGTCTTAATGTTTTTGGATTGACCATCTATATATGTTGGATTAAAACCAAGTTAATGAACGAGATGCACTGGTTGTAACCATTTCAGTTTTATAACACCCCCATTTTAATTCTTTTAAAATCAATACTAGTTGTGTTGTTAACACATTGACTGCCATGATGAAACTTGGACTATGTATTGCTATGCCACACTGAAATCACGAATACTACTTGTGAGGCCAAATTGATTTTTTGCATCAGATGTCTTCTTTTGATCATGTAGAACTAAGTTACTTCATAAAATATCAAGTTATGACTGATCTGGATTGATAACAGGTGTGAGCCATATATGGCTCACGTGGCCCAACAACTACATTTTAACACCATTACGATCTGTCGCCACGTGAGCCACATGTGGCTCACATCATTTAAAACACAATAGGTATAAAAAAAATCGTTTTCAAGAAATGATTCAAACTCTTAGTTTATTTGCTTATATTAGCTACATATAAAATTGATAACTTGATAAGCTATCTTGCATAGCCTCATTCACTAGCTGTTCAAGTTCTTCAAAAGTTTGTCTTCTTTTGGCCATAACAATAAACTAGGAAACTAACCAAATACACAAACGTAACCTCAAATAGCATACACGAGCAAATCAGCAAAACAAAACAGTACTACAGCTGAGTCGTCGTAAGTTGATCTCTGACGGTTGCAGTTAGGAATCACCAGGGCTACCAAATGCAAAAATATTGATTGCTAAGAACATCAGAGTGTTCAGTGGAGCCACCACTTTTAAACCCATAGTTGAAACGCATTATCTGTGAGCCCCATGAGACTCACGAGGCCTCTAAACACAACTCTGCATGTGAGCCAGTTATGGTTCACTGCACAATGTATACGTGAACCAAATATGGCTCACGTGGCGTCATAACCCATGCAACTGTGAGCCAACATTGGCTCACGTGGCAGTCAATGTGTTAAAGTATCGTTTGTTTGTAACATCATCTTCTTTAGCTGCATGTTTGAGAATTTTACCCTGAATATGCAAATTCCTTTCTATTGTATGGCAGCGTTCTGGCCTCGCATTCTTAGAACGCGATTTCTAATCCCCGTCCGTACATCCAGATTTGGGTTTTCCATGGTTTCCTCCCCCCCTTACTCCAGATGAATGGCCGAATTCCTTCCTTTCCTCGCCCTTTGTCCTTTCCCGCCTCTAATGACCTCGACGTTGACGAGGCGTAAAGCCATAATAAAAAAAACACATTCATGGTTATAATGACGTTGGTACCTAGTGTGGTCGCTACTTTTTCAAAACAGAATCAAATCCGTTTCCGTACCGGTCATGACACGTATCACAATCGTCATCTACAACCCTGAAGGCATGCTTGCACCCAGTCCAGCAGAGTTTTTAAACTCGTTGAATGACAAATGAGTATTGAAGTCTTGGTTAGAAATGTGTTTGAGGTTCGTGTTGTCTTGTTTGAAGAGTACAGTTAGATTATCGTTATCTCTAACAGTTTTTGTATTCTGCCATCAATCTGACAATGGTCGAAGGAATCAACTAACTGGTGTCTACCCATAAAAAATTATTTTGTGCATGTACTGCTTTTCACCCGAAACACCACTAAATACAAATTTTTGATTTAGTGAAAGATCACTGGGTAGGAGTACATATTGGCTATCGTAATATATAAAATAATGATTTTTAAAATTGGATTTAGTATTTCAACTGAGCATTTTTCTGATACAACGAATTTTAAAATACGCTTACGGTTTAAAATCTAAATCCATTGAAGTGTTACAACAGTGAGAGCACAAGATTAGTTTTTCAGTAATTTCTTTGACAGCAAATGGTTGCCTATATTATTTCAGGGAACCCAGGTATATTTATTCTTTCATTCCGCTTGACATTTTCAGATACATCCACATTATTCATAGATAAGTTGCAGGTTGTTTTACAGACTATACACTGTAAAGAACATGGGGTTGCACGGGCTATATAAAGGTGTGCAAACATGCAAAGTCAATCAGTTGTGAACAGTGCCTCCTATGAATAAGTATGGTCGTGCATTATTAACTAAGCTGATCAAAAAGCTTGAAGAACATGTATTATTATACTATCAGTTTTGTAGACCGGCTGCTAAAATCGAAAAGTGTCTGAAACTTGAACAGATAGGAATCAATCCATTAGATGCAGCATGCAAGGGGTATGGGTACAATCAATGCATATCATATACTCGCAAAGAACACTTCTAGTAAAATGAAGGCGAAAGGTGCTAATTTTGGTGAACGCACTTAAGTACGTATATTTAACATGGCTATTTGTCCCAAGCTAAAGTTTAGTGCAGTTTAAAAAGTAAAAGTGGAAGGGTACTATCCCATTAGTTACAAGTTTTCCGAATTTTCAGCTGCCAGTGTTCTCGCAGGAGGTGTCTCGAACATGGTCAGAGCTGTCATAGCGGTCAAAGATGCAGATAAGTAGTTGACTGAAGAAACATGTCACAACTAAGCCATGAAGGCAATTGCAATGTGGAGTAAAGATTTATATTTGAAACCTTACCAGAAATATTTATCAGTATTAAAAAGAATTTAAAAATATCATTGAGGCCACTGACAGACGTTGATGTGCCCAGAAAGCTTAAGTAATCGTGTATACTTTAATTGAAATGGGCCCCTACAAATCTAAGAAGGTCGCCATACTCAACAGGTGACTGAAACTATTTCTTGTCCCGATTCTGGATCAGTCTGTGGATATATTTTTCCAACTGAACATGTTCCAATTAGAAGTCAAGTAAAAAAAAAAATTCTGACATGAGCTGCTTGTGCCTGTACAGAAATACCTCTAACATGACACTGAATATCCACCTCAAATTATGGGTGATGTAATGAGATAGCATCCATCATATGTGATGTGAACTAGGACATAAAAAGAAAACATGTAAATAGACATAAACACATCATCTGTATTTATTACAATGCTTTAAGGCAAATTAATTTACAATAATGTAATTAATTGATTTGCGATCACGAGAACATGAAACTCTTTCTTAACGCTAGTTTAACAGAGAGTTAGGGGCGCCCATTGATTATGTTACATGAAAAATGGGGCGGGGTCCAGCGAAATCTCGCGAAGTTGGAGGGGTATGATGGAAAACTCACACGAGGTTTTCAAATTCTTGAAAAAAAAAAAAGCCTCAGAAAACTACTAAGTCGATTAGAAGGAGGGGGGGGCGGTCAGGTCAAAAATCGCACCATCTTAGAGGGGGGGGTCCGACCAGATCTTACCAGAAAGGGGGGAGGGTCCAGAATTCCGGAAAAAAACCTCACGTAATTAATGGACGCCCCCTTATAGACAGAAAAATTCTGCCTGTTTGTATATCGACATCGTTGTTGCTTATCTGCAGCGGTTTCTGTCCGCTGTTGGCGTCGATGGATTATATGCGTTAACCTCTCACTGGATGCTAAGGGAAACAGCCATTTGGGAATAGATATCCGTAAGCGTATACGTGTTTTGGGTCCAGGTAGCAGCGCTGCCTTGTCTCAGTGGCCCTCTGGAAGACTCGTCCAACTAGTGATCGAATGTCCCTGTAAAGTAATTTGGAGGGGATGAGAGAAATGATTGGTTATTGGCGTAAATAAAACGTCTCACTACCCGAGTAATAAACATTGTATGTTAGTTAGTTGGTCGTCTTTTAAGCTGGGAATTACAGCTCTGGTAATCTTTTAAAATGTTGATAACTGTCTGACACTTTTTACGAAATCCTGACAGAAGGCACGAAGACATTTGCTAGACGTCTATTGATGGCTCTTTCCTCACCTTGATATTATGAATCATTCGACTTCTGAAATGTTTTAGGATCAAACCGGCAGAGTGGTTTGGGGCCTCTGCGTCCCCCCCCCCTCCCTCATTCCCAAACAAACAATGTGAAAACTATGACGTTAAGTTTCCAAATTATTGTAAGTTTCACAGTTTACATCACTTTTGTTCTCAATTTCACGTCACCATTAGCGTTTTACCCTGATCTAAGATCGCTCATCTTCTCTTGTTAGCAAGGAAAAAATTAACATTAGCCATGATAATCCCAGCTATTGTGTGGCAGTTCTATCAAGATGATCATGTATATATAACGTAACAATGAGATACACATGCTAGTAAATTTTATGTACGAGTATGTTATATGCCATACATCAGCCTAGTGGGTATTAACTGCTGTGAGATTCAGTCACACCTACGTGACAATTAATCTCACTGCTCACTAGCGTTGCCAGGTGTCCCGATTTTCAGGGGTCTGGGGACGCGTCCCGGTTTACCATCGATCGGGACGCCAAATGTCCCGATTTTTTTTAGCTAGCCCGTCACTTGGCGCAAAAAATGAAATCGCGTGTCCACGTCAAACGCATAGCACCCAACCAGCCACTGCTAGTCACGGCTTATGGTTCAACTGATCCCACTAACCAGCACATTGTGCAATAAACAGTTTAGCATGTTTCATGGTGGCAAAAATGACAAATAGCAACACCCGAAATGTAATGAAAACAAGAAAACAGAAGGGAGTGTCAGTTTAACAAAATCGCTGAAAATATTTTTAACAGCGATCAGATGAGCACCCTAGAATCAAGAAGAAGTGCTTAAGTTACAGAGACATGTCACTCGGTTTATCACACCTTGTCATTCATTTCATTCTGTTGTGAATCAAAAATCGATCGTACTTTGCATAATGAGTCTAAATTTGTTACCGAGCGTGGTGGGTGAACGGGTGACGTTTTGGCCTCGCATTCTGGGGGACGCGGGTTCGAATCCCCGTCCGGGCATCCAGATTTGGGTTTTCCATGGTTTCCCCAAATCACTCCAGGCGAATGCCGGGATGCTTCCTTCAAAAAGGCCATGGCCTAATTCCTTCCCGTTCCTTGTCCAAGTCCCATCCCGCCTCTAATGACCTTAACCGTCGACGAGGCATAAAGCAATAATTAAAAAAAAAATGTTAAAAAATCACAAATTAAAAAATTGCCGAGAAATTGTCACATGGAAGAACAAAGACTATTGAGATTGCACATATGTGTAATTATGTGTAATGGTTTAGGTTCGGCATCTACTGAAGAAGCTACCGAAACTTTTCAAAATGATACATTTCATACTGTTGTTACTGGAACCTCCAGTCACGGTAGGTCATAAGTTTTTTTGCAGATGGTAAGATTTTACAGCCCAACAGTTAAATTAAAAAACTTGTGTTTTATGAAGACGTGAATGAAGCTCCATCAGCCACATATAAAAATTTATTGGCACGACTGAATGAGCCCAGTTTTGAAAGTAAGCATCTTACTAGTTACTATGCAGACAACACAGAGTGAACTTCAGATGTCTCAATTCAGATTTTCAAGTTACTGCACCATAGTAAAAATCAAATTATATCAGCAACATGTTCTGCACACATTTTACATAAGTGTAAAATATACTCCATGTATGAGTAAATTTTAAGTGGAGAATTTCATCCTGAAACTATATAGTCTTTTCTCATGCCAAATGAGCTCAAGCTTTAAAACACTTTTACGAGACGCATGAATCTGAATATTGCTGCCGGTTTCAAACGAGGCAGCTGAAAGGAAATTATCCCAGATTAATATAATTTGGTCTAAGAGCTCGAATAATCACTCGTCCATGTTAAACCATTTAAAATCAGTTTCATTTAGCGAATTTTATAATTACTATTTAAAAAACTACGATAAAAGCAATGAAATCTAGAAATAAATAAAATTTTAATAATAAAATAAATAAGTACTTTTGTCAACAAGTCTCACTATTACTATAATATTTAATGAGATGCATAAGTTCCTAAAATTTTACAGATAAATACCTATTGAAATTACCCCTGTCCTCCATAAATTATAAAAATAAACGTGAATCACATAAAAACCCGTTTCTTTGGAATTGTGGAATTGTCCCGAATCCCGATTTTTTTTATTTATTTTTTTTACCTTCCTTCCCAATTTTTAACATCCTGGACCTGGCAACACTACTGCTCACCCACATGAATGCAACAATCACATAGCAAAGTAACCATCAATAACAATAAAACAAAAGAACTGGAGTATTAATGCGACAAGTAAAAAGCTGTTTCATAGTAAGGTCACTTAGAAAAACATAATCGTATTGTGAGTCACATTCATCTAGAGGTATTTCTAACCTAGAGTGATCTGATTGATACAAATTTTTTTACAGTGTTGCATAATGAAAGTAATTGAATTCAGGAAGAATGAAAATTCACTAACAATTAATTCAATATAATTAGCGATAAGCAAATAGTACCACCAAAAATATAACATTACTTTAAAGTAGTGATGGAAGCGTATGCTTTCTCGCAAACAAACTACACTGCAAAATAATGTTTCCGAAGCTTCCACATATTATGAACATCCTTTTTTTTACTGCCGTTCACACTTACTCCTTCGTATTTACAATTTTTGTTAAATTTTGTAGAAATATGATTCCGTTAAAAGTTCTTATCTTCGAAGTTTGTACAGCTATGTTGGGGAATTCACAACTTGTGTTGGATCCATGACCGAGCGTGGTGGGTGAACGGTTAACGTTCTGGCCTCGCATTCGGGAGGACGCGGGTTCGAATCCCCGTCCGGGCATCCAGATTTGGGTTTTCCATGCTTTTTCCCAAATCACTCCAGGCGAATGACCTTAGCCTTCGACGAGGCGTAAAGCCGTAAAAAAAAAAAAAAAAAAAATGGATCCATGTGTTAAATTTGAACTCGAGATGAAACAAAAGGCATTAAATGTTTTCCGTCAATGTGTTATCGTATGAAGAAAAAGTGCCAGAGATTTTTCTTAGTGCTACTGAGGGTTTTTGCATTCTTCTATTCGCATAGGAGTAATAGACTTTAGTATTCTTTTCCTTATGGTCTCACGCCTCCAGGAGATCATTAGTGGCGGGGGAAGGACTATTGGTAAGGAACGTTAAGGAGATCGGCGAACCATCCCGGCGATAGCCTGGAGTGATTTGGGGAAACCATGGAAAATCCAAATCTGGATGGCTAAACAGAGATTCGAAAACTGCGTCCTTTAGAATTTTTAACTTGCAATTGAGGAAATGACCCACAACATCTAGTTGTTTATAATTAATGTTTGCCTGAAAGAAATGTTCATATAAAATTTCTCCGCTTCACAATTACAATGGGATTGCTTGTATTCTCAGTTGATTTTCTAGGAGTTAACATACAATCATGTATACAAATACCTGGCTTAATTTCAGGTATTCCTATATTAAATTAACAGAAGGAACCTTGTACGCACTTCCGTACTCCTACCTATTTAATGTCAAGAAGATTTTCTTAAACACAAAAAGAATTAGTCACTGCCACACCAATTTGACGCCCTTTGAAACACGATATTCCCACCACTCCCTGAAATTGCCGTCCGGGGTATGTGCCCCGGTTTACCCCCACCCCCTCCCCCTATATCCGGCTCTTATATCATACACCAAAAATGAAGTCTTCAGCCCCTTGCACTTTTTTCATGTTAAATGTAGATTATTCAACATTTAAATTTCTTCAGTCCAACAGAGTTTTTAAAACTATCGTGTGGTGCTATCTGGGAGATCCCCGAATTATTTCTCAGCCGCCAATTGAAACAGTATTTGACTCGCCGCCCAATGCACCTCGTTTCGTGCCTACATAACCTAACTCGGTAATCCTACCGCGTATTTGGAACATTCAATTTAATGTGTAATCAGAACTACGGAGACGTTCTGGCTTACTTCACATTACACAGCAAGCTGGGCCAGAGGTGAAGGTTTAGTTATGGGCATTTGGAAATACCATCCGCACCAAGATTCGAACCATGGTCCTTTCAGTCTGCAGTCAGACGCCCTAACCACTGAGCCCACCGACCACTGCTGTCCAACAGAAACTACTATCAAATTCCTTCGATGTTATTTAATAAAAGAAAATATCATCTCCACACTTCCAAAGAAAGCACAAGCCGACAAATGTGAGAATTATCGCACCATTAGTCTAACATCACATGCTTCAAAATTACTGACCAGAATAATATAAAGAAGGATGGAAAGGGTAGTAGAAGAGATAATACGTGAAGATCAGTTTGGGTTTAGGAAAAATCGCGGTACAAGGGAAGCAATTCTGTCTTTAAGATTTATACTTGAAGGGCGGATCAAGAAAAACAAAGATACTTTTATAACATTTGTTGATTTAGAAAAAGCATTTGATAATGTTAGGTGGGACAAGATGTTCAAAATTTAAAAGAAGTTTGGTCTAAATTATCGAGATAGAAGAATACTCTATAAACTATATAAGAATCAAGTGGCTGTAATAAAAGTAGAGAATCACGAGAGATATGCATCAGTTAAAAATGGTGTGAGACAAGGTTGTAGTCTATCCCCGTTAATATTCAACTTGTATGTAGAAGAAGCAATGAAGAAAGTCAAAGAAAAATTTCCATGTGGCATAAGTTTTCAGGGAGAAAAAAAATCAGTATGCTACGATTTGCTGATGACATTGTCTTGTTAGCAGAGAGGGCTGAGGAAATTGAGAAGTTACTGAATGGCATGAACAAAATACTGAAGGAAGATTTTGGACTGAATATAAATCAAAGCCAGACAAAAGTGATTAAATGTAGCAGAAATGATACCATTACTAGTAGATTAAATATAAAAATAGGATCGGATGCAATAGGAGAAGTAACTGAACTCTGTTACTTGGGAAGTAAAATTACAACCAATGGCCGAAGCAGGAATGATGTTAAAAGCAGAATATCACTAGCAAAAAGAGCCTTCATGAAAAAGATAAATCTTTTAGTTTCAAATATTGATCTAGGAATTGGAAAGAATTTTTTAAAACTCTATGTGTGGAGCACAGCACTTTATGGTAGCGAAACATGGACTTTAGGAACCGGAAAGAATGAAAATTGAATCATTTGAAATGTGGTGCTACAGAAGAATGCTGAAAATTAAGTGGACTGACAAAGTAAGAAATGAACGAGTTTTGGAAATGGTAGGTGAGAAAAGTAGTTGTTTTTTTTTGTTTTTTTTGTTTTTTTAAGTATTGTGTGAATCTGTTTGGCTTCTTTACAGCCATCCAGGTGTACAACGGTCTTAGTTCCAGGCGGCCCCTTTAGGGCTACATCTTATTTTTGTGATTTGTTTTATGTGCTGTCTGTATGGTCGACCTCTCTACAGTCGACCATGCATACAGTACTTTTATTATGAATTTTAATCACAGCCTTTGCTGGTAATTGTTAGGGCGCTAATGACCTCGTTGTCGACGCGCCCTAAAGCCACAAAAACAACACAACAACAACAACAGAAAAGTAGTTTGTGGAAGAAGCTTACGGAAAAAAGAGACAGGCTGGTAGGTCATATTTTGAGACATTCTGGTTAAGTTGTTAGTGGAGGGAACAGTCGAAGGTAAGAACTGTAGAGGAAGACAGAGATTAGAATATATGAAACAGATAATTGAGGACGTGGGCTGTAAGGGGTATGTAGAAATGAAGAAGTTAGCACAGGATAGGAAAGGATGGAGGATTGCATCAAACCAGTCTAAAGACTGACGACAGCAAAAAAAAATCATCGTATTAGAACACAGGTTATATTCGATTTCAGTTATCATACTTAACAAAAGCAAAGTATTGTTTTCAGTACACCATAAAACTACGGTGATTCTCACTGCTCACGTCCAAATGTACAGTGTGCTCCTTTGGTACGGATAGCTAAGCAGTTATGTTTTAATCAGATATTATGGAGATAAACAAAATAGATTATTAACTACAGATAAAGAGAGTTCATTTAACGTTATCTTCTCAGTGACCGAATACACTGTGAATAAAACACAATGACCTTTTCCTCATTGACAAGAGAGCAACTAATTACATCACTACTATCTCACTAACCATTTTGTAAATCATGCTTTAATTTAATTCATCCTTGTTTACGAAAAGTATGGATTGATGGAAAATAAACCTTGAAAAAGCTAATCACTGCTTTGTGATACCCAATTTACCCGGACTATAACTAAGAGATCTCCCAAAAATGTCTTCGCCTTGTATTAGAAGTGGTATAAATATATATATAGAATAGTTAATCGACTGAAAATCGGTGTAATCAGGTAAATCAGTCGGAAAGAGAGCGTTGAAGCTCATTTCAACTAGACATGCGGATGTTACACCTCAAGCCGGGGATACCTACAGTCCTGATTATAGCCTTTACACGGATTTCGTTGATTTTCTCCGTGAACTGAGATACTGTTCCCGATTTTCGTCTTAACAGCTACACATTTCACGTACGAAGTAAAAAGTAACGCGCAGAACAAAACTTGAACGGTTCGCAGACTGATGGCGACACTCATTCTCCACTCCTATTTTAGTACAGAGACCAACTAGTCGACGGATATTGTTGTCACAACTGGAAAGTAAAAGATGCTGTGCAAGTGCGGTTAAGCGCTGGGAGAAAGAGGGTTAATATCAACATACTTATTACAAAAATGAAACAATCCCTCGGTTTACACAAGAACAGTCTGGTGGCTCAGTGGTTAAGGAGTCTTACTGATGAGTGAAATATCCCCGGATCGAATCCCATGTGCCGATTTTCAGAGGCTCTTAACATGACCTTCACCTCTGAGAAAGCTTGCTGTGTAATGTGAAGTATGCCAAAAAGCTTCGGTAGTTCGGATTCTGCCTTAAACTGTGAGTCTCCCATACCCGGTTAGATTAGGAGGAATGCCTCCTACGAGAGAGTCCAATCAACCTTCGGATTGATTACCACCCTTAGCTTTAGCGGTGTACCCAAATAGTGAAATAGATCTCTCTATAACTGCAACCATTTAAAGCCTAAATCTGACTTCTTAGATTGGTAATAGAACTTCAGTGTTCCCCCTGCTCTAGTGACACCGAGCGTGGTGGTGTAACGGTTGGCGTTCTGGCCTCGCGTTCGGGAGGACGGTGTTTCGAATCCCCGTCCGGGCATCCTGATTTGGGTTTTCCATAGTTTCCCAGATCACTCCAGGCAAATGCCGGGATGCTTCCTTCAAAAGGCCATGGCCGAATTCCTTCCCATTCCTTGCCCCCCATCTTTTCCCGTCTCTAAAGACCTCGCTGTTAAGAGACTTTAAGCAGTTAAAAAAAAAAAATCTTGCAACTGCTCATTTCTTCTTACGTCGAACTTTTTGGATGCCGAGGATTTGGGTACGTCCTTGTTCGGATTAAGCAACACATTTGAAGTTAATGGAAATAAAATAGAAGAGCTTAAATAAATGTTTGGAAACTTTATTCGAATTTGATTGCAAATAAACCGAGCCCAGTGCTGAGTAGTAACGTTCGGGCCTGGCATTCTGGAGGTCGACGGTTTGAATCCAGATGTCGGTTTTGCATGGTTTCCCGAAAACACTCCAGGAATTTCCTGGAATGGTTCCTCCAAACAGCCATAGCCAAATTCCTTCCCATTCCTTGTCCCCAGTACTCTTCCACCTAATTACTTCGACGTCGACGAGGTATAGAGCTCGAAGAAAAAAAACTTACTATAAACTTTTATTTTCAAACATACACTGAGACAGAGAACTCAATGAGTGTGTATTTTATGTAGTTGTTTTATAAGAAATTTGAAAAATAAATTGACTATGATGTCAAAACGGCCGTTGTAAATTCAGTCTTTTACATTGACATGCTAAAAGCCAGGGGATGACATGATGTAAATGTGTTGATGGTATACTGATTGTGTCAAAATGGTATAATCTAGCTCACAGAGTTTATTATCTTGGATCTCCGAGTGGAGCCGCGTCAGCTTATTAAAAACTAACGTTTCTGCCATCGTGCTGTGGCTTTCTTCAGAGGAGTTCGTAATCATTGTCAGTGTTGTTGGCTCGACTCGTGGATGCGCTAAAACGTTTGCTGATGTCGTAATTGCTAAGCACAGAGAAATAACTGAGTCAAAACGTGGAAAATGCTGAGCCTGATCCAGATAACCTTGGAAGTGCTTGTAAAATTTAAAGTTGCACAGTGTCAACAGTGTTTTTTTTTTTTTTTTTTTTTCCTTAATGGCATTCGGCAACGGAGGCCATACAGCCAGCTCAATGTGTATTTTCTCCAATGTATGGACGCCACAGGACGGACAAGACATTCACACAGACACACAACACTTAACATCCATGCCCGCGGCCGGATTCGAACCGGGGGCCTTCGGCACGTGGAGCTAGCACTCTAGCCCCTACGCTACCGAGGCCGGCTGTCAACAGTGTTCAAAGAGTTCCTTGTGGACTGAATGACCTACATAGCACAGCACAGAGGCAAACCATGTCTGTTAAGGGCCCCATACATACAGAAACTTGTTGGCCAACTTGGTTGTGTTGTAGTTGAAGTTGGAGTGTGTATGGGTAAATTGGCAGACCAAATCACAAGTTGGTCAACCAAGTAGGCGATTTTCAAACTCTTTTGATATTTGTGGGTGGGGTGTAATGTTGTGTCAACGTTCTGGATTGTATATGGGAAGTTGTACAGTCTGACTGCCGAACGCACTATACACGTCTCTGTGCAGTCCATGTAGCTACGTCTGGCGTTGATGGGATATAGTAACAGCAGTCCCAAACTAGTTTCTTTAATCACAGTAAAGCGACTTACCTGAGCTTGCCAATACTTGCATTGGAAGAACATAGTTTTTTCCGGTGAGTCAAGTTTCCAGTTGGTACTAGCCGAATGTCGTATTAGGTTATGGTGCAAACCACATGGGGCCATGTATTCAGTTTTTCAGCAAGACACTGTGCACGCTGATGGTGGTTGCATAATAGTGTGAGTCATGTCTTTTTGGCATGGATTACGTTCTCTGGACAAATAAATCCGGACCATAACAGATATTTGCATTCTCGGCTGCTAGGTGAAGGTTTGCATCCTGTACGTAATGAACTCTGTCAACGATAGATATTTTCTGGATGATAACGCGTTATACAGACTGTGTGTGAACGATTTTAGAAGCATTCTGGACAATTCCAGCACATGATTTTGCCACAGAGATTGTAAGACACGAACTCCGTGGAGCATATTTGGGATTTGATGGACAAAGCCATTCTTGCATGAAATCCAGCACGCAATTACTGGCTGCTTTAGTGAAAGAATGATTACGCGACTCTGGCGTACTGTCACGACTCACCTAACACTCGTTTAATTCTAAATCACACAACTAAATCTTTTGCACCAAAACTTGGTCCGTTACACCAGCCTTAAAGTCTCCGCAAAATACAATAGGTGCTTTGGTTTGTGATTAATATTTGGTACGGCAGTAGGATATTGAGCTGTACCGCATGCTGTTATTTGCCTAGGTGGACGTACTCGGTTTTATGAACGAATTCGAATCGAAAGACGCCATTTTCTTCAATGTGGCAATATCGTTTAACTGTCAAATTATGTGTACAGTCACAAAAATATAATCCTTTATTCATAATGTAAATCTAATATGTCAAATGAAATATTAGATTTACATTATTTATTGATGACCGAAGACCTTCTTACCATGGATAGTTATTTCCTGCAGTTACAGTGTATTTTAGGTCCTGCGGCGAATGTCACTCGCGTTTTGTTGCGTCCCTTATTACGTATGCTAGCTTCTTCTTTGGTGGCGGACATGCAAAGATATGTCCTACAACGCAGTCATGCGTTCGTTAGCGCACGCAGTGGTCCTCTGTAGGCCAACCCTTGCTGGGTCGTGACTGCACTTCTCCCTTTCGAAGCAGCGTCGCCCATCGCGACGCGAATTCTGGACTCGTGTCTCAAAAATAGAGATTTGTCGCCTTCTTGGGACCTCCAAATAGTACCTCGTCAACGCCTTGATAACTTTTTTACTCTAACTCGAGTGTGGTCACCTACCTGGTGACTCGACTTAGATTCTGACATCTCCTCACCAGCGCTAAAGTGATCTCTCCCACATGGCATCTCTCGCCAGGCTGTCCTTCGTTCTTTCCGCAACTCGAAATCAGCAACAGCCGCCTTGTACACCGGCGGAGTTACTAAAAATCGTTCGCCAAGTGGGCCAAACACTTGCTTGCGTCACGCGAGTGGAGTGTCCCAACCGTTCAACGTTTCGTGTAATCTTTCCCGTGCGTGGGCATAACAGCGCCAAAGAGTACTTATCGCTATTTTACCCTGTGTTTACAGGTTTAAGTATCATTTCTGTAATGGTGGCTGACACAGAGTGTGTCCAAGGGGAGATAATCCTTCTACTGTATCTTTCGGCAGACAATAGACGACACCTCGTACCATTTGGCGGCACTTGCCTACCCAGCACCCTATCGCCACTGTGTCACCGGTAATATTTCGCGTCATAATCAAATTTAATACCACTCGGTAATCGGTTGTGACATTACATGCGTAAGTAGTAATTTTTGTTAGGTTAATCGTTCACTGACTGAATTTTTTTTTTTTTCATCTTCCTTGAACTTATCCCGCTGTTGCAGTGTTGGAATTTTCAGAAGGCGACTTGTTTGCGATTTGGTCGGCTTGTGGCTGATCCTGACGCCTCCCGAAGAACAAAGCTGTGTTCCATCTGTCTGCGTAACGTGTAACTATATTCTGTGCGCGATAACCGATTTTTGTTTGTGAACTGTGTGGTTTATGAGGCGGAAATTAGTAACCGTTCCAAAATTCGCATTGATGATAGCGGTGGCGCACATTAACACGCACTGCCACACTGCTTGGTTTATTTTTTACTTATGGCTCTACGCCTCGTCGACTTCAAGGTCATTAGAGGCGGGATGGGACTGGGGACAAGGAACGGGAAGGAATTCGAACATTGTCAAGTTTTGACAGAGCGAGCGTCGACACTTGCCCACTGGTCCGTCCTAGCGCTCACTTACTGTCAGCTGCGGTTTTAACTTTCCAGTCGGCATCTGTAAGTACCTGGCTAGGATAAAACACACACACAGAGACTTAATTTACTTAGAATTAGGACGTAGGTACTCCTTTGAACGATATCGAGAGTTGTGGCTACTTGATTTACTATAGAAAACTGTTGCATGGTATTGTTACATTGATAGATACATTAATCGGAGGTTTTCCGATACTGGAAATAGTGGATCATAGCATCAAAAATAATGGCAGATGGTTTCTGAGCCAGCGTAGGGGGATTGATAGAAAAATGCCTAAAATGGTCAATTGGGATGGTAATAGGTCTGGCCTATGAAAACTGAAGCGTTCCCGATTTTGAAAGTGGGGAATCCGCTTCTCCCATTGGCTGAATATCATGTCGTTCACGTGTACTTCACGTGACAGCAATCTGGGTCCCTCTTGGACAGGAGGTGGCTGTCGAGTTCTCACTGTAAGGACTGCAAAGCCAGCGTCCTTGCCGCTGGTGTCATATTGAGGCGGTGTAGTCTCACACCGTTGGGATGGCTTGAAAAAAAACTGCCTTTCTCACTGCTAAAATCTATACTTCAAAATACTGCCAGCGACAACATGACCTTTTGACGGAAGCATCCCAGCATTCGCTTGGAGTTATTTGGGGAAACCATGAAAAGACCCTAATATGGATGCCCGCACGGGGATTCGAACCACCGTCACTGCTTGGCGTTCACTGACTGGATATAACGAATGCGAACCTAGTGGTTTTGGTTGGCTGCGGAACCATTAGTTTTAGACAACGATGGCAATTCACAACGGCTCGAACATTGTCTGCACGCAATACGAACACAGAAATCAATGACTGACTCCTTATAAGGGGCTGTTGTTAGAATTTTCTCACCGAGTTTCGATGTTCTTGGGAATGTACCTCGTTCTGATTTACGCTTCTTTCTATGATTCACCTCAGCCAGTTACAGCTCTAAGTATCTCTATTTCCAATCACAGAGCACAGATCTGTTCCTCATCCAACAGGTGCCGTAGTAACCCGAAAGTTGTATGCCCTGTACTCTCTTTTTTTTGCCGTAGAGTTTATTGTACATCAGATTCTCTCGAGAATTTTCACACGTATTTCCGCAGTTAGCTTTTACAGGGAACATATTCTGTATTGTAATGACAGAATGTTAATCATCCTATTATCGAACATAAAATTGGGTCTCACATTGTAACAGCCCTAATACCTGTATTTTGAATAGTATTGGACTGTGTGAAATATTTGTAGTGAGCCAAAGTTTGCTTGAAAGTGATTTGATATGTTTATTTTGTAAATTCTTGTAAATAAGTGTATATAGACTTTGTTTTAGGTAAGAAAATTATTTAAAGACCATTTAATATGTTTAAGAACCGAATGATGCAAGAGAATTTATTAAAAGTTTGTAATTCCATGTATAAATGTAAGTTACGATGTCTACAGAACAATTTTCCACCATTTGAAAGGATTTCTGTAAATAATTTTGTATTTAAGTATCTCTAATTACCATTTCTAATCATTTTGTAATGTTATTAATTAATTTTGTATCAATTCCGATTGTTTTTAATATGTTTGATTGTTTGAGTGATTGTTAATGATCGAGAAATATCGGGCGGATGCCTTTGAAGAATTCTCGTAATTTCGATAGACTCTATATAAACAGATCGCCTGGACAGAGAGTTTTAGTTTGCATTAAGTATTCATTCAGTGTTACAGAGACATTCATGCAAGTTTTCATTCAGTTTTCGATTCAATTCAAGTATTCAGTAAGTCAGTATTGCATCTTTGGATTGTAACAACTATGCTTGTGAATGTCGCAGACTTGTTTTGATTGAAAATAAACGAGCATCAACATACATTGTTTTTTTGGTGGACTTTTTAATTAATAAATGCAGTAAATTAACCGACCAAAGAACCTTAACATGGCGACCGTTGACATGACGAGAAGTTCTTAAACATCTGTGGGATGTTTATCTTCTAAAAAGAATCTGCAGAAAATTGCGACGGAGTATCGGCGATTTAAGCGAACATAACCTGCGAGGAAATTTCGACCGGCTACGACACGGATTTGACGCCGAGTGGATCTTCTTCGGCCTAAGGCGGAGAATTTTCATCGGGAATCGGCTGTAATCTTCCGACGTCGAGTGGATTTCCTTCGGCCTCAAAATCGTCTTCCTACAGTGAATTGTGAAAAGTGTGGTTAAGTGTTTGAAGTCAGTGTGGTGTTTAATGATTAATTAAGTGCTTCTAAGTGAAATTTAATGTGATACAAAAGTGAGGAATAACTGTAAGTACGGCATTGAATATTCAAGTGATTTCTTTTGCATGTTATAGTGTGACAGATTGGAAAGCTTTTAATTTTACTTAATTTTGTTTTTTATATTGATTTGGCTGATTACTAAAAATGGCTGATAATCAGAACCTGCAAGCTTTTCTAGAGTCATTTGTAACCAATTTTAATGCAAAATTTTCTGAACTTGATGGTAAACTTGATAGTAAGTTTTCTGAATTTAGAAATGAGTTAAAAAGTGATAATGATAGCAAATTTTCTGAAATTAATTCTCAGTTTGCAGAAATCAATGTAAATTCGATAACAAATTTTCTGAATTTAAAAATGAGTTAAATCTTGACAGCAAATTTTCTGAAATTAAGTCTCAGTTTTCCGAAATTGATGACAAATTTGATGATAAATTTTCCAAATTTGATAGCAAATTTTCTGAAATTAATTCTCAGTTTGCTGTAATCAATGATCAGTTTTCTCAACTGCAACAAAACAATGATAAAACATTCTCTGATTTGACTAAATGTTTTGATGTTAAAATCGCAGAGCAATTTCAGGGTTTTAGCTCTCAATTCAAGGAAGATATTAACAACTTAGATTCTAAATTGGGGAAGGTAGTAACAGAATGTAAGGAAAAATTTGAAAAGGTTACGGAAATTTGTGAACAGAATAAGACTGAATGTGTAAATTTGATTTATAAAGAAGTCAGTGAAAATTGTGATAAGATGAAGGAGGAATATGTTGCTTTATTCCAAGCTAGTGATAGTAAAGTTGCTCAAAGGGTCAATGAGTTGAGACAAGAGGTGGGATTAAATATTAATACATTGGTAAATCATCAGGAACAACTTACCCAGGGATTGGAGACAACCCAATCTAACGTTAATCAGTTAGAGAAAAGGGTTACTGGGTTGCAGATTCAGTTAAGTCAGGTTCCCTTAACAGGTAATCCAAATTTCAGTGTCGATGTAAAAGAAGAATTTGAATTCTATGATGATAGTGGGAGGCTTCACCCTATTGAATTTATAGATAATTTTGAAAGATCAGATTATTTTAATTTATTACCCGATAGTAAGAAAATTGCACTTGTGGGTAAACATCTAAAATCTTATGCTAGGGCATGGGGTGATAGACAAGCTAGGGAAGTGACTGACTACAAGCTGTTTAAAGAAAACTTTTTGAAACATTTTTGGTCGACAAGCAGGCAGATTCAAGAAAAGAGGGAGTTGATGACTGGAAGGCCCTATAAACCTGGTCGGGAAACTCAACATGATTTTTTTCATAAATGTTGGATCCGTTGTAAGTATTTAGACCATCCTTATGGAGAGGAAGAATTCATTGATTTGATAGGAGCTAGGTTACCCCAGCAAACAAGAAATTTAATTGCCACTTTGGATGTAGTAAATGTGGATAGAGTTTCTGAATTGTTAAGACGCTTGGATGCCCAGGAGTCATTCAATGAACAACATTACCACCATCAACACCATAGGAGGGGCAGCAGGAGTCCCCCTAGAAGGAGTAATGGGTCAAGGGATGGTAGATCGAGGGGACGGGATCGTGATAATTACGCAAGAAGGCATGATAATGGGGAAGTGAGAGAACAGAACCCTCAATCTGAAAGGGAAAGGCAGCATGGGGGGCAGACAAACTAAAGACCACCCCTGTGATGGGCCCCACAGTGGTGGACAAGAATGTGGGTCCAGGTACCAACTGCTATAGCGTTAATACCATTTTCATGAATAATCCCCGAGAAGATTTATTGGAAGAGGTGGGGGTAGCAGCAAGTGAATTTCAGGATAAGGTTATGATAGATGTAATTAATGATGTAAAGGTTGATAATAAGATAAAGCGGGAAGGGGACCACCATAGTACCTTATCACTAGAATCTGTGTGCGAAAGTAATAATTTTCATGTAGAAGATTTTCGAAATGGTCACTGCTTAATTACAAAAAGGGGTGCAGAATTTATAGTGCATACTACAGTGTGGCTATCAGAAACTTGTAAGGTCCAGAATGGCATAGTTGGGACTATGTGTGCTAGGATAGGTGGTAATGAAGTTTGTAGAAGTGCTGAAATCAAGGAGTTTCTCAGATATCTTGAAGATGAAGGTGATACAGTGGTGTGGATAGGAGACCCAGATGAGGAGGAGAATTGTAAGTCAAAGTATTTGTCTTCTGAAGAGAGAGTGGTTGAAAAGCCTTATGTACCAATCCCTAAGTTGGAAAAATGTCCTAATTTTGACCTAGCTGATACGTTATTTAGCTCTTTATTTGGTGTAGATAATGATAATGAAGAAATGGGTGGGAGTAAGAATTTATCTGAACCAGTTTCTAATTTGGAAAATTGTACAGAATGTGACTTAGATGACACTATGTTTTGTACTCTCTTTGATGTGGAAGCTGATAGTGAAGTAGTAGTTGCTGAGAAAAATAATTATTTTGTGGAGGAAGTCAGTAAGCCAGATGTTAAAACAGTTTTAGGAACTAATTCAGATAAGTTGGTAAGTTTAAGTAGTAATCAGATGATGAAGAGTGGGGTTGGGAGTAATGATGGACTAAACTGCAGTAGTGAGAATAATAAATGTGTATTACCAGTTGAGTCAACAGCATTGCTTTTAAGTGACAATCAATTTGCTAAAACAGAACCATTGTATGTCTCAGCTGTTGCGTGGTTGTACCAAAGTCTGTTGTCTGAGATGATTGGAAGTTTGTGTTTCTGTATGTATATAATGAAGCTTTGTGAAAATAGAAATGTAATATTAAATGTGTATACAAAAGTTGAAGAAAACTGGAAGGTTAGGAAAAAGTAACTTACATGGTTCTGGGTTTCCAGGGAAATCCTGAAACCCACTTATGAGAATTAATTGAAATGCATGGTTTGGGGAGGGGTCCCTACATGTAAATACCTAATTTTGTAAATAAGTTTTTGAATTGATGCATGTAAATAGCTTGGGGTGAGTACTTAAGTTAAGATGCAGATGTAAGCATTTAAATGTATAATTTGTGACAGTTTTGTGTAGAGACTTTTGGTATTTTCATGATGTTGTGACTTTCTACATTGTGATGACAAATTATCAGCTGTAAAATGTAAATAGACTGTTGTCATAAACAAGCAGACATCAAGTGTGTAATTTGGAGTGAAAATAATTGTAACTTAAGGTGATGGCATTGAACGTTTGTAGTGTAAAAACAGTAACTGAAAAAAATGATTGGACCTGAGAAAAGACAATTATTGTAACCAAAATCAGTGCCATGGACTATGTGCAGATGTTGTATGTATGAAGAATTGTACTTGTTCATTGTAAAAGTCATTATGGTTGATTGATTGTAATCTGTTCATGTCTGCATTATGTGTACATTCAACCTGCTTAGATTCATGACGGATTCAATCAATTTTATCTGTGTAAAATTAAGTGAATCCTGGGGAGGGGTTGTAACAGCCCTAATACCTGTATTTTGAATAGTATTGGACTGTGTGAAATATTTGTAGTGAGCCAAAGTTTGCTTGAAAGTGATTTGATATGTTTATTTTGTAAATTCTTGTAAATAAGTGTATATAGACTTTGTTTTAGGTAAGAAAATTATTTAAAGACCATTTAATATGTTTAAGAACCGAATGATGCAAGAGAATTTATTAAAAGTTTGTAATTCCATGTATAAATGTAAGTTACGACGTCTACAGAACAATTTTCCACCATTTGAAAGGATTTCTGTAAATAATTTTGTATTTAAGTATCTCTAATTACCATTTCTAATCATTTTGTAATGTTATTAATTAATTTTGTATCAATTCCGATTGTTTTTAATATGTTTGATTGTTTGAGTGATTGTTAATGATCGAGAAATATCGGGCGGATGCCTTTGAAGAATTCTCGTAATTTCGATAGACTCTATATAAACAGATTGCCTGGACAGAGAGTTTTAGTTTGCATTAAGTATTCATTCAGTGTTACAGAGACATTCATGCAAGTTTTCATTCAGTTTTCGATTCAATTCAAGTATTCAGTAAGTCAGTATTGCATCTTTGGATTGTAACAACTATGCTTGTGAATGTCGCAGACTTGTTTTGATTGAAAATAAACGAGCATCAACATACATTGTTTTTTTGGTGGACTTTTTAATTAATAAATGCAGTAAATTAACCCACCAAAGAACCTTAACAACATGGTCTTACTATCGGAATGAGAGTATCAAATATTTACAGGTCATACATAACTCGTGATTTTAACCGTGTGATTCCAATCCCCGTCCGGGCATCGAGATTTGGGTTTTCCATGGTTTCCCAAATCACTCCAGGCAAAATGCCGGGATGCTTCCTTCAAATGGCCATGCAGAATTCCTTCCCATTCCTTGCCCCTCATCCTTTCCCCTCTCTAAAGACCTCGCTGTTAAGAGACGTTAAGCAGTTAAAAAAAAATTAACCGTGGTTTTTTTTCTTCAATTTTATGCCTCATTTACTGAAAGCTGAACTTTCTGGCACCATGTTTCATTCGCTTTCGTGATATGGTTTCTTGATAGTTACTCACATTCTTATGAGGCACTAAGCTCAATCTAACTTTGTTGCTCAGCTCGCTGTATAGCTAAGCTGTGTCTTCAGACTTGTATCTTTAGGATTTGCTTTCGATTAGTAATAAAAGTTTATTTCTGACGGTGAATAGAACTGGTAGTTCCACTGATCTTTCAAGAACGTCTGGCTCTATATTCGTGAATATGGGAACAAAAACCTAGGATTTTTGCATCATTTAATCAAAGCTATAGTAACGCACAAGTTCTGCCATCTCAGGGTAGCAGACCTAGGAACTATTGAAAATTTTCTAAGCCTTATAAAATGGGAGCGTCACAATTAATAGTCATATCCCCCCAATGTTAATATAAATGTCTATTGAGTACTTCATAATACTGCTTCGGACTATTTAGGACTGAGTCATGGTGATTTGTCAGCTTTAAATTCATACTGTTGCTGGTTTATTCCCTTTAACTCAGTATAGCATGTGAAATTTTCGTAGTAAAAGAATTTTCACCATTCCCTTTCCTACTAGTTACTATATCACTTCTACATTTCCATCCTATAACCCGATAGCGGCGTTCGTTCGTGAACGTACACAAGATGGTGGATGATTTTAATATCTGTTCTCGGAAGATAAATGCGGAGAATTTATTTGATCCGGGAGCATTTATTATTTAATTTAAGTTATTACTTCTCCAAGAATAATGAGTGGTGTCAGATAAAGTGTTTAGTGGCGGCAGAAACTGTTTGGGTACCTTTATTTCTGGCAAACTTAGTAGCGAAATAAATTGCATAAACCCTGTAAACCAAACATGATACCTTCTGAAATTTAATTATTCAATTATCTGTTAAAATTTATACTAATATGATGCAGAATAGAAAAGGAGACCTACCATTATTTTTACTAATTTAAGTGGCCAACAATTATAACATGAAATAATAATTATTTCTTTAAGTAATTTTCATTTTTATTGAAAAAGCACAAATTGTATTAATCAAATTAGTTTTCTGTCATGTTTGCCTCTTGGGACGCACTTGTGATTTTCTAGGTGCCGGACTTCCCTCGTGTATCGCTAGGCAACTCGTTCCGGTCAGAACTGGGCCGGGCTTGTCATCTGTCGGATCTGCTGTTATTTCTGCATCAATCGATGCAGGCGACTCTGGATCGTTCTCTTTAGGGTTTTGTTGATGGATTTTTGCATTTTGGTCTCGGCATGGTGGCAAGTTTCAAGTTTTCGGTGGTGCTGCTTCCAAGTTTCTGAAACAAATAAAATGAATAATGTACTCGAAGACAGACAACGAATCGGGATACATACTAATATAACAGTTATTTTCCAATTCGTAAAAACAAAGGAATTATTCAATTTTTTAGTCAGATTTTTCGACAAATAATTGTAATTTTGATCACCAAATTTAATGAGTATGTGTTATGTATACATCCGAATGGTTTTATCAACAGATAATGTGGACTACCATAAGCTCTTGAAAGGCACATGGGTCACTCTGGAGACTAATGAGCTGATTGAGCTGTGGGCATCGTTAGGAACATATTTTCATCTCACGCACTTTGGAGCCAAGAACCCGCAACCAGAAACCTTCCAAGAACGACGTTCTATCAACTTTCACGTCAAAAATAGAAGCACAAGATAATCTAATGTGTTCTACGCCATGAGTGCTCAATGTAAGCGGTGTTTGAAGCGATGATATATCGAATAATACCTGCTGCGAATACATACAATAAATACCAAAAATGAAAATGAAGAGGAAGACAGCTGCTGCAAACCAAACGATGAGCTGAAGTCCTAAGAAGCAGTTCTTTCGTCAGATTACATGTTACTCAAGTATTTAGATTATTCGCATTAGTAAATACTTATGTTCTATCCAGTACAAAAACGTACAACATTTTATCACTGGTTGTGGTGTTATCAACTACTCTCCAGCTCTGAAGCAGAGTTTGCTCATTTATGTTTGTAATTGACATATCAATGTTTATGCTATCACCTGCCATGTTGCAGTAAGTAAGCGATTTGTGTGCTTGACTCCTGATTCGAAGTGCAAACTTAATTTTTAGTTCTGCCAGCAATTTCCTTGAACGTATTTTTTTGTTATCGTTCAGTACCATGATGCCTCTTACAGCACAGCATTCGCGTGTGTTATTTCTATCAGGTTAGCGACGATCCCATAACTTTGTCTTGGGTCAACGGTTATGTGACGACGGATTAACAAGTGTTAGCCGTATGTTTCGTAAAATTGAATGATATATCTCCTTGTTTCAGAGGGCTCTAAATCTACTGTTACGGGTTGAGAAGCATCTGTTTGAAGGTTTATTTATTTCAGCTATATCTTTTCTGCCGTCGGTTGAAGAAACGCTACATTTTGTGACCTGGATGCAGAACCCTCTTCACATGCCGAACTGTGAGTGTTAATTTCTGGTGTTTCAATAACATACGTCTCATAGTATCTTCAAAATCTGCTTTCGGCTTAACTTAACGTATCTGGAGCAAACGCATACGCAGTTTATAAACTTTCAGTATGCCTTGGCTAACACATCCTTATACTGAAGTGCCGAAAGTCATGTTATAGAAAGATGCAGATTTCTACTGTGGCAGAAACGTATAAATGTACAGGCAGTGTCGTGGCTTTCATTTGCACTCTCGTGAGTCGCATGAATGGTTTTCTGATATGATAATGGCCGCACGACATGAACGTTAGCGGCATGGAGCATTCCACTTTGGAAATCGCTCGTAAATCCAACATTCCTTTACCCACAGCGTCAAGAGTGTACCATGAATATGTAATTTCCGACATTATCACCCGCCATATACAATGCACTGGCCAGCCACGTCGACTTAATCACCGAGACCAGCGACGTCTGCGCCGAGTGTCTGTGTTAAGAGCCAGGCAACAACGCGTCAAAGAATAACAACACTCAATGTGGGAGGACAGTGCAGCGAAATTTGGGATATGGCAGCAGAAGACCGTCGCGAGTGTTTCTACTAACAAAACGCCATTGGCTGAAGTAACGCTCCTGGGTTCGTCAACATTTTCGTTGGATCCACGACTATTGGAGAGAAGTTGCGTTATGAGATGTATCACGATTCAGATTGGTAAGAGGTGGTGGTAAGAGGACGTCCATTAATGATGTGAGGTGAAATGGGGTGAGGGGGGTCCTGCGAAATCACGAAACCTCACCAAGGGGGAGGGAGGGTGGGGGTCAACGGAAAATCTCACGTGAGGTTTTGAAATTAATTGTAGAGCTAAAAAAAAGCGTCTACAAATGACGTGAAAGTCGAATTGGGGGGGGGGGTGGTATTTTGGTCCAAAAACCAACCTGGGGGGGGGGTATAACCGCTCTTCAGAGCATGAGACCTAAAAAAAAGGGTCTCAAAAAGTTGCGAGGTCGATTGGTAGGGGTTAAAATCTCACGTCATTTTAGAATAGGGGTCCGACCAAATCTCATGACGTTTCACCAGAAGGGGGGGGGGGGGCTCCGGAATCCCGGAAAAAACAGCTCACGTCATTAATAGACGCCCCATAATGACCCCCATAATGACTACACTAGACCAGGGACTAAAGTTGTCAGAGAGGCACTGTGCAAGCTGGTGGTGACTCCATTCTGGATTGGGCTGTGTTTACACGTCATGGACTGGGACCTCTCATCAAACTGAACGGACCATTGACTGGAAATGGTTATTTTCAGCTACTTGGGGCCAATTTGCAGTTATTTATGGACTTCATATTCCCAAACAACGCTGGACTTTCCAGAACGACAGTGTATCATATCACCGAACCAAAGATTAGTTCAGTGAACATTCTGGACAATTCCAGCGAATGCTGCCAAAAATGAATCAATTAGAATATTTCTTGGACATGATCGAATGTAGTTTTATGTACAACGTTCTGAATCGGCAACACTGTCGCAATTGCAGACTACGAGCTGAATATTTCTTGAGGGTATTTCCGGCGACTTGTTCAGTCAATGGCAAGTTCTGATTCTGTAGTTCACTGGAAAAATTAATCAGATTGTCCTGGCTTAAATCCCAAACCTCTTCGCAGTGCGTATGGAGGGGGTGATTATGACACTGTTAATAGTGAGTCGTCCGTTGCAGGGGGATATCATGCTTGGCGGCCCGAACGGCTTCTTTTGGAAGAGTGGGCCTGAATGGGCCCGCACATAGCTTCATCCAACACGCTGGAGCTCGTATCAAGTCTGTGACACTTCCATAAGGATTGTGGCAACCGGTCATAAATCGTGCATCTTCTATCTCCTATTTCTCAGTACTATCAATTAATCCCCCGCGAAAATTGGGTTTTACAGTGCTTTGAATAAGGACGTACTGTATCATATACGTCTCTTACGTCATTTACGTCTCTTAACAGCGAGGTCTTTAGAGACGGGAAAGGATGGGGGGCAAGGATAGGGGCAAGGAATGGGAAGGAATTCGGCCATGGCCTTTTGAAGGAAGCATCCCGGCATTTGCCTGGAGTGATTTGGGAAACCATGGAAAACCCAAATCTGGATGCCAGGACGGGGATTCGAACCACCATCCTCCCGAATGCGAGGCCAGAACGCTAACCGTTACACCGCCCCGCTCGGTAAGAGTAGATGAAATAGTGCTTAAACGTCACCTTTTGGTTATCACTGAAATTCTAAGTAGGAATGAGATCAAGTGAATGTTGTGGGTGCTGAAGCAGTATGATGTGGTAAGAAAGGCATTGTAATGTGGCATGACTTCTAGAAAAAAGCTGTCACAGTCGGACGCCGGTGGGTGGTTAGTAACATGTTTCAGACATCTAATAGTGTCTATATTCTGTTCATCAGACGTTGGTCCCCACATAAAGCCATACCAGAAGAAGATTAAGATTAGCTACTGTCGTACTTCATTTCACCTAAACGGTTGTATTTTTTATATTATTTTAATCCTTGAGTTACGAATGGATTTCCTGTGGTATACGGATGAAAGTATAACATTATAACGCAATTCCATAGTGGTATGAAAAGTACCTGCAGTAAAGAGATGAGGAAGCAGGTAGGATAGTCTTGAAACTAAAAAATATTTCTACTAAAACTTTACGTCTTCAGTACAAATTAAGTGTTGACCTACAGTATGTTGATGTTTGAAGTAATTAAGAGTTTTTATTTAGTTCCTTATTCTTTTTGTGTGAATTATCTATACGTTTCTTAAAACTGTTATCCACCATCACCCAAGAAGTATCATCTCCTTGCGTTTTGGGTAATTTGAATGTAGTGCTGTCTTTTCGTATCAAAGATTTAGCAGACATCAACATAATCGTAGTATAAAGCTAGTGAGAATCAATGTTATACGTGTCCAATGAGCACTCTTCGGTTGATGACCTTTTTTTTTCTCAATATAACGTTAAGCGGAAATGTGAATATTATTATCGGTCAGAGAATAGTAGAAAGTGTTTTGTATTAATATAAATGAGTAATATTGCGATGTAAGAGTTTCAAAACAGCCTACAAAGCGTAGTCCGTCTCTATCATGCCAACCCATTTAGCACGATTTACTTAAATGTTGAGCGGTATGATAGCTGGTATTTCCAAAGGCCCTTAACCCAACCTTCACCTCTAATCCAGTAACGGGGTCGTAAAAAGGGGGTCTCACAAACATTATATCACGTAGAAGATTTTTTCCCTTATCTTTTATATATTGGTGAGAGTATGCGGAAACCAAGTTTTCGACCTCCGACTCCCTCGGCACAATTTTCTGTGTCCAAAAAACCTCAAAATTATGGTACTTTTTATTTTTTTCGTCTATAACTCCTTTCTGATGAGTCCTAGCAAGAAATACATTATTTCCAGTTTGAAGGAGTACAAAATTTCTTACAACATTTGTTGTACAAGTTTTTTTCTAAACTCAAGACTTAGTGAGCTACAGTTCTTCGAAAATCAGCAAAATTTCACACTTATCCAAAAAGTTGGATTCTTACCTAGTTTTTCGCTCAAAGTGACCTAGAACTCCTGTATATACAATTGATACATATGTATTTCTGTATGACATAGTTATATATGTACTGCACTATGTGGTCATTTCACTAATCATACGGCATTGTTGGCCGGGATATCCCAAAGGATTGTTCGGCCGCCAGGTGACAGTGTTTTAGATTCGCCAGGCCATGCGCCCCTTTGTGGCTATCTAACCTAACAAGGTAATCATACCGGGTATAGGGAACCTACAGCTTAACGAGGAATCCGAACCATGGAAGTGTTCTGGCTTATTTCATATTACACAGCAAGCTGTGGCAGAGCTGAAGGTCGGTTTAATGGCCTTTGATAATCACAGATGAGACCGGGATATCGATCTCCAGCCAGACGCCTTAATCACTGAGCTACCAGACCGCTCTATTGGAGATTGTATTTGTACCAGTTTGAAAAACTGATTTGTAAAAATGAAAGCATAATGTTATGGCACAAAGTTTATTTACACAATCAAAATGAAGTTTTAATAAGTAAAAAATTAGTCATAAACCTATTCCTTTTCCGTTTGAATCGTTTGAAACACTGTATTCAATTTGAATTTATTACGTACTTCAAGGGAACAAAATTGTACCTATATGAAGTATTTATATCTCTTCAAGGTGCAGCATTCACCATGAAAAGTTTTGCTATGGATGGAGGATGCCTCCTTCATAAGGTTATATTGCATCGTAGTGGAAACCGTGGCTCAATCTGTGGAAAATATGAATCCTATTGAGAACGCACTATAGATCCAACATCACAGTTATATTTGACGGATACCGAAGTGATGCTGCGCAGAGGGGAATAAAGTCATCTGAAAGGTTTCGTCATTTGAAATCATCAGATACTTCAGCAGACATCATTTTAAGTGAGCGAAGAAGTGCTGCAGTAACGCAACAAATGAGAGCAGTAAGAACTGTATAATTTCGATACTAATGCAAAAACTGAAAAAGGAGACATCAAAGCTCAATAGACAAAAGATGCAGCTGGATTGATTGTTGATACAGCTATTTCCAAAGCATTAAAATCCGACAGTGTAATAATTCTAAGTGAGTATATTGGCTTTCTCGTTCTGCTAATAAGCCTTGGTAACACGAGAAGTTGTACTTCCATAAAACAGGGAAAGTCAAGGAGGCAGGTTTTTGATACTCAACCACTTGCTTCAATTTTGAACCCACACTTATCCTCTTCATCCACGCATTTACAGGATGTGATAGAATATCAGCATTTTTCGGCTATGGGAAACAGAAATTCTGTTGCCTCATTCAGTACCTACAATATCTAAAGCAACATTTATGCTAAGGGAGCGTGCATAAACCACGTAGCTCCATTTTGGCTTCCTGTTAACCCCCCCCCTACCCCCCACGTGGCCCTGCGTGGCTTTTCCCTCTAATCCCCCCCCCCCTTTCCACGTAGCAAGTAACTTTTTTCCCTTTTGATTCCAGAAGACATTTTGTACTGTTTTCTCTTGTCATACGATTGTAAATTACATACGGAGATAATTAACTGAGGGAAATAAATATTCACATGCTGTTGTGTGTTTTGTTCCTCATTTTAACTGTGAAAAATGTTATGAAAGGAAAGCTACGTGCCCTGGCTTGGAACCCCCCCTCCCCCAAATAGCCCAGCCAACCCCCCTCCCCCTGGACCGAGCCACGTAGTTTTTGCACGCTCCCTAACTTCTCAGAAGCTCTAGCCTCCAGAACTAGCAACTGAAGAACACGCAGGGGAACAAACTCATCGTGGAACGGTACGGACTATTTGCTTGTAGAACATTGGAGGGCTCAGATACGAAATGTTTAAGAAATCTATCCAAAAAATACATTCAAGCTAGCATGGTTGCTACCAACATCAGATGCGGCAACGTTTCACTCAATACACGCAAGCATGGCTGTGTTGAGAAACTTACCCGTTGCCTCAGGATGAAGGAAAGGCTCGTTCAGCCTTATTCCAGTTATAATAATAAAAGACGCTGCACCTGAAATTACTCCGAAGGTTGTATCATGATCCTACAAGAAACCTTGTGCTCCACCATGCAGCTGTCGCAAATCAGGACTGCATTGTTCAGCTGCTTGCAAAACACTGATGTGGTCTGTCTCGTAAAAACATTCCTATGATTTAAGTAGATGAAGAGAGAAAGCATTCTTCGACCTCGATAAAGCTGCTCCTGATATGAATAAGCTGGGACAATTCAAACGGGAAAGAAATTGATTTATTACCAATTTTACCTTATTACGAATTTATTATGACTTAATTACTTTGTTCAATAACATTATACATTCATTTCCGCTATATTATCATCAGTAGTAGAGAGGTCTGGTAGCACAGTGGTTAAGGCGTCTGACTGCAGATGGAAAACGCGGTATAATCTGTGATTTTCAAAGGCCACCAAACCGACCTACAGCTCTGGCACACTTGCTGTGTAATCTGAAGTAAGCCAGAACGCTTTGTGGTTCGGATTCCACGTTAAACTGTAGGTTTCCTGTACCCGGTACCCAGTCAGTAACTGATATGATGAAGGAGATGGATTGTGACTCATTGGAGGAAAGGAAGGGTGAAGAGAGTGCTGGGAACGTACAGGCATATGTTGGTAATGGGACTTGGAGGGATATTGGTCAAAGAATTAGGAATAGTGCATGGAAGGGGAAGGGCTACCATGACCACAAGATTGCGCTCGATTTCATGCATGTGGAAGCGGGAAAATTTTCCTTTGCTGATAGAGTACCAGGTATTGGAACAAATTACCAAGTGAAGTGATGAATAATTTACCAAAAGGCTTAAGGAACTTAAATTTAAAATTTGTAATTTAAGAAGTAAATGGGGAATTCAACATTCAGACTATAAAAGAAAAATTAAAATATATAAAAGGGTAGTTAGATGACTAGGGAAATTGCCACCGGAGTCTTAGCTGCATCGCAATTAAATTAATAATAATGATTACCTGGTTAGGTTACATAGCCACAAAGGGGAGCAATGCGCGGCGAATCGAAAACTGTCACCTGGCGGCCAAACAATCCTTCGGGGATCTCCGGCCACAGTGCCATATGATTATTGAATTGACATCAGTAATCGACGTACAGTACATATATATGCTATGTCATACAAAAATACATATACATCAATTACTATATACAGAGGTTCCAGGTCATTTTGAGCGACAAAGTAGGTAAAAACCCAATTTTTCGGAAATAGTGTGAAATGTTTCCGATTTTCGAATTCTAGCTCGCTTAGTTTGGAGTTTAGAAAAAACTTTACAAAAGTTGTAGGAAATTTTTTCCCCTTTCAACTTAAAGGGTTTCTTGCTAGGACTCATCAGGAAGGAGTTACTAGACGAAAAAACTGAAAAACGTAGCAAAATTTTTACTTTTTTTGGCTACAGAAATTTGTGCGAGGGAGTGGGAGGTCGAAAACCTGGTTCGCCTTGTTCTTACAATGCCATGTCCGATTCCGGACGTAGGCCGCTGCCATAGAGGATGGGAACTCTGTTGGGAAGATGAACTGGGCTGATTACCCGGTGCAGCAGTGTTCGTATGTGTTATTTGGGAGTGGATGACTGTGATAGCGTGTGTATTCAGAAGAGAGTGTTCTGTTCAATGAGGCTGAAGCAAGTCCATTCAGGCCTACTGTTCCAAAAGACACAAAGGCCTAAAGTCCCCATCTAAAGTACGAATCGCCATTAACAGTGCTGCACGCCCTCGTTAAATAGGCATTGCGCACAGGTTTGGGATTTAAACCAAGAATTTGGCGCGGGTAATATCAAGTTGGGGGATACCATTGCGGCCTCGTATTGTAAACACACAGATCACGTGGTATAGGCCTATATGACAGCATTGTGATGAGTGTTCCAGGCTGCATTACAACATATTAAACTAAAATGATGATTGAAGAAATCATATTTTATAAATATGCGTTTCGGTCGTAATGCAGCCTGGACCAAAGTGAAACGTAACCATAAAGCATGATATTGCAGTTATCCAATTTTCAGATCATATCTACAGCTGTTACTGTGTTGGTACGTGCAGCATATTAAATGAAAATCTGCTCTTAAGTAATATAAACAGAAAATAGGCAAAAGTAGTTCAAAGAACGTGTTAATATGAAATGCGATACTATATTTATACTCTATACATACGATGCGATACTATATTTATATAATGACATAATTGCAGCTGCAAGAAGCAATCTGAATCTCTTTCCTACTGACAAATGTAAGATGTGATAAAGTAGAAGTATCTTAAATCTGACGTCCATCAAACATTTCAATTGTAATCAGAGAAGGGAGAAATAGGCTGTACCAAACCATACAACATCTACAACGTTTCACTGCTGCCACAATGAATCATCGGGAGGCACCAATCAATGGTCAATTATTCATCAAGTTCAGAACTAGAACTTACTTCAAACATCAGAATAAATGAATAATACATATACGCTGAACGAGTGATAGGAAATATCAGAAGGCTTTCGGGGAATTTGTGGCAAAAGAGTTCACAAGTTGTTTCAGTGTTAAGGGTTATGTATGTAGGCGCAACAGGCAGGTGAAAAAAAAAAAAAGCAATTTTCCGGAAGAAGAGTTCATTTCAAGAGAAAAATTTAAAAATGCATCACATCCAAGAATTATAAAGGATGTGTCGTATTTTTCTTCCAACCATTTAGTTTACTGCAAGAAACAATACTGATTCATACATAAAAAGAACGAGCAAGGGAGGCAATGATTGAGTTCATTTACTGATATGCTGAAGAAAATTTATCAAACTGACTTTTATTTTTTTTTCCTTCGGGCTTAACGGCTTCGTCTATAGTTGAGGTCATTAGTGGCGGAGATTAGGGCTTTATGCCTCGTCGACATTGAGGACTTCAGACGTGGGAAATGACGTGAGGAGGGGCAAGGAATAGGAAGGAATTCGACGATTGTCTTTTGAACAAATCATTCCAACATTCGCATGGAGTGATTTGGGGAAACCATAGGAAACTCAAATCTGGATGGCTGGACGTGTATTCGAACCCACGTCCTCCCAACTGTGCAACCAGAACGTTACCGCTCACGCGCCACGCTCAGTGGGGAATTAATCCCCCCCCCCTCCCCGAATACCTGGCACTTGTAGTATTGCTAACCCTTCAATCTTGGTTCACGTCATCCGCCAGTTTCCCTGAAACATATGTGCTATCAGAAGGCACGCAGTTTTAATTATTATCACGTTTAGCAAGTGTTCAGTTGTGTGAATACATCCAACATTAACACAACGAACAAATAAATGCCAGTGAGTACTGTTGTCAAAAACCAAGAAGGCACTATAGCTCTCCTGTGCATGGGACACTGTGATCCTTATTAGGTAATCAACACCTCATCGGAAACTTTGTATTTTGAACCGAGAGTGGTTGGTGAACGGTTAACGTTCAGGCCTCGCATTCGGGAGGACGCGGGTTCGAATCCCGTCCGGGCATCCAGATTTGGGTTTCCCATAGTTTCCACAAATCACTCCACGAGGATGCCGGGATGTTTCCTTCAAAAAGGCCATGGCCGAATTCCTTCCCGTTCCTTGTCCCCAGTCCCCTCCCGCCTCTAATGAACTTAGCCGTCGACGAGGCGTAAAGCCTTAAAAAAAATGTTATTTTAAATTTATTGCATTCTTAGCTTTTTTATGCTATATGCTAGAATATCGCTAAAATAACCAAAGCATGGCGAATTATGCACAAGTTAACCTCACACACGGACAACAAAAAATATATTACTTTTCCTCAATGGACATGGCATGAGTTTTTCACAGCTCCGTACATTCTACCCATGATCAAATAATTCCCTGCAAAGAATCTGCCTTTCATATTAAAATCTATTCCAATCACATTGCCCATACGACACGTAGTATGGGAACCGTGAAATGGAATAATACAATTTATTAAGTTTACTATTACCAGAAATCGCACTCCAGTCACAGCCCTTGTTAGTTAAGTTTGAAAATGTGATCACAACTCCAGTTATTTCGGACATGGATAGTTATTTTTTTTATTATTAATATGACTTTTCGTCTCGTCGACGTCGAGATAATTAGAGGCGGGAAGGGATGGTGGGCAAGGAACGGAATTTGTCCATTGCCTTTTGAAGGAAGCATCCCGGCATTCACCTTGAGTGATTTGAGGAAACCATGGAAAACCCAAATCTGTATACCCGGACGTGGATTCGAACTCGCGTCCTCCCAAATGCGAGGCCAGAGCAATGGATAGTTACTAAATTATCCCTAAATTTACATACCACGATGAACTTTGTTACATTGTTGAAACTGATGCTTATATTGTGTTAGTAACAATTCAATAAAATACAATCCATGTGATTAGTTTATAACTGCCTAAGCCATTTCACGTTTCCAAGAATTAATTTTTGGTGAGAGAGAAACAACATTAAAACAATAATTGGAGTTATACAAAGTGTTCTCTTCTGAAATATGTGAAAAAGTCAGCATGGGGCGCTGAAGTTGAAGATTTGGGATACTTGAGGAATGAACAAGTACCACGTATTGTCTCTGAAAAAAATCAGATTTAAAAAAAATGAAATGCGGTTAATATAAAAAATTAATAATCTACTTACACAGGTTTCGTGTTCATTCCTTACAGGTTCACATAGGCCATGTTGAAGCTTTATTGGACATTCTAGAGCTACTTCCAAAGCTTTTGTTCTAAAGGACACTTCTCAAAAGTGGGAATAAGGAAATATCCAATTTATAAGAATTTATGCTGTAAAAATACTGAGTTTCTTGAAAAATTCGCTGAGTTCAGTGACATCATTCCGTGCCATCGAAATGTACGGAGCAGGCGGAGTCTGTGCTCAGATGTATCTGCAACAAATAAAGAAAAAATACCTAGAAACCAGCAGACGGCCTACAGTGATAATGTTAAATTGCTCCATGAATACGGCATTAACTTGTGTATGGTACTGTCAACTACACTACTGCTCCATAGAGGTAATAATATTCATGCGTCAGTTTCCACTTCAAAGATTATATGACACGAATACAGAGCTGATACGTGGGTTGGGCTGGGAATTGTTTGGCGGACAGACGACGTCGTTTTCGTTTGAATTTGTTGGAGAATATACGAAAATCTTTAATTTACGAGTGCAACGAAATACTTCTTCCGCCAACCTATTTAGGTAGCAATGACAGGAGGCATAAGATTCGAGAAATAAGATGCCGTACTGATATATTTGTGTATTCTTTCTTTCCTCTCTTCTGTTCGGGATTGGAATGCACTGAATTGGGATTGGTGCTTTGCACCTTCTGCCACCCACAGTATTTGTAAATTGCAGAGTATAGATGTAGATGTACTACTATTGATGAATAAAATTTGTGAAGCAATAATTAAAATTTCATTTCTTTCATACCGGCATAGTAATATCCTTCCTGATTATAGTTTATTTTCAGAGACTAATGACACGTTTTATACACTCAACATTACTCTTAATCAGATACTTTAAAACACAATTTTGAATTTGGATTTACAGTATATATTGCATACTTTACATTGTGTTTAATATCTTTGTTTCTTTCTGTTGCCATACAATTTGTAAGAATTCAGACCATTGAAAATGCTATCCTTTAAAGATAAGCATACACTAACTTGGATATGTTCTTGTTAGTACTTGACAGTGTGGCAATAATTACAGTATGTATATATATATATATATGTGTGTGTGGGTGTGTGTGTGTGTGTGTGTGTGTGTGTGTGTGTGTGTGTAAATTAATTCACACCTACTCGACATCGAGGTCATTGGAGGTGGGTAAGATCTTAGAGAAAAGAACGGGAAGTAATTCGGCCATCATATTTTGAAAGCAACATCTTGGCATTCACGTGGAGTGAATTTAGGAAACCATAAAAAACCGAAATCTTGAGGGCCGGAAAGGGATTTAAACCTGCGCCCACCCGAAAGCGAGTACCTAGCGTTACCGTTCATTTAGCGATCTTGGTAAAATATTTCAAATATGTCCCGTAACAATCACATTTTCAAATCTACGACAGATGTTTTCCGCAGACGAGAAAATTATTATTATTTTTTGTTTATAGTTTTACGCCTCGTCGAAGTCGGGGTGATTAAAAACGGGAAATAACTTGGGGCAAGGAACTGGAAGGAATTCAGTTATGACATTTTTGAAGGAATTCGCCTGGAGTGATTTGGGGAAACCATTGAAAACTCAACTCTAGGTGCCCAGATGGGGATTCAAACCCGCGTCCTCCCGAATGCGAGGCCAGAAAGTTACCACTTGCTCTATTACGAGGGGAAAAAAAATGATTCATATTCATTGCGAATGGAGATACCTATGTATTTTACATCTTGATTTGAGCAAGTAATGATACACAAATATATGGATGACTGTTCATAAGGTTTTGGTCATTTGCTGAGCTCAATAAAATTCTTATTGCAATGATTTAATTAGTGGACAATTTACATTCTCTTAACAACCGTCTTAATTTAGGAAAATTTGTAGCAACATTAACATCTATAAGAACATGTTATGAACAACGACTGCAGTAAAAACATTCGGCGTTTGTCTTCGCTGTGGCATATATTATCTGATCCACAGTCGGGAATGCAATTGCTATTCGGCGAGGATCAAATCCATTCAGCTTATTATGCACTAGAGTTTGCCCGCTGGTAATGCTTTTGCGCTTTGTTTTCCTTCTAGTAACTAGGCATTAACGTTTGTAATTTAATATCTTTGTAAACTTTACCGTAAATTAATTTCCGCATATTTATCACGCTTCTTGGAGTACGCTGATGTAGTGGTTTGATTAATATTGTGCATGTGTTCTAACATTCTATATTTCAGAAAACTGAGGAAATAAATAACCCAAGTGACGTAGTCAAAGAAACCATATTAACAGAAACTAAAGGCTGGAATGTTTATCCGTGTTTTAGTGACATCTTTGGTGGGTATCTAGTAAGGGAGTGTTCATGTAAGATCATCTATGGCACCTATCTATCATCGGTACGAACGAATAATCATTTCTTGCTCCGTTCCCCGATCGTATACTGTCATAAAATATACTACAGATTTTAAGCTAAGCTATAAACTTTCATACTGTGAAAACTCTATCCATATTGGTTCTGTAGTTGTTACGTGATGCCTGGACAAATGAACAGACACACGAAGCCCACTCACAGATTTACGATATTGTATGTACTCTTGATTTAAAATGCCTGTTCTATAAATTCAGTATCAGCAATACCTCAAACACAATGAGCTGCCAGAAGCATCTACATATATACTCTGCAATTCACAACATTGTATGTAGCACAAAAACAAGTCTCTACTGTTCATATGCATCTGAAATGTGTTGGTATAGAAGGATGATGAAAATTTGGTGGACAGATAAAGTAAGAAACGAACAAGTTTTTGAAATAATGGATGGGGAAAGAAGTTTGTGGAAGAAGAGACAGAATGGTAGGTCACATTCTGAAACATGCACGATTAGTTAATTTGTTAGTGGAGGGTACAGTGAAAGGTACAAACTGCAGAGGAAGACAGAGACTGGAATATATGAAGCAGAACATTGAGGACGTGGGTTGAAATGAAGGGGTTAGCGCAAGATAGGAAGGCATGGAGTATTACATCAAACCAGTCCAGAGACTGATGACACAAAAAAAGAGTATCACTGCGTACCTTCTTTATCTAATCTTATGTCACCCGGACCAAAGTATGTTGGTGAACTAAGTATTTCATCGCACTTGGAAATGAAAGTGGGTATTCAAGTGTCTATCAATAATTTCGGCGAAACCTATGTAGTCTGTCTGCCTGACAAACCCAGCCCAATTTACTCCCATACATCAATTCTGTGACGCTTTCGTATGGGCTGTGGCAAGCAATTGAGCAGGTCTTCTCTGTGGTTTCTCTATACTGTCAATCAGTTCCTGTGAAATGGATCCAAAACGGCACAACAGTAGTTCAAATGTGGACATACGAGTGTTTGTTATGCTATCTCCTTTGTTTGTGAGTTACAGTTCTCAATATTTGACCTACGAATCGCAGTTTAGAATTAGCTCTACCTGCGAGCCCAATTTCAAGTTTCTTCGTACTGTTTTGCCCACATATTTCAGAGACTCAATTACTATTACTATTATTATTACTCCGTGATTCACTAAAAGTGGGTGGTGGAGGGTGCATTGCACCTATCCTAATGTGTAACCATCCGCAGAGGATGGAATATAAGGGATATGGCAGGAGGCGCCCATGGGATATTTTGAGGAACCATCCCGGGATTCGCCTGGAGCGATCTGGGAAAACTATGGAAAACCCACATCAGGATGGCCGGAGTGGTTTACCAAGACTACTGCTATCGGATTCAAAGCTTTCTCGCACGATAAATACTTCCTATTCCATTCTCTAATCACTCATGGAAAAAATGAGTATAGAAATGAGTCGATTCTGGCCCTGATCTTATTTTCTAGGTCATTCCTAGATATAATTGTCACTGGCAGTAATATGTGTTCGCAATCATCTTTAAAAAGTCAATACCTGAACTGTTTACATTTTTTACAATTTAGTCTAAATTGCCACTCATGGCACTATGACGAAACAACAGCAAAAGCAATGATCACAAACTTTTTCTTAATTATGACTTTTTTGTCGCCGATGTTGAGATCATTAGAGCTGGATAATGCTTGTGGCAATGAAGCGGAAGGAATGTGGGCATAGCGTTTTGAAGGCACCATCCTGGCATTCGCCTGGGTTACTTGCTACCACGGTTATAAGGCGGAAATACTCTACCATGAGAATGACAACACTGGGATAAAGTCTTACGTGCTGTCCACAACATAATGGTCAAGACAACTTGTTGGGACCGAGCGTGGTTGGTGAACGGTTAACGTTCTGGCCTCGCATTCGGGAGGACGTGGGTTCGAATCACCTTCCGGGCATCCAGTTTTGGGTTTTCCATGGTTTCCCCAAATCACTCCAGGCGAATGCTGGGATGCTTCCTTCAAAAAGGCCATGGCCTAATTCCTTCCCGTTCCTTTTCCCCAGTCCCATCCCGCCTCTAAATGACCTTAGCCGCGTAAAAAAAAAAAAAAAAAAAAAAAAACCCTTGTTGGCTGGGTGGTTTGGTTTTCAATATTTCTGTCTTCTTTTGTTTCTGGAATGTCGGAATGATTCCTTTGTAATGTCCTAGCCGATAATCTACCAGCGCCTAGTTCACGATCTTTTCGCAGTTAAACATACAGTATATGAAGATTGCCTGCGTCAAGTGTGTGTTGTTATTTGTAACAGTTTGTTTCCTGTTATTCCGGTTGTATAATACGAATTTATTCTCCCCACTTCCAGTCCAACTATACCTAGCTTATAGTTATTGGTTACGAACAAAAGTTTTGTACTTTCTCAGAATATCACAAGCCTAAAATGATAATAATAATAATAATAATAATAACATTTTACTGCAATAAAAATAAAATCAGTTCACAAAGGGGTTTTAAACCCAAGGAAAATGAAGCAATATTAAGAAAACAGCCTAGTGATTTCAAGAAATCATAGGATGCCGAAATCTAGATGACCAAATCTGGAATCGAACCAGAGTCCCCATGTACGCCAGACCCCAGAGAGAGTGCTCACCAATCGGGCTTGATTTTTGTAACAAATTTTTTTTATGGCTTTACGCCTTTTCGACGCAGAAGATCATTAGAGGCGGGAAAGAATTTGTGGCAAGGAATTCGGCAATGGCCTTTTGAAGGAAGCATCCCGGCATTCGCTTGGAGTTATTTGGATAAACCATAGAAAACCCAAATCTGCATTCCTGGATGGGGATTCGAACACAGGTCATCTCGAATGCGAGGCCAGAGCGATACCGCTCCCCCTCCCCCCCTCCCCCCCAGCTCAATAACTTTTATTGAGATGTCATTTTCTAGAATTCTGTGAAATATTGTTTTCACTCGTTTTTTTTTTTTATGTTGAATGTTCAGCTTCGGCAGTCTCAAAAGTAAGGTGAACATTTAACATAAAAAAAAAAAATATGCACACATCAGATAATTGTTGCAAATGAATTATGATCCACTTCGAAGAATACATTTCTTTCACTCGTCTTAGGGGTAAATCGTTCATAACCTAGAAAAGTATAGCTGTATGCTTATCCGCATTCGCGTAGATCCATCCGAAAACCTGTTTAAATTACTGTATTACCCACCATTACAAGAAGTAAAGTTAATATTTGTACAGATTTCCGCTACACCTAATCCCTGTTAGTTTTTTGAATAATTGATAGCGTGATTAATATTTATTACCAGCAGAATATTTCCTTAACAACATTGTTACTGTGATGTTTCGTCATATCTCACAATAATCAATTGAAATAAATAGGCCTCGCTAATTTTTTAAACGGTAATCCAATCAGTAATGATTCAATTTTGCATAAAATTCCATGTTTTTCAGTTTAAACTTAAGTTTATTACTCGAATGCGATCTGAAATTTATGGGTATCATTAAAGTTTGGATTAACTGATGTACTCTTGGTTTGTCTCAAAATTCGACAGACATATGGAACATAATTTCGGAATTACATTGACACGTAAGTTAAGTAAGTATGCATTACAATTTACAGGTTTTATGACAGACAATTTATAATTGTGCTGTATAATGCATACCTTTCCTTGTTTTTCGATACCACTTTCCTCAAGTATTTCCTAATCTTTTGAGTGTGAAAAAATTCAAAGACAGAAATGTTACTAATGTCTGACCTTCATTTCACTGATTCCTTTATAGCTCCATGTTCATGAACAAAAAATACATCAGTCATAGAAAGGAGGTTCACGCATATGTAGGAAATGGTTGTAATATCTCCTTATTAAGATCAGAAAGAGCTGGAATATATGAGTAAAACCAATATTGTAGTAACTCCCCACAACCTTGAGACAACAGCAATCAATTGACCAAATTAAGGTTTCGAAAGACAATCTGGCTTGTCTGAAAAGTTCTCGGCATGTATCATAATGATAATGACGTCAGAAAACAGCCAAAAACGGAATTTCATGGAAATTTTCTGACAATTCCTCTATTTAAAAAAAATATAAAATCTCTGCATATTTGTTTTTAAAACATAATACAGTATACACAACAATGTTTGATGCAGGCCAAGAACGTTTTGGTACACACAGTCATACCATACAACATTAGCTTGAAAGGATTATTTAAATTCTGTAATATGAAACTGTACGAACATCAAAGCATCAACAAAGAAGTATAGAAAACGCAACATCAACTCCACTAAATAACAGCATTTAACTCGAGGTTACCACGCTTATCACTGTATCTTCGTTTGTTATAAATACGGTAATAAAAATATCATGTAAATTGGTATCAGGTGCGTATGGAAATATGTACCACACAAAAGAGGTCAAATAAATACAAAAAATACCAAAGAGATTAAGGTGGGAAACCAACAACCAGATTTCAGATACAACATTCTGCATTCGTCTCAAGATTCGGTCACGAATTTGCAACTGTAGAAACAGTGGGGGTCGTTGTGAGACTGGCCCTGCTGTGGCAGCACTGGAGGCGGCCGAACACGTGGGACAGGCCCCGCCCACCACGCCCCGCCCCAATATGGCCGCCGCACATGCGCCCAGCTGCCTGCACAATATCACTGTAATAATATTACCCTGGACACGAGTACACCCTCGAATTAGTACACGGACCACCGAGCGCATTTTATTCGTACAATCGATCGAGTGGGCGCTCCGGACAGACGTTTATTTCGATAATTCGGTTGACAGATGTGCCTTAAGACCCAACAAACGATCTGTCAAGTATACTCCTGCACTGAAAAGATAATATAACCTACAATGTCGGGATTTATAACCTTTTAAAATTGCGTTAGGGTACACGATCCTTACGTAAGTGGAAATATGAAAGGTGCCGTTTACAAAGACGAATGTAGATGACTTTATCTTCGAAAATGGTCAGAGAATTTCATTGAACCCTTTTCACTGAATCGAAGTACACAAACGAGCAAGCAGATATGACGTTTCTGATTCATTTCTAACCCCATTCATTCCATGTAGCTATGAAAGTCGTATTTTTCACACATATTTGAGACTTCCCTTGTCTCATCATACGTATCTTCAAATAATGGAATGAATCACAATATCTGACAAAATTCAAGACATTTTTATACTGTACCTGCCTGTCGGATCATCACATAATACAATGACACATCACTTAACGCAGCGTATGCTTGGAAATACTTTCCGTCTATGTTGTAAGTAACGAATGTATAAATCCATTGAAAGTAGTTCTCTAACACCTGATTATCCACTAATACTATTCATAGTTTCATCTGACTTCCTGACCTCAGGAAGCACTATAAGCCAGAATCTGAAATCACTCAGAAATTACCTTCTATTGGCAGGAATCCAGAACACGTTACTAAAATGTTAGAATGTTTACTCGATAGAAACGTAAATAACGAGTCTTGACTGACGCTTTAAACGACAAAACTGAAATAATTACTATTGATCAAGCCTAGGGGTGAGCAGTAACGCTCTTGCCTCGCATTCTGGATGACGCGGGTTCGAATCCCCGTCCTGCAATACAGATTTCGGTTTTCCATGGTTTCCAGGAAAACGCAAGGATGGTTCCTTCAAAAAACCACTGCAGAATTCCTTCTCGTTTCTTGTCTTCAGTCCTTTCCCGCCTCAACTGACCTCGACGTTGACAAGGCGTAAAGCCCTAAGAAAAATTATGATGCTCTACGTGAATGAAATGAGTTATGCTCCATAATTTATCATCAACAACGTGAGTTGTGGTCAAAAGATTATTATGAAATATGTTTTCTCCATTAAGCATATTTTTTCAGCTGTTACAATTAGGAAGAATTACTTCAGGAAATGGGAAATAAACATTATTCATGCTGATTCATGCTGAAGGGAAAGCAGTATCAAATAAAATACCAGAATGTAACCAGAATCTGGTCGCCTATAGCGGACAGAGACACGTGAGATTAGTGCAACGAGGTATATGTAATACGACTCACATACTTATGCTTCTTTATCATGTTATTAAACGTTTTGCTCAATGGAACTTGTAGAATAATCATTAAACAGAAAATTTAAATTATTAAACTGAGAATTTTTTAATGGAACCTTTCAGACAATGGCTGATTTCGCGAAATCATGAAAAAAGGAAACAGGATATCCAGATCAGGAATCAAACACGGGGCTTTTAGAATGCTAGACCCGGAAGCTACCGCACACCCTCCAGATACTGTACGGCGAAAACAGCATAGATTATCGCCTAGGCTGATGTTACAACTAGCCTCATTAGATGCATGTTACAAGAAAACCAGTTTAGTTACTAATAAAAAACATTAAGACGTGTTGCCAGTTATGAATTGAACACAATGATAATTGGAAGAAATTTTACCATCTTCTTTCAATATATACATCAATGTTTTTCGGGATATGATTCACATGTAGTTCGATATCTCCAGTGCAAAATGTACTACCATAACAGATGGTATAACATGGAAGGTAAAGGAGGATTCTGGTACAGGTCATAATCCGCACATCCACACATCCACCCCAGAATCATTGCTCAATATATGCTGGGGCTCATGTCTTTACATTCTTTTTATTTCCATACAACCACAATGACATTCGTCCCTTCTATTAATGATTACACACAGATCTATACAACAAATAATTTTTACAAAAAAATAATTTCTTCTCAAGGAAAAAGTCTCTGTTACAACAAGTGAAGATTTGCACATGTCTTAAGCACTTGATAACATATTCATAGATAGAAGGGAATTCCAGGGACCGAGCGTGGTGGTGTAACGGTTAGCGTTCTGGCCTCGAAATTGGGAGGACGGTGGTTCGAATCCCCGTCCGGGCATCCAGATTTGGGTTTTCCATGGTTTCCCAAATCACACCAGGCAAATACCGGGATGCCTTCTTCAAAATGCCACGGTCAAATTCCTTCCCATTCCTTGCCCCCATCCTTTCCCGTCTCTAAATTATCGCTGTTAAGAGACGTTAAGCAGTTAAAAGGGAATTCCAAGAGGCAAAAACAAAAAATATATATCAGTTCAAGACATGAAATGAAGATAGGAATTGAATCTATGATTTTCAAAATATAATACAAGCAGAAAATGCAGTGATAATTTTGAAGAATCTGCTAATAGTGTTGATTATTCATTTCTTATTAATCTAGCAGTGTTATGTCCCTCTGTTAACGATATTTCAGGAATGGTCATTAGATAATTATCTAATCAAGAAATAGGATCTTGAATACAAATTGCGTTGATAACCATCTGGTTGATACTAGGTTAATGCTTCAGATATCACGAATTACGACATCATGCTCTTAGAATATTATTTCACTGTAATGAACTCAATTTTAACTGAAGCAGTTTTCAGCCTTAATAATACACATTTTTTTTTCCTTTTTATCGGATTCCCTTCGAGAGTAGTCATCCTTTATTACGTTACGTATGATAAAAAGAAAATTTGCCTTCACTGTTTACGAATACTAAATAAATATGTGAGATACGTTTTGGTAAATATTTAAGGAATGAGTAGTTTGTGGTATAACAGCACACCTTAGTCTGTCAATGTATTGATCTATATTGGGTCTCTTTCCTCTGTTAGACAGACCGATGTATTTGAAACGGTTGTTAGAGTCGGGTACGCCATCGCGTTCATGACGCTTTTGTGTATTAACGGATCGATAAGCGCTAGCTTTCCGCGCACCAACATTATACGCACCGGCAACATATTACCGCCATATTGAAACTCAGCACTGCTAGTTATAACGTTTCGTACCGCAGTTCTACACTATAGCTTCTACGTTAATTCAAGCTGGTGAAGAAAATGGCCTTTCACTTTCAACAATTCTGTTAAGAGTCATAATGAACAGAATAGGTAACTCGCAAAAATCTTCGGTCATTGTTATATGTCATGTCTAGCAAGGATAACGTAATTCGGTAACAACATCATCAAACATTCTGTCAAATTATGCCGACAGTACTTGGAAGTCACTCTCGTTTGCTTTGAAGACAACTTGACAGATGAATTTCCTCACCGATGAAATTGAAGCAGATAAGGACATATCTAAACGAAGAAAGAAAAAACACTGCTCACTCTACTGAAGATATTGAAAGAAAGCGAATTGGTGGGAACGAATAAATAATTTGCTTTAATCCATTTATTATTAACATTTATAAATGGAGCCTTGGTTCCATCATTACTTGTAATTAAGAATTTGTCCAACGATTCAACTGAGTAGTTAGAACAACGGATTGTCATTTCCTGGAGCAATGGAGAAGCTTAAGTGCTATCATATATCTGGGATTCGTGTTTGCGATATGTGAAATGTGTAACTTATGAGGCGGAGATTGGAGATGTACCAACATTCGCCTCGGTGACTGAGGAGATTGGAGACTGTACCAACATTCACCTCGGTGACTGAGGAGATTGGAGATTGTACCAAAATTCGCCTCGGTGACTGAGGAGATTGGAGACTGTACCAACATTCGCCTCGGTGACTGCGGAGGTTGGAGACTGTACCAACATTCGCCTCGGTTACTGCGGAGATTGGAGACTGTATGTAACAAGATTCGCCTCGATGACTGCGGAGATTGGATACTGTACCAACATTCGCCTCGGTGACTGCGGAGATTGGAGTCTGTATGTAATAAGATTCGCCTCGGTGACTGCGGAGATTGGAGACTGTACCAACATTCGCCTCGGTTACTGCGGAGATTGGAGACTGTATGTAACAAGATTCGCCTCGATGACTGCGGAGATTGGAGACTGTATGTAACAAGATTCAACTCGGTGACTGCGGAGATTGGAGACTGTACCAACATTCGCCTCGGTGACTGCGGAGATTGGAGACTGTACCAACATTCTCCTCGGTGACTGCGGAGATTGGAGACTGTACCAACATTCGCCTCGGTGACTGCGGAGATTGGAGACTGTACCAACATTCGCCTCGGTGACTGCGGAGATTGGAGACTGTACCAACATTTGCCTCAGTAACTGCGGAGATTGGAGACTGTACCAACATTCGCCTCGGTGACTGCGGAGATTGGAGACTGTACCTACATTCTCCTCGGTAACTGCGGAGATTGGAGACTGTACCATCATTCGCCTCGGTAACTGCGGAGATTGGAGACTACCAACATTCGTCTTGGTGACTGCGGAGATCGGAGACTGTACCAACATTCGCCTCGGTGACTGCGGAGATTGGAGACTTTACCAACATTCGCCTCGGTGACTGCGGAGATTGGAGACTGTACCAACATTTGCCTCGGTAACTGCGGAGATTGGAGACTGTACCAACATTCGCCTCGGTGACTGCGGTGATTGGAGACTGTACCAATATTCGCCTCGGTAACTGCGGAGATTGGAGACTGTACCAACAATTGCCTCGGTGACTGCGGAGATTGGAGACTGTACCAACATTCGCCTCGGTGACTGCGGAGATTGGAGACTGTACCAACATTCATCTCGGTGACTGCGGAGATTGGAGACTGTACCAACATTCGCCTCGGTGACTGCGGAGATTGGAGACTGTACCAACATTCGCCTCGGTGACTGCGGAGATTGGAGACTGTACGAACATTCGCCTCGGTGACTACGGAGATTGGATACTACCAACATTTGCCTCGGTGACTGCGGAGATTGGAGACTGTACCAACATTCGCCTCGGTAACTGCGGAGATTGGAGACTACCAACATTCGCCTCGGTAACTGCGGAGATTGGAGACTACCAACATTTGCCTCGGTGACTGCGGAGATTGGAGACTGTGCCAACATTCGCCTCGGTGAGTGCGGAGATTGGAGACTGTGCCAAAATTCGCCTCGGTGACTGCAATCAGAAAGGCCTTTACGAGGGGTCTAGGAATCGAACCAGTACCTCCCTGATCCGTTTTGGCGCCGCCTTAACGCGCGTAGCATGTCTCAATCTATTTACTTAATTAAGGTGATATTTGATGATTTTAACTGTACCATGAAAAATTTCAGATTTGGCGCTAAAGCACATTTCAATACAAAAACACGCAAGAACGACGTTAAATTGTCGATGTATTAACTCCACTTGACAAAATGTCTCTTCAAAACTGTTTCTAGTTTTATTACGTTCATTACCATCAACCTAATGAAACTTAACAGTCTTTTTCAAGTACAATAACAAAAACGAAAGGCGTAATGATGAGCCTCGAAAGACTATAATGAAATGATTATGTTTTTAATTTCTTTATTTCTGATTTATAGTTTGTATACGATAAGGTTATTGGAGCATTATTTTGCGGTATGCTTCACATGATATATTATTCTATATTCCAGAGAGAGACGAAGGTGTTAGTGTATACATACGGTAGGTTACACGAATAACGAAACCAAGTGTTATCGCCCACATACCAAAATAGCATAACACATGTCAAGCTAGACAATACATGAAGACTATTCCAGAACGCCACCAAGTCGTATTAGTTATATTTAATAATAATCGAGACTTGTCTATACAGACTTAAATCACTCATCGTTTTCTCATTTCTTCTAGAAGAAATGAATATTTCAAATTTTATGGTCGGTTTTTGGTCTTCAATGCTAGGATGAGCGACACAAAAAATGTTTAGTACTAAATTTACATGATTTTCACACTGTTAACGAAAGGTTAATTTCCCCCCATAGCGCATGCCAAGGGTTTTTTTTTTTTTTTTTTTTTAAAAAAAAAAAAAGTTAAAAAAGGTAGTCATCTCCGAGTCACTTTTTTCCTTATTGCCTTTCGCGCCGTTGTCATTGACGTCATTAAAAAAATGGGGCAAGGAATCCTGCAATGTCCTTACGAAAGGAAACAACCCGAAATTCGCCTAGAGTGAGCCCGAACGAGGATTCGAACCAGCGTCCTCCTGAATGCGAGGCCTTCACGATCTGTGGCATTTGTCAAAAGACATCTCTTAGCCATTAATCTGGCGTATTTTCAACGCCACTCCCGAATTTCTTTATTAAGAAGAAAGAATAAAAAAAAAACACCTTTTATATTAATAACTCGCAAGTACGTAATGGGGAGCGGTATTTGGTAAAGCAGACTGACGATAGTTTCTCGTTAGTGGAACGTGACTATTGTGTCTGGCAGCGACTCCATGTTACTTGGGGGGGGGCTAGCCAATATCGCAAATAAACATATAAAGGCAGAGTAGGGGCCGCTCCCCACCGACTTACCCCCCATTGGTCAAGGACAGGGGATGTCAAAAGGGTGTTATAACGTTATCGCGGGTAACGAGACTCGAATGGTAACTTGCCCCATCTCTAATGACGCATTCATGCGCGGCGTGCGTGTGAATTGAATACGCGCCTCGCCTCCCCGAAGCAGTAACTAGGGTTGTGATCACAGAGCGTGAGGCGACTGACAAAACCATTGCTCCCCTGCGACTTCCTCAATGGCACTTGGGGCGCCGCGCCGCACATGGCCGAGAAAAAGTTCCTCGCCGTATGTCACCGCTAGGCTCCACTATAAACTAAACAAAACCAGACATTCTTTTCAGTGAAGCTTGTATTTGCAATGTTGTTTTACGCCATTTTTCCGCAGTTGCTAGATAAATTAAATGTTAAAATAACGACAATGCGACTGTTTTTGTATGTTTCAATGCCGTACGCTTTTCGCCTCTCATCGAGGCATCATGAGTAACGAATCTATGTTGAAATTTTACATTTTTTAGCGGAAACATACTTTGGATAAATAGCACAGAAGTGTGATTACTGAGGTTCAGATCTTTAGGATAAGTCACATTTTTTTCCTGCCTTCTTTTTGAGCCGTAATGATGAATTAAACACTGATTGAAAGTTTCTGATTGTATTTAGATGTATTTTACATAGCAGACTAGCTCGTACCCGCGACTTCGTACGCGTGGATTAAGATTTATTTTGCCAGAATTGAATATAGAAAGTTGTTGGTAACGAAGGATTGGTCCCAAACAACACCGAGTCAGCATAATATGACAGGAAAGCTATCACTATATCATTCTACCGTCGAACCTGTCTCTTGAAGAGAATCAATTTCCAACATATTTCTGTCACCATTCGATAAGGTCTCAAAATTTCGTGACTACAACTGTTAATCATACTGGAAAAAATATCCTGTACCCTTCATACAGATTTTCTTGCCAAATTCCATCAATATAGCCATTTAGTCGTCAAAACGTAACAAAAAGACTGATACTTACTTCCTTATTTATAGTATTATTACTGCGGTTCACACACACACACTGACTGCGAACAACCCCTGAGGGATCATTATAACGTAAAAAAGTGTGCACCTACAGCATTGAAAGACTACCTACGATTTGCGTCGCATTTCACACCTAACTTTGTAATATCTACAGTTTAACATTCATTCCGAATAACCGACGGCCAATGGGTGATTCCTTACGATCAAAAACAATTTTTAAAAATCTTAGCCTCCACGGAGATCACGACCCAAACATTAGTAAGCAAGTGCTTTAGCCACTGAGCTACATGACCGCTACTCGGAAAAACAGTACAGAGACGTCCATATCCAACGCGTGTGTCTATCGCCGTTCAGTAGTATTTCGAAATTATGAGAAAACATGTATTACTTATACAGATAATTTTTCAACCAAATGTATACAGCATAGATAAATGCGTATTTGGCCATTTTCCTAGTTTTGGTAATATTACGATAACATTTATGGTCATATGGTCATAGGGTCATATTTTGACGAACAATCTGGCAATTTTTTAATAGTACTGGGAATTCACTAGATATAGATGAGATGAAATTAAGATAATTATTCATGAGCTGTACTCTTATTATACATTGGAGGAAAAAACAAACTAATTTTCAGGGAATAGGTCAGAATTCAACAGACAAGAATTAAAGTTATGCATTATTGTCACTATCTAAACGTTCATGTTCTGCCCGCCTTTAAATCTCGACAATGTAGCAGCAGTATGCCTATGTCTATCTGCGTCAATCAATGTCTCAATGAAAAACTTTTGAAAATAATCCTCAATCTGCAGTGAATCAGTGAGTATCGACATGCTGAATTTTTTTTTTTCTGAAAGTGCGAAGTTACAATGTTACGTAAGAGAATTTGGAGAGAAGTATTTTGGTACAGATGAAAGAGTTCTTTCCTGTAAAATATGTGAAATTAAAGTGACTTCAACAAAATGATTTAAAATTTAATTTCCCAATGGTGCAGTGAGTTCATGGGAGAAAATTATGCTGGCTACGTGAAAGTAACACAACTAGATAAAATAAATGATGTGTAACTGAGCATGTTTAGTAAATTAAAATGTTTGGTCATATTTGGAAATTTTTAAGTCATACTCGTATTTACCCGTTTTTAAGGTCATATTTTCCTGCATATTTCTGTATTTTTTTTATCCTAAAGATCCGAACCCTATTGATTACAAATATGGAGAACACTAATGTAAACAGTAAGTTGTAAATAATCAGAAAATGTTTCAATTCAGAATTATGTTAAACATCATATAATAAGTTTGTAACCGAAACGCGTACGGCATTGAAGCGTACAAAAACAGTTGCATTGGCATTGTTTTATCATTTAAAAAACTTGTATTTCTTGCATTACGCAAGATCGATCTATCAGTTCTTGTCGTATCATGGGTCATCAAACCCCAGTGTTGTGGGTGAGCGGTAACGCTCTGGCCCCGCATCAGGGAGAATGCAGGTTCGCTTCCCCGTCCATAGTTTCCCGACATCACTCCAAGTGATTTCCGGGATGGTTCCTTCAAAATGACACAATTCCTTCCCGGTCCTTTCCCCCACTCCTTTTCCACCTCTAATGACCTAGACGTCGACTAGCCGTAAGGCCATACGAAAAAAGGGGAATACTTTTTTTTGTTTATGGCTTTACGCCTCAGTAACGTCGTTATAGACGACGCGGGAAAGGACTGTGGACAAGAAACGGAAAGGAACTCGGTCATTGCCCTTTGAAGGAAGCATCCCGGTATTCGCCTGGAGTGATTTGGGGAAACCATGGAAAACGCAAATCTGGATACCCGGGGAATTTGAACCCGCGTCCTTCCGAAAGCGAGGCCAGAGCGTTACCGTTCACCCACCACGATCTGTGGGATACTTAAAACCGACAGCCGATATGAGAATGAAATCGTAGCAACAACTGATTGAGTGATACATTAATACACACAAGGGGGATGATAAAATTCGCGGTGAATATAATAACAGCCGACCGACAATAGTCAATATCTACGACGGAATAATATGGCGCGTGATCAGAACATAACGTTATCGTTCAGCTTTCATTATTGATCTAAATGTTCGTTTCTAAGCAAACGATTATACAAATACAGATACATTTCTACAACTAATCGGCCGAAATATTTAACTCTTCCTAACAAATAAGTTTCAATAAGAATAACATAATTAATGTCTCAAATATTGAGTTATTAATATAGTTATAGTTAAATAAACATTTTCATTCAGTTTAGCCCGCTACTTGTATTTTTAACGTGGTCTTCTTCCACATAAAACAGTGAGCAGCGTTCAGATGAACAAGTGTTATTACCGTCATTTGGGTACCATGTCATATAATATAGTTTTTCTTTTTCTCTTTCGTTACTTCAGTTTGAAAATTTGTGAATTAGAAGCAAGTTTCATGCCGTAGTATTCTAAACCTGGGTCGTCATGCAACCCATAAATTTTTCCTGTGAATTTTCCTTAGTCATTCTCCAAAAATGTGTTCTTCCGTTATAATTATTATTTTAAAAAAAATGTATTTGTGTTATGCAACGAGTAAATTTTTTGCCTGTGGAATTTCTCCTGTTCATGCTGTGAAAATGGATTCATTGACGATAGTAATTTTTTTTAAAAAAGAAGTTTTTTTTATGTATATCTCATGCAACCTGTAAATGTTTTGCAGTAATTTTAGAAAAAATATTGTTTGTATGTATCACGCGACCTAACTTTGAATTTCCCTTGTTCATCATCAGAAAATAGGTTCTTTCACAGTAATGATTATTTTTAAAAAATATTTTTGTTTGTATGTGTCACACAACATAGATATAGTTTTGCTGTGATGTTCCCTTGTTCATCCTCCAGAAATGGGTTATCTCATAGTAATAACTATTTTTATCAAGACATTTCGGTATGTATGCAACCTGTAATATTCATTTCTTTTGTTCATCTTCCAAGAATGGGTTCTTTTAGAGAAATTGTAATTTTTTAAAAGATTTTCAGTGAATTTTTTGATGTGAATTTCCCTTGATCCTCCTCCAAAAATGGATTATTTCACAAAAACAATTTCTCCAAAAAGATTTTTGTATGCTTTATGAGCTTTGTCATCTACCCTGATCTCAGATATAAAGCAAATAAATGATAAATTCCTACAATTTTCACAAACTACAAAATCAAAATGATTTTAAATTTCCTTTTTATTTTCAACTTCCTCCTTTGCTTGTTGTGTTTCGCTGTAAACGTGGTATGTAATTCCATCAACGATTCGGGAGGACATGGCCTCGACGCCAGACTCGGCCATTCCAATTTCGGTTTCCCATGGTTTATTGAAACAACTCGAATCGATTGAAGGAATGGCCCCTTTGTAACGGCCATAGCCAAATTCCTTCCCGTTTCTTGAATCAATACGTTTGGCGCTATAATGATCCCAACCAGGACGAGCCGGAAAGCTCTAAAAAAATTGACTGTTCTGCGTACATTCGTAGAAACTAACTCTTTAACTATAAAACACTCTTAATCATAAAATTCACACAATTCATGATTCCCGAGGACAGGTTAACTAAAGACTGAATCATAAATTACTATCAAACGTTTTTTATGTGGAGAATAAGCCAAAAAGCTGCAAGTATGTTTTTACCTCGTACTGTATTGAATCAAGCGGATTTCAAATATGCAATGATTACCGATTCGAATCCGGCTTAACGATTGGGTGTTGACAATTACGGTTTTGGCTAAATTTTATGCATCTGTAATGCATAATACACAGAGTGTGCTCACATAAATATAAACTAAATCAAATACGACTATCATGCCGGTTTCCTGGTGTCGTTGCCGAAATCCAATTTATAAAAAGAAAATACAAACTTCAATAGCAGCTGTTTTAAGATCCAAGCAAACATCCGTGTTTATACTTTCTAAATATCTGCTGATATAGTGAATCTATCATTTAATTTTTTTCAGTTGTTTCAATGGGAGGTATATCTTTCAGTCTTATACTGTTGTCACAGTTGATAGTGTGAATATATTGTCCTGACATCTTGTTACAAACATCTGTAATTAGATCTGTATCAATCACTATAGTGGATACTGCAGAGCAGCCCCAGACATACCACAAAATATAGCCTTGCCCTGTGCTAAAGAAAATTCCAAATGTCTCTCTATCTGCAATCGACGCTTCCATAGATTCCCCCAGATAAGAACAATTTAAAAATCAGTTTCCTTCCGTTTATCGGTTCACTTCGCACGAAGCTCTATGGTAACCTGCAGAGTTTTCTAGGTTTTTCTAATTTAGTGCTAGGAGAAAATGACTACCAAGCAGCTAATTTAGCTGCAGCAATAATGTTAAATGCGGAAAATAATATTCATCAACTAAAATAATAATAAATTGAAAAAGATATGCAACCTGTTTTCAACTTTTGATTCATCATCTAATATTATAAATTTATCAGTTAACTGATATACTATCTGCATGACAGGAAAATTTAATTCGCTGATGCCAACCCAGAAATATTTTTCAATTCGACTATATGGTGGTAGCATTAATTTCCGAATAATTGTGAACAAGCAATGACTGACAAGCCAGATTACATTCAAATGAAGGAATACCTACGACCAAGGACCACATAGAATACCACATACAAACATAATACAATACAATTTATTGGTATAGGTATGTAGATGAAATCATCTGCCGGATATAAGAACCACAAAATAAAATCCTTCAAATCAATAATGAAATTAATAATATTCACAATAACGTGAATATCTCAGACATAACAGTAACCATAAAAATCTATTACGGTCATTCAGAATATGTATAAATACACGCAAACTGACACAATAATACACTTCTAACAATCACAAGCGGGTAGGACTTAGACATTTGCTAAATAGATTAAATATTATACCACTAGCAAAGAATGATCACATCATGAAATTCAACACAATCACATGAATAGCAAATAACAACGGTTACAGCGAAAATCTTACTGAACATCTCAACAATAAAATTCAAATCAAACAAAGAAACAGAGACCACTTAAGACACTACACACCAGCATCCTGATAAAAAACAAACAAACAAAAAAGACTTACGGTAGCAAACACACACACAGAATAAGCAATATAGTCAATAAACAAGAAATAAGATTGCATTCAGGACAAACAATATAAGACAAAATCATCTAAAAACGTACATTGAAAGATACCTATATCAGCAGTCAGGAATAAACGAACTGAATTTCCAAAAGTACCAAGCAATATAAATATGCCAGACATCCAAGAATTTCAACACAAGATACAAAGAATTCATTACAGCAATAACATGCACAAATCACTCAACGTTTGCTGAGCATGTATAAAACCACAGCCTTACACCGACCATCATACAGGCAGACATGTAAATATTAAAAACAACAGTAGAAGAAGTTACTAACATTTCAAGAAAGTTACCACATACAATGGGAATACATTATTCAATAAATTCACTAATTTAACAAACAATATACTCAAAACACTAAAAACAACCACTACACATGAAAACTAGTGGAGGGAATCAAATACAAACACAGAGATATTTTAACATCCAGTGATCACAGGTACAGTAACATCACTGTATAAATAAGAAAAGGGACAGAAGACACCAAAAACTAGCTGGGTGCACCCACACAAGTAATATTTTGAAGAATGCAAAATAAAACTCGACAGGCGAATTTCTTAGTAAAATAAGTGCGGTTCCAGATAAATATGTGAAAGTTACTACTGTGTTTTTAAGTAGATTGTATTTATATTTGTGTTGCATACTATAATAAAATTCACCACAGTAACTCTAAGCACATTTACAGCCACTGACGATGGCCCATGTTGCAAGGGCGTAAATCATCTGGCGAATAAACATTAATGAAGACAATTGCTAATAAATGGAACTTAAGAAATTTTTTAGGATTCTTTCTTAAGTGATATGAAAAGTCAGAAACATACCTAAAAGCTGCAATATGAAATAATAAGTCGTTTACAAAACGTTATATTTATTTGCCTTTATTCAACAACTCACTACGATTTTCGTTATTCACGCATAGAACGTTACATTTTTAATGCTTTCTTTCGCTTCCCAGAAAGTTTAAATATTCAAAAATTAATAAACTCACAATCAACGACAACTTTCGTTTTTACTGATTTATATATAACACTCCTAGCATGAAAAATCACAGACTAATCTATCAGTTACCCTGCGGGTACAACGTAAATGCACCTGTTTATGTCAAAAATTTCATTTGTTGTCCGAAGAGTTATTCTTTTTTATAAAAAAAGTAAAAATCGATGAGCTATGTAATACAACATGCCAGTCAAAGAACAGCAGGCAAACAGGTACACACCACCGCAGATAGGTGCTTGCTTGCCAGTTGTTTTGTATGTTTTATCATTTGCTTGTCTATTTTGCTAACATGATTAATTTAGTTACCAACGATGCTACTCTCCATGATTTCTCTTATTCATAGCTCCGGACTATCGTTGACAAGCAAATCCTAGTGAAATTTTATCCATTAGTCCTCAAAAACGTTGAAAGATTATGTTGATGCAAAAGGACCAAAAAATAAATGAATCATTGTATTTTAAATGTGGCCAAAACAACAAAACTTTTGGTTAAACTAATAAGTTTGTTAGTTTAACTAATAAGCACGAAATTAATATACATTTTAGAAAGTGATATCAGTTACACAGACACTGTTTGAAGGTGTGAAATAAATATAACTAAATAAATTTGAAAATTATCAGTATAAGTTCATGGTTAATTTCTTATTTGATTGCTGTTGGACTATTTACCAAACGACAACTATGCCCCTGTTGTCATTTCGTAACGTAATGATAAAATTGAAATATTCTGCTACGACTGTATAAGTTTAAGTTAATGATGTTCCCTATGCAATTTCACTTTTATTGTGAGTCAAGAATGACAGTCATGCAATAAATGAAATCTCCGACATAAAAGAAACGACTTAAGATAAACGCACTAAACTCTGACAGAATAAATATTTTCTATAATGACATCGTAATCAACAGTAACAGGATCCAAAGCATATGAGGTGATTGTATTCATGTGAAACCTGTTAGCTATCTACACCAAAGTTCGACAAGCAAAATACAACAAAACGTTCGTGGATATTCAATAAAGCTTGCATTCTTGGAGTGCAACTTCCTGTAATGATATGTCTTGTGAGCTTTCATAATGACGTTCTTTTGCTCTATAGTTGCATCATTTCTTCTCTTGTGATCAAGTTTATTTTTTTTCTTATGGCTTTACACCATGCGATGTCGGCTTTGATTCCATTAGAGGTGTGAAAGAACGGAACCATGGAGAAGAGTAATCTCGATGACGGTAAAGGGATTCGAACCCGTGTCCTCCCCAATGCAAGGCCAGAGCGTTACCAACCATGCTCGGTTGAATTTTGAAGAATTGTAACATATTTAAATACGAAATTGTATCGGAGATTTACATACATCCTCATAAAGCTGTACATGTTATTTATCGCCAAGATATGACAGTATCGAGAAAGTACAGAGAAGAGCCGCTCGATTTTAGAGCGCTTAGTATATTAATTCCTTATGAAATTGCTACAGAGATTATCATGCAGATAGACCTCGTATATTCCTGTTGTTTAATTGTTAAACATGCTAGTATCCGCTTTCAGGAGAAATACTTGATCACCAACGTATTTGGCCACAATGACAAGAAAGATAAAAGCAGGGAAATAAGATACCGTACTGACGTTAGTATGTATTCTTTGTTCCTTCGTGCTGTTATGGATGGAAAATCAGAGAAGAGAGATTGTAAAACATACTTTGAATAACACAGCAAATTATTCATAGCAAACGGTTGGAACGAAACGCCCGTGGACGCTTTGATGCAACCCGCTATGCTCAGTGATAAGACCGTACAGCATGCAACCGGGTGTGACAACTGATCCTATCGAATGTTTCGTACTGTGAAACCTGCCATTAAATTTGAATCAATTTCGGTAATTATTTCTTCACCAGTGTTAAAATTATAAGCCAGTGGTGATTCTATAATTACAGCGAAGTGATGCATCACGCAAATAACGGTTGTAATCGTAACACGACCGAAATTTATTGCTTCTGCTGACATTTCTTTCCAAGCAGTTTTTAAACATGTGTCCGCTATTTTCTGTTAAATCCCGCTGCATGCGTAACTGGTAGGTAAAGTGGAACAAAGTGGAATAACGTCTGACTGTGACACTGCACAAACTGTGAAAACGACAACGTCACGTTTCCTGATCTGTGAGAAAGGAAACAAGACATTGAGAAAATTGTTATTGTGGGTCTGCCTGAGCTCCGTTAAAAGCCGGAAGAGATAACGAGCTCACACGAGGGTTTCCGAATCGCCGTCAAACCAGCTCGCAACACTGGTGTCTCTTTGGCTACATCCACGAAAGGTGATATACTAGATACGATACATGTTGGAGTGAAGAAACAGGTGAAGACACATGGTAATCTCCGTTAAGAAACCACTGTTTGATACTTTTTCCGAATTGTGCTATACTACACACGTTTAGCTTGTATTCTCCTATGATGGTACTAGATTTGGGGAAAAAAAGTTGACACTATTTCACCTTGACGGAAATTAAAACTGAAGAAAAGATTATTTCAATTAGAGAACATTACAAACATTTTTAAACAATAATAAAATTGACGAGCGGTTTTGTTTACCTGTTTTCTTGTTTCAAGAAGCATCATCTACAGTTAAAAAATGTAAAAAACGATTTCATATTGATGAGAATTCCTAGGGATTTAAGTCGTTCCCCTGTTAGACATTTTTAAGAACAGAAATTCTAAGTGCAGAAAAAATTTATCAACATGAATACTCCTGGGAAACAATGCAAACTTCTTATGATACATAAATAACTGCAAAAGAAGTTGCTTATTTTTTATTTCTTTAGTGGAAGGTAGTTAAAAATTAACTACGTAGATTCATCTATTAGCAGGTGTTTTTAATCTCAAAGTTTTGTTTTATTTTAATTCATGCTCTAGTGAGTAGTTGAAAATGAAAATAATATGGATAATAATCACCCATGGAAAGTGTAAAGATCATCATGTTTAACAGGACACAGAAAGAGCACAGTTAGTTTCTGTTTTGTACAGTTGAGTGAAAACCATCAGGCCGATTGTAAGGGCTCAAATGTTTAATAAATATTTTCTCGGTGTAATTGTAGTGATGTGATCTGGAAAATTGGTTTATGCTTCCAGATAAATGTTTAGTTTCGTGAAGATGTTTTACTGTACATGTCGCGAGTCATGGTGATAAAATTATTCTGTATACACAACCTAAAACGTCTCTGATAGGTGAAATTTCTACGTACTTTTTTTGGCATCATACAGTTAAAATCTCATATAATAGAAGAAAGTAAACGAGTCATGACCTATAAATTTCCTGAATATATTTCCTGAATATAATTCCTGAATTTCCCACCCCTTAACAATGTTTCCATTGTATGAAGGCAAATAGGTTTGAATTATTTATGGTTATATTTTAAAGTATGGTTAAGTGTTGTTTTGAAGGTGCTATCTGCTTAAAAAGCTATTCTGAAAAATCTTATTGATGAAAATAGCATTAATATTTATCATAAAAAGACAATCCAGAAATTTCCATTAATTACAATTACTCTTACAGAATCATTTGGTACATCAAACTATAGAAATATACTTAAGTAGAGAAGAATATCGCCTGTATACGCCAATATGTTACAAATAATGCAACTTGATAATCAAACCTTACTTTTCACTTATAAAATACACATTTCAAACAAATTACATTTATGCTTTCTGGAACTGCCATCATTAACGTTTTACAGTATCGCAATATGAGCTTATCTTTTCGTCCTGCATCACCTTATAATCCAGTAAGAATCATCTCATAGGATGGTTTGGGTGTAGGTAAATGGCCTCAGGAATGTGTGTTCTCCATCACAATTGGGATTAAATTAAATCAGTGATAAAAAAAACTAGTAAGGCCATCAGAGTTAACAGGACAGAAGGCTGTTAAACCACCATCTCCAATAAAAAGATATCCTGCTTAACAGTGTCAGCGTTGAGTTACAGTTTGTATTGAATGAATAAATGTAATTTTTGTTCGGTCCAGTAAGTCCTGCCACTGTTTAGTAATTTCGTTGCCTTATCGTGCAGTAGGTCGTGGATACTTTTCTGTAAAACATACCTTTCTTCTCAATAACAGTTTTTCCCATGAAATGGAGGTTTAATATCAACATTGTATAACCAACAGTATACCAAGATCATTTAACAACTATATTTCGCTTTGATACAGGAACATAAGGCATGTTAACTTGATATTATTTATTGCTCCGTTCCCCGCACTCACGTATAGTCATAAGATATACCACAGATTTTAAGCTAGACAATAAGCTTTCAAACTGTCAACACCCCATCCAAATTGATTCTGTAGTTTTTGCGTGATGCCTGGACAAATGGACTGAGAGACGCAGCCTCCTTACAGATTTATAATAGTTTACATTTGTCAGAAAGGGAAATACATTGTTCGTTTCATTAGCAGTTGGATGTAATGATTGAGTACAGTCACAGGTAGACCCTTCGTAGGTTGCGGTACTGAGAGTTTTACCAATCGTCTGTTCGTGAAATGAGTTCTTTCTCAAAAGGGTCTGGGAAACTACGCTACAATTAGCCTAGAATATTACAGAAAACTGCCTAATCACCTCATAGTATATGAAACAGATACTTGTTGACTGGTTGAATCACAATTACTGCAATTGATTTTGATCACTTATCAATGGGTATTAGTTACTTCCCAAGAAACTTTCAATTTCTTAGCGGGATCTGAGGCTCAGTAAATAGTAATACTAACAATTATCAACATATATTTTTTCTTGGTATCGACGTTGAGCCATTACAGCTGCAGTATATTTTTATCAAAAAATTTGTTCTAAATCAGGCATTATTTAATTCTCCTAAAGAGTTTCCAGTCGTCCATGAGTAATATAAAACCGGATTACTGTTTCAGAATTTGATTCCTGTAAAACGACACGTCATATGTGATAAAAATACATGACATAGCACTTATCGGATAAATCTTGTATGTATTATAAGAATAAAAAAATTAGTTCAAACATGGAGCATGAAAATATAGTTATTTTTCTAGCAATCCTAATCATAACAGAAAATATAGGAGGGCTAGTTCACTGCTGGTATTTTCCTTGTTAGCAGTAATATTCAAGCGATACGCCATTACGGAAACAAACAGGTGGTTAAAACGACTTTATCCTTTTTCTTTTCTCGGTATATCTAGCACTGAATACAAGAAGAAGCGAATCTCTTACATTTGCATGGGGAAACTTTAATTCGTAATGGCAATACAGAAAAGAATTTTAATTTACAAATTACGTGATTTATCCCGGCAATCGAGCGTGATGGGTGAGCGGTAAGACGCTGGCCTCGCATTCAGGAGGACGCGGGTTCGAATTCCCGTGCGGTTATCCATGGTTTTCCCAAATTACTTCAGGCGAAAGTTGGGACGGTTTCTAAAAAGGCCATGGCAGAATTACTTCGCTTTCCTTACCCCAGTCCCTTCCCGCCTTTAATGACCTTGACGTTGACGATGCGTAAAGCCATAAAAAAAGTATCGGGAAATATTAAGTGAAAAAAAAATTAAAAAACCTTAATCGCACCAAACAAGGCAGATTTAAATTAGATAATATTCGACTTGTAGTTATCTTGCAATAATGTTTATTCAAAGGCGGATGAAATTAATGTTCAAAATGAGAACATACTTTCGGACTTACCGCACTAAGAGTTTCCTTGCAAATATTCCAACTTTTGCTGTGTAATCGTTTAAGGTCTGACGTTCCGTATTGTCAGTGTAACAGAACACCAAACATTTCTTCAGACTCCTACATATTTTCCAAATCTGGGCTTTACCATTCACTGTCAAACAACTGATGTTTGCTCTTGATCGGACAGAGAGTAGAAGAATGAAATACAGCATGCTCAGAAAAACTTCTCCTTCTTTATTCATCAAACAACGATAGTGTAGGGTAAGAAAGGGGAGTTATAATATTACTGGTTATGTGAAAGGCGTTTGGTTGATCTTACGGTACAGGGATTACTAAAGCCCTATTAAATAAGAATTTATACAAAATGTAGTGGTATAACTTTTCGTTGGAGTGTCTAGTGTATTTACTAAAAAAAAAAAATCCTTGGTCTTAACAACCATTAATAGGAAAAAATTGTAGAAATTACATAAGAATGAAGTTTTTCTGGGCAATGAGAATTAATTTAATGTTCTCAGGTAATTAGCCTTGTGAGCAAGGTGAAGATGGCGACGGAGCCGTTGCTTGCCGAAATATTTTTTGTAAACACAGTTTACTCAGCTAGTTACCCGAGAACATTATGTTAAATGCAGAAATTTTGTTGAGGAACCGGGGGGGAGGGGCTTTACGAGTCAGAAAAAGGGTTATTTTACAGGAAATGATGGATATGAAGGATCCATCCGAGAATCTACCTGGGGAGATGTCGTTAAGCTATGGAAAGCCGAAATCTAGATTGACAGGAACAGGAGTCGAACAATGGTCCTTCCGAATGCAACATTGGAACGTTGACAATCTCCCCAGCCCTTTCGAAAACAACATCCGAACGTTGGCGCTTGTACCATCATTGTAATTGCTACTTACATTATTACTATGCACAGGCTAAAATTTTATTTTGTATAATTCATTAAATTATTTACATTATTGACAACCTGAAAATGTTATTGGAAAAGGATACGTAAAGGATGAATTTTCTCATTAAAAAAATTAATGGCGTAGAATACTCCAAAAACTAATAATATCCTGTAAATACGACGTTAAATATAAAATATGGAACGAATCCTTTGATTATTGTAAAAAAAAAAAAAAAAAAAAAAAAAATCCCCGCAAATAAACACGCTGATATCTCTAGGTGGAGAAGTAAACGACAATTGTAGACAGATTTCTTCATTACCATACTGAATTACAAAACACGGCATACTTTCTGAGGATACAAATTTTTAGATATTTATATGAAATCACTAGTAGAATCCAAATAGGCAACACAGATTCAATGATTTTGTGGAATGAGAGTGAGTTAACTGTCATAGTTAGTGAATGAAGTAATTCGCATTCATAATAGGAATTGCAACAAAGAAGGTCATTCGACTGACAGTGTGTTTTCTGGCTGATGTCATTATTTGCAAAACTTGTGGCGTTCTGGCATTAAACACGACAGCTGTGCAGACCGTTTATATTATCATCCGCAGGTTGCATAGACATAATTAATTCTTCATTTTTCAGGCGTAAATCAAATGGAAGTATGTGTTTTTAATTTATTGCTATACGATAGTAGAGGCAGGGAATCTTTATTATATTGCTCTCACCGGATACTAGTACACAGAAGCTATTTTGGCATGATTCAAGTAATGCTGTCTATGATTACTGTTAAATGAATTACTTAACTGATTACTTAGTGCTTGTGAATAAAGTTCGATATTTTTATAATTCTTTTAAATCCTTCAACTAACTATTCGTCAGCAATTATTTTCGGACATATTTGCATGTAATCTGGCAGTAACAGAATCCTACGAGATGCGAATAAATGTAATAATATCCAACTAAGCGTGGTGGGTGAGTGGTAACACATTCGGAAGGACTCTGGTACAAATCCCCGTCTGGCAATCCAAATTTCGGTTTTCCATGTTTCCCCAAAACCACTGCAGGAGAATGCCGTGATGGTTCCTTCAAAAGGCCATGACTGAAGTGCATCCACTTTCTTGTTCAGAATCCTCTTCCGCCTCTAAAAACCCCGAAGTAGACTACGTGTAAAACACTGAGAAAGAAAAGAATTCTCTTACTATTCAGAAATTGCGGTTTTCTTAATGTCGCTAACTGGCAGGTGATTTCTGCATTATGTGAAATAACTGCTAAGTGTATGATATTTTATACTAACTAGTATCATCTTAACTTGTTAACAGATATTTTACATGTTTCAGTGGTTGTTTTGAAATTACATCTTCCTTCTATTATTTCGGTTTATATTTTCCTGTAATACCGATAATTATAATTAAGAAATCCTTTAGAATTCAGCATTTCCTTTGCAACTCTCGTTAGGACATGAAGTTATCATACACGACTGATTTTGTTCACACGTAGGTAACTGTCATTACAATGCGAGACTTAAGAAAGAAATAAAAGAGAGAGATTGTGGAACGAAGCTAATCTACCGTTGGCATAATATATGGCTGATAGCTGGCACTAATTTTATCGGCTTACAGATATGATAGGGCAATTATTGTGTAAGAACACTAAATATCCCGTTTTCATAACACTATCCGGCGGTACACCCATGAATACTTCATTGCAATTTATTGTGGTTCCAACGGAAATATGAGACCTATTTACATAAATTCAGTTTCAAAACAGTCGAATTTTTTAAGTTGAATTTGAAGATTATCAGATGCTCACGCTGATTGGAGCCTAGCACTCTCGTGAGTCTTCAATTTAGTTACTGGTTTGCACAACATAAATCTGAACGCAGTCCTTGAAAAGTTAACCTATGCAATTTTACAGCCAAAGAATTTCTAACCTCAGCCTTCTACGTCATAAAATTTCTAAAATTATGCGCCATAACACAGAGAGCGTAATATATAAAATTATATTTACTTACGGTCAGTATTTTCCATGTAAAACCGTTACATTTTTACGATTAATATTACGGGTTATTTTTCCAAGATTTTATTAGTGGTTCAAATAATTTTGTTACGCCTTTCCTGAATTACGATACTCGTGGTGATAACGCTGGTCAGTGCAGAGCTTTCAAGGTATACAACACATATCGAAATAAAGTGAAATGTCCATAATTTGGACCGAGAGTGGTTCGGTTTTTCAATTTGTTCGGATACAAAATATGCTAAATCATATTTCAGAGTATTTTATAAAATACTGTATTATAATTTTTCCGTTTAATTTTACATCAACCATTTTATGATTTTACACACGCTAGCAAATGAAGTCAACAGATCACAAAAAAACACACACAAAAAAAACGGAACTGACCTACATTTGTAATATCCGCAAGCGGATTGCAATAGTCTCCTAGAGTTGCGTTCCTTAATTGTTGTGTTTTAAAAACATTATGTTAAAAACATTCAAATACATAAGTGCAGGACAAAAACGACGGGCTTTGGATTTCTAAGACACTCAAAACTACCGGCACATTGAAAAACTGTTATAATTAAACTACGGCCTTAGTACAATAGCAAACGCCGGGTATAAGGGAAAGAAAGTTAATGTTTCTGTAAAATAATGAACATTTCGCAAAAAAATAAAAAAGACGTTGTGATAACTGGCATTTCGGATAGTTGACGTTCCTATTATCGAAGTTCTACTGCATTTGTAAATACAGGATGAAAGCCATATTGGTGAGGTGTTTTGTTCCGTTGGGATCAGACCCCACAATGAGTTGGCAACTTTATGCTACCTGCACCCGAATTTTTTTTATATTCTAAGTTTCCAGGAAATCATCTTTCATTGACCCAAATTATAAAAACAAACAGTTGCAAACTCTCATCCAACAGATATTGTCCAACTTACTGAGACAGGTTCCACAACATTTTGTAATATTTGTTAGAGTACTGAATCACTATCACTGAGAAATATTATTTTTTTAGTCAAAGGAAAGGAAGAGTATACAGACTTTTAGCGGAAAAATCTTTTCACATTTTTATCTTAGCAACAAAAGGTACCCACCAAAGATCATACTGTATCAGAAATAAACAATACACTCTTTGGATTCTGTTTATAATGTTTTTAACCGCACAAATTTCTTTTTTTATTTCTTCAATTTTATTGCGCGTTAGCTGCAGTTCCAATAAAAACATGACGTAATAGGAATTATTGTATCCCCTCTTAATTCTGTCTCTAATTTTCCAACTTTTTTGCACGTTCTCCTTTTATGATATTAACATACTTCATCCAATCGGAGGATGGCAAGATGTTTTTTGGATTATGGCTTTTCACCTTGTCGACGTCGAGGTCATTTGACGCGGGAAACACTGGGGACAAGGAACGGGAAGGAATTCGACCATGGCCTTTTTTTTTAAAGAACCATTCGCCTGGAGCAATGTGGGGAAACCATAAGAAACCTAAATCTGGATGGCCGGACGGGAATTCGAACCCGCGTCCTCTTGAATGCGAGGCCACACGTGGTTATTTTCACAGAAAATAACCGTCAAAATCATCTAATATAAAAACTTCTTTTTTATTCACAAAAGGTACCCACCGAAGATCGCATATATCAAAAATAATCACTACACTCTTTGGATTCTGTTAATATTGTTTTTATTAATGAAGGGCCACGGGGAACAACGATCATAGTCCATTTTTCAGCAAAGTTGATATTACATTGGGAATTGGTAGCTTATAACAGACGGTTTGTAACTGTTATACCATTCAGACAAGAAAGCATAGTGCCTGAGTTATAACAGAGAAATGATTGGAGCTGATGGGGAATAACGAACAGTCTCCATACACCGTCTGGCAAGAATGATCAAGTTCACATGGTCAATGACGTGATTTTTCCAATAAGAGGTCACTCCTATCTGGAGGGACAAGGATATGAGTCTTCTCAATGGTAAATCTTACACAGAGACGTCCAATGACTGGATGGACGTCATCAGAAATAGCAGAGTCAAACCAACACCTTTCACGGTCATCAATTGGGCCACAGACGTCAAATCTGAAACTTGGACAGACTATTTATCTGGGATTTATGTTAAAAAGTGCCCTATGCCTACACGGCCAGTAAGAATTTTAAAGGTTGACGGAAAGGAGACTAGATTCGTTATCCACAAGGCAAACTATTTTGGAAGCTACTTACTCTTTTTGTAGAGAACCAAGGCACAGGAAGCAAGATACCAAGAAAATCGTCGAAACAAAGTGAACCAACCGTACTCAGAGAACTATGCAATGGACAAATGCCCCTGAAACCAGCAAAATTGAAGGACCTATTACATTTAAAAAAATCCTTGACCAATCACGATTCACAAGCATTCTACGATTCGCTGGTTCCTTCCCTTGATTTGGATGAACCAGACGAAATTGATTCTAAGTACGCAATTGATACTATCCCATAACTGGCAAAAACGATCAAACATCCTTTGTTTTGAAACTTTTCTGTTCATGTTCCATCCATTTAATGTCATTTTCTATTCCTGATTATAAAATAAATGATGTATTAATATAAACAAAGTTTAAAAAATATTTATATAACTATTTTTCAGTATTTATTATTGAACTGGCTGATACCCGCGACTTCTTACGAGTGGATTAAGAATTTCTTTGACAGAATTGAATATAGAAAGATGTTGGTAATGAAGGATTGGTCCCAAATAACACCGAGTCAGCACAGTATGACAGGAAAGCCATCACTGTATCATTCTACCGTCGAACCTGTCTCTTGAAGAGAATCAATTTCCAACATATTTAGAAACAGAAAAACAAACGAAGGTGAGGGGATGTGGGGGACGGGGGGTGTTAACTAAGGGCAGCTTTATTTCAGCTTGGTCTTTTCTTCTTTCTTCAGCATGAGCATCCAATTCTTGGGTTCTAATAACTTTAGCTGCTCGTGCTCTGATAGAGCTAATACTTAGGCCAGTTTACGCCCGAAAGACGTGCCAGAAACATTTAAGCAGACAGGAAAATCTACATCTATACTAAATAATACGTTTTTTATCTAAACGAAATTTACTAACAAATTTTTCATTAACATAATGTGCAACCGACGTAACATTATAGACTAACACACACAACCGTCTCTCTGTCACCATTCGATAGTAGGCCTATCTCAAAATTTCGTGACTACAACTGTTAATGATACCGAAAAAAAATTGTTCTGTGCCCTCCCTATTGATTTTCTTGTCAAATTCCGTCGATATCGGTATAGGCATTTAGTAGTAAAACGAAACAAAAATACAGACTTACTTCCGCATTTATAGTATTATTACTGCAGATCACACACACACACCGACCGCGAATCACCCCTGAGGGATCAATATAATATAAAAAGTGTGCCTACAGCATTGCAAGACTGCCTACTATTTGCCTCGCATTGCACCCCTAAATTTGCGATATCTACAGTTTGACATTCAATCCGAATAACCTACGGTCCAGGCGTGACTCTTACGATAAAAAACAATTTTTAAAAATCTTTGCCTCCGCGGATATTTGAACCGGAAACCACGATTCAAATGTCAGTAACCAAGCGCTTCAACCACTGAGCTACCTGACCGCTGTGTGGGCATGATATAGAGAGACCTACACATCCACCGCGTCTGTCTATCACCGTTCAATATTTTTTCGTAATTATAACACAACATGTCTTATTTATACAGATAATTTTTCAACCAAATGTAGACAGTATTTTTCTCCTTGTTTCAAAGGATAAATGTGCAAAGTTTCATCGTGATCGGATGAAAACTGTGGATTTGTATGAAGAACAAACAAACATCTATTCATCTTTATATATATAGATTTCGAAAATTGTGTTATGTAGGACTATGATCGTTCTTCACCGTGGTCCTTCAAATATTTTCATCATAGTAATCGCGTGTGAGATTTACGGTTTGTTTGATATGTATGTGAAGCACCGAAAATTAACGTGCACCCAGCTGAACATCTGGTGATGTGATTTTTTTAAAAGCTGGGAGCAGACTTAGGAAATATTAGGAGTAGAAGGTGGCGTCAGTACGTGCGTCGAGATCAATGGCGGAGCAGTGTGAATGACGCCCCGCCGTTGCTGTCGCTCAGCCAACGAAATTGGGTAAAACGTATATCCGCCATGTTGAAAGAGCCCCGTTTCCATTGTGTGTATGAGGGGAGCTCCCGTCATCTACATAAATGAGCGCTACGCCCCCCCCCCCCCCCCCACCGCGTGGGGACCCCGCCTGTCATTCATTAAGCCACCAAACTAACAACTACTCCCGCAAAAACTCTAGCAATTTCTCTCACTCTCACAATAAAAATGCAGATGAACTCGTGTACAGTAATTCGTCTTGCTGGCACGTTAGAATCGCGACCTAACAACACCAAATAAGGCATTCTCACATGTTATAAGCAGCTCGCATGGAATGTCGCTTCGAGAGTCAAGTCTAGCTGGATTACTGCCATGATTTGTTGTATTTACTACTAGCTGTTACCTAAAGGCACGTCTACAAGTAACATCTTGACACACGTTTTACTTGATCAGGCAAGATGTCAGATAAAACTGACCAAAAATTTGTGTCCACATTCTTACGTTTTAACTTTCGTTAAAAAAAAATGATGAAGCATTTTTTTTTAGTGGTTATTTCACTATGTCTGATGAGATTAAAAAGTAAAAATGGTCTAGAAGATGGTTGCTAAAGAGGAAAACGATCTTTCAACTGATTTTTTTTCGGGAATTATGTCATAAATCTAAAGACTGGAGTAATTATTTACAAATGGTTACGTCCCTTATCTATCATCTATAGCGCTAATTGTTTCTCTTGGGGGACCTTTATAATTTAAGAATAAAATAATTTCGAAATTTCACAGAGAAGTTTTGTAAATATCATCGGTACCAGGAACGAAGTCTTTCTCGGCGTTGAGAATGGATGTAGTCTTCTCGGGAGACTAGCCGAGTAAACAAGGTGTTTCCACACGATATTTCGGCGATCTCAACCTACGTCGCCATCTTCTGGTGAAGATGGCGACGGAGCCTGAGATCGCCGAAATATCGTGTGGAAACACCTTGTTTACTCGTCTAGTCTCCCGAGAAGACTACATCCATCATCGGTACCAGCAAAAGAACGTGGTGACTACTTAACTTTTATCAATCCTTTATGTAACACTATACGAAAAGAATTCATATTTTTCCCATATCAATTTCCTTTATATTTCCAAGCAACACTTCCTTACATTTATCAACCAAAGCATTTGCTCGATACCGAGCGTGGTGGGTGAACTGTTAACGTTCTGGCCTCGCATTCAGGAGGACGCTGGTTCGAATCCCCGTCCGAGCATCCAGATTTGGGTTTTCCATGGTTTCCCCAAATCACTCTAGGCGAATGCCGGGATGCTTCCTTCAAAAAGGCCATCCATGGCCGAATTCCTTCCTGTTCCTTTCCCCCAGTCCCATCCCGTCTCTAATGACCTCGACCTCGACAAGGCGTAAGTAACAAGCCAAAAAAAAAAAAAAAAAAAAATTCTCGATTTTCTTGTCTCGGTTACAGTAGTCAATTGATTTCAACTTTCCGTATACAATGATAACTAGGATACAACTCACTGAATTCCGTAAACAAATCATGTGACTACTGTCGTAGAATCGAAAAGTCACCGCGTAAAATGTTTTTGGATAGAAAAACAAAATAATATTTATTTTAGCTCCGCACAAGCTGAGAGATGATTAAAGACTGAAGGGAAAACGTCAATCAAGACCGAAAACAATCCCGCCAATCTGTTTTCTGGAAACAGCTAGTCTTCGTTTAGTCCAGGTAAAACACCCGTTTTGCTTTCCACACATAATGTTTTGTCTGACACGTTTTACCTGATCAAGTAAAACGTCCGTCAAGACGTTACGTGTATACCGGCCTTAAGACTGTGTTCCAGAAAGCACTGAGCCATCAGCGTATCAAGCTACCATTGAACCTATCTCATGAAGAGAACCAAACAGCAACATCCTCTGTCTATCATCGCTCGGTTAGTTTTCAAAATATCTCGAGAAAATATGGAATTTATCCCGAATAAAGGATCCTATATATCGACATATAGTTCATGCTCGCTAAATTGTTGAATAATTCTGGACATCCGATTTAATTTCAGAATATATCCATGTATTTTTTCCTGGATCAATTTGCGAACTTAATTATTAGACATCGTAAAATAGTTTTGAGAATTGTTTTAAAAAAAATTTACGAATGCTTTTCTTCGCACATAAATCTGTTAGTCTGTTAATCTATCACTTTGTCATGTAAAATCTATCGAACCGGATTGATTTGAAAGCTTATAGTCTAGCTTAAAACGTATGCTATGTCTTACGGCCCTACGAGGATGGGTAATTTGAACAGATAGGTGCCACAGATAACACTACATAAAAGATAAACACAGCTTCAAAACGTATCCACTAAAGATTACACTGCATAAAACACATTTTGCATTCTGTTAAAATTGTTTTTAACCACGAAACTTTGTTTGCTTTGTTTCCACAACTTTATTGCGTGTTAGTTACAATAATTAAACATTTCACTATTACATGATGAAACAGATTTAACATGTCAGCGGCCACTATACGAAGTTCTGATTTTTTTCCTTTACCTAAATATTTCAGAGATATTACACTACAAACCACAGACAGAATCCTAACGAAAGTTTCTGAAGACCTCCGAAATAAGAAAGTAGCTAGAAGGAAGAAAACTTCTTTTATAATATTCAAGGTTTTTTTTTTTCCTTCTTCCGATTACTAACTGCATTAAGGAAGCTACGGCCAAATGCTAGTTAAGTATATAAATAAAACAGAGTAGCTGTATTACGAGAACGAACTGAAACCAGTGATCTACCGAGAAAAATACCAACGTAGCTACCGTCTCCAACTGAATTGTCTCTGGTGTCTTCACGGCATTTCTACGGCACAACCTACAGAAAAGGCACAGGCGCGTGAATAGGACGCAGCCTGGGTTTAAATCTTGCTATTGAGTATCCACCAAACCTGATTACCTTTCTCAGGCGGGTTTCTATAAAGCTCTTTGTGATACGCTACTGTTTCCGTCTCGGAGATACGCGACACACAACTTTCAAACAACAAAGAAACCTAGGCATATACAATTTGCAGGGAATGGATGAATTGTTGTTCCTACTTCTTAGGTATCATATAGTTACCACTACGTTGTTAAATATTAGACCACTTTCACAAAAAAAATAATGTGTATATTCAAGTGGCTATAAGGCTTAAAATTCCCTATTAATGTAACTTATGCAGTGATGACGTTGAATTAAAGCAGGGCATGAAATACTCTGGTAGTACATTACAGATTGCGGTATTATTTTGAGGCTTGCAAGATTCTTATGCCGGGTACCCGGTGGAAAACTCGACTTCAGATTCTCAGACCTTGCCTCTTCATTCTGACAGCGCCTATTTTAGGAAACTCTAATGGCAATAATTGGGTTATCTAGTATGGTCGACCAGTAGCGACCTTATGTAACATTAACATTCTTTTATCACTGCATTAATTTGTTACAATCTGAAAGTTAATTCATGTTTCAATTGGTATGAAATAGTTTCTACAGTGCGGTTGATGAGGTGTGTTTGAAATTTGTCAAGAGGAGAGAGCAATTATTTTGTCGTAAAATATTGTTTCATCATTTTACAGAAATATTTTTGCAATAGCTGTGAATATGATATACGAAGATGCACATATATTCCAACGGTAATTTATTTCTCTTGCATTTTTTGTCATAAAACACAAAAAACAAATATTTTCTGAAAATAATCTCCAAATCCTAAAATAATTATGTCTTTAGGTTTTATGACCAGTAGCTTTTACTTTCGTTGACAATTCGTTATTTCCATTTTACAGGACAACTTTTAAATTTCATCCATTAAATCAAGCAACATTACAAATTTTAATATTGTCGACCTTTAATGACGAACATCCCAAATAAATTCCTAGAGAAATTGACTCCAGAATTGGCGCTCATATGCGTCTGTACGGTTTCGTCAATTAGATGCAGCAAATAAAACGCTCAAGTCTGGAATTTTGGAGGACGTGGGTTGCTTCAAATCCCCAACCAACCATACAGATATCGGTTTTCCAAGGATTCCTGAAATCATTCCGGGGGTATGCTGAGATGGTTCCTTCTAAAGGACACGACCGAATTCCTTCCCGTTCCTTGTTCCTAGTCCCCTCCCGCCTACAATGACCACTACGCCGGCCATAAAAATGCAATATATCCCGGAACTTTATCCCATTACCCCCTGGTGTCGTCACTGTATTCAACTTTTTGTTATTTTTTACATATACCTCGCTCTCTAATACTACTCCAAGTAGTAGCCAACAACCAGGATTCGTATTCGTTTCACGAAGATTGCTGTTTTACTGTCTGTTGTTCTTCTATTTTGTTTTTTTCTGTTTTTATTGTCGTTTGTTGTTCTTTTGATTTTTTTGTATTTCTTTCTGTTTTGTTGTTTTGTTTGTTATGAATTTATGTCTCGTCGACGGTGAGCTCATTAGAGCCGCTAGAGGAGTGGGAGCAAGGAACGGGAAGAAATTCAGCCATGGCCTTTTCAGAAGAAACCACCAAAACGTTCACCTGGAATGATTTTGAGAAAGGTTGCAAGACCAAAATCTGGGTAAATGGAAGGGGATTCAAACCTGCGTCCCCCCGAATCTGTATCCAATGTTGCTTGGAGCATCGGTGGTTTTGGTTAACAGTGTGTTTGTTTGTTAGGTATACGTAATTTTGAACAGCAACTAAACGGAAACGCCATTGATAGTGCTGTTGAAAATGTTTCATCTGGCTGAATGTCCGTAAATTCCGAATTTCATATTCACCTTTATGCAAATAAAGAACTGTTCTTTAGCTAAATGCTGATGTGACAATACTCGGTGACACGATAACGTTTGAACTTTATGGAGCTACTATTTCTTAAGTCGTGTCAAAACATTCCGATGCCTGGCATATATTGAAGGTATCTGAGTCCAGACATTCAAATACTGTATTCCAATTATTCAGTTCGATGTTGCATATCAGAGTAATATTATGCACAAATTGTGGGCAAATTTAAGGCATGTTATTTAAGTAAGGGTCTATAAAAGATTTGTACAACAATTTAAATAGCAATTTTAGACATTAAGAGACTGATACTTGTGAGAGGAAATTACCAGTTTTAAATTTCGTATGACTCAGTTATTAAGAAACGCAAGTTATCTGATACCGATATATTACTGAGCGTAGTGGGTGGGCGGTAACGTTCTGGCCTCGCATTCCGGAAGATGCACGTTGGAATCCCCGTTCCGCTATCTAGATTTGGGTTTTCCGTGGTTTCCCCAAATCACTCTAGGTGAATGCTCGCACGGTACCCTCAAACGCCATGGCCGAATTCCCTCCTGTTCCTTGCCCCCGCTTCTAATGACCTTGACGAGACGTAAAGCCATAAGTAAAAAAAAAAAAAAAAAACTTATACCAATAATTTGTCATAGATGCACAGAATGTTGGAAATTCTGGTGAAGGCATCAGATAATTATCAAATTTTAAAGACACCATAAAATATCAGAATCAATATCTTATTTTTTAATGATGTCACAAAGATATATTTAAAAATCAGTATCAAAATTTCACTTAGCAATGTCATCACTTGATTATCCCATTACATGGGAAGAAACAATAATCACACTGAGTATTAACAGAAACTTACTTCCTCATAAACTTTTTGCGTTGATTATAAGTAGTTCCTGCTAGTATGTAATAGCTGAGTAAACTTCTTCCCAGATTTCGGTAGTTTAAAATAACAATGTTGTTGAAAAAAAATTATTTACGGGGAGAAAATTGATGAGCTAATTGTTTCTTTCAGCAATTACATTCAGAATTATAATCAGCTCCATTTAACATTTTGCATACAATATTTGAGAGGTACCAAGGATTTGGGACTGTATTCAAGATAAAGGCCATAAAAAATTAAACTTACAAAAACTGGTAACAATTTAAAAAGACAGTCTTTGAGGCTCTGATTATTAATACAACCACATAATTGCGTATTGTTTCTTTTCTGTTAATATGTTTCACTCGAGTATTTTCTCAGATTAGAAAACTAGAAAAAGGCTGTACGATCTAAGTAGTTAAGATCCATTTCGTCGTTCCTGGCAGCCAGAGATTTGAGCGTTGATTTGGGTGTTCCCTTGTTCGACTTCCACCGAAGGCATGGGCGCTTTTAATTGACTGTTACTTCATTCTTATACTGTCTGGATTTTTAAAACAAATACTTTGATGCCTAAAAAAATACACTAATAGGATTAACACAATACGAGCTGGTTATATTGTCTTATTCCTGCATGTCATATTTTGTGGGTTTTTTTTCGAAAGTTTTAAAATCCACTTTAATTAGAGCTATATTAAGTTCATATCTACAGTATAATTTCTCATTCTGCCTACAGTGCATAGTATTACACGAGTACACAAGAAAGTTACATATTTGGATACTGTTTATTAACACTGCTTTGTTATCAGCAAACAAAAACTTGTACTTGCGTTAGAGGAAAATTTCGTAATATTCAGGAAATGAGTTTCTAAGTTGTTTTGTTCGTTTCTGACAGTGTTATTAAGGTTTTGTTAACAGCGTGTAAACCCCTTCTTGTCACATTTTATTAAGTGTGGAATGTTTTTAATATTTAAATGTCGGAAATTAATTTTGACTAAAAGTAAATGCGGTAAAAACGACTTGTACGTAATATGGGATCTCTTACGACAAACCGAGCCTGGCTGGTGAGTGGTTAACGCTCTGACCTCGCATTCGGGAGGACGCCGGTTCGAATCCCCATCCGGGCAACCAAAATTGGGTTTCCCAAGGTTTCCCCAAATCACTTCAGGCGAATGCCGGGATGCTTCCTTCAAAAAGGCCATGGCCGAATTCCTTTCCGTTCCATATCCCCAGTCCCATCCCACCTCTAATGACCTCGACGTCGACGAGGCGTAAAGCCATATGCAAAAAAGAAGTCTTAAAATAAATTGATTACAATAGGTCATAATCAAATACTTCGTCTCAGGTTATGTTTAATGTCCCAGGGAATGGAAAAAGTGAGAAATTCAATTGTTTCAAAAAAATTTACATTAATTGGAAAAAGCTGTGTCACTCAATTGATTACATCCTGGAGGACGCGGGTTCAAATCTCCGTCCGCCATCCAGATTTGGGTTTTCCATGGTTTCCCTAAATCACTCCAGGGGCATGCCGGTATGGTTGCTTCAAAAACTATTGCCGAAATCCTTCCCGCTCCTTGCCTTCTGCCCTTTTCTGCCTCTAATGTCATCCACGTCGATGAAGCGTGAAGCCAGTAGCCATATATATATATATATATATACAAACAAAAACTGAAGAATCATGAATAATTTGAGTTTAAACACTGTCCTCATGGGCAATAATGATTAATAATATATATATATATATATATATATATTATAATTCATTACCATTTGAAGTGGTAGAAATTTTTATGGTTTTAGGAATGTTTCATTTTTCTTAAGGTGAATGATATAAGAAACACATTAAACGGACAGAAAATTTTATGATGTACTATTCATCAGTGTCGAAACTCCTGTTTTTTTAACTGGTTAACGTCTCTTAACAGTGAGGTCTTTACAGATGGGAAAGAATGGGGGGGGGGCAAGGAATGGGAAGAAATTTGGCCATTGCCTTTTGAAGGAACCATCCCGGCATTTGCTTGGAGTGATTTGGGAAACCATGCCGAAACTCCTGTTAAGTCAGAGGTATTTTACACTAATAACAGTTTCAACCAATCAGTCCACATTCCCACAGTTCGTTATAAGGACACACTTAGATGAGTCTGATCGGTGATTTCTTGAAATTCTGTACAAACACACCATTCCACAATCAATAACAGTCCCTATCGTAGGCTGGACTCGAACCGACGACCCATCCCAGGCAAGGCTAGCACGTTAGCCACTACGCTGTCGGTGTTCACTCGCATATGGTTAAGAGAAGAAATTAACAAAACCAAATAAAGACAGCCTTTGTAATGCATAAAAAATCCCGCATTGACAGATACCAGATAAATGGGTGCAGACTGAAATAAAAACGAATTAAATATTTTTATACAGAATATAATCATATGGAACGGATACACATGCTGCTTTTTTATGTGGGCATCTGTGATAGCTGTGACAGTGAAGGGTAGCTGCTTAAATAAATTCATTTTCGGTTCCGCTATTAGGGAATGTATTTGACAGTTCCTGGCATCGTAATATAGTGAAGACACATCGTAGTCGACGAAACATAAAAAAAAGATGTTGGGAGAAGGGTAATAAGGTTTCGTCAGGTCAGAATGTGAGGTAGACGGGTGTGTACCCACGTATGGGAATGATGCCGGTATTGATCCCGACGGAGTCGCGCATGTTTTTGGAACGGTGATAGCTGGCGCCGGGTTTTAATATGCGCAGATGGAATTGTTGTTTGATTGTAGGCAGGGGAAATGAGCTCGAGGCGCTCGTTCAGCCCATTTCCTCACATTGTGATGCTAATGTCACTGGCTCCGATTGGTCAATCCCAGTGACCACACCCCTCGCTCCTATTATACTTTCAGACTCCCCATTCGCGTGCTCCGATCTGCCTAGCGACGGGATTTTATTAATTTTTTGTCATCTGTAATACAATAACGCAGCGATCGCTTCGGTTTCCTCCAAGCGGGGTGGGTGAGCCATGACGTTCGGGCCTCGCAATCGGGAGGAAGTGGGTTTGAATCCCCGTTCGGCCATCCAGATTTCAATTTTCCATGGTTTCCCGAAATCACTCCAGGCTAGTACCGGGATGGTTACTGCAAAAGACCATGACCGAATTCCTTCGTTCCTTACCTCCAGTCCTTTCCCGTCTATAATAACCTAGACGTTGACTAGGCGTAAAACCATAAAAAAGAAACAAGCTTTAGTTTCTTATTAAAATCAGTAAATTAGAAACCATACTTATAGACATGTTACCTTGTTTTCTGCTTGTGATTTATTTTAAAAATTAAGTGGAAAGTGTTTTTCAGATTCTGGACTATACCACCTGCTACAAGTTGTGTTTTGCTGAACAATGTAAAACAGTTTCCCAAATTTTGTTGGTGGGTACTGTATAGTATTAATTGTTTAGCACTGAAACACAGCAGATAAATTCTTAGTGTTCTACATCTTCTTGAGCTTCTCAGAGAAGTATTAGTTCTGATATATCACAACTTACAAATAACAGAAACATGCCAATTCCGCAGTGGAAAAAACTTGTTCAAAATACTTTATCCTTTTCTGCAGATTTGTTTTATTACGGGTCAACGCTTCCTTAATCAACCAACAGACTCTCGAAATTCTTATGAAAATAGTTTCAATTCAAACATTTCACCTTAGCAAATATCTGTGTGCTAAAATATTTGATTATACCACTTTGGAGAGTACCACTGATGTAATACACAAATTTGTGCTAAAATTTCGTAAATTTCACTTCACTATTTCTTATGCCATTAGCTTACTTCCTGGGTCCAGGTTCCGATGGACTAGGATACCCTTAGTGCCAAGTTGAAATACGCATTACTTTGTCAGATAAGAAAAATGACTTTCATATGAAATGACTACCTTAATGGTATCGGCCTTACTATTTTTGTTAATTTTTAGATATAATTTTCGGATGGCTTCTATAACCATATTCCTCCAAGCATTTTCTTCCCCTCATATTCCAATAAATTACAGTCCTATTCAACATTTGAGTATTCAAGTTATTTTCGAAATATCTGGTAGAATTAGGAAACCAGCATATATATATATTAATCTGCAATGCAGTATAGTACAGTTAACGCAAACAGAGAGTTATTTGGTTTTTTTATATTTATAATCAATGTTAAAAGTGCTGTTTATTAATTTTGTCTGTTTGATTTATCTCAACCTATAGACAGTGGCTTGAAACGGTGTTTAGCAAGTGTTTTCTTTCACTAATAACACTGTTTATTACGGTTCAAACTAATTTTAATAACTGTTCAAAGTTATAGTCTCACAACTGTGACTGTTAATGATTTAAAAGAATAGTAAAACGACAGCAAAACAAAAAATATAAGAACTAAAAAACGCAACGCATAGAAGTACGTTTGATAGTGCCATATGAAAATGAATTCTAGGAGACCTCTATGTGAAACTATTTCAAACAAAATCAGTCCTGAGGGGGAGGGGGAGGGGGAGAAGTTAAAAAGGCTGAATACCAGTTATTGGGAATCTTTATGATTCTTTTACCCTGAAGGTTATGTCATCAGGTAAAAGTCTAGTGTAATTGTAAAGTGTAAATAAAAAAAGTCATGTATTTATTTTTCCGCTTAGATGTTCCTTCATTTACATTTTCGGAAAACCTGTAGATAAATGATACACAGTAAAGTAGAATTACAAGCAATATCCACCGAATTACAGTAATCTATATATCGATAATAAATATTTTTTTTATCACCGTCGATGATAAAAATCACGTCAGAAAGCTTTCCATTAATCTGTACTTAGAAGTCCACATATTTTTTTTTTCAGAGTTCCAACGAATAAGTTTTGAATTTCACTGTGATATAATAGAACATAATTATATGCTACTGGTGCACATTCACTTCTGGATAGCGAAAGTGTTTTAGAAACGTATTGTATTAAATGGAGATAAGCTGGTTTCGAATCCTGAAAGTGTTACAAAAATGTTTATTTTCTTATTCTGTTTGTGAATCATGTGGTTTTTATGCGAAAACATGATATCAATCCCATACTCATCTCAAATCGGAAAGCCGCTTAAAAGTCTTTAAAGGAACGGTCGTTCTTACAGTTGGATCACACTTCAACAAAAGGAAACAATTTTTTTTTCTGCGCGTCGTCAGCGTCGAGGATATTAGAGGTGGTAAGGAGCTGAGAACAATGAACGAGAAGGAATTTGGCCATGGCATTTTTGATGTAAGCATCCATGCTTTTGCTTGGAGTGATTTGAGTAAAACACGGAAAACCCAAATCTAATCTGGATACCCGGACTGGGATTCAAACCTGTGTTCTCCCGAATGCAAGGTCGGAGCGTTACCGCTCACCCACCACGGTCAGATGTATTCTTGCAACAGTATAAATTTCGTCTTAAATGTTTTTTCACAGTTCTTTTAATATAAACAGATGTGAGTTTTTATAATTTAAGTTATGAACTGTTTTTATTACCATTGAGTATCAAGTATGACTCCCTAGTCGTATTGCTTCAAAAGATATCAAATAAATAATTTTTAATAACGTCGCTTGGGTTTGTCACAAGTGAAAAAAAGATCACATTATTCAGTAAAATATTGAAATAGAAAACAAATACGTAGTTGCCTGCTCTGTCATCTTACTTTAAATATTTGTTTTAATAACTGGTTCAACTGTTTGATCAGAAGTTTTCGTATTGTGGAAAAAATCTAAGAATTATCCCTCTACCTAGCTTCTGATAAGTATTTACAGAAATTATGCTCATGTCCTCTTCATTGTTTAAAGTTAGAAGTAATATCTGTACAATTGCAAATTGAACTGTGTCGAAACATAACTTACTTACATCTCCATTTCATGTAATAATTTTCTGTGTTTGTACTTCACAGATTATTTTACAAGAAATAAATATAGGAGATCAGTACAAAAAAAATTGAAACTACATAGTGTTGATACAATTACTGTGTGTATAATAGATCATAGGCAAATTCTGGAAAAAAAATTGTGTTCACATGTGTAATAACTTTCATGATCAATTCTGTTTTCAGTGTGCAAAAATGTCCATAATCTAACTGATACTCTTTGGAAACGAAGATGTAAATGCCGTTAGTGAATATAACTATTATAATAAAATACACTATTCATATTTTATTACGGAAGTATTTTCTAATATTCAATTGTGATGGCTTTCTGGTGTTGTGATAGCAAGGAAATTTGAAACTGTGAGGATCTTGATGTAAGATGAATACGGCTGCCTAGAATATTGCTTGTTGATTCAACGCTAAGGCGTGAGTGTTTTCAGTGTTCAATGAATAGTGCCCTGTATGTAGGCTAAATAACTTAAATATTTTGTCGCAAACAGCAACACTATATAATTCCATCGCCCAGTTCGAAAACCAGATAGTGTTTGGATTTTAACAAGACACTATGATAGCAAACATTTGAAGTACACAAGGATCATATCACGTTTAGTTACGCATTAAACTCTAGATTCATTATTCGCTTTAAGATAAATTAGATTGAGAGCGAGACAATATTAAGGCACTGTCACTTGCTCCTATAATAGGGTCTCCCTTGGTAATTACATTCGAACAGAAAAGAAATATATAAAGGTATCTGGAAGCCACTTTGTTTCCATAATCTTATCAGTTTGTCCCAAAAATCTCTAAATTTCGTCCTATGCCAAGTATTCTGCCATTTTATTTATCTGTTACGAAGTTTTATTGTTTCGTATCGATTGGCATAAATATTTAATTGAATTGTACTGATTTGTCTGGTGTGTAGCAAACTTGATAATAAAAACCAAGTTATTTCTATTTATTCATTTATTTTTATATAATTTAATTGCATATGCCTGAGGGCAATTTCCCAGCACACCCATTTTCCACCAATCTTTACGAGTAAGCTGTAACGCTTTGGCCTCGCATTCGGGAGGACGCAGGATCGAATTTCCGTCCGGCCATCCAAATTTCGATTTTCCATGGCTTCCAAAATTCACTCCAGGCAAATGCCGGAATGGTTCCTTCAAAAGGTCATAACCGAATTCCTTCCCGTTCCTTGCCTCCCAGTCATATCCCGCATTTAATAACCTCGGCATCGAGAAAATGCTAAAAAAAGTTTCTCATTCCTTGTTTCTTATTTTCAATTCTTTAAGGAAAATTCCCCCAGCCACCTACTATTGTACTTAACGATGGTTATTTTTCTAATTCATTCTGTGTTTTTGGTATATTGTTCAACACTTTCCTTGGTAGTTTAATCCATTCACTGACTATCTTACCTTAAAAATAAAATATTATCGTTACCTGATGCTTGAAATCAAGTGCTATCTTGTGATTATGATCATTTAATTCTTTCATTTACTACTCCTGATTCTTCTACGAGTATCCATACAAGCATCATCATCAATAGATGCTATTTACAATCCCAGCATTCTCTTTACCCTCCTCCTATCTCCCAGTGACTTCTAGTCCATCTCCTTTATCATGTTAGTTGCGTTCTGCGGGTATTTACACAAACAAATCTAGCTGCCCTCCAACTCTTGTATTTGATACCCAGAATGTGGATTCCATACTACACCACCATTTTCAAGCAATGTTCTGACCAAAGTTTCGTAACCTCTTCCTACCACCCATCCAATGTGTCCAGTCAATTTGAGTTTACTACCAAATGTTATGCTAAGATATTTACACTTAAGTTCTTCAACAAGAAATTTCTTTTCCACCCTATAATCACAAAAAATCTTTAGTTTTTTTATCTGTATACGTAACAATCTGACTCTTCTTGGCGGATATTTTCATTCCATGTTGTCGTCCCCAAATAGATATCCATTTCAGGTCCACATGCCTCTGTTCATAGACCTCTCCTGTTTTGATCCTATTATGTGCCATGATGCCATCCACAAACAACCTAACTTTTTATTGTAAACATTAACACATCGTTCATTAGAATAATAAATAGCAGTGGTTTCAAAACACTACCCTATGGCACTCCCATTTTCACTTCCGCCACTTGTAATACTATATTTCCTACCATAACGCTTTGCTTTCCACCTTTTAGAAATTCCTTTACCTCCAATGGTTTTTACCTAAAACCAGTTTTTGGCTTACTCTGCCAAATGCCTTGGAAATATCTGTGTTTACACTGTCAACTTGGTCTCCCTCGTCGATTTCATCTGAAATATGTTTCATGTAACCCACAAACTGAGATTGACATAAATATCCTTGGCTAAAACCATATTGCCGATTTTCAAACCAGTTTCTTTCCTCATAGACATTTCTTATATGGTTGCATATCATCTCTCCATCAATTTATCCACCACCGATGTCAAACTAATCGGACAATTTGTCACCGATTTTTATGGACCGTACAACCACCGTATTTTTTCCAGTCCCCTTGTAAGTAGCAAGTCTCTAAATAATATTACAAGATTAGGTACAATACCGTATCTTTAATACATTCGTAGTCATATTAACAACACCGGCACCTCTTGCTTTCTAAGTTCATTCAGCATCAATTTCTAATTTTTTAGTCTGCTGATTTGTACATATATTGAGAAGATGATTCTCTTATGTACACCCTTCCATCCCTAGACGATAGTACCTAATGGTCTCAGTAAACCAGTTACTTAATGTCTTTGCCGTTTTATGTACAAAGTAACTTCTTCTTCTTCCTTATCGACAATTGTTTGAATATTTCCCCTTTCCTGCAGTTTTCAGAAATTTAAACCATCATTCAATGGTTCCCCAGCACCCATAATATCCTTCAAAACCTCATATTTATCTTCCCTCTTTGCTTTTATTAATTTCTTGTATAGTTGTTTCAAATGTTCCCTACTGCCTCGCTGTCTCCTAACTCTCTTCTTTTCTCTTCCTACCAGCCTCTTTTTCCTCCTTTCTTCCTATTATACTATGTAAGTCCCGTACTTTTTATATTTTCGGTTCCGGAATAAACATTTTTTTCCTGATTCTCATTATCTCCTTAAACTGTTTTCACTTCAACTCCACTGTACTAGTGCTCTCCTTCCACATTCTGAATCTTTCCCTGCAATGTCTATCCAGTTATGAAATAAGTTCCCTTTTATAATTTTTGCTAGAACCATCATAAAGTTAGGTTACTGGTTTACTGAACCCTCCAATCTTCGTAGTTCACAATAAGTTATCATTGTAAATGTTTTCGTAACATTTTAATATTTGCAGTTTTTCTTAGTTCTCCCAAAATAACAGTAGCATACTCAAATAGTCTCTAATTAGTATTTGTTATTAATTTAAAAAATTTATCACTAGTAAAAAGTTAAAGTATTTCGCCTAATGAATACGGTATTTTCAACACAAGTGGAACAAAACAGAATATATTATCTGGATGATGTGGGCCATATATCTCAATTACAGTTAATCAATTTTATTTATAACTAATTTGACGCGAATGCTTTTGATAGCGTAGGTTTACCAACTTCAAAAAAGATAATGAGTTAAATCAGTTTGAAATATGTTTATGGAATTCAGCTAAAGCACCAAAATGTGTAGGACCCAGGAAGTACCGGCAGCTAAAATATTTGAAATCATTAACTCTGTGAATCCGATTGAATAATTCCTCTGTAGTTTTACAAGAATGTTTGGAATTCTTAAATCCACAACGCGAAGTATGAGTACTAAGTTCCGTGGTGGATAGAGTGGCATTCGGCGATCGAAGACCCTATTGTTTACGTTTGTGGAGGGGCAGACACTGGTCGATATTATAACACAGCAAGATAGCCAGATTGGTTAATCTCCGCTTTCCTCGCTAAAAATAAAACATTGTTTGGCTTCCATCTGTGTATCAGAGTGTCACCTCCGGTTGGATATGATTTCTCGCGTATTGTGAAAGCTCAGCGAGTACAGGCAGGCGAACGGACTAAATTAGAAGTGGACTTCAATCTGCTTTACTTCATAAGAAATCACTCAGTAATACGTCAAAATTTCGTAATGCTTATAAGGTTATATATATTTCCGGAAATGTATCAACTAAGACGTTTGTCTTGATTAACTGCCAGCAATGATGTCCAAAAAGCCGTGTTAAAATCTTTCTCTCTAACTACTGAATTATATACACATATCAATTCGGATGAATAAAGGAGAATATCTATCAGTGCACATATTTGCCAACAGTTGTAGAGAAACTCCCGAATGTGGGAGGAGGTGATTAGGAAGGTGTTTAGTGAGCAATAATGAAGCTAGTGATGTGAATACTTAGTTGCTATAACAGCAATAGATACTGTCAAGAAAATCCACCTTGTTACTGAACTTATAAGGAAAACACCAAATAAACGTACAACTCCAATTATTAAGGTTTCTATCAAATAACAGTGTAACTGTTAAATGTTTAAGCCATAAAAGGTGGTGGCAAAGACAGAATTACTATTTAAAAGCATATTTCAAAAGAAAGAGACGGTTACTGACACTTACAGGTTAGAAGTTGGTCTTGAGGTGCTGGGTCACTGGTTCCAGTCCCCTATTCGGCACTGGCGGTTTTAATTCAAAATTGTGTTCGTTATGTGTTGTCCTTACTATAACGAACAAAAGTACTTGAGAAATAATACACAAATGACAAAAATGATGTAGATTTGTAGTATCAATATACTGTACATTAGCAGATTCATTAATAAACGTGAATGGCTATAAAAGGAAAAAGCCATTATTTTATATTTTACAAAGACGATCCTCCGAGTTCACCTAATATGAACGCCAAGATATCTCCTGTGACCAATTTCCTTTCCGTGACTTTCCAACAGTTCCGTCCAGGGTATAGCGATACTACTGTCGACAGGGCGAAAACGTAAAGAGAAATGTGTAAATATTTAAAACCCACCAGTTTGGCTGTACGCGTTAAGGGGACGTCCATTAATCACGTGAGGTGTTTCTTTTTTTCTTAAATTTGGATAACCCCCTCCTCCTTGTTGTGATTTGGTGAGATTTCTCCCCCCTCCTCCACTCCCTCATACCTTATAATTTTAATTTTTAAATAAATAAATTTATTTGATATGTTCATGTATTTCGCATCATTCCGCTAAATCCCTAGGTGATAATATTGATGTCTTCTATGTTCTCCTTTTTTCTGTTAAATAAGAGGAGAAAAATTATATAAAAAATTGGCGTGAGATTTTTATTGACCCACTCTTCCCCATTATACAAGATTTGGTGAGATTTTGCTGAACCCCTCCCCCTCCATTTAGATCTCACGTAATTAATGGACGACCCTTAATGTGCCCTCGTGGAGGTACAATGTGAAAAGGTTCGAGTCCTGCACCCATTGACTTGGCCGTCATGATTGCGGTTTTTTGGCGGTTTTCCGCAGTCACCTAGTCGAATGCAGGGACGGTCCGTAATCTTCGTCTCATAAACTACAAATTCCACAAAACAAAAATTCACAAATCATAGAGAACGAATCGCAGACAGATCGCAACACTTAAGCTCCAGGAACTGACAATCCTTGGTTCTTATTACCCAGTGGAAACATCGGATAAATTCTTAATTACAAGCTATGATGAGAATCAAGGCTTTGCCTGATCTGATAGGCTCCATTGGCAAATAATAATAATAATCAACTTTATATTAGTTTACTTTTTGGCTTAACTGACGTACGACTGTACTTACATGTTCAATTAGCATGTTTATGCTGTAAAAATGAAAAAAAATTAGGAATGTTTCTCGGGAAACAAACCGAGTAAAATTATTTTTAATACACGATATTTCAGCGACACAATACTCGGTCGCCATCCTCAGGATGGGTCGCCGAAATATCGTGTATCAATAATAATTTTACTCGGTATGTTTCCCGAGAAACATTCATAAATAAACAACGCCGAGAATAGCTGCGTTCATTAATTAAAAAATTATAGCTAGGCTTAGCACAAAATGTGAAGAAAATGTGTGTGCAGAGAGCGTGTCGCCATACTCACAGAGCGTGTCGCGGGTCGCAGACTGAGGAGGTGTCGGCTGCGGTCAGTTATAATAGCATTTCCAGGTCGCACGCACTCCGGTTACACATCGGGGCTGTAAACAGGAACACTCACGACCCCTCAACATGGCACACACCTTCCACATAACACCGCACATTACACTCCTAATCCAAATCCAACGACGTACTAGTTCCTATACAGATTAAAAAAAATATTGTCTTCAGGATTTAATTATTCATTAATTGGAGCCTCTAATTATTTGCAGAGGTTGGAATATATCTTTCAGTTAAACTTGACGATTCAATAATTATGTCTGCAGTATGTGATAAGTTGTCTTAAAAATCACCGAAAAACGAATTTTTTAAATATACAATAGTAAACTAAATTTGCAGAAAAACTGGTATCACATTCGGGAGGACGGTGGTTCGAATCCCCGTCCGGGCATCCAGATTTGGGTTTTCCATGGTTTCCCAAATCACTATAGGCAAATCCCGGGATGCTTCCTTCAAAAGGCCATGGCAGAATTCCTTCCCATTCCTTGCCCCCCATCCTTTCCCGTCTCTAAAGAACTCGCTGTTAAGAGACTATAAGCAGTTAAAAAAAATGCAGAAAAATAAAAAGTGTCCGGAAAAATCGGCAACATGCAACTCACGACTGCAGTTGGAAATAATTCTTCCTCATTTCGATTTTGGCCATAAATTATCAAGAAACGTAGTTCTGTACATTCATCACGATGCTTCTTTTCTTGACTTCCAATACTTCATCCACTTTGCTGTTGTCTCCTTTCTTGTATCCTTCTCCTTTCCTAGAAACCCCTAAAATTTTGTATCAATCTTCTAAATGCTGCTCTGTCTTGAATTACACCTTCTGAAAATTACAGACTATTTCAATAACTATAATTTGCTAATATCTCACATTTGAGATAGGAAAATACAGTGTAAACATTATTGCTGCATGATACGTGTGATGCGACTGATCTTATTAGTAACAGAATTGTTGGCTTCACCGTTACGAGACGTGGGTGTAAAATTTTACTGGGACATTGTAGTAACTGGGTTTCCTAAGTAGGCTGTTCCTTAAATATTGGATTTGAGTACTTCTGTTCCATCAATTAAAAGATTTGGTGCAGCAAAATTCTCCATTACGTCGGTCAACAAGTCAGGAAACGTTCTAATGGTTTAAATGAAACGAAAACAATAAAATGTATGCTCAGTTTTAGAAGTTTTGAAACATTTAACTCTTCCTTAATGATAAAAGGTGGGTTGAGGGAGAGAGAATAAATACAGAAATTTTCTTATTTAATTTTTTTAAAATGTTTTCGTTCATTTTTGCGATATAGTCAACTACAATTCTCTTTCTTTCAACATGTGTTTATCATCGACATTATTGAAAGCAAAAGTGTCAAGTATACATGAAAGACACAATATTTACTTAAAACCAGCCATTCCATAGGCCCAACTCGAACCACCAATCCTTACAACGCGAAGCCGTCACCAACTCTATACAGCAACGGTTAATTCATGTTATGTGAGATCAGAGCTTTTAAAGGGCAGCTGATTAAACAGATCTTTTTTATATTCCGATGTCTATAAATACAGGAGTTGCGAGTGAACGTAATTATCTTAACGTTGGCATGATATTCAGTGCTCCCTACGAATACTTCATGTACGCTTAGATAATTGCTGCAACATCCGAAATCATCATTTTATATCGATAGTCACGAATAAGTTTTCGGTGAATCTCTTCAAACCTGTGACCGTAATAAAAATGGCCCAGTGTAACTTAAGAACAGAGTATGAATTGATAGGAACAAGCGATAAATATTATACAAGAATTCATCATCATTTTGTTTCATGGTAAGAACACATGACTTCTGGCAGGTAAATTTTGATACGTTACCAAGATAAGGTAAATTTTAACGTTTGTTAAGAAAGACAGTTCAGTTAATACTGTATTGAACAGTTATAACTCACATATTATAGATTGACTCTTCTCGAAGAGACGATAGAAAATTTTTATTTTCACATTGGCGATTGTCAGAGAAGTTAATCCCGTCATTAACATCATTCATATTCAAGTAAAGCCATCAAAGAGCAGCACAGATGTGAAATGATAGTTATTGAGCACTATTTTCAACTATACGTGCACTTAAGTCTTAGTAAATATCAAGTTTCAATTATAGTCTTCATATAAACGTATCATTCGGCACTAAATGATTTAGTGAAATGCTTTGCAGTTTTTCTGTATCACTGAACAATAAACATAGGTCTCTTCTTATTTTTTTTAATTATGGCTTCACGCATCATCGAGTTCATTAGAGGCGGGATAGGACTGGAGACAAGGAACGGGAAGGGATTTGGCGATGGCCTTTTGAAGGAAGCAGTCCGGCATTTGCCTGGAGTGGTTTGGGGAAACCATGAAAACCCAAATCTGAATGCCTAGACGGGAATTTTGACCAGTCTCTTGAATTAAAAGTGAATTCAGCCTAAATCCCGTAATCCAGGGAACAACAAATACTACATACCAATTATGCTCTTAATTTGTATAGACGCACACAAAATTCCGTATACATTTAAAAACTGAAATCGTTACAACTTGGCGAATTTCGTTTAGAAAATATTAGAAGTAAGTTGTGTTATAAACGAAAAAATATTGTTAGGTGGAAAACTTGTGATGGGAAACGCAAACAGGGAATTCATGAAGACTCTGTTTGTAAGACGTGAGTTATAACTGTAAAATACATTCAAAATTCAATACAAGTAAAAAAATTACCTTAGGTCGGCGACTGACTAGATACGTACCAATGTTTACCTGCCAGAAGTCATGTTGTCCTACCACATTGTGATCGAATCGTGAAACCAAATGGCTGGAGCGAAGGTGATTGGATGAAGTGTCTTAACACAGAGAAACAAATGACAGAACTGAACCGAGCGTGCTGGGTGATCGGTTAACGCTCTGGCCTTGCATTCGGGAGGACGCCAGTTCGAATCCTCTTCCGCGCATCCAGATCTGGGTTTTCCATGGTTTCCCCAAATCACTCCAGGCGAATGCCGGAATGCTTCCATCAAAAGTCCATTGCCAAATTCCTTCCCGTTCTTTTTCCCCAGTCTCATCCCTCCTTTAATGGCCTAGATGTTGATGAGGCATAAAGCCAAAGTAACCAAAAAAAAAGTGTGAACTGAATAAAGCTGGCAGGAATATCGGATAATGCAAGAAACAAGTTGTCGCATTCTCATTAAGTTTTTTTTTTTTTTTTGCTGTCAACAGTCTTTCGACTGGTTTGATGCAATCCTCCATCCCTTCCTGTCTTGTGTTAATCTCTTCATGTCTACATATCCCTTACAACCCACATCCTCAATTATCTGCTTAATATATTCGGATCTCTGTCTTCCTCTACAGTTCTTACCGGTACCTTCGACTATTCCCTCCACTAACAAATTAACCGATCCAGCATGTCTCAAAATATGACCTACCAGCCTGTCTCTTCTTTCTGTAAGTTTCTACCACAAACTTCTTTCCTCACCCATCATTTACAAAACTCGTTCATTTCGTACTTTGTCTGTCCATTTAATTTTCAGCATTTTTCTGTAGCACCACATTTCAAATGCTTGAGTTTTCTTTCTGATATTAGTAAAGTCCATGTTTCGCTACCATAAAATATTGTGCCCCACACATAGATTTTTAAAAAAGTTCTTTATAATTCCTAGATCAATGTTCGAAACTAAGAGATTCCTCTTTTTCATGAAGGCTCTTTTTGCTAGTGCTATTCTGCTTTTATCATTTCTTACTTCGGCCATCGGTTGTAATTTTGCTTCCCAAGTAGCAGAATTCACTTATTTCTCCTACTGCATCCGATCCTATTTTCATATTTAATCTATTCAATTATTGTCATTTCTGTTACATTTCACCACTTTTGTCTTGCTTTGATTTATATTCAGTCCAAAATCTTCCTTCAGTATTTTTTCTCAATATCCTCGGCCCTTTCTGCTAACAAGACAATGTCATCATCAAATCGTAGCAAACTGATTTTTTCTCCCTGAAAATTTATGCCACATAAATTTTTTCTTTTTATTTCCTAAGACTATAAGCAGATACGATGGCGAGGCATGGTGTTATGCGAGGCGGTGCAGGTTGTGAGGCGACGCGGGTGTACAGGCAAGGCGACACTGTGGTGGTTACGGTGCGGGGTGTCGCTCGCTTTGTGCGTCAATCAATGTGTCAATGGACGACCGCCATTGTGCAAGCCTAATTAAGTTCCCGCCGCAGCCTCGTCCGTCTTCCCAAAACGCTTTCAGCTCAGCCATCGCCATCTGTGCAGCCCAGTCTTCTCGAATAACTCCGCGGATTCCCTCACTTGTTTGCACCTCCGTGGTTCTGCGATAGTAATCTCGTATTTCAAGTGTCAATGAGACCCTAACACGAGACCAGAAAATATCGGTATAATAGTTTTCGGAGCTTAACGTGGGGTGACGAGTTTAAGGAGATTTACTCACAACAGCTTATTATGGTAGACTGAAAGGCGGGGCAGACTCTGGTGTCTCGTACTCTACATTTATGGTTCCAAAAGGTACCCTGTTTCTTCGTCGGCGTTACGAAAGCCAAGACATCGATATTGAAATGGAAATTTCAAATCTCGGAACGTGTCATGTGAGAAATGATCTTGATTTCTTTCTAAACACTTCGTATATCCATGTTTTATTTGTTACACGTTGCTATAATCTTGTTCCTGCGATTATCTGGAACAAAAATCTGTATGAAATACAGGCGTTGAGTTATACTTTCCGTCTAGAATGGCTGTGTCTATTCATAACTCACCTAAGTAATCGCCTAAAATTAAATTTTTCGAAAAATTACTGCTATTTTCAGATGGAGAAAAAATCAAATCCTCGTATGTCATTGCTGGCAGGGAGATCCTGGAGGATTATTTGGCTGTCAAGTGACAGAGTTTTCGATTCGCCGCGCAATGCAACTCTTGTCGTGGTTAACTAACCTAACTTGGTAATCCTACCGGGTATAGGGGATCTACAGCTTAACGTGGAATCCAAACCGCAGGAGCGTTCTAGCGTAATTCACAATACAAAGCAAGCTGTGTCACAAGTGAAGGATGGGCTAAAGATCTTTGAAAATCACGGCCGACACCGGAATTCGAACCGGGAACCTGCCGATCTCCAGTCAAAGGCCTTAATCACTGAGCCACATAATGCTATACTTCAATCGGATGTATTGGTAAAATATGTATATAGAACAATTTCATTCTCTATACAAACTGCTATATGTATTTCTGATGGAACAAAAATCTCCGGCACTTATCTGCGCTATTAACCACAAATGTATGTAGTATTAAGATGTTATAAAAAGTTTTAATTGTATTATTACTTTATGAAATTCCGACTTGAGCTTCCAATATGAATTGCGGTATGCCGTGACGAGTCAGAGTTTATGAGGCATTGTGGGAAATAATTCCCTACAACCACAACACTAATTATTGTAATGTTTTGGCTATTGACAACAAACAATGCTACTTGGAGCCTTCCAAATAGCTTCTACTCATACCCTCTACTATCATGGCTCAAAATCACTTGCAACCCCGCTCAGTCAATCTGATTCTGTGACACGACAACATAGGGGAAACCTGAATGCCGAACGAAGTGACACGGTCGTCTGGTAACGTTGTATGAAAATGGAGGATTATTATGGAGGGTGCAAATCCAGTCAGATTTCCAAAAGCTCGGGCGTCGAATCGGTCTAAGACTGTCGTAAAATCCTTCGCCGATTTTTCTGCGTGTTTACTTTTGGTATCATAGATATTTTAGCCAATTTGTTGTAATAATAATTTCGTATGGTGTCAAAGACCCAGTGACAGAGTTAATGTCTATTCAATCCGCATCCATGGTAGCCGCCTAACCTAAACCGTTAAATCATACCGGCTATTGGTGACCTACGGGTTATCGTTGAATCCGAACCGTGAAACGTCCTAGTGTACTTCACATTAACAAAGCTAAGCATAACCAGAGTTGAAGGGCAGTTTTAAGAACAGTAAATATTTTAAACTAGACCGGTAATCGAACCAGTGACTTTTCGATCAGTAGCTAGGCGTCCAGTCAACTGAGACACCTCACATCTTGGTCAGTTGATGAAAATCTTAAGAATCTTGGCACAAGGCTTTCCTCGGCTTCCAGCCAACTTACGAATTGTGGTGACAAATCCACGGCTTAAAACAGACGACATTATAGAGGGACGAGTTCACTGGTTTGCATCATTCTTCGTTAGGCCAGGCATATTAATTAGTGTGGATCCTACTATTTTTTGTTAGGGTTTTTTACCGAATTTGCAGAGGGACTATTCCGGTATTCGCCAGGAAAGAATCAAAAGGATTTTTTTTTTTGCAGCCATTCAGCCAGCACTCGATGTGTTTTTATATATCGTCAATGTCAATGAATCTTTCCAACTTTTTTAAGTGAACGCTCAATTTGTAGGATAACACAGGTCACACACAACACAAACTTAACCTAAACACCCATGCCCTCGGCCGGACTCGAACCGGCGACCATCTGTACGTGGAGCTACCACTCTAGCCCCTACGCTACCGTGGCTGGCAATCAAGAGATTGGGTATTTGAATTGCGTACCCGTTGATTGAGCGGTAACGTTCGTATCTGTAATTCGGGAGGAAGCGCAAGCAAATCATTATCCGGAAATCCAGATTTTGGTTTTCCATAGTTTTCCAAAATTACTATGGGTGAACGCTGGTATGATTCCATCAATAAGCCATTACCGAATTACTTCCCGTACCTTGACTTCATGTTCTTCTCCTCATCTAATTACATTGACCTCAACCAGGCTAAAGCCATAAAAATTAATAATCGCACCCAGGAACTCATAAATTCCAGGCCCGGATGTTAACGGCTTACCATTAGGTATGGTTAGATGCTACAAGTAAAATTCATTTGGTCATCTGTTTCTGTGGGCAACTATAATCTGTCTTATATGGTATAAGAAGGTACAGAACCATCAAACAGAAAATTAAATCTCCTAAAGTGGAATTAGGGGTAAACATAAATTACAGTGCTAACATACAGTGTGTCAAAAATGGAAAGTTTATAACTTTAGGGACGACTAAATATCTTTGACAAATTAATTGGTACTTTTTGCCGAAAGGGTTCGTGAGCGACGTATTAAATATTTTACCGGGTCAGGCATCCTTCGAAATCAAAGTGTATTTTCGTGTGAACCCAGAAAATTCATTATGCTGTATTTCCTTGTTTATACATGATAGCAGTTACCTGCATAAAAAGGATACCTAAAAGAATGCTTCACAATGTCGACGTTGATCGAAATGATTTGAATACAATAATCATCTGGTATGTTTTTTTTTTTTTTTTTTTTTTGTTTTTTTTTGCATAGTGGTTTAAACTTTGCTGATCGAATTTACCTTACCCAGGTACAGAAACAAAAATTTTGTTGCCATCCCAAAGTGACAAACTGCATGACCGATTTAAATAAACCTCATAGCAGCTAATGGTCAACTGAATTTAAATTTGGGCATAAGAGGCTTAAAGTTAATCACTTTTGAAAGCTTATTGCTTAGCCATGAAAAGAAAGTTCTCACGAAGTTCGTGTTTATGATTTTGCAATGTCGACTGATAAAGAAACGAGAAAAAACACATAACAAATAACTCCAAATAGTAGATATCTACCATATTGCTTCAAGTTTTAGACAGGTCTGGTAGTAACTTATACCATGTTGGTACTGTATGTGATAACAATTAACAAAAACTCTTTCCAAAGATAATTTTTCAAGAGAATCTCATTACATTAATAGCATAAAGTATAATTAAACGGCCGATTTCGAATCGTATGTGAAATTACGATAAAATATCGAAGCGGAAACTGTAAAGTAGATAATTGTTCCGTATCAAAGAAAGCAAAGATTAGTTCATCAAGAACAATGCATTGAAACCAAAATTATCCTTCTGACTGATTTTATAGAAAACGAGGAAAATTTATTAGTGAATTATAAAAATAACTAACTTAGTCCCCAAGCAGAAGATCGACTGGATTGTCCTGAAGTAGGCATACTAAGCCCAGTGTGTCAGAGTTAGGAAAGCCAGTTTCTTTCCTCTGGGATCTACAGTTTATTGTGGAATCCGAACCACGGAACGACCTGGTGTAGTTCATATGATCAAACACAACTCTTAAAAATTTCTGCGCCCACCTGGATCTGAACCAGGGACCGGAGCAGCAAACGTTTGAAGGCAAGCGCCTTAAATACTTAGCTACCAGGCCGCTCTGTTTGTGAATTATACGAAAAAAAAATGTAAAAAGAGATATTGCTTCAGCATGAATCTTTAATATTCCAGACCTTAGATATTTCTGTGGGGAAAATCTGTTTTGGCATACGAAATGTTAGAACTTCTATTCACTTCTCCAGCTTCTTTCTTCCTGAATGGAACAATTTTATAGCAGATGATAAGATTAAAGCAACTAAAGACAGTTAGATAACTCACTGTCCCAAAATCTAGTTTACAATAGTGGCTTTGAAGAATTATTGGGAAAATCGTTTTTAATTACATTAAAAATTTAAACTCTAAAATCTGTTTTTTCCTTCCAGATCAAGAAATTCCACCATAAGGAAGTACTGTGATATATTACGTACGATAGTAATTATTAGAAACAATAATAAAACTAAAATATTATTCTCAGCACAAACTCTGGTGCAGCATTTTGTAAGAGGCCCTCTCCAGTAACGAGTTGCTGCGGCCTTTTGAATAACCTGTCGAGTGTGTCTTGATGCCCTCATTTGGACTACTTCCCGAGCGTTGTCAACTGTATACAAGTTAAGACAAGATGAAGTACGTAATAGCACTTCATAATGCGGGCGTGATGTGCCACATCCGTCCACCGTTCCCACACTGGTATTACGTTCAGATTAAATTTCTTGATGCAGCTCTGAGGTTAACGTACTCACGACTAAAATCACACTCCACGCTCAACGAATAACGTTGCTCCTAAAACGTAAACAATTTATGTTAAAAAATTACAACGGTGCTCACAATTCTAGAATTTTTAAAATAATTATAATAAAATTGCGTTTCAGATAAAAAAAATATTTGCAGCAAGAAAAGTCTGTCCTGGAACTGCAAAATTCCAACCAGTAAAAAGTAAAAGGGCAACTAGAAACGATAGAACCCAAAATAATGAAAAAATCCTAGCTCCATGAACGGTAGATTGAGTTCATATCCAAAACAAAATGCAGAAATGTCACGGATTCAATGCACATGAGAAGAATACAATTTATGCAACACCTGAAAAGAATGGACTAAAACAGTCTAACTCACAAAATTCACACATTCCTTTAAAAATAAGACCACACGTCCAAATTCGTATAAACAAATAGAAAAGGGCCTGAAAGAATTAGTATCAGTGAATTCACAGGACCAAAATGAAATCAGGAAAGTAACACAAACGGGGGTTTCAAGGAAGAAGAGACCGACATGGTCAATGCAACGAAACGATGAGCATTCATCGTGTACAAAGTGATGCTGTGCTAATACAAAGGCCAAAAAAAGCTGATTCGGCATTATCCTAAATGGCCCACTTGCGAAGAAGACGAAAACTTTTGTAAACATACCAGTAACGCCATTTCAGTGAAAATATACGTATTAAATAATGAATTAAGTACATAATGCCTGATATACCGAGTCTAGTCTACTTTTACCATGTTCGGGTGATGTCCATTTTCAATATTAAATACATACTTTGGTGATAAATTATTGCTAGATATAGCGTCTGGTTGAAAGCTTGATGGTCAACAATTCATAGTAGTATCCTATAAAATTTTTATAGCAGATTTGACAGAAAATCATATATCATCCTACTGTTGTTAGAAAACTTAAAATGCGCTGAAACTAATCAATTTTAAATCTGTACTGACATTACAATCTTCCCATTACTATGACTGAATACTATTTCTGTGGTCGCACGTAAGTACGAAATTTACACATCGAATACTTTCTATTATTCGACAAATATTAAATGTTATTTTTGTAGGATGAAACTTAGAAAATTTGTATGTTTATACTATTCTCTACAAAACAGAAATGGATTTGTTGTGCAACATTTAGGAGTAGCACAGCTCTCTAATATGAATTTAACTGAATCACACAACACTTTCATAACTGAAAAAAGTTACTTACACAAAATAAATGGTAATTTTTTTCCGATGAATTAAAACATATGGGATTTAATCGAACATCAATTTAAGAAAAAGGAAAAAACACTAAATATACACCTTTCCTAAGGTTGTTTTACGTATTGCTTTACGGCTCGTCGACGTCGAGATCATTAGAGGCGGGATGGGGCTGGGGACAAGGAACGGAATTCGGCCATTGCCTTTTATAGGAAGCATCTCGGCATTCGCCTGGAGTGATTTGGGAAAAAAAAGAAAACCCAAATCTCGATGACCGGACGGGGATTCGAATCGCCGCCCTCCCGAATCCAAGGCCAGAGCGTTATCCACTCAACCACCATGCTCGGTCTATCCGAGGTGAATACGTTTTGAAAGATATTGCAGACAATTCTGAAATTTGTCATTAGTTTTTCCCTTACAATAATTGCTTAGTTTCAACTCATGATGTGTGTGTGAGCTGTTATTATAAATTACAACAGGTCTCGTTTGCATATTCATTGCTGCTGAAAAAATTTAACCTACTTCCACCCATCAAACTTCTGAGTCGGGACGAAGTCAGAATTTTATGGACCCAATGATCAGGTATAGTATGTAAATGCAAATAATTCACAATCAGGGTGGTCAAAATTGTATCTAGAGATTTTTACCGAATACCATCTCGGCAGTGTTGGACTACTGTTGACTTCTGGGGACAAGATTTACAGTTGTAAGGAAAGGTGAATAAATCCACCGAGCGGACATATCATGCGTGAAGTAGGAAGGAACTGTGAACTACATGTTACTGTCACAAAACTATTTTCAAATCACGGCATTTGTCCTCTCTGCGATAGATGTTTATCCATTTCGAGTGGCAAAGCTCTAGATACTAAAGCGCACATAGTATAAGTTCATAAACATATTTAAGTCTTCTGAAGTTGTTGCATTAACTTCCAAGTTTTTATATTCCAAACAGATTAACACACTTCTAAATAATTTATTAATACGATGGGAACGTCCCGCTGTTGTTCAGTAATGATCTTTAGTATGATGCTATAAAGGAAATCTTACTTAAGTTATTAGCGTTGCAAAGATAAAATTTCATGCCATGTAGAAAGTGAATTTCGGATGAACGAGAGAAACCCTATTTTACAAATATTCTTTGTTTGGGTGCTAACGCTCGTACAGAAGCCTTTGATTCAAGAAATAAATTCACAATTTAAAAAAAAAAAAATAGGAAACAGGAACTAAAATGTGTAATAATATTTCAATTTATATTAAAGTTTATAATATTAAACAGAGATAACATAGTGTTAAAATATTTATTTTTTATTTATTACTCTTTTTTATTGCTTACGAGCATAGTTTTCAGACGTTCGCCACCCATTTGATCTGATCTGACCTGACCGTTGCACGTTCACACTAGCGGTCAGCTCAGCTCAGCTCAGGTCTTGACCGTTGTTGATCGGTGGCGGCGCTATCTTCAGTTTGACCTGGCTTGCACTGACCTGAGCGGACCGCGTTGTGAAAATGCTCCCATTGGATTACGTGTATAGCGATTTTTGACCTGAGCTGACCGGTAGTGTGAATGGGCCTTTAGTCAGAATTTAGTATAACTGTTTCATTTATGAACAGAATTATTACGTAAACCCCTTCAAAACCACATCAGAAAATTGTCTTTTTTAGACTGCTGTATTAATGTCTATTCCAATGATGTAAAACAAGTAAATAAAATACCAGAAACTGCTAATTATCAAATTTCTTTCATTCGAATTGTTACTGCATTAGTTACCCTGTATCAAAGAAATTACCCAGAAGCTACCATGAAGCATATTGACAAGCCAGAAATACATCAGTTGTTCCCAACTAGTCACGGATGATACTGTGAAGTTTTGTGAGCATGTCCAGAGTTTTTACAGATATAAAAGAAAAGTTCTAGAAAACAGAACCTCAGATACAGGGTATGAAACTTGAAACCCATAAATCTATCCAGATAGAATACTTATAAGCATTTGTGCAGTATATCACATACACAGATCGGTTTCAACGAGTACCAAGAGACTTGAAATCTCGAATTGATTGTTCTTCAGCAATTAAACTTCATCGTGGTCAATAATGACAAAAAATGAGTTTTAAATATAGCTAACTCCATTAACTATGAGTGAGAGATGTCAATTACTAACGATTATAGCAATAATTCCGTTCAAATTTATCACACAAATCAAAGATACATCATAAAAAATTAATGTTAGCTATAGTTTAAAATCTACAGCGTTTCTCTTTTTTTTAACTGATGTTGATGTACGGAATTTCGAAGCGTAAAGACTTCTTGCAGTGCCAGGCAGAACTAATTTGGTTTTTAGAATCTTCTGCAACAGAAATTTAAAATATGATGAGCAGATAACGCGAATATGTAAACGTTATTTTTCCCACCCTCCGGAATATAAATGACAAGTTTTAATTAATTTAGATATTGTTTGTTGTTAAAGACATTTGCTTTCTCTGTTCATGCAGTCAGATTACACATTTGCATGAAAAATACAGTCATACATTTACGTATTTTCGAACACATAACTATTATTTTGGATATTACGGAAATCAGAAGGCGAACATAACATCTAATTAAAACCTCGCATAATCATGGCCAAACCCAGAAAGTATATCTATAGGACATACATTTTACTCAACTGTGTTGTATGCCACTGAAGTGGTAATGCTCATGCCTTGCATTTGGGAGGACGCGGTTTCAAATCCAGCCATGTCATCCAGATTTCGGTTTTCCATGATTTTCTGACATCGCGCCTGGGAATTGCCGGGATGGTTCCTTTCCGTTCATTTCCCCCATTTTCTTTCGTCTGTAATGACCTCGAAGTCGACTAAGCGTAAAGCCCGAAGAAAAAAACACAAAAAAAAACAAAAATAACTTACGCACAGAGCAGTGGTTAGTACTAGAATAAGACAGTAAATACTTCAGTCTGAACAGGCAGAGTTTTGATCTACCTTGCCATTCTTCTAAATACGGAGAGGATAGAGTTTATCATTTTTTAATGAAAAACAATAAGCAAAATCAAGTTTTTTTTATTTGAGTGAATCAGTTGAATTAAGTATTCTTCCTACATTTTACATTACAGCATAGTAAAGACAGCAACTAAAACACAACACTTACTTAAACCTGAATTGACCAAAGGCAGAATCAAACCCGTAACTACCGGCTCGGAAAAATAAGTTCACCAGCCATTGCTCCATCGGGGTTATACCCCGTTCAGTTAACAGAGGCGGCTCAAGGTCAGCCTGTTCTATCCCCCCTCCGCTGCCTTACCCTCACTGCTACATGCGGATGGGAAATTTTATCTAGCATACAGCGGTCTGCTCGGAGAGATAGGAAGCGAGAGGTAATGAGGTGAGGAGTGGAGCCAGGGGAACATGACCTTGAGTCGCCAGTTTGGAGTGAACAGCAGATCATTCGCATAGAAGAAAATTGACTATTACCGGAACGAGTAATTTTCAGTTCTGGATATCCCTGGATAACTAATAATAACAATTAATGTATGGTTATTAGATTTTTTATTCCAGTAGAGAAGTGACGTTGAAGCAGAATAACATGATGGAAGAAAGATTAAAAAAAATAATGTGACTGCAAAGAACAGTAAAATTACTTGTTGAAAGGCCGCAAAATTTCAAAGTGATTTTACCAGAATACGCAGTTGCTTGAAGTTTTGACTTAAAGATACCAGAATGGACGTTCAGCATACGAAACCCTTATCATATGGCTATTACAACATGCTGCCTCCGAAGTAGATCTTTGATGCCAATAGTATTAAAGAAGCGTAGCTACAAAATCTTAAATCTAGGGAAGGAAGATGTCGTAAGCAGAAGTGACTTCTAAAGGAGGTGGATGGCATATAATGACAATGTTAACTTTAGTAGGAGGCGAGCTGTTGGCAACAGTTGCTTGTTATTCCCTTTTGTGCCATCCCCCTCGCTCTACCTCTTCACATAAGTGCCACTACAAGAGATGCCAAGTCAACAAGCCGCACTACAATAACAACGTCCGGGCCGACACTTTCCTCCGGAGCACGTATTCTTCCCCCTGTTCTTCAGAACTAAATCTGCACGGAAGGACGTGCTTCTTCCTCAAGATTCGTAACGGCCACAACAGGTGACCAAGCTATCTTTACACTCCGTTGGTAGTTTCCAGTAGAGCGATTCAGCGACGAAGAAAGTACCTTAAGAATTCCAGCAAACTATAGTACATTCAGCGGGTTCTAGAAATAGTGTTACGACACATTGTTAATCAAAAAAAAGAGAAGCATCGGAATTTCCGTGGGTAGCTGGTTCGAATCGATCCTAGAACAGGAGTAGTGATGATTACACCTTTATGCTAATGACTATGACAACAAGCTGGCACTCGTTTTCGGGCACAAGGGTTTTCTTTCGTAGGTAAGGGGGTCAGGGGTTGGAATGAGTTACCAAGAGAAATAATGAATAAGTTACGAAAAACGCTGATATAATTTAAAGCTGAAATATTTAGACGGCGAAAGTAGGGTACAGGAAAGGGGAAAATGGGTGTGTAGGGAAATTTCTAATGGAGGATGCACTCCATCACAGTTAAATTAAATTAAATCAGATATAGGCACTCTTAATCAACAGAAAGCCGCGGAGATCATAATACATTTATAAGCATTCCAAAGTTGATGTCAAAATGAAGAAACTGTGCGAGTGCTATGCCATGGCTGTACTTAGCTCGTAAGTATTCAGAAGAGAATGTTTGTTAAGTACCTCAAAAAAGAGGTTCTGTTCTGGTGTGTGAGCTATAACCCTCGGGCCTGTTATTCGGGAGGAAGTGGGTTCATATCCACGTCCAGCAATCCAGACTTCGGTTTTCCATGGTTTCCCGAAATCACTCCAGGCGAATGCAGGTATGGTTCCTTCAAAAGGCCATGGCCGAATTCCTTCCCGTTACTTGCCCCGGTCCTCTCCCGAGTCTAAAGACCTCGACGTCGACGAGACGTAAAGCCAGAAAAAAAGTTTGTAATAACATCACAAACGAGGCGAAGCGTTCAGAGGTTCGTATCTTTCAAGAAATACTGTTTCTTTATCGTTAAATGTTTTTGACTTTTAGCGTACGACAGAAACACCCATCGCTTTTTTCTTGTAAGAAGCTGAATTTGTTGTTCTGCCATGGCGAAATTTAAAAGTTGCCATTCGTTTGATTCTAAAATATAAAACAGTAATTCTGTTCTATTTCAAAAGGAAAATGATAATTACATGATCCTTGCTTTTAGACTGAAGTATAATTGCGTGATTTACAGGAAATTAGACCTATAACACCCGATACACCAGTAGCAGGCGGGTGTTAGACAGAGAGAAACCAAATCCCGTGAAGTAGTTCGTTAAATGAAGTATCATGTGACACAATTATAGCAGGAGCAAGCTGGGAAATAATATTTTAACTATCCAAAGTAGTTGGATATAAGTTAAACTTTTTTAATAAGTGAAATACAGATCTCTGAAACCGAGAATGAAAATCTGTTAAAGGTTACAAAAGTTTTGAAGTAAATGTCACAGAATTACCTCACGCTAGAGAAAAATTGAAAAGCTACAGGAAAAATGATTTAAGACTTTACAAAACCGGGCAAGAAACTACTACTTTCTGCTCCTCTAAATTAAGTAATCAAAGATTGTGTAATAAAAGCCATTTTAATCAATTTATCTGTTTATTCATTTGCCCGCAACTCTTCCAGTAAAAATATGTTTACAATCAATCATACAGCATTATAATGTTTACTTCCATCCAAGAGGGTTTTAAACGTTTTGTGTTGTTTGAGTTCACATAGTAAGCAGCATCCTGAGCCTTCAGTGTTGTGGCATGACATCCTGAGCCGATATTTTTGCATATGTTGTGCCTTATCCAATCCCATGATATAAGTCATGGTATACACTCTAGATTTTGAAGACTATCCTTAGATGGCCACACATTTTACTGAATATTACCTAACAAGCGTTTCAAGGATTTATATGGAAAATTCATAACCCATCTTACATTCAATAGTCTTCTCCCCTCCCGCTTCTCAAGCAGGTGAATTAAATCCAGTGGAGAAGGGGCGATAATGTTAATGTAATTGATATAGTATCCTTGGGTAAAAAATCATGTTAACGAGAAATTATGACATGACTTTTCAGCGACTGTAGTTTCTGTCACCATAAGGCTCTTGTCCCTGCCAAAGCCAGCCTGGCATCTAAACGGTTGCCTTGCTGGCCGGAGCAATCGGTTACAGTCCCGCCTAGGGAAGAGTTTGTTATAAGTAAGATTTTTATACTTCTTTCCATAGATCTAACTACAGTTGTGACAAAGATGCTAACAGTTAAAGTTGGAAGAATTGCAGTAAATTGCAAAAGCCCTAGCTAATTTACTAAGGGATTGTTCCAGTTATTGACTACTCCGTGGAACTTCAACTATTTGCTTAAATCATCCTTTGGTCATTATGATTTTGTTGTTTCATGTGCCACTGACGCAAGGAATTAGATGAATTGTGATAGAATAAAAATTATTATCACTAAATCATCCTCTCGCTTTTGTGTTATATGCAGCATGCTGATCAGTGCTTAGGAAGCTGATTTCCAGACAGGAAAGACGTATTTCAAGGAAACACCAAATGAGGACATTATCCCAGGACAATCTAGTTTGGCCTGAATATTTCAGGCTTAATTAGTTTGACCTAGGCCGAACTGATTTTTAATTGTGAAGACACACCTAAATACAATAAATGCATCGCGAAAAATATTTCGTGTAATGATAACATTGCCTATATTCGGTTTCCTAGTTCGTGCAGTATAAATTATGACAAATAATATCATCATACACCTTCAGCATGAACTGCAACTGGATTAACGCACTCGCAATATTACATTCACTGTATCCCGATGTAAACTTGAGCCGAGAAATGATAAATCTTAAATGGATAATTAAATTCATTCAGACTTTTTGATTACCTACTATTTAACGTTTTTGGATGAAATAAAAATTATTATTACTAAGGTACTAACTTCTATAAGCCAATATGTCTCACATTTCAGCCGAACTGAGTCCTATATTAATAAATCTACTAACTGCTATTGGGCTAAGGCAGTTATCGTTACCGTCTGTGGCTTAATTCTATATCACGATGCCACTACGACAACTTGTCGATATAGGGATTGTATCTTCCTACCTAAACTGTTTTTTCTTCTTCGTGATGGTTGTGTTTAAGCTGAAATGTGATATGTTGAAATGTGTTTAAGTTGAAATGCTCCCTGGATCAGAAGAAAAATTTCGCCTGTTGCAACGAATAAATCTATTTGCCTTCAACAAGAATTCAAAATCAGTTTGGCCTAGAACAAATTAGTTAAGCCTAAAGTATTTAGACCAAACTAGATTGTCCTGGGCTAAACTAGTATATCCTGATACACGTAGGCCAAACTAATTTGGGCTTTTTTTTTTTTTAGACTTATGGCTTTACGCCTTGTCGACGTCTAGGTCATTATAGGCGGAAAAGGATGGGTCAAGAAAAGAGAAGGAATTCGGCCATGGCCTTTCTACAGGAAGCATCCCGGCAATCGCCTAGAGTGATTTGGGGAAACCACGGAGAACATAGATTTCTAATATTGGGTTTGGCCGGTAACACAAACATCTATACACTGGTCCCTGATGCTTAGATCCTTTCTTCACATCTTATATGAGCGCTGTAGAGGAAAGCCAGCGACACTCCAAGATGTCGTGCTGTAGCGAACCATTGGATTCTCCACTTAAAGAGCCATAGCTGCCCACATAGTCGCTGTGATTCAGCCAGGTTGATTGCAATTTTCCACGTCCACCGCCTCGCCCAGTTCTCGTTCTGCTCAAGGACCTCTTGGAGTGGCTGCGTTGCCAGTGTTCTGCTGCCCCAGAAAGCCGTGTCATCGCGGTATGAGTGTTTTCACGCTACTATGCCCCAGATTCATCGGAACCACGCCTGATCCCTGTGTGATTCGTCTTTTTGCGGAAAGCGAGAAGACTTAATAAGTTCTTCCGCAGAGATAAGAGCTAGTGCACTTCCGGTGTTATCTCTTTACCAGAACCAGACCAAATAAAATTTTCTCTTTAAAAACTAATTAGCGATTGGCAGTATTCGGAGCTACTATCGCAAGTGAATACGTCTTACGTTAACCAGATTGCCAGTGAAACAACAAATCTTGTTTATAATTTAACATTTGATTTAGGTACCCAAGATAAACTGCTGTTAGATACGTATCTGCTACAACAAGTGTTTCAGAGGGCGTTAATGCAAATAAATACGTCAGTACTGATGGACTTTAGTATCATTGTGTTTCTTTGGGCAGTCCACGTCCATCGGAGGCCGTCCCGTTGAAGTAACTCCCGCACCGCTATGTCCCGTGATGTCGTGGCCTCCCATCACCTATCTTTCTTCCTCAATCCGTAGAACCGACACTACTCCTCATTTCCAAGGGGGTTCTCTTCTATTCTACCTGCGTTCTGCTGGTTCTGCTTCAATTTGCTTTCACATTTTCACTTCCAAAGCGGAGCGGTCTGCTGGCTCAGTTGTTAAGGCGTCAAACTCGAGATCGACAGGTCACCGGTTCGAATCCCTGTCTCAGTGGGGATTTTTATAGACTCTTACCCCGACCTTCACCTCTGGCACAGCTTGCTGTGTAGTGTGAAGTATACCAGAGCTCTTCCGTGATACGGATTCCACGTTAAATTGTAGGTCCCATTTACCCTGTAGGATTATCAGGTTAGGTTAAGTGTATCCATGATAGAGGGGCATTGGTGGCGAATAGAAACTCTATCAAACCAGTCGCTGAACCATTATTCCAAGATCCGGCTGCATTATTTATACGTCCATCTGTTATTGGATTGAAATGTAATTTTTGTGTATAATTATTAGCAGCAGAATACAATTCTGACGGGTTTCCTGTAAAAATATGGCCACAAGTATTTTTAATTAATTTTAAAAAAAAATTTAATTCCGTTCACTTGTTTTTTTAATAAATTATAATTCATTTCAAAGAGAGACATGTAAATAACATAAAAATTTTGGGTTGCCTATGTAAAATTGTCCGAAAGTAGGGATTGCAAGCTGTTAATGTTAGAGCATCACACCGTCTGTCAGAAGGTGCAGTGTGCTAACTCTCACGCGCTTTTATATGTCTTTAACAGCTGGCAATCCCTACTTGCAGCCACGTTTACACACAAGTCTTGCGTATTATCTTGGTTCTCCGGTTGGAGCCGCGTCGATTTATTAAAACCTAACGTTTCTGCCATCGTGCTGTGGCCTTCTTCAGAGGACTGCTTTGTCAGATGCCGCTACGCCTTATACAGGGTGTTACAAAAAGGTACGGCCAAACTTTCAGGAAACATTCCTCACACACAAACAAAGAAAATATGTTATGTGGACATGTGTCCGGAAACGCTTACTTTCCATGTTAGAGCTCATATTGTGGACGGCTGTGATACAATACGCCATTCTACAGGGCTGCATCAGCGCATCAGGGATTCCATGCGACGGAGGGTGGATGCATGTATCCTCGCTAACGGAGGACATTTTGAACATTTCCTGTAACAAAGTGTTTGAAGTAACGCTGGTACGTTCTGTTGCTGTGTGTTTCCATTCCATGTTTAATGTGATTTGAAGAGACGTAATAAAATGAGCTCTAACATGGAAAGTAAGCGTTTCCGGACACATGTCCACATAACATATTTTCTTTGTTTGTATGTGAGGAATGTTTCTGAAAGTTTGGCCGTACCTTTTTGTAACACCCTGTATAGTAGCAGGAGGCTAGCGCGCCGTGCCCATTGTAGGCGGTAGGATGGGGTCGTTCGTCTTGGGTTTTCCTGAGCAGGTATGACCAAATATGGTCACGTTGCAAACAATTGTCGGCATTCATGTTGTTCGGCCATTTTGTATTTCTAACGCTTCTCTTACACGCCTAGGCCACCATCTCAATGGCTATAACGCTGGTCTTATCAAATATAATTGAGTGGCCACTATCAGCTGAATGTAGAACTACAGCCGACATGCTTGCGTCGTTATTTTTCAAATGCCTGATGTGCTCATTGAGCCTCTCCTTAACAGTGTGTCCTGTTTCCCCAATGTATACCTTCCCGCAACTACAAGGAATTGATCCTATTCCGAAAATCCACTTTTGTTTTAGGTTTTTTATTACTGTGTCGTGTAAAAGGAAACATAGTTCCCTGTGGACACATTTCACTGAAGAAACAGATATGTATATAAAAAAGACTGTTCAATATTAATAATTATTGCAGAAGACTCAAACGGAAATTTAACGAGGAATGTGAAAACAAAACACGCTTTGACACCATTAACAATTTAAAGACAACTACCGATAACCACAACAACCATAAGAAACAAAAGAGAGCGTGCAGTAGTGGTAACAAAGCGAGCGAATGACCTGTCTTTCTGGAATTCGAGATGGGAGAGACCTAGTTCGGCAAGGAGCTGCGAACTAAACTGAACGCTGCCACTCGCGAACTATCACCATTCGCAGCTATGGTTACCAACATTTATTCGGTTGATTATAGTACTTTTTTAGAATGAGCTATTACAATATAGTACACTTCACAAATATTTTATGAAAGAGTAGAAAACGACAGAAGGTCTGCTTATTACTATTTTTTATACTATATTTTTTGCATCTTTTAACATTTTTTGTCTACAGTGAAAATGTCATATGCTTTTTCGCATTCAGTTGTTAAATTAATGTTGATCAAAAGCTCATTTTTTATAAATAAGATACTTCTCTTACTTTTACCTAGATTTCGTGTAATATTGTTATTTCAGAGTAGTTCCTTTACTTTGATACTAATTTTTTTTCTCGTAAATTTAGAACTTCTAATTTGTCTCACAGTCATCAAATGAAACCTCGTGTTTTAAATTCAATTTTTCGATTTTGTATGGCCAATTGCTTTCATTAAAATATAACCATACATTAAGATACTCCAGACATTTATCAACGAATAATATTATAATATTTTTACTATTATCAGTTTCTGTAGAGAATGTGGCTTCTAATGACTTTTTTTTTTAACTGAAGAAAGTCCCTTTTACATTTTTCTAGGGCTGATTATAAGGATAATTATATATCTCAGTTTATCTTCCAATTAATATAGAAAAAACAACATTAGCCAGGTAGTTAAGTAATCGTATACTTTCAAGCAAAAATGCACTAACAACCTAGAAACTGTAGTGTTACAAAAACGTTTTTTTAGGTGAAAATACTTTATCACAATATTTGCACGACCGCAACCGACTAATTAATGTAAAAATTATTCCTGTCCCGTTGACCTTAATAACGAGGCATTGGCAACACTGATAATTATACAAAAAAACTTACCATAACAAACAAAACAACGCGTGCACTAGCGGTAGCAAAGGGAACCAACGATCTCTTTCCCTGGAATTCGAGACGAGAACTAACGAACTAAAAGAGCGATCTAGTTCGCGAAGGTGCTGTGAACTAAACTGAGTGCTCCCAGTCGCAAACTATTAAGCGCAAGACTATTGCATAGGCAACCCAAACTTTTTTATGTTCTTTACATATTTATCTTTGTAATTAATTATAATTTATTCAAAAATCAATTGAACTTTTTTTGGAACTTTAACTAAGCCCGGGAGAATTGTATTCTGCTACTAATAATTATGCATAAAAATTTAATTTCAATCAAATAACAGATGGACGTAGTAATCAAACAGCCGCATCTAAGGTTACACCGTTCGGGGTCTTCCGGCCAATAGTACCACACGCCCTTCCTTTCTTTTTTTACATTCAGAGTAACACAATATTTCGAAATTTACTTTTATTGATCTTGATACGGTCTTAAATTGTCCGGCTTAGCGTATTTCGTACGAAATGATACAATTTTGCCTCAATTCACGTGACTAACGAGCGAGGTGTTGTCTCTAAGGCCATTCGGCGTGCACTAACTCCTGATTTCGTTGCCCGACCAGTCCCCCCCCCCTTTCCCGCATTGCGGTGCGGGAGGGGGGGGGGGGAAGATTCCGGAGAAGATCTTATTTATGGGTTATGTTTCCGACATGCAACTAAACAAATGCTTTTGATGGTAGACGCGTTTCGCTTTTATTCAAGACATTTTCATTGCACTAGGTAAACATATATACAGGGTGTTACAAAAAGGTACGGCCAAACTTTCAGGAAACATTCCTCACACACAAACAAAGAAAATATGTTATGTGGACATGTGTCCGGAATCGCTTACTTTCCATGTTAGAGCTCATTTTATTACTTCTCTTCAAATCACATTAAACATGGAATGGAAACACACAGCAACAGAACGTACCAGCGTGACTTCAAACACTTTGTTACAGGAAATGTTCAAAATGTCCTCCGTTAGCGAGGATACATGCATCCATCCTCCGTCGCATGGAATCACTGATGCGCTGATGCAGCCCTGGAGAATGGCGTATTGTATCACAGCGGTCCACAATATGAACTCTAACATGGAAAGTAAGCGTTTCCGGACACATGTCCACATAACATATTTGCTTTGTTTGTGTGTGAGGAATGTTTCCTGAAAGTTTGGCCGTACCTTTTTGTGACACCCTGTATATATATACAATGATGTTATTTGATTTCTGTACAGTTTTCTGATATTATTAACTACGTACTTACAGTTTTTATATATGCATTAACACGCGCAAGTTCGTGTTTCCATACCAGCTACTATTCTCGCATTATCACTACTGTCCAAAGTTTTGTAGGCTGCATTCTAGTGAATTTCACCGCCCACGAACTGTATGTAAACAATTTGTTGTTGTTAACATCCAAAAGTCGTGAGCCTAAGACTATGTGTTGTCGAACTGTTTCTTATTTTGAACCTGTGGTCATTAGCTGTGTCTGTTCTGTGGCTGTAGGTTTTATTATAGGATGTGTGCTATTTATTCCTGTTTTAGTGTTTTGAACAACTTTCGCGTGTTAATTCATATATAAAAACTGTAAGTACCTGGTCAATAATATCAGAAAACTGTACGAAAATCTAATAACATCATTGTATATAGCCTATATATATATATATATATGTATATATATATATATATATATATATGTGTGTGTGTTTGTGTGTGTGTGTGTGTGTTTACCTAGGGCACTGAAGATGTCTTGAGTAATTGCGAAACGCGCCTGCCATCAAAAGCATTTGTTTAGTTGCAAGTCGGAAACTTAACCCATACAACAGTTATCATAACAACTAAGTACCTGGGCCGAAAAAATCATGAAAATGCCGGTAAATATATTTGATCCTTTGAAGCTTTCTCCGCCGCATTCTTTTCACCCCGTTGTCCTCCGTTCAGTAGTGTTTGAGAACTAGCCCTTTCAAAGTGGACAATCTTCACCTAACTCGTAATTCTGGGATGCCACCCAATACTGAAACTGAAAGACGTATTCACGTCAAAACTATCGAAGCGTCCAACATAAGCTGGCCTCCAGTATATATGTCGAATCCATCCGGGAAAGATCAGGAGTCGGGCGGGTTGAATGGAGTTCCCGGTTCGAGGTAGATGGCTCAATAGCGAAGTTAGGCTGTGGATATCCCTCGGACAGTGGAGAGTTACTACGAGAACACAGCTGATACAAGGATCCGGTTATCTAGAGCCTTTACAGATGGCCAGAAAATTTGTTGTTGGAAGTAGTATTTGGTTAATAGACGGCTTGGAATCCACATGGAAAGCAGTGTGTCTCAAGAACGGCATACTTGGCGAAAATGTAGGTAGCAGCAGTGACTTCAGTCAACGACCCAAATGGACTCAAATCTAAGGTCTAACTCCTCCTCACGCAATGTCAAATTGAACGTACACTCTTTGGCAAAAAAATTGACTGTCCGCGCCTGAGTCTAAGTCCCTTATTTCGCACAATGTGGCATCATTGCGCGTATTCAACTCAGCGCCATCTGTTATTCATTTCCTTAAGTCAAGCCTCGAACAAAGCAGGAAGACTCCGCCCGCCCATTGACGATTCTTCTTGGTAGTTCATCTATCATTCCCCACATTTCAGTAAAAAGCTATTGACCGATCTCGAAACAAGTAACGCATTTTCCTGTCCCTGGATTGACTGTAATATTAGGCAAGATATCGCCGACCATACTCAATCGGACGAAATTCGGTTCCAGCTACACTTTTCTTAAATTCAGATCGTGAAACATATCGTTAAAGTTGTAATTAACAAGATTGCAATAAAGCGCAGTAAAAATGAGGTTCAGTTATACATTTTATTCCAAATGATTAGCGTAAAATTATAACGATATTTATTTATATATTGATGTGGCTAATCAGTTGCAATAATGCAACACATAATGGGGTGTGTGGTCCGAGAAGTGGGTGTAAATGTTCAAAGATCCAGATTTTTAAGTTCTACAAAACTATTGAAACGATTATAAAGAGATTATTTCGGATAATTGTCTAATGCCAGTTGAATGTAACTGACTTCCGAGGCAGGATAAGGTTGTTTACCCACTGCACGAGCCGTCTGTGAACATGAGCTCCGTTTGCTTGTGGCTAACCATCTAGTCTTGTAAACGCGTGGTCCTCGGTTCGAGTCTAGGTTTTCCAATTATTTTTTTGCGTTTATTTTAAACAAGTCGAACCTACAACTGCGTTATGCGTAAAATATAACATCGACTCTTACCTGCTTGCGTCAGGACATAACATACTTAAGGAAAGACTCATAACTGAGTGCTTCTTAATAAACTGCACACGTAACTATGAAATCTTTCACAGAGGTAAGACTGAAAGAAATCTTCTCGGGCTTCAACATCGTCGAAATAGTGTCGTGTGGTTACGTTAGGTGGACTATAACGAGTTCGCACCATCGTCAAGGAGACGAAAAACTAAATAATATTACTATACCAATTTCTTATTATGCGTCTGGATTTACGATTCGTCGACTTCTAAGTCGTTAAAGGTGGAAAGGGAATGGAGACAAGGAATGGGAAGGAATTCGGACCATGGGTTTTCGAAGAAATAATCCCGCCATTCACACGAAGTGACTTGGAGAAACGAAGGAAAATCCAAATCTGGATAGCCGGATAGGAATTCAAACCCGCTTCCTCTCGAATGCGGAGCCATAGCGTTAACGCTCAGCCATTAGGTTCAGTTTTTCAATATCTTTCGTATTTGGTCTATGATGCCGTCCATAAAATTATTAAAAAATCTATTGAAAAGTTAAAAATCGTAAATTAAAATATATGTGCAGAAGTGAGTTCATCTGATGAGAGCGGGGATATCAAAAAAATCTCTGAAATCAGAAACGCAATTCAAATTTCATTTTCTCTCTCTACTCTTTTCGCCCCTCTCTCTCTTTTTTAATTTTTTTTGCTAGGGCTTTACGGCTCGTCGACAGCAAGGTCATTAGAGGCGGGATCGGATTGGGGCAAGAAACGGGCAGGAACTCGGCCATGGCCTTTTCAAGGAAGCATCCGGGCGTTCGCCTGGAGTGACTTGGGGAAACCATGGAAAACCCAGATCTGGATGCCCGGACGGGGATTCAAACCCGCGTCCTCCCGAATACGAGGCCAGAACGTTAACCGTTCACGCACCACACCCGGTACTTTTTTTTTTTTTAATTTTTTTAGCAGCTATCAAATTCAAAGTGAATATAAGCTCCCTCTTATATGGAAGATATTGTCATATTAATCCCGTTGTTTAATGAAGTAGTATTAAACCAAAAATGACGAGCAAAATTGATCGGTTTGCTAGTAACCAAATAGGTAACATTTCAGTCTTTTCGTAGAAATGTTAAAAAAAAAAAAAAAATCCAATTCACATTCTACTTGAGCAAAGACCTCAAACCGGATGCTAAAACTACAGAAATTTTGCAGTCTCAATAAAATGTGGTAAAATAAGAAATTTCAATGTAGTTATGATGTAATTCTCTATAATATTTTCTCATTTTTTTTTCAAGTATGTCTTTCAGTAAAGATTAAGAGGTAGTTGGAATGAAATTATCACGCTGAGCAATAACATAGCTAATTGTTACAAAATTTTATAAATCGGCAGTACTACTCTCCGCAGCTAGAGTGTAATTCTAAAATATCGTAGTAGACGGAAACGTAGTGTTTACAAAGCGTATAATACTGGTTTCCTTGTTTCTTGCCACACTGACATTCCCGCACTGAATTTCAATTTTATGCCTCAGTTTTCCTCCTACAATGTTCTGATTGAATGCCTATAAGACTTTGCAATATTAAACTTTCAAAAGAAATTGTTGCTTGTCATTCTGAGACAGACATTATAATGTAAATTCTTTGGGTTGGAATAAAATATACAGTAGCTACAGTTTGAATTTTGGAAAAACCGTGCCGCAAGAGAATCAATTCTTATCACCGATCAAGAAAAACAAAGTTACTTTCATAGCGTTTGTTGATTTAGAAAAAAAGCTTTTGGTAATGTAAGGCGGGACAAAATGTTCAAAATTTTTTTAAAAAAGTCAGGTCTTACGTATCGAGATAGAAAAATATTTTAGAATTGATATAAGAATCAAGTGGCTATAATAAAAGTAGAGAATCATGAGAGTCACCAATCAGTTGAAAAGTGTATCAGATATGGTTGCAGTTCATCCTTACTAATATTCAACTTATATGTGGAGGAAGCTATAAAAGAAGTAAAGAGGAATTTGAATGTGGCTTCATGAAAAAGTAGTTTCAAATATTGACCCAGGAACCAGAGAGAACTTTTTAAAACTGTATGTATGGAGCATAGCACCTTATGGTAACGAAGCATGGACTTCAGGAATGCCTGAAAGAAGGAAAATTGAAGAATTCGAAATGTGGTGCTATAGGAGGATGCTGAAAATTAAGTGGACAGTTAAACCACGAAATTAATATGTTTTGGAAATGATGGCTGACGAAAGAAGTTTGTGGAAAAATCGTACACAAAGAAAAAACAGATTCGTGGGTGGTTTTTTAATACATTTGGGATTGGTTATGTATGAAGCAGATAACGGTGGACGTGTTTTAAGAGAGGTGTTTTGAGATGAAGGGGATAGTGCAAAATAAGAAGGGATGGTGGTTTATATCAAACCAATCGAGAGACTGACGACAGTAAAATAAGAGATGAAATAAGACAGAAGGTGCCGGCCGATTGAGACCTACTCCCCCGAAACACATCGATGGGGCCGACAGCTTAACGTCCAAATCCGGCGGACGAGTCACTGTCAGAAGTTCCATACGCGCTACAGAGAGGTTTGGGATTTAAACCAGGACTTTCGTGCACCATCTGATAATTAGTAATAATTCACCGCCACCGAAACATGTCCTAGTTCTAAAAAGTTCTTCAACCACCGGAGCTCAAATCGGTTGACGCCGTATCTGACGCCGCGCATCATCACGGAGCTATAATGACCCGAAACGAGGAAGTTGGCTATAGAAGTGTAGCATTTAAAAATCAACCTTTCACCTCCGTCACATGCTGTTTGGTGCAGACGCGTAAATTCCAATTGAGGTAGCTGACTCAATCTCATACCACTGCGGTGCAAGACAATCTTCTTATATCTATCACCTTAGTAATATATGAATTTTATGAGCGGAACAGAATATAAAGCATCCGGAATCTTTAATTCCTTTAATTTATAGCTGCTAAAAATAGAAAAAAGGGAGAGGGGTTGAAAATGAGAAAGAGAGACAGAAAAAAAAAATTTGAATTGCGTTTCTGATTTCAGAGATTGTTTTGGAAACTCACCCTCTCATCAAATTATCTCACTTCTACCGACATTTTATCATTTACGATTATTAACTTTGCTTTAAGTAGATTTTTAAATAATTTTATGGATGTAATCGTAGACCAAATACGACTAGTAATGAAAAAGTGAAGCTAATGGTGTCGCATTCGGGAGGAGACGGCTTCGAATACCTCCATCTATCGAGATTTGGGTTTTCTTTGGTTTCCCCAAATCACTCCAGGCAAATGGTGGTATAGTTCCTTTAAATAGCCAAGGCCGAATTTCTTCCAGTTCCTTTTCCGCAGTCCTTCCCCGCCTCTAACGACCTCGACGTTGACGAAACGTAATGCCATAAGAAGGAAAAAAATTGAATGGGAAGGAGTCATTGTTAGTCGGGTTAATGCAAGCTGCGACCACAACAACTACTACTACTACAGCTACTGTAAAACACTGAAAAATACTCAGAAGTTCAATTCAGAACCGAAGAAGACGAACTGTAAGCAAGGAAGCAAGCATTGTTCACGACATAGCTGGTCCACACGTTGCTCATCACACCGTCGCTCTTCTGCAAAACTTTGGTTGGAAAATAATCACCCACCCATCATACAATTGCAGACTTGGCCCACAGTGACTACCACCTTTTCCTAAGCTGCGAAAATATTTGACCGACTTAGATATTAAAGATGAAGTTCAATGCTTGCTCAAAGACATGAGGCGAGCATACATTCTTTTTCCTTTTTTGCTTATGGTTTTACGCGTTGTCGACATTGAGGTCATTAGAGGCGTGAAAGGAGTTGTAGCAAGGATTTCTCCAATGGCCTTTTAAAGGAACCTTTCCAGTATTCACATAGAGTGATTTGGGGAAATCATTGAAACCCAAATCTGGATGGCCGGACGAGGATTCGAACCCGCAACCTCCCGAATGAGAGGCCAGCGCGTCAGCGCTTATTCCACCACGCTCCACTATTTTTATAAACTGTCAGTGCGTCTACAAAAATGCGTGTGCCGAATTGTGAAGATGCAGAAAAATAGACGATTGCTCAATCTTTCCAAAAGAGCCGATCGTGATAAATTATTACGTGTTATTTAGTGTTATAAAGGTATTCTTCTTGGCCGAAGGAAACAGGAAAGTTGGCACTTACTTCCTGTTAGAGGTTGCCACAACTACTTCTTCCAGTGTTGCCACGATTTCTGACTTCTGGCAGTGCTGTGGTAATTTCCTATTCAAGGAAACGTATCTTACAGCTAGGCGGTATCAAGAGAACAGACACATTGCCGAAATAGAAATTTACTTTCCTTCCCCGTCTATCTATCATATTTTTATTTGACTGATTATTTCTGTTATAACAGTTTGATTCTTTATATAGATCATCATTAACTATTCAACTTGAAATGTTGTATCTTTATATATATATATATATATGTTTACTTTTGTTATATAATGGACGAGGTAGGTTTCAGCGTAAGGCAAAGTAGCTGAACGGTTGAGCATTGGCCTGCGGAGGTGAGGGTACTGGGTTCGATCCTACCTCAAGTTGGGTATTTTTACATTGACTATCCCCTTCTCACTTGTTGTAAAATACATATCATATATGTAAAAGTGAACATTATTATATTTTACATCAAATTGTTTAAAAACAAACTCCTATGAAAACTTTTTTGTATTAGTTCATAGGCCACATTGGCGGTTAAAGGTGTGTTTGTGGAATTTAAAATATTGTTCATCCAATATAATGTGACGAGTTTAGTTGACTTTAGTTTCGTAAAGGCCTTTACGAAACTAAAGTCAACTAAACTCGTCACACTATATTGGATGAACAATATTTTAAATTCCACAAACACACCTTTAACCGCCAATGAGACCTATGAACTAATACAAAAAAGTTTTTATATGAGTTTGTTTTTAAACAATTTGATGTAAAATATAAAAATGTTCACTTTTACATATATGATATGTATTTTACAACAAGTGAGAAGGGGATAGTCAATGTAAAAATACCCAACTTGAGGTAGGATCGAACCGAGTACCCTCACCTCCGCAGGCCAATACTCAACCATTCAGCTACTTTGCCTTACGCTGAAACCTACCTCGTCCATTATATAACAAAAGTAAACATATATATATATATATATATATATAAAGATACAACATTTCAAGTTAAATAGTTAATGATGATCTATATAAAGAATCAAACTGTTATAACAGAAATAATCAGTCAAATAAAAATATGACAGATAGACGGGGAAGGAAAGTAAATTTCTATTTCGGCAATGTGTCTGTTCTCTTGATACCGCCTAGCTGTAAGATACGTTTCCTTGAATAGGAAATTACCACAGCACTGCCAGAAGTCAGAAATCGTGGCAACACTGGAAGAAGTAGTTGTGGCAACCTCTCACAGGAAGTAAGCGCCAATTTTCCTGTTTCCTTCGGCCAAGAAGAATACCTTTATAACTCCAAATAACACGTAATAATTTATCACGATCGGCTCTCTTGGAAAGATTGAGCAATCGTCTATTTTTCTGCATCTTCACAATTCGGCACACGCATTTTTGTAGACGCACTGACAATTTATAAAAATAGTGGAGCGTGGTGGAATAAGCGCTGACGCGCTGTCCTCTCATTCGGGAGGTTGCGGGTTCGAATCCTCGTCCGGCCATCCAGATTTGGGTTTCAATGATTTCCCCAAATCACTCTATGTGAATACTGGAAAGGTTCCTTTAAAAGGCCATTGGAGAAATCCTTGCTACAACTCCTTTCACGCCTCTAATGACCTCAATGTCGACAACGCGTAAAACCATAAGCAAAGAAGGAAAAAGAATGTATGCTCGCCTCATGTCTTTGAGCAAGCATTGAACTACATCTTTAATATCTAAGTCGGTCAAATATTTTCGCAGCTTAGGAAAAGGTGGTAGTCACTGTGGGTCAAGTCTGCAATTGTATGATGGGTGGGTGATTATTT